>JASPKZ010003873.1:676250-1352500 GCA_030220185.1 Diploptera punctata | reverse complement strand
TCACAAAATTTAGCGAAGCCCTTCATTCGCAAAAAAAAGAAATATTTTCGCGTATTCAAATAACATTACCATATCACCAACAGGTGGCATAGCTATGTCCAATCGAATCCTTCGCTTCACACAGCAAGAATATGGGGCTGGAGGGGACGCACGAAGACATGAGCCTGGGTTGACTTTGACATTAACCAACTACATGGTAGCTGTGGATTTTAAAGATAAATGGAAATATTCTGTAAATTCTATTTTAATTTATTTGAATACCGGTATGAAAAATTCTAATATCACTGCTACTATATTTTTGTTTATTTTATAATTATTTATAGGCCTGCCTCCTTTTTATTTCTGTTATTACTGCATTATTTGCGTAATTTTATTTGTATATAGATTTTCAATGTTTACATATTTTATTTCAAGTTGTAAATGTCAATAAACAATTCGTAACTGTATAATTTGAAAAGCAAAAAAAAAAAAATGTGTGGAGTATTTTAAAACTTTTAAGGAAGACATCCACATCCACAGTAATTCTGCCCGAAGGCAGGTCCTTCACTTCAATCATAGCATTTTCATGCTATGCTTGCAGCTTTACTAGGGAATTGTAGGTGTGGTAGCTTCCCGTTGCTTTCCACACCGGTGAAGGATGATGATGATTATGATAATGATAAGGATGATGATGATGGCCATATGATTTCGGGGACCGTTTCGGCCTTAAAGTGTTCCTGACATTTGTCTTACAGATGAGGAAAAACCCCGATAAAAAGCTCACCCAGAAAAACTGCCCCGACCGGGGATCGAAGCCGGGCCCGCTGCGTGACAAGGCAGCACGCTACTTCGAGACCGCAGCGGTGGACTAAGGAAGATATATTTAATTTAATTTATATATGTAGTGTTTACACATATTATTTGCATAATATTTCTTTAAAAATAAGGAAAGAAGAAAAATCGTACTATTGGCAATTACTTGATGTTAATCTTTACAACTCTAAACTAAAAATATAAAGTGGGTGAATACTGGGTAGGCCTACATAATTTAGCCTTGTGTGTGCACTTTTACAGAATGGCTTCTAATTCGCGATCAAGAATAAATAGTGAAATTTGGGGTTTCTTCGCCGATTTAGGCGATGGTAAAGCAAAGTGTAACTTTTGTTCTAAATAGAGTTTCATTCAGGAGGCGGGATCCTTTTAAACTTGCACGGCATATTCGCTCTAAACGTTTATCAGGAAGTTTACTAAATTTTGCAACAGCTTTTTGAAAATCTAGTAAAATATGTTGTTTTAAAACTTGGATAAAATGGAGTATTATTAAATACTTTCGGAATTCCAGTAAATGAAGTGTAAAGTGATTGTAATATTAGACTACATTAGATTTGTAGCGTTAGTAATGCCGCAGATCAAAAGGAGTAAAATTCCTGAGTAATGCTGCGTATGAATGATGACGTAAGCAAGAGAAGGGAGAGTGCCGTTATGTACATGTAGTGAATGAATGAGCGTGTCGAATGTTGAGAGTTTGAAGTAAAAGAATGTAAGAGGTGGGAACATGCAAGGTCGATGGGCGGAGAAATGTAGAGTAATCAACGAATGAGCGAAAGTTGATTTGGAGTGAGATATCCAAAGCTTGAAATAAAAAGTACATTTTAATTTTAAGTAGCAGTAGTGAACCGTAGTGAACTCTGAACTAGCAGTTCACTAAAAGGTAGTAACGTTTTGACACTTCATAGTAGTGAAGCGTTCTTTTTAAATAGCTCACTCTCGAATTACCCATCACTAACAGCCAGTTGCATTTAATTTAACCATGACACCGGTTGCGTCTTCGTTGTCTTCTGAGCTAAAAACGTGGATTTCTGTTGACAGTGCTTTAATCACTGATGGTTAAACAGTCCTCTGCCAAACTTGTGATAAACGTATTGGATGTACGATGAAATCTCAAATAGAACAACGCTTACGAAGCAATCTGCATGTTAAAAATAAACGAGTTTCTTCAAAGAAACAGGTTCTACTTACACGTTGCAGGGACAACCTACATCATCTAATAGTGAATTTCACAAAAGGAATGTGCATGGCGTTGGTTGCAGGGAACATATTCTGGAACAAACTTCAGGTACCTGAATTTAAACATTTCTTACAAAAATACTGCAACCGCAAGATTCCTGACGAGTCCGCTCTCAGGAAGAATTAATTTGTTTCTTGTTATGTTGACATACTTACTTAATACTTAATACAGGCTTTCCACTTTACAGCAGTTTGCCCTTGATTCATGCTTTCCAGATATTCCTATCTTCCCATTGACCATATTTCATACCCCTCTTCATCAAGACATCATATATTCCCTCATACCATGCTCTTCTACTTCTCCCCCTCTTCCTTCTACCTGGTACCATCCAATCCAACACCTGTTTAAGCCACTGGTCTTCCGACATCCGTTGTACATGTCCACACCACTGTAGAGCTCTCTTTGTTATCCTATCGATAACAATTTCTTGTGCATCCATTTCTTGTCTGATATATATATTTCGAATATGTTGTAGCTTGGATATTCTCATACTTCTCCGTAAACCATCCATTTCTGTCGCCAAGATTATTTTCTGCATCCTTTCATTTATTGTCCAGCTTTCTGATCCATATGTAAGTATACTTTCTATTATTTTCCGTATAATCTTTTTTTTTCTGGTCAAATGTCTATTACATAAAATACCATTCAGGTCTATTCCATTTTTTGCTGTTCTCAACACGTTTCTTACCTCGTCTTTTGTTATAGGTTCTATTAAGTCACCATTCCCATTATCCTGTGTAGCATAGTCTATAAATTCTGTATTAGTTTCTGTTAAAAGCATTTTAAAATATTGCTGAAAAGTTTTCATTGGTACTAAATTAAAACTCTTTGTCATATTATCATTTTCGCATGTTTGTAATTGTCCTCCATGCTTGGGCTGACTTTGAATAGCCTACTGTATGCTCAATTTCTCCACATACCCTTTTTTTTTTTTTTTTGTTAATGGCGGAAAGTGACTAGACGTGTTGTGTATCGCTCGTGACCAACATATTATTTTGAAGGTGTGAACACATTCTAAGTCGCTTAAAACATCGTAACTGATAGTTTGTGTTATATAAAACAATTTGGCTAAGTTAAATTCATAAGATGGGCCCCAAGAAGAATAACTCAATGGAAATAGAAGAGGTGGTGAAGCGTGTCTTACAAGAGTCGCTACAAGATGCTAACATGCTGAAAAGTGTTGCCCACATAATAAAGGAGCGGAGAGACTGTTGATGCGGCAGGCGGGATTAGAATTAAAAAGTGGCATTGGAGACAAGTCACGCCTTAATCAGGTGAACTACAGAAATCTATTCAGGACTGGTGATATAAAAAGATAGCTGACTTTGGAATCTAAGATTGATACTTTAGAACAATACCAAAGGCGTCAGTGTGTGCGTATTTTTGGCATTGCGGAGGAAGAAAAATGAAGACACAGATGCCATCGCCTTGCAGGTAGCAGAGAAAGTTGGTGTTAGTCTCCAGGTCAGTGACATTGATCGTAGTCATCGTGTAGGTAGAAAAACAGATGGTGGAAGACCTAGGGCTGTCATTGTTAAATTTGTGTCCTACCGTAAGCGAAGTGAGGTGTTTCGAAATAAAAAGAATTTGAAAGGCAGTGGAATTACGATTCGTGAGGACCTTACTAGTGCTAGGCATCAGTTACTTCGCGAAGCTATAAATATTCATGGCGTAACCAATGTCTGGACCCAAGATGGTTCTATCATTGTTAAGGTAGGAGACAGAAAAAAGCGAATAAATCATATATCAGATCTCAGGTCAGAGTGATAATTATCAACTCAGGAACTCGTTACTTTTTGTAATTTACTGCTATTAATATTTAATTATTTACTGTGTTCATTTTTTTTTCATTTTTTCGTGTATAATCTATTTTTTTTATTAGTTTAATTTTGTACTTCATATACTAAACACCAATTGATATTTCATATTTACGGTTTTCTTGTTTTAGTTAGCAACATTTCAACCATAGATTTAAGGAATGCACCTGCAGCCCCTTTTCGGTCTTTGACAGATCCATTGTCCCCATCTCAACATACCCCTTCCACCTCAGACCTTTTAAAATCACCTTTCTCTTTGAACAGCAATACACTCAAAATAACACATTGTAATGCACAGTCACTCTTGTCCCACTTCTCAGAAATCCAAACTATATTTTCAACACTAAATCTGCATGCCATTTTAATTTCTGAAACATGGCTGAAAAATACCCTTCCTTCTTCTCTTGTAAACATGCAAAATTACATCTTGATTAGGAATGACAGATTCGGGAAAAATGGAGGCGCGGCGTGGCGATGTATATACGTTCCGATCTACAACCGAAAATTGTATCCCATTCGCCTAGTGAATACTCGTCTCGACCCGAATACCTATTTATCGAAATTAGAGCGAAAATGCAGAAATGTTTATTAGGAGTAGTTTATAAGCCCCCAAATGTCGGTCACCTGCATGACATTGAAACAGTTCTCCAAAATCTGATACCATCTTATGAACATGTAATTGTACTAGGAGACTTCAACACGAACCTATTAGCCACAAATTCTTACAACACTATACAACTACAGACAATGTTCCACTCATGCAATATGACAATACTGCCTTCAGAACCAACCCATCATACTAGGTATTCTGACACACTACTAGACTTAATCATAACAAATAATCCTCAAAAAGTTATAACTAGTGGACAGATAGAAGCTCCAGGCATCTCTGCACATGACTTAATATACATTGAATATTCACTCCTTTGCTCTAAACGTAGACCTAGACTTGTAACATACAGAGACTTGAAACATATAAATTATGCGCAATTCATTGATGACGCTGCAAAACTACCTTGGAACAACATATGGACACTTAGAACTGTAGACGAGAAAGTTGAAAATTTTAATGACATGATTTTACAATTGTATGACAAACAAGCACCTATCAAGACTAGACGTATAAACAGACCACCTGCACCCTGGATGTCTGATAATATCCGCTTGCTCATGACTGAGAGAGACGTAGCATTCAGGAAATACAGGAGGAACAAAGAATTGACAGACTTACAGACATACAAACATCTGAGGAATAAAGTCAACCAGACTATAAGGAATGCAAAACTAAGATATGCCCATACTATTATTACACAATCTATGTCCAACTCAGCTGACATGTGGAAAAATTTAAAATCAATAGGCCTCTGTCAAAATAAACTACAGGTAGAAACAGCTGACCTACCACTAGATGAGTTGAATGACCATTTTACCCGCCTCCCTTCTGACAACACCTCACAACACAAACGACAGACAATAGATGAACTAATGTCATATTCCCAACCTACCCGAGAGAAATTCTTTTTTTCCTATATCTCACCTGATGACGGCAGGGTATTACATATTAAATCTAAAGCACAAGGAATAGACAATATAACAATAACTCTCCTGCAAAAAATAATAGACATTATTCTCCCAACAATAACCCACATTTTTAATGCCTCTATAATGGCTGGGACTTATCCCAGACTCTGGAAAATGGCTCTAGTTCGTCCTACACCGAAATCAAACACTCCCACAACACTCGATGATTATAGACCAATTAGTATTCTTCCCTGTTTATCTAAAGCACTGGAACACATAATACACTCACAGTTAACAGACTACCTCACCACACACGACTTACTTGATTAACATCAGTCTGGTTTTAGAACAGGGCATCACACAAGTACTGCACTACTTGACATTGTAGAGGACATAAGAGACTCAATGGACAAAAGCAAACTCACCGCAATAGTCCTACTCGACTACAGCAAAGCCTTTGACACAGTAGATATAGACTTAATGCTAGCGAGACTAAAGACACTACATCTGTCGGAAAACTGCCTTGATTGGTTTGCATCTTACCTCACTAATCGTCAGCAATCAGTTTCTGTTAATAATCGCATTTCTTCCTGGCGCTTGGTGAGGAAAGGGGTACCTCAAGGCGGCGTCCTCGCTCCTCTTCTCTTCTCGATTTATATTAATGACGTGACCAAGAAACTACAAAACTGCAAGCATCACCTTTACGCTGACGACCTACAGATTTACACACGCTTTAGGCCTGACGAAATTAATGAATGTATTGACAAAGTAAACACTGACCTCAGGCATATATCTTTATGGTCCAGACAATATGGGCTGAAACTAAATGTAAACAAAACGCAAGCAATAATTATCGGACATCCAAGGCTATTACACCTCATAAACAATGGCAATATGCCGGCTGTCTTATTAGATAATGAACAAATTCCTTATACCGACGTCGTTAAAAACTTGGGATTTTACTTAGATTCCAATTTAAAATGGCATGAGCAAGTAAAACAAACATCTAAAAGGATCTTCTCCATAATGCGTTCCCTAAAGCGACTTAAACATTTTCTTCCTACAACTCTTAAAAGAATTTTAATCCAAACTTTAGTGATGCCGCATTTTGACTACTGTGACGTTCTACTAACTGACATAAGTGACGGATTGTCGGACAAACTGCAGCGTGTCCATAATATGTGTATCAGATTCATATTTAATGTTCGAAAATACGATCACATTTCTCCATTATTCCACGAATTGTCATGGCTACATCTAAAAGAGAGAAGAAAATCGCACTGTCTAATTCTCCTATTTAAGATCCTACATACCTCGATTCCCAATTATTTATCATCCCGTTTCCAGTATCTATCCTCAAACCATAACTTAAACACAAGATCACAACATAGTCTCTTACTTAATATACCGCAACATAGGACATCACATCACTCCATGTCATATACCATCTCCACTTCTCGCAACTGGAATTCCCTACCACAAGAAATAAGGGGCTGCCGGACATTGGCATCTTTTAAAATAAATCTAAATTTATATTTGCTCTAAACTCGACTTCATTATTATCCAGTGTAAGATATATATATTAATTGGTGTTTCCCGTATAATTTATCATATTCATATTATTATTATTATTATTATCGTATCATTATTGTTATTACCCTATAAAATGTTGTTTGTACATGACATTTACATTGCTACATTTATTGTATCTTTAACTGATTATAATTAGTATAGTGTATATCTATATTTGTCGAATATTTATTTGTATTTGTGCTGGTTGAGTGGAAGAGAGAGCCTTATGGCCTTAACTCTACCAGAATAAATAAAGTATTATTATTATTATTATTTAACAGTTTCTGCTTTTATAGAAGTCATAATATATTGTTATATGTACATTGTATTATTCTAAAAGGTGTTATCTGATAATAAGGAATAAGGAAGATTGTGCGTAGGTAGAGCAAGAATAAACGTAAATAAGTGTTTCTACTATAGTATGGAATCGTTATAGAGTGAGGCGGTTAGAAGAAAATGGGTTTAATTGGAAGTTTTGCAGTTTTGATAATAAACAGAAGTTTTTTTTTGTTTTTAATTTGAAGTTGCATAAGCAAATCATAGGCAATAATTGATTATCTATTCCTAACGCATACACTTATATCCCTTTGCCACTAAAAAGTTATGCTTTATGAATATTATTATGCACCAAACTCGGTTTTTGCGAAAAAGTCACTTACACCCATTTACTTCTAACTACCTCAAATATGGAAATATTTAAAAGCTTAAAATTAAATTAATATATGTTCCGTGCTATATAGCGAAAATTAAAATGTGGCTCCATGGCGTCTCGTTCGCTCCATGTAGAAGAAGTTAGTGATGGATGAATCAGAGCCACCGCACTCTGGTGATTCGCTCGTTTTCCTCTGCCAAATATTTAATTTCACAATTTCTCCATAATAATGCTTTCCATTTCGTAGTAATTCTTTTTATTTTCCATTATGATAATGCGACAGACCAGGACAGCCGATATCCTTCTATATGCAGACCATCAATAATAAGGAACTTATGTTATATCATCCATCCGTGGTATTAAACCGTAAACGAGTAGAGATAGGAGGAAGCTAGAGTCACTTTACGTGCCAAAATTACTGTCGCGGATCTCAAAATTCTTGTCATATCATGTCTGACTAAACAAAAAATTTAACCAATAGCAATAGTTTTAATGTGCCTATTTTATAAAACTAACCTATTCACTCTGTAAGTTTATGCTAATGATGTAGTAGCTACTATTGAGCGATAGCGTGGAAATATCAAAGGCCAGCACGCATACACTATTGAGTAACACTAAGAATAAATATCAATAAAACTAAATATATTGTCACACATAGAAATACATTATATGTTGGAAATGGACAGCTAATAAAAAATGAGGGAAATCGTGAGGAAGTGGCTGAATTCAAATACCTAGAACAATAATCACAAATAGGAATGAGATACACAAAGACATTAAACATAGGCTCAATTCGGGAAATGCGTGATATTATGCATTATACAGACACTTGATGTCCCAACTCCTTTCAAAAAACGTTAAACTGAAAATATATAAAACTATTATTCTACCAATTATTTTATATGGATGCGAAACATGGACTCTTACTTTAAGGGATATAAAGAGATTACGAGTATTTCATAATAAAGTTCTTAGGAAAATTTTTGGATGAACAGACAAGAGAATGGATTATACTACATAAGGGAAAATAACATTAACTATGATTTGAGGGAAGTAGATTATACAGGCAATGATTGGAAAGCATTAGCTCAGGATAGGGATGTATGGAGAGCTTATGTCCGCGCGGTCATGAACCCACGGTTTCGATAGTGCTAGTGAGTAAGAAAGTAAGTAAGTAAGTGAACTACATGGCCTTTATACTCGTAGGAAGCCAGATATAATAAGAACAGTCAAATCTCGTAGACTGCGATGGGCAGGTCATGTGACGCGGATGGGGAATGAAAGACTTGCATGGAAGCTTCTTGTAGGAAAACCAGAGGGAAAACCGCCCAGTCGGTAGACCTAGAATGAGGTGGGAGAATACTATTAACTATGATTTGAGGGAAGTAGTTTATACAGGGGATGTTTGGAAAACATTAACTCAGGATACGGATGTATGGAGAGCTTATCTGCGCGCGGCCATGAATCCATTGGTTCGATAGTGCCAGTTAGTTAGTTAACTATTCGCTCACTGGAACTACAGAACTTAGAGATTATTGGTTGCGCGGACACAAGTCCTTCGTATGTCCCTATTCTGAGCTGAAGTTTTCCAATCATCCTCTGTGTAAATTACATCCCCAAATCACGTTTTTTATTCAAAGCTCTAGGTAGTCATTTAGACATTTCTGGTGTTCTCTTCTGGAATTGGGGTATTTGTAACCGAATTCTGTGGTTGGGGTGTGCCGTGATGACGAAAATTTACTACCGTTGACGTACTGTGACGTAATATTTTCCTCTGTGGTTGTAAAAGACTGTGTTCTGTGCTCTTCCCTCCCTTGCTCATCCCCTCTTATTCCACCTGCTTACGTCATCGGCGCGGTTTGGTGTGCGCCGATACTTGTGTCTATATATGAGACGCGAAAACATGTATCGTTAACTGTCTGAGTTACGCTTTGGTTCCGGGAAGGTCGCCGGGGATCAAGGGAAGATCCCCTGGCTGGAAACTGTTCCGTTTTCTGTTATAGAAAGAAGCTGTCCAGGAAAACGTATTTTGTTTATATGAATGAAGAACTCCAAGGACAATAGTGAAGAGATTGTAAGGAATTGTTATGTTGTATAGTTTGTTATGTTCAATTAACGACTGTTCATTGTTTTCTATTTATTGTGTTTATGTTCAAGTGCGACAGCTAATTATATTGTTTGTTTTTCATTCAATATTTATTACAGATGTTTTTAGTTAAAAAATCTTGATATCTGATTATAATGAATCGTTTAGCTGTCTTGTAGTGAGCTTGAACCTGAGTTTTAAATGCTGTCGAGTACGTTACCAGTCCTGTCATGATCAGTCGTTCATATTAAAAGAAAATATAGATTAGCTGTAGTTTAAAAGTATTAATGATTATAGTTATCCTAAAAAAATATTAAATTGTCTGCAAACCAGGGCCCAGCTACAGACACTGCATATAAGCTATATAGGGAGAGAATAATCCACGTACGTTCAGGGGCGCCTGGAAGGCTGGGTTATGCAGCCCGTATGATACGATGCGTGATGATAGTGTTGCGCCAGAAGAGTCCTTAATCCTAAACTTAATCATAAGCCGAATATGACTGATGATGATAATGATGACCGTATGATGTGCGGGGACCGTTTGGGTCTTATAAATTCCCGACATTTGTCTAACAGGTGAGGGAAAAGAACAAAAAAACCTCACCCAAGAAACTTGTAACACCGAGACTCGATCTCGGACACGTTGCATGACGAGGGAGCACGGTATCTCGAGACCAGAGTGGAAGAATCCCCCAAATCATTGTTAATGTTATTCTGCCACCTCATTCTGGCCCAACTACTGGCCCTTCAACTCTGAGTCACTTACATGAATGTTCCATGTTCCTCCTTCATTCTAAATTCATCCCAAATGCCCTGCCCATCGCAGTCCACGACACTTGCCTATTCTTTTTATGGCTGATTTACCATAAAGATAATGTAGCTCTTTGTTATATAGTTTTCTATATTCACCTCTCTGTCAATCTCTCTTTAATTAAAAATTGCCCTATGCATTTTATTCTCAAATACTGGTAATATTTTTTTTACCTTGTGAATTGGTAGATGGGCTTTTGCGACCTTAAAATGACTCAACTAACTTTGCCGGCAGTATTATTAATTTCCGTAGGGTTTCCCATCCCTGCAAGTCAAAAGCGACAAACCACACTAAGTCGAAATCTTTTGATCGAAAGAGTGACGATCGTTCATGGTATATAACTGTAAGAAGATAATCGTCAAGAAACGCGGACATGGATTATACTGAATATGACTCATCTGGAGACTATTTCATGGGATCCATGGCAACTGCTTAAATGTTAATTTTATAGGTAAATTAATTTTTGAACGAAACCTGCATATCGTTACCAGAAAATAGTTCTCTAGATGTTAAGAACAATCAGACGAAATTTGTCATAAGTGCATATTAGCGAAATGAACTGCACAAGACCAATGAAGAGTGGAATTTAAGTCTGATATATTTTATTTTATAATTTATTTTCCTTTGCTACCTGCAGTGTACGTTTTCGCGTTATACAAGAATGAGAAAATAATATTCTATCCTCAAATAGAAGAACGACATTAAAGTAAATATAATTTGTTAGAAGGAAACGATATGTTAAGATATTTACTATGACTTTTATGCAAAAGAATCTCGCATTCTTTTAATCCACAATACCTTTTTTAACTTTTAATTTACTGGACGTATTGCCCTTTCTTCTTTATAAGACTTTTAATTAAATTCCAGTAATGGGAACAAGTTCTCTTTTCAAACTTGTTTTCCTTTGAAGAAAATTGTCTTCATATATTTTTTCTCAAGCACTTTTAGCACACGTGTAGGACATTGTTAAACGAAAGGGTTGAGATTTTTAGGCTTAAATATTAATATTCCATAAACTTAGGTTTCTTTTTAATATTAATTTTGCAGTATCCCCGTGCAGAAAATAATGTGCGTACGCATACCTGTTAATAAATCCATA
Source organism: Diploptera punctata (assembly GCA_030220185.1). Classification (NCBI taxonomy): domain Eukaryota; kingdom Metazoa; phylum Arthropoda; class Insecta; order Blattodea; family Blaberidae; genus Diploptera; species Diploptera punctata. The sequence continues at coordinate 1,340,895 of JASPKZ010003873.1, read as the reverse complement.
CAATTATGTAATAAATGCATAAGAAAAACAAATGTTAGTATTCACTAATTAAGTCCATTGGGCTAGTTGAGTTGGTAGCATTCTTGTCTTTTTACTATAGGGTCCGGTTTCGATTCTAGGCGGAACTGAATTTTCAATTGCACAATTTTAAATTTTGGAGCTAGGAGGCGTTGTGGTATAACTAACTCACTAGCACTATCGAATCCATAGGTTCATGGCCACGCCGACATAGAACCTCCATACATCTCTATCCTGTATAATCTACTTCCCTCAAATCATGGTTGATGTTATTCTGCCAACTCATTCTTGGTCTACCAATTGGGAATTTTCCCTCTGGTTTTCTGAATTAAGCTTCCATGCCCCTCTTCCATTCCCCATTCGTGCCACATGCCTTGCCCATCTCAGTCTATGAGACTTAACTGTTCTTACTAACATCTGGTTTGCTATAAATACGATTTGCTCAGTGTTATGTAGTCTTCTCAATTGATCTGCTTGCACATCTCTCTTCAGTCCAACATTTTTCGTAAGAATATTATTCAAAAATACTCTTTTTTCTCCTCTCTTAAAGTAAAAGTCCATGTTTCGAATCCATATAATATAATTGAGTGAATAACAATTTTTTATATATTTTAAATTAAAAGGTTTTGCGAGGAGTTAGACAACTACACAAACTATACGCAATGCCAAACTACGACACGCCCACAGTATAATCGGACCTGAAATAAGTGCAGGGGACACTTGGCGAAATCTCCGTACAATGGGACTTAGACAGTTGAATCCCTCAACTGACTCTATAGACATTTCTGTAGATGATTTAATTGAACATTTTTACCTCAATACCCATGACACCTCCAGACAAAACAACTAAAACAGACATTCCTAAGACTTATCTCCATCCCCCCATATAGGAAGAGATAAATTTTACTTTTACGACATTTCGCCCAAAGACGTTAAAAAAGCACTCAAGCGGATTAAATCTAATGCACAAGGAACAGATGACATCAGCATTTTAATGCTAAATAAAATCATTGACATTATACTATCCACAGTGACTCATATTTTTAATGCTTCCCTTATAACTTCTATCTTCCCTACCGTATGGAAACAGTCTATGGTTCGGCCTATACCTAAAATAAGTACACCTACTAACTCTAATGACTTCCGACCAATTAACATCCTTCCGACATTATCTAAATCCCTGGAACATATTGTAACCAAATGAATCAATATCTCCAAGCAAATCACCTCCTTGATCCTTATCAATCCGGCTTTAGATCTGGTCATAGCACAACCACAGCTATGTTAAAATTTACTGAAGGTATTCGTGAAGCCATGGACAGACGTGAATTGACTCCCTTAACCTTAATTGACTTCAGCAAAGCTTTTGACACAGTAGATCACGACTTACTTATGATAAAGCTCAAGCACCTACACTTGTCTGACAGCGCTGTATCCTGCTTCGACTCCTACCTGCACGGTCGTCAACAATACGTTTCACTAAACTCTTGGCGCAACGTGTAGGCGGGAATCCCCCAGGGCAGTGTTCTCGGGCCTGTTCTTTTCTCAATCTATATAAATTATTTACCAACTGTACTAAAGCACTGCCGTTATCACCTCTATGCTGATGATCTTCAAATTTACCTACATTCACCTCCTCATTCTCTCTATAACAGCTTGACGAAAATGAATGACGATCTCACATCCATCTTTAACTGGTCTTCAAGTATAGGTCTACATCTAAACCGTAACAAGTCACAAGTAATTCTAATGGGACAACAAAGACTACTTACAACTTTTGACATATCTACACTTCCAAACATTACTATAAATAATATAATTATCCCTTATTTTTCTTCAGTAATAGATCTTGGACTACATATAGACGCAAATTTAATCTGGCAAACACAAGTGAAACACATATGTAAAAAGACTTTCTCCATCTTACATTATCTTAGACGTTTAAAGAATTTTCTCGCAGTTTCGTTAAAACAAATCCTTGTGCAGAATCTTGTGTTGCCACACTTCGATTATTGTGACATTATATATAATGATCTAAACCATGACTTGTCGCAAAGATTGCAGCGTGTTCATAATGCTTGCGTTCGATTCATTTTCAATATCCGCCGTTATGACCATATTTCCGAACACTTAATAACCTCTCTTGGCTCCGTCTTACTGACAGACGTAAATTGCATTCTCTTTCACTACTTTTCAAGCTTCTGAATTCCTACATTCCTACTTACCTGGCGTCCAGATTTGAGAAGTTATCCTCTTACCACAATATTGACACTAGGTCACAAGATAATAGTCTGCTAAAAATTGCTCTTCATAGCACTTCCTCTTATTCTACTTCCTTCACAGTAGCCTCTGCCCGCTCCTGGAATTTCCTTCCTCAAGATATCAGGGGTTGCCGCACACTTGGCACCTTTAAGCCACGCTTATACAGTTACCTGTTGTCTAATAATTAATTTCGCTTTATTTATTTAAATTTGTGCTATGTCATTAATAATTTTTTCTCGTTTTTTATACCTTGTACATATTATATATTTAATTCGTTAAATTTAGAGTAAATCAAAATAGATTATAAATATTGATTGTATTGTATTGTTTTTATAATATGTAATTTTTATGTAGTTGTAAGACTATTTTTTTTTTTGTATTTTGTATTTTTAAAAAAAAACCCTGGTTGAGTGGCAGACAAGGCCTTAACTCTGCCAGGTAAAATAAAGCTATTTATTTATTTATTTAATATAATATTTCTAAATCGCATTGTTATGAATTTGGATCAAATTCCAAGTCCGTCCGCAGTAGATATGAGAAGACGTTGTGGTGCTGTGAGTAAGTTACGTCACTAGTAAATGTTCCAAATGTAATTTTTACAAGAGGATTGTTCTTTCTATTTAACTATTATTTCATAAATATATTAATACCAGATGACATACCATAATGTGAAGCTGATTAGATTCCCATTGGGTATGGCATTTTAAATATTACTTTTGGTGGGGGGATGTGATCTCTCGTGTTGAGTTCTCCTATTATTCCTCTGGCGATGTTAACCAAAAATCTGTCTAGTGTGTAGAAAGAAAAGTACTAAAGGAACTATATGGAGCAATACAGGAACAAGTTGCATGGGAAGTTATAACGAACTAGGAATTGAAAGAATTCAGACAAAATTAGATCACGTAAGACATTAAAAAATAAGAAATGAATTATAAAAGATGTATTCAATAAATGACAGAATTCAACAACACCACGTCGGCTGGGAAGAGCATGTACAGAGAATGGAAGAAACAAGATTGCCCAAGATGGCATATCATCCTAACTAAAGGGATTCAAGGATGTAGATGGAAGGAATCATTGGAATTCGGAACAGGCGAATCACCTAAACCTTGAAGTGAAGATGGTATTGGTAGAGATTTAGATCTGGTAGGAGATATTACAATAAAATGGCTGGAATGGGTAGGACATGTGTTGCGGATGGAGCAGGAAACAAGTGCGAGAATGAGTTTAGACAGAAAGTAAGATGGTTGCACAAAGTTAAGAAGTACTTAAGACAACTGAAGGTTAAGAGATGGAGACAGAAAGGAGTAGAGAAGAATGGGCAGATATTATAAAGGAGGCTAAGATTATTAGAGGACCTTGGAGATAAGGGAAGAAGAAGAAGAAGAAGTATGTGATTTAATAACTTCCTGACAGTCTTCAAGGGGTCCACCCACTGCATTGGATTGAAGGTCCCTTGTGTAGGCACCACACATTAAATTGTGAACCAAATAATTATAATAGCGAGTCTACTCCCATTTTTAAAAAAATGTCAAAACAGCTGTCGATAGGCTTATGGCTCGAGCCATTTACTTGTTTTGCCCTGGTTCTGAAACCTAATTTATGGGTGCCCTTTATATAAACGGTGTGAATATAAATGAATAATGGAGAAGAAAACATGTGTTTATAGTACTGTTTCATTAATGCAATTAAACCTTGTACGTACTTTAACGTGTCATACATCACCCGGATCTTATAGTGCCATAACCTGTTCGGAAAGAGATTTGAACCATCTACCATACTTGTATTTTTTAATCACACAAGGATATACGAAGGCTGATCCCTATGCTGTAGCCCTGATCTATTTCTAGTTGAAAAAATGTATTGATTTCTTGGCACACAACTCTTTGACATATCTCTTGGCAATATGCCACGTTGCAAGCCTGTGGATGTTTTAGTTCGATCGTAACAGGTGTTTGAAAGACATAAAGTGCAGTGTGGTACAGAATGGAGACGGCTGAGAAAAGAGCTGTTATTAAATACCTTCAGAAGAAGGGGATGTCTCCATCTGAAATTCATGAAGATATGACGGCAACCTTGGGGCAATCTGCTCCGTTTTACGGCATAGTCAAAAGATAGTTTCATGTACGTATTTAAATGTGGAAGATGGTCCTGTGAAGATAAACATGGCGGTGGCCCTCCAAGAACTGTCACAACCCCAGAAAACATGAACAAAGTGCATGTTATAGTATTGCATGATCGAGAAATCACAATCAGAGACATAATAGAAGTAACAGGTTTCCTATATCATAATATGCACAATATTTTGGAAAAGGAATTGGGCATGAAAAAATTGACTGCTAGATGGGTGCTTTGAAGGTTTACGCTGGTTCAGAAACAACAAAGAACAGTACTTTGTGAGCAATATTTAACTAATTTTAGAGCAGATACAAATTATTTATTGAGAGGTATGTGACTATGGATGAGGCATGGGTCCACCAGTATGACCCTGAAACCAAAATTCAAAGTATACAGTGGAAACATAAGGGTTCACTGACCCCGAAGAAATTCAAGGTGCTCCCATAAGCAGGTAAGGTACTGCTCCCTGTCTTTTGGTATGCCTAAAGTGTTATTATGGTAGACTATTTGCAGAGAGGAGCCACAATAACAGACCTTTATTACGCTGATTTAATTAATAAATTTCGATATGGTGTCAAAGAGAAACGCTATGGCAAATCAAGTAGAAAGGTCCTTCTTCATCAAGACAACGTCCCAAGTCACAAATCCATAGTTGCAATGGCTGCGATTTCAACAGCAGGCTTTGAATTGCTGAACCATCCACCGATATGGCCCCCAGCGACTACAAGCTATGCCCAAAACTCAAAGAGCACCTACGTGAGAAGAAATGTTCATCCGACAATGAGGTAATGCTGTCCGTAAACCAGTGGTTTGCAGAGATTGGACAACCCTTCTTCCAGGAAGCTGTAGATATGTTGCAGCACCGCTGGGAGAAGTGCATCAATCTCATAGGAGACTATGTGGAAAAATGAGGTAAGAATAATTTTCCCCACAATCCTAAAAGGGGCAGGGCTACAGCATAGGGATCGCCCCTCATAGAGGGCCTCCCTGAATGAACGATAGGTCAGCGTCAGGGCCTCGTCCGAGACAACACAATATTAAGAGATACATCTTTAGAATAAATTATTGTCCACTCCTGTGGTCTCGGGGTAGTGTCATTGCTTCAAACACAGCTGTCGATGCCCGGTCGATAAATATTTCCTGGGGACTTTTAGTCGTCAATAAGGCACATGTCAAATTACATGAAGATCTAAATAATCCCCAAATAACATTTGGCTATCATTATCAACCTGTGACTTTAGCTTTGTTTAGTATGAATAGATGAGTGTATATGTGAATGAATAATGTATTTGTCTTAAACGTTCGTGTTGTCCCTGAGGTGGTCCTGACATTGAGTTAACACTAATCTGAGGAGTTCACCTTGTTTTTGTGCATAACAAAGTACGTAATTGACCCAGATTTTATAATCTTATTCTGATAGGCTATGCTCCAGTAAAGTCTCTGAAGTGTAGAGTTCTCGCGGGAAGGTACCTGCAAAAAATCTTCTATCTAAGAGCTCATTGCTAGTTTCATGTTCATAATTATTAAAATAGAAGACTTTTTGTTTTTTTCACTTTATAGTAGAATCTTGACAAATGGACATCTACTACATTGTGTTAATGAATTACGCGAGAGCATCTTTTCAATTTTACGTACCAGAGAAGATAAAAATGTAAAATACCGAAGATAAATACTATACCAATTAGATAGTATAACTCTCACAGGATTGATGATCGGGCAAGGGGTACTATACCAGGATTCGTATCTAAATTTTGGAATGTCTTAGATTTGGACAGTGTTTATCTTTCTAACATTACCATCGCTGCCATTAGATTATTAATTTCAATTTAATAAAAAACATCTTCACAAAATTTGTACTTTATAGAATATACTTCAATTACAATTGCAATTTTTAAATATATTTACATAGTTTATTTAATCAATTTCGAATATTGTCTGTATCACTTTGCTCTTGTGGCAATCGTCTAATGAGGAATGTTTTATGTAATAGAAAAACAGAGCAGAAAGCAAAGCGTCCGTCACGTAGGAACTACTTAAAATAAACGAGTACTTCAACAAGTAGAATGTGTGATCCCATTTTGCTGGTTTACGGAATTTATATTTCTTTTGTTAAATTGGAGAAACTCAATTTCTGACGTCAACTTATTTGAAAGTGTCGGCGTACATTAAAAACAATACATGAATAAATGTAAGTTATTACTTATTTACACATTGTTGTATCTTTCGACAAAAAAAGGTGAACGTTCAGATAAAAGACAATGCATTAGTGACACTTTCACATTACAATGTAATAAATAAGCTTCTCGATGGAAGCCCACAATTTAACTGAGCGCGGTAGCTCCTACGCCAAGCACGGTCAGTTCAATTGTGCTCTTCCCCCGAGAACCTTATTTATTACATTGTAGTGTAAAACTATGTATTACTAATGCAGTGTCTATTACCGGAACCTTTACATGAAGTAATAAGTATGTTTAATATTTTCCATTACTTTAATAAAAACAAAGAATTAATAAAAATTAAAGTAATATATTATAGAATACATTGACAATTTAAGGGTTAATTAAATTGTATGGTAAACATTACGATGAACCTAACTTTGTTGTTGCTAGAGTAAATTTTTAATTTCGGGTTTCGGTAAACCCTAAATTCAAATGGCCAGATTTCGCTGATTTTTTAAAAAATACCTTATTCCGTTTATTTCAGTAGCATGTACTGACTTTCCTTGTAAAACGTTGCAAATTATGACCGGTAGAGCGATTTTTAAATGTTTGTATTAGGCGAAGTCCTGCTCCCACTGATAGGATTTCGATGGTTAACGAACTTGACTTTACGTTCGTAAAATAATTGCTGTATGCGAAGTTTGATTTCATTACAATAAAAATTGCGGCCGCTACAACATTTACGGAGATATATATTATATATATGGTGTCTATGCAGGCGGTAGCATTGCTACCGATAGGGTTACCCATGCCGGACTGGTCGAAGGTGATAAGCCAGACGAAAAAAGTACCTTGGGCGAAAGAGTGCCGATCTTTCACCGTAAAAATACAACCGTCAAGAAATGCGGACATGGGTTCATCCGGGGTAAAATTTTCCGGAGGTCAAATAGTCCCCCACTCGGTTCTCCGGGCGGGGACTACTTCAGGGAACCCATGCCAAAGGCTCAACACTTTTGAAATCCAGAATGGGTTGAAGCAAGGAGATGCACTATCTCCTCTACTATTTAATTTTGTACTAGAACATGCCATTAAATCTTTAGAGAATGAGGAAAGCTTACAACGCAGTGGTATTAATAAGCTGTTAGTTTATGCTGATGATATAGTACTATTGGCCGATAGAGAGGAGATACTAAATGCCAACACGCACACACTATTGAGTAACACTAAGAAATTAGGACTGGAAGTAAATATCAGTAAAACTAAATATGTGTGTCACAGGTAGAAATTCAGTATATAATGGAAATGGACAGCTAATGACAAATGAGGGAAATTTTGAGGAAGTAGCTGAATTCAAATACCTAGGAACAATAATCACAAATAGGAATGAGACGCACAAAGAAATTAAACATAGGCTCAATTCTGGAAATGCATGCTATTATGCATTGCAGAGACTTTTGATGTCCCAACTCCTTTCAAAAAACGTTAAGCTGAAAATATATAAAACTATTATTCTACCAGTTATATTATATGGGTGCGTAACATGAACTCTTGCTTTAAGGGAGGAAAGGAGATTACGAGTATTTGAGAATAAAGTTCTTAGGAAAATTTTTGGACCAAAGAGAGATGAACAGACAGGTGAATGGAGAAGACTACATAACAATGAACTACATGGTCTTTATAGGAATCCAGATATAATAAGAACAGTTAAATATCGTAGACTGCGATGGGCAGGACATGTTGCACGTATGGGGAATGAAAGACGTGCATGGAAACTTCTTGTAGTTAAGCCAGAAGGAAAACGCCCAGTTGGTAGACCAAGAATGTGGTGGCAGAACAACATTAACTATGATTTGAGGGAAGTAGATTATACAGGGAATGATTAGAAAGCATTAGCTCAGGATAGGGATGTATGGAGAGCTTATGTCCGTCCGGCCATGAACCTACGGGTTCGATAGTGCCAGTGAGTAAGTAAGTAAGTATATATATATATGGTGTAACAGGACCTCACCGACAAAATGATTGGGATGATAGGCCATGCAGAGAGAATCATTTTTAATGAAGGAACATCTAGTCGAAAACACGTCGTTTTTTAGTTATGAGCAGATGAAAGTGTTCATCCATAAGGGTCGGAATTGAATACAAACAATTGTACACGTATAATGTTATTGAAAATTACATATTTTTCAATAAGTGTTCAAACAATCGGCCCTGTGCAACATTGCATGTTTGATATCGTGACATCAACGATCGACCAGCACGGCCCGATCATGGCAGGATTCTTTTTGACGTCGTCAAAACAATTATTGTTTTAAGATGTGCGGGCAGTGTAACCACACTACTGCTACCATTTGTGCGGGTTGCGTAACCCAAACCACGATCTGACTATCATTAGTGGGGTTTGCAAGAACCACTATAAATAAACCACGCTACTGCGACCATTTGTGCGCACGCGGAGCGGAACTTGACCAAAATAATAAACCACAATAAGTGCTACCTTTAATCCGGGATCGGGTTTTGTAATTGCTGTTTCTATTAATGTGGATCTGATTTCCAAAGAAGTTATCTATCAGGAAATAGCTTGCCTTGGGCCCATAGAAGGCAGCCGTTGATTCATCTTTCTTTCTCTGATATATATATATATATATATATATATTAACATAGAAGAATACTGATTTTTAAATACATACAGTGAGTGAACAAGATAATAATTATGTTTCAGGAACGCTAAACAGCATAATAGTTAAGGAGCTCGGAATAGTTTCCTACTTGAGTGATTTTCCGTACAGGATAGTAAACAACTACGTATACTTGAATGATGCAACGGGGGCGTTGTTTAAAAGATAACATTTAATATAAACAAGTTGGCTGAGTAAAAATAAATTAACAAAAAATAATAATTCTGATCACACGATCAAAATAGCCATACAAATAAATAAATGAACAACATACCATACATCACGCAACACTCATACTTGCGTCCGAGTTTCAGGGATCACCTCTTCCCTGGACTGCCGGACTAACTCAAACAGGCCCCTTCTTGGCCTCAGATCAGCTTGTCTATTTAGAATTCCAGTCGCATCGCGACCTGGAATCGGATTCCAATCTTGAATCCGTTTAAACAACAAAACGATGACTGCTAGGATGATCGAATGATACTGTTCTGTTAGTGCACCACGTATATGAAGGTTCCGAGGTAGAGGGGAGATGCGCCGTAGACATTGCGCGGCAGGAAGGGTGAAGAGGGAAGGGGTAGCTACAAGGAGAACAGGATATTGGCATAGTTCATAAATATTCCGTGTAGGGAGGAGAACGAAGCTACCATACTGAGCCGAAAAATGCACTTTCGGTTCAACATCTCCTCCTGCGCCCTCCGGGTAAAAGAAAACAGTCCATAAACTTCAAAACAATGCCAGGTAGAAAAATCCCACATTGGGAGGGGCACATTGACACTATCAGATTCCGAGCGGTAAACTTCTTCACAATTTTCCATCGTACCCAAAATCACAATCACCACACTCGCTTCTACTTCGACTATGCAGGCGCTGAAAATAAATTCCATCTTGACTCAGTCGCCATATTACAACTCTGCGGTGTTCCAGGTGAAGAACAGGGTGACGATACCATAACTGGATTGCCGGAACGCAATCGCGCTCAACCGCTATCCAGGAATCTGTAGTTACAGAACCACCATGTCGGTCAGCTGGGCACTCGGGGTCGGCCGGATCCACCAAGTGCTCGACTGCCGAACATTCCAGGCTGCGCTGCTATGCCAATATTAAGGAAGGGTAAACTGAAACAAAAAACAGGCAAAGACAGGAAAACGGAACCTCAAACGTTCTAGTTTAACATATGACATAGTACAAATGTTTTCGCAACAAACATACTTGGATTTAATCCACTACGGGACATAGTTTAACTTGACTAACGTGTTGTTTCATGACATGGCCATCGACGCTTACTAACTCAAGGGTAACTGGTGTTAGAAAGCGTTTCACAATATAAGGTTCAGACCATTTAAACATAAGCTTTCCCATACGTTGCTCCCCACGATTACTGAGTGGATAAAGGCGATAACGCACTCGATCGCCAACTTTATAAGAGACGTCCTTCCTATCCTGATTATACCTATTAGCTACGTTCTCTTTTGCGATCTTAAGATTCCTGAATGCTTCCTTCCATTTCTGAACTTTATTGGCTTGTTTCAAATCGCCCAAATCGGCTTCCGTAATGCGCCAATTTAATTCCAAGGGATGCATTATACGTCTACCCAGAAACAATTCGGCAGGAGTAGTTTTAGTAGACTCATGGACCGCATCATTACATCCTAAAGCGAACAACGGCAAATGTTGATCCCACACATTTTGCTTAACATTATGAAAAATGGTAAGACCAGTTTTCAACGAGCGGAAAAACCTCTCACAAAGGTTAGGCTTTGGATAATGGGGGGAAGTAGTAACATGACGGATGCCCCAATCAAAACACATATTCTTAAACATATGCGAAGTAAAGGCTTTTGCATTATCCGAAACAATGGATTCAGGAACACCGAAGTTCGGAAAGAAGTTTCTAGTGAAGAATTCTATAACGGCATTAGACTTCAAGGATCTTACGGGATGAAGCACGACGTATTTAGAGAACCCATCGACAACTGCTAGAACCCCGACATTACCTCGTTTAGAGCGAACTAAGGGACCAAAGAAATCAATAAAGAGTTTTTGCATGGGAGCTGTGGAGGGCTCCGCCGAATGAAGACCTACTTTTGTATTAGGGGCGGGCTTAGCTCGCTGACAATCAACACAATTCAAAATATATTTACGTACATCATCACCAATGTGAGGCCAATAATATTGTCTATTGAGCTTTTCCATAGTCTTGGCAATGCCTAAATGCATGCCCAAAGGAGAATCGTGATAATACTTAAGTAAGACAGGCCGCAATACTACAGGAACCAAAACACGATTCTTCGGACCTTTTCGAGGACTATACACTAATAGACCTCTATGTAAAGAAAAATCTGGACTATTAGTGCCTGCTTTAACTTGAGCATATAATCTCTTACAATCATTATCTTCTTGTTGATGCAATTTAAGGTCCTTAAATGACGCAGGGAAGTTCGATAGAAGACTGACTTGAGGGTGTTCTGAAACATCATCTTCATGGAACAGTCGGGATAAACCATCAGCCACTGCGTTCTCAGAACCTCTAACATGAATTACTTCAAAGTTGAACGCGGAAAGACGCACAACCCACCTACCAATTCTACCAAGAGTACCACTGTTCTTACATAACCAAGAAACTGCTTGATTATCTGAGTGAACTGCAAAACGGTTGTGTTCCAAAAAGGTGCGGAACTTTTCACAACCGAAAAAATTGGCTAAAATTTCTCTCTCATAAATGCTATACTTAATCTTGGCCTCATTCAAAGTGCGGCTAGCATATCCCACAGGTGCTAAATTGCCGTCAATTTCTTGATTAAGAACCGCACCTAACGCCCTATCACTGGCATCGCACTGGAGAACAAATTTCTTATTAAAGTCGGGAACTTGTAAAGTGGGAGCTTCACAAAGGGCTAATTTGAGACGTTGAAAAGAAGCTTCACATTCTTGACTCCATAAGAATTTAGTTTTCTTTTTTTCAAGTTATTCAAAGGAATGGCAATCTGAGAGAAATTAGGAATAAATCTGGCATAAAAGCCCACCATTCCCATGAAACTTCTAACGCCTTTTAAATTCTTAGGTGCCGGGAGATTTTTGATGGCTTCAACTCTCTCTGGGTTCACCTGGATACCTTCGGCTGATAACAAGTGACCCAAAAACTTTATCTTAGAACATCCCAAAGTGATCTTTTCAGGGTTTACAGTAAATCCTTTATTATTCAATCTTTCAAAGACCTCTCTCAAATGAGCGAGATGTTGCCGCATGTCAGAAGAATACACGATGAGATCATCACAATACTGGAAAACATACTTGTATTTTAGGTCTCCAAATAATTTGTCTAATTCACGACTCAATACTTGACTACCTACGCTCAAACCCATAGGCAGCATATTAAATTCATAAAGACAATTAGGAGTAACGAAAGCAGTGTACTTTCTACTGGATGGAGTCAACGGTATTTGAAAAATGGCAGAATGCAAGTCAATTACGGAAAACACCTTGGCTCCATGAAATATTTGGAAAGCTGCTTCCAAGGTAGGCAATGGGAAACAATCGAATACTACTTTATTATTAAGTTTCCTATAATCGATAACCAACCTATGACCTCCACTAGGTTTCGGAACAGAAAAGCAGGGCTCGCATAACTAGAACGACTTGGTCTAATAACACCTTGTTGCATAAGCTTATGAATTTCGCTTTGTAGCATTTGCAACTTAGGTGGAGAAAACTGGAAAGGTGGAGACCGTACAGGGATGGTATCCAACAATTCCAGTTCACAAAAACTATTTTTTGCTCTTCCCAATTGATTACTAAATAATCCTGGGAATTCTTTCACCAATTTAGATAATTCCTTATCTTCCTCAAGATTATTGAGAGACATAACACAACGTTGTTTCGAGGGATTCTTAACACACGCATGCCCGTACATGCAAGGATGCACGTTAAACGGCAGCGAAACTTCTCACGCAAACCTAAAATTGCAGACTCTATTCTGAAAATCAATTTTCATGCCGGATTTCGACATAAAATCATAGCCTAGAATAATAGGAACAGGTAACTCTGGAGCCATATAAAACAACTGGTCCCATGAAAATTTACTTATCTTCAAATGCAACGAACCATTTTGTTTACCGAGAAGATTTGATTGTTGACTGATTTATAACTCAAAGAAGTTTTCTTCAAAAATTTCTTAGGCAGTGTAGAAACGAAATCTTCTCGCACAAGGGAAATAGATGCACCACTATCTAACAATCCGTCTATCTTCTGGTGGAAAACTTCCACCGGTAAATGAGGCAAGTTTGCCGTGAAAGATGATGGTCTATTATTCGCAGAAGGAAATATTCTTTTAGACGTTTGAATTCTTTTCTTATATTTTCCAGAAGATAAAGTCATAACATTAACATGCGGAGTATCTATGCCCTTAGATCGACACTCTCTAGCAAGATGTCCAAAACGCTGACACTTCCAACATTGTAAATTACTTTTTGACTGCCAAGAATTATTGCGAGAAGAACGATTCGCAGAAGTATTAGATTTTCTTAAATTATCAGGCATACTTTTTTCGCTGAAGTTCTTTTGTCTTTCAGCTATCTCGAAATCAGCAACTTTCCTAGCCAAGACACACACTTCGGCTACATTTTGAGGTTTTGTAGCAAAGACCAAATGCTGTCTGGTGGCAGAAGACATATTTTGAAGAATAATGTCAATCAACTTTTCTTCCGAAAATTGAGGGTTCAATACAAGTGAAGCTCCCTGGATTTCGGAAATAAACTCCAGCAAAGATTCTTTAGAAAGTTGGAATCGTCGTGACAGAAATTTAATCCAATAATCCTCTAACAATCTGGAAGGCAACAACGAACATTTCACATATTCCAAGCTCTCAATCCAAGTAAATCTCAATTTAACAACCTCACTCCAAACCTTCAATAGTATTCCTCCAATGCAACTCAAAATCGAATTAACAAAATACTCATCTGGAACCAATTTCAATTCGAAGATCGAGTTGAGTTTAATGAGGAAGAAAACTAGCACTTCCTTATCATTACCATCGCAGGGATCGACTTTTCTAATTAACTCTCGAAAAATTCGCTGATTATTTTCCTCCATATGAGAAGAAAGGTTGGAAGACGTTCCACTAGAAAAATCCTTGATGGAGCTAAGTCTAAGATCGATAATATTCTTGTTCTGTTCTACAGAATAATCTTCCGGAACTGCGCTGTCTACAATAAACTTACGTTTCACTAATGTTTGTTCAGCTGGGGGGAGAGAGATCATATGAATCTTAAGTCGCTGACGTAATATATTTACATCGCCTTCAACATCAATACCTAGTAAGCTCAATTCTCGGACCAAATTGTCCTTAGATATTACATCTATCCAACTAGGCATGTTTACAAAATACAATGAACAAAATATGTAAACAACTATAAGAGAACGTAGTTCAGTATGCATAAGTCACTCTCTGTTTACATACAAACAGAGATGAATCAATATCATTTACGTGAAACAGTTCAAACGCATAAATAAATACTTTTCAATAGCTTTATACATAGATACTAAGTATCGAAAACAAATAGTTATCCACGGGGTAATATCTCTGAAAAATGTCGACCTCCAAATGCTTTCTAATTCCAAAATTCATTTACGACCATACAGAGTATATACCCTTGTTCTGGCACTTGAATCCAAAACTCCAAAACTTAAGTTGAAAACTTTAAATCGATACTCACTTGAACCACTGTCAATAGAATACAGCATATCTTTCCAAGCCGAAAGAAACAAAACCAGACGCTCTGTTACCATTTGTGCGGGCAGTGTAACCACATTACTGCTACCATTTGTGCGGGTTGCGTAACCCAAACCACGATCTGACTATCATTAGTGGGGTTTGCAAGAACCACTATAAATAAACCACGCTACTGCGACCATTTGTGCGCACGCGGAGCGGAACTTGACCAAAATAATAAACCACAATAACTGCTACCTTTAATCCGGGATCGGGTTTTGTAATTGCTGTTTCCATTAATGTGGATCTGATTTCCAAAGAAGTTATCTATCAGGAAATAGCTTGCCTTGGGCCCATAGAAGGCAGCCGTTGATTCATCTTTCTTTCTCTGATATATATATATATATATATATATATTAACATAGAAGAATAACTGATTTTTAAATACATACATTGAGTGCACAATATAATAATTATGTTTCAGGAACTCTAACCAGCATAATAGTTTCAGGAGCTCGGAATAGTTTCTCCTACTTGAGTGATTTTTCGCGTACGAAAAAAAAAAACATATAAACACTACGTATACTTGAATGATGAACCCGGGGTGTTGTTTAAAAGATAACATTTAATATAAACAAGTTGGCTGAGTAAAAATAAATTAATAAAAAATAATAGTTCTGATCACACGATCAAAATAGCCATACAAATAAATAAATGAATAACATACCATACATCACGCAACACTCATACTTGCGTCCGAGTTTCAGGGACCACCTCTTGCCTGGACTGCCGGACTAACTCAAACAGGCCCCTTCTTGGCCTCAGATCAGCTTGTCTATTTAGAATTCCAGTCGCATCGCGACCTGGAATCGGATTCCAATCTTGAATCCGTTTAAACAACAAAACGATGACTGCTAGGATGATCGAATGATACTGTTCTGTTAGTGCACCACGTATATGAAGGTTCCGAGGTAGAGGGGAGATGCGCCGTAGACATTGCGCGGCAGGAAGGGTGAAGAGGGAAGGGGTAGCTACAAGGAGAACAGGATATTGGCATAGTTCATAAATATTCCGTGTAGGGAGGAGAACGAAGCTACCATACTGAGCCGAAAAATGCACTTTCGGTTCAAAGACTTGGTGTAAAACATCTCTTTTTCAATAAAATGATATGTGTACAATTGCTTGTATTCAATTACGACCCTTACGGGTGAACATCTTCACCTGCGCATAACTCATAAATGACGAGTTTGCAACTACGTGTTCCTTCACAAAAAATGATCCTCTCTGCATGGCCTTATCATCCCTTCATTTTGTCGAAGAGGTCTTGTTACACCCTGTATATAAATTTTTGTTATGGTAATTTTCGGAGTTTGCTAGAATGGATTGGTGAATATTTGTATTTTTGAAAAATATTTTCATGAGAACAATCTCAGTAGTTTCATTCCTTCAAATTCGCTAAATTATAATATCAGTACGGAAAGCAAATACATAGCTTACAGAACAGGAAAATAAATATTTATTTAATAAGTAAAACCATCAAAGTTTTATGTGATTTTCATAAATGTTTATTTTGTTTAAAATATTCGTGACAGCTGTTTCAATACAGTGTATCTTCTTCAGACGAATGCATGATAGAGTACACATATAAGAAAACTACATGGCGCCTCAGGCCTAGAAGGCCCTTCGCTTAACAGGTAGCTGCTGGCCTCGCATCCGCATGTATTAATCACAGAGGTAGACGATCATCCAGCCAGTGTAGGGGTGACAGGTGGTCAACATATCGGGTGCCCCAGCAGTTATAGTTGGTTTTCTCAACCTGGAGCCGCTACTTACTCTACCTTCCGAAACGCCACACGATGCTGAGTGGGCACCGATCCCATACTGGCCGATATTCCATGACAATTTTTTTTTCCGCATGAAGACTAGAATCGGGCCAAGTCTGCCGAAGGCATCTTGCCTTAACCACTCGGATACATATAAATAGAAAATTTATTTATATTTATGACATTCATATGAAGAAGATACAGTGTATTAAAACAGCTGTTACCAATGTTAACTAAAATAAATATTTATGAAAATAATATAAAACTTTGATTGTTTCATTGATTAAATATATCTATCTAAAATGGCGTAGTCCATGGCCTCTCCTTTGTAAGGAGTTACGAGACCAATTTAATTTTTTAGTTGTCTTATTTGCTCTTAGATTTCATGTACGGCATACGGTCACCAAACCGGTATGAGACATCTAACAGGCAACTAATGTATTACTAAGACGTTGATGTCGGTAAATTGTGCTTAGAGGCCTCTTTATTCAGGCTTAAGGATCTTTTACGAGCCTGAAAACCTTCGGATTCGGGGCCCACGGCTTTAAAGTCTCTCTCGGAGGACTTCCTTCTTGCCTTTTTCCGTCCTAAAGGAACCAATAGACCCTGCCGAGTTTAAACTCTCGAACGTCGGATTCAGAGGTAAGGAGCATAACCACTAATACACCGCGGCCGATTTGTTTATTAAATACATCATGAATTTTCATAAAGTAAGCACCAGTCGATTGATTATTATTAAATAAATATTCATTGTTGCCTTAACTTCTAATTATATAAACAAAAGAAACGTTGACTCCATGGGTGTATGAATTATGTTGCATAATTCGTGAGCTTCATGTATAAGTTTTTATTTTAAAAGCGGTTAGAGATGTTTACGCTTGCAGGTTGAGCCTGTCATCAGTACAGTAGACTGAAGTTTACTTTGCGTGTCTTCACAGAGGCGTGTGATTATAAATTGGAGACTTAATTAATTCCTTCCTGGAAACGAATTTCTTTTATCATTTTCCAATATACCACGTAGATACTAAGGTAGATATTCGCTTAATTACGAACATCACCTTTTCTAGAATTTGTACTTTCAACAACAAAATGATCGACGATATTGTGATTGCTAATTATTTGGTAAATCAAAGGATTTAATAATGTTTATATATATGAACAGGTTTACAATTATTGTCGCAACTTCCTCTCATCTACACTCATTTTTTTCTCCCAGTTATCTTTATCTTCCCAGTCCCGTCATGTAATCCTTTTTCGTCTACTACTTTCTTCATGTCCTGAAACCAAGTACTTTGTTAGTATTATATTTTGAAGAGAATTCTCTTATTAATAAAAAATATTATAAAGTATAATATATATATATATATATATATATATATATAGATTTTCAATGCTTACACATCTTTCTGTGCCTAAAGTTTTATTTTATTTCTCCTCTCATCCCTATCCACCCACTCCAGTCCTCTTGTTCTCATTTCAGTTCTTATTTGTTACATTCACGAGATTCAAGGTTTACCTTTCTTTCTTCTTCTAGGTCGACACCATTCCCATGTTTTCCTGAGTAACCTTTTTTTTTTTTTTTTTTTTTTTTTTGCATTCATCGTACATGCCCATGCCAATTTAATTGGTTATATCTTACATAATATAATATTAAATATTAAAATATTAATATATTTTTTGTCGTATGCCTTAATTTTTCCCCCAATTTTGAACATCTTGCTACTCTCCTCAATAAATCCATTTCCATCGACATAAGCTTTCGTTAAAAGTTTTTGTTGAATTTTCATACTTTAGCTCCATATGTGACAGCACTTCTCACGACAGGATTATATAGGTTATTTCTAACTAAGTGTCCCTTGTTATATGACTGTTCCATGAGACTACATTTATCATTGCTGTTATTGCTCCATATTTATTTATTCTGTTCTTAATATCTCTCTCTTGGCTATACTTTTTATCTACTTTTACTCCCAAATAGTGAAGTTTTATTTATTCTGTCAGATTTAAGACCACTGAACACAAAAAGAGCTTCTTGTAGGGAAGCGCACAATTGATAGATCAAGAATGAGGTGGGAGAATGACATTTAGCATGATTTGAGAGACGTAGATTATACAGGTGGTGATTGGAAGACATTAGCTCAGGATATGCGCCGGGTTCGATAGTGTCAGAGATTTATTATTATTATTGTTATTATTGTTATTAAAGTCCAACATTTAATATTAGATTTTGTGAGATTCAGGTAGGTAGAATGCTATGATCATATATGTAGAATGCCAGAGACAATATTATCCAGAAAAGCTTTGGAATGATCCACCTGGGAAAGAAATAGGTGTCGACTTAGATTTAAATGGATGGGTGATATAGAGAAGAGGTAGGAGGGAGATAGGTCTGCAACAATTGGATTGGGAAGATAGAGAAGAATGGAGGTAGATGTTAAACATTTAAAAGTCTTTGGGCACAGGAATATGTTTTATTGCATTGTAAACCTGTTTATAAGTAAATAATTGTTATTGTTATTATTGAGTCGCCATTTTATCAGCTTGAGATAATTCGTGAAATTATTTCGTTAGTATAAAAATAAAAAATAAAACAGTGTTGTATTTGAACCACTTACTGTAGGCATATATATTTTTTTTAGTGGTTATTATACCATTCAATTATTACTGAGAGATAGAACATACTTTCTTCTTATTATTATAAATTAGCGTTATAAACTAATATCGGTAGCCCAAATGAGATTACTTATTTACGTGCAGATTACATTCAAAACAAAAATTCGATAAATGAATAAATCAGTAACGGTATTATACAGAGTGAGTCCAAATTCCCCTTATAGAGTTTGAGGATTTGTAGTAGGACCAAGACAATTGAATTAGCATAGGAACTCGTTAGGATAGTTTTCACTAGGGTACACCATACGTCATTCCCCACTCACCAGATGTTCCATGTCAACTGCAAGTTTGTTTACGTGCTATTCAGTTCAGTTTATGACCGCCCAGAGACGTTTTACCTGCACAGTACAGTAATAATGAATCCTTCACGACAGTATGTATGGCACACACGTTTGCTGGATACAAAGACATGATGTTATTGTGCGGCAAAGCTCGGTGCAATAGTAGGGCTGCTCATCAGCTATATGCGGACCGTTTTCTACGCCGCCGTACACCTTCATACTCACTGTTTGCTATTTTGTAACAGCGGACAATTGAGACGGGTTCATTCACCGCCAACAAGGCCGACTGTGGTGCTTCACGACGGCTCCGCACATGACTTTTAAGCGGATGTACACCATTTAGTGGAAGAGGACGCGACGATGGGTACCAGACACATACACTCAATGTGGATCAGAAAACTGTTTGGCGTGTTCAACATGAGCATCAGCTACACCCGTCCAATCCTCAAAAGGCATAGCTAATGCAGCCAGAGGAATTTGGACAACGAGCGAACGACTGCAGATGGATCTTACACCGTTGCGTGGATGAACCCGACTTTCCAAGGAGAATCCTTTTCACCGACGAAGTCCAGTTCACCAGGGAAGGAGTTCTCAATTCCCACAACAGTCAGGTATGGGCTCATGAAAACCCGCATTCTGCGCGCTCCCGTGGGTTTCAACACCGATACGGTCTGAACATGTGGGCAGGGTTTATTCATGTGAGTGTTATTGGGCCATACCTTCTTCCACAAACGCACACGGGTCACATGCACTTACGATTCCTTGAAGGTGAACTTAAAGGGTTCTTGGAGGATGTACTACTGCATGTGCTTTCAGCACGACGGAGCACGAGCTCGTCTTTAACGTGCTGTCCGAGACCATCTGAACCGACGATTTGGGCAACAGTGGATAGAACGTGATGACCAGATTGCTTGGCCTGCACGTTCTCCCGACTTGATCCTGCTAGACTACTGCATGAGGGAGTCACATGAAAGCCTTAATATACGAGACCCCTCTAGAAACCGAGAAAACCTACTAGCACGAGTTATGGTTGCAGCTGATGTTGGAGAACCAGGGATTGGTGATCGTGTTTACGAGAATATGGTACGCAGGTATAATATCTGTGTTGAAGTCGGTGGTCTTCATATCGAGCCCTTCTTGTATGTGTTCCAGGCAACAGGTAGCAGGAGTCAGAGATAGCAACATGTGTTGTAGTGTTGTTTTCTGTGTAAAGGAAAAACCGTACGTTTCCGGACATGAGTTCCAATGTTAAATTTAATTGTCTTGGTCCCCTCTGTAAGTCCTCAAACTCTGTAAGGAGAATTTAGACTCATTCTGTATACAATACATTGAAAGACATTTCAGTAGTATCGAGATTTGTCATCAATGTTATAAACTATTTATTTACTTGTTTTACCTGATGGAGTTAAGACCATAGGGTCTTCTCTTCCACTTCACCATGGTTAAATTATACATATAATAACAATTATGGATTAACTACATGTTGATTAATGATACATAATACGTATAGGCTACACAACATTTCAGATTAGTTAAGCAATAATAATAATAATCCCTCCATGGTATCTTTACCTTGTCGTGGTGGAGTGGCTTGTGTGCTTAAATGATCCTGAGAGCTATGCCGGCGGTAGCATTGCTACCGATAGGGTTACCCATGCCGGACTGGTCGAAGGTGATAAGCCAGACGAAATAAGTACCTTGGTCGAAAGAGTGACGATCTTTCACCGTAAAAATACAACCGTCAAGAAATGCGGACATGGGTTCTACTGGGGTAAAATTTTCCGGAGGTCAAATAGTCCCCCATTCGGTTCTCCGGGCGGGGACTACTTCAGGGAACCCATGCCAAAGGCTCAAACACAGGGACATGTTCCTAGGAACATGGAATGTTAGGACTTTATACAATAGCGGGGCACTAGAGATATTAACGCGGGAATTGGATAAATCGCCCTTGGATATAGTCGCTTTTACAGGAAGTTAGGTGGCCAGGAGAAGGTAGTCAGGAATCAGGAAGCTTTGCATTATATATGGGGGTGCAGAAAGACCTGCATTTGGAACGGGTTTTTTTTAGTCAGAAGGAGGATCGTATCCGCTATCCGAGATATTAAGTTTGTTAGTGATAGGATATCATACATAATTCTAAAGGGTAAACGACATGATTTTATAATTGTAAATGTACATGCCCCCACAGAAGATAAAGACGACAAGATGAATGACGTTTTCTATGAAGAATTAGAATGCTTATTTGATAGCCTTTCACGATATCATATGAAAATTGTCTTAGGAGATTTTAATGCAAAAGTGGGGCGGGAAGATATATTCAAACCAACAATAGGCAAATTCAGTCTTCATGAAGATAGTAACGACAACGGGGTTAGATTAGTCACATTTGCCACATCAAAGAATCTCATTGTTAAGAGCACAACATTTCAGCATAAGGATACTCATAAATACACCTGGACGTCCCCAGATGGAGAAACTCGGAACCAGATAGATCATGTATTAGTGGATAAACGCTGGCACAGTAGCATCATTGATGTTAGATCAGTTAGAGGGACAGACTGCAATTCAGATCATCATCTGGTCAGGGTGAAAATCAGACAACGGCTATCGCTTATGAGAGGAACAAACGCTAAAGATGATTCAGTAAAATATGAATTAAAAAACTTGAAAAATGATGAAATGCGGCAAGAATACCAAATCAAAATTGCTAATAGATTTGAAGTACTGGAATCTTCAGATGACAATGTGGCAAACGAAGAAGAAACTGATATAAATAAAGAATGGGAGGCTATAAGAGATACTATTAAATTGTCAGCATCAGAAAGCATTGGTTGTTTAAAAAAGAGGCAAAACAAGAAATGGTTTGATGAGGAATGTGCCGACATTGTAAAGAAAAGAAAGCTAGCAAAAATGAAATGGTTACACGAGCTAAATGAGGTAAATTTAGAGCAATTGGGTAGTGTTAGACGGGACACCACTAAGTTACTAAAGAGTAAGAAGAGGGAATATTTGAGAGAGAAGATTAATGATCTTGAAATGAATGCAAAAAATAGGAACATTAGAGAATTATATCAGGGAATTAGTATAGAGAAGAAAGGGTTTCAGGCTAGAACAAACATAATTCGGAATGAAAATGGGGATATGATTGCAGATTCCAAGAGTATATTAAATAGATGGAAAAGTTATTTTAATCAGCTATTAAATGTACATACAGAACAGGACATTGAGGAGGATAAGTTACAGACAGCAGAAATGCTAGTCGCAGAGCCAAGTGCATTAGAGGTTGAAATGGCAATTGAAAAATTGAAGATGTATAAAGCATCAGGTTCAGATGAGATCCCAGCAGAACTGATAAAATCAGGGGGAGAAAAATTGATGGACAAGATACGCTGGTTGCTTAGTATGATTTGGGAAAAAGAAGCTCTTCCAGATGAATGGAAGGAATCAATTATCGTACCAATTTATAAGAAAGGAGATAAAACTGATTGCAACAACTATAGGGGCATCTCATTACTTTCAACTTCGTACAAAATTCTAACAAATATATTAGTAAGCAGACTTGCTCCCTATATTGATGACATTCTAGGAGATCATCAATGTGCATTTAGAAGAAACAGGTCTACAACAGATCAGATTTTTAGTATAAGACAGATTTTAGAAAAGAAATGGGAATATAATGGTACTGTACAATCAACTATATGTAGACTTCAAAAAAGCATATGATTCAATTAAGAGGGAGAAGTTATATAGTATCCTGCTGGAGTTCGGAATTCCCAAAAAGTTAGTTAGACTTATACGAATGTGTCTAAATGGCTCAAATAGTAGGGTGCGTGTAGGCAAACAGTTTTCAGACACTTTTGAAATCCAGAATGGGTTGAAGCAAGGAGATGCACTATCTCCTCTACTATTTAATTTTGTACTAGAGCATGCCATTAAATCTTTAGAGAATAAGGAAGGCTTACAACTGAATGGTATTAATAAGCTGTTAGTTTATGCTGATGATGTGGTACTACTGGCCGATAGCGAGGAGATACTAAAGGCCAACACGCACACACTATTGAGTAACACTAAGAAATTAGGACTGGAAGTAAATATCAGTAAAACTAAATATATGGTCACACGTAGAAATACATTATATAATGGAAATGGACAGCTAATGACAAATGAGGGAAATTTTGAGGAATTAGCTGAATTCAAATACCTAGGAACAATAATCACAAATAGGAATGAGATGCACAAAGAAATTAAACATAGGCTCAATTCTGGAAATGCATGCTATTATGCATTGCAGAGACTTTTGATGTCCCAACTCCTTTCAAAAAACGCTAAGCTGAAAATATATAAAACTATTATTCTACCAGTTATATTATATGGGTGCGAAACATGGACTCTTACTTTAAGGGAGGAAAGGAGATTACGAGTATTTGAGAATAAATTTCTTAGGAAAATTTTTGGACCAAAGAGAGATGAACAGACAGGTGAATGGAGAAGACTACATAACAATGAACTACATGGTCTTTATAGGAAGCCAGATATAATAAGAACAGTTAAGTCCCGTAGACTGCGATGGGCAGGACATGTTGCGCGTATGAGGAATGAAAGACGTGCATGGAAACTTCTTGTAGGAAAGCCAGAAGGAAAACGCCCAGTTGGTAGACCAAGAATGAGGTGGGAGAACAACATTAACTATGATTTGAGGGAGGTGGATTATACAGGAAATGATTGGAAGACATTGGCTCAGGATAGGGATGTATGGAGAGCTTATGTCCGTGCGGCCATGAACCTACGGGTTCGATAGTGCCAGTGAGTAAGTAAGTAAGTATAATAATAATAAATAATAATAATAATAATAATAATAATAATAATAATAATAATAATAGTAATAATAATAATAATAATAATAGTAATAATAATAATAGTAATAATAATAATAGTAATAATATTAATATTAATAATAGTAATAATAATAATAATAATGGTAATAATAATAATAGTAATAATAATAATAGTAATAATAATCTATCTATCTATCTATCTTCGGGTTTTTACAGCTGCTGCCGTCTTCCCGTGCCAAACCTCCAAAGCCTACGGTCTTGGGCATCTTCGATGCTTAGCCCTCTAGCTTTCATTACTGTCTTCATGTTTTCCTTCCATGTTAACCTTGGTCTTCCTCTTTTCTTCTTTCTGTCAGGATGCCATTCATATAGTTGCTTCGGCCATCGCTCGTCTTCCATTCTTAAAACATGTCCTAACCACTTTAATTCCTTTTCCTCAATTCTTTCAATTATGTTTTCTTCTGCTTCCATTATGTTTCTAATTTCCTTATTTGTGACCCGTTCTAATTTAGACTTTCTGGCACTTCTTCGTAGATAATCCATTTAGTAATAATAATAATAATAATAGTAATAATAATAGTAATAATAATAATAGTAATAGTAATAATAGTAATAATAGTAATAATAATAATAATAATAATAGTAATAATAATAATAATAGTAATAATAATAATAATAATAATAATAATAATAGTAATAATAATAATAGTAATAATAATAATAATAATAATAATAATAATAATAGTAATAATAATGATAATAATGATAATAATAATAATAATAATAAAGTGGCTACGAATTGTCTCTTCTTTAGTAAGGTTCATCAGATAAACACAATAATACTTTTATGCAGTGTAAGTTATGTTGATTTCTTAAGATCTTTAAGATTCTGTCCTCGAAGAAGGTGACGAGGATAGGTGGACGCTCGTAATAGGTAATATTTACATATTCATGTCTTTATATTTTCTGAATATAATAATAAGAGTGTATCATTTTCCTACACTTACAAGCAAACTGTTAATCATTGCATGTCCAAACCTACCTTGAAATGTCTCTCAGAGAAGCATTCTGATGTACCAAGGCTGTGTCCAAGAAAATTATCTACCGTTTTTAACTGCAAGGCACAGAAATCAAAGCAAAAATCCAGCAATTGCAGCCCACTGTACGAAGCATATGTACATCCTGCATGAGTTTTGAGCAGATTGGAGTGAGGTGGGACGCGGTGGGTAGTAAGGGTTACCCAGTCTGCCAATACAGATGTTGTATTACTTGCGTATAGTTTAAATGAGAGATTTGGCGCTGGATTTTGGTGTGTTGCAGTTAAAACGGCTGATTATTTTTTTTGGACACGGCCCTTGTACACCACAATACTTCCCTGGATGAATGTACAAGGTAGGTTTTGGCATACAATGGTTGACAGTTTCGTTGTTAGTAAAGAGTAGTGTTAAGCGTAATATTTATTATTATTATTATTATTATTATTATTATTATTATTATTATTATTATTATTAATACCTCTTGAACATATGCCTAGAAAGGCCAGTTTTTAAATTAGGAAACGAGACGTCCTCGGCAATAAAGTAGAATAGGCCAGACATTTGAAGATTTTTACCAGCCGTGCCACTGTCTATAAGGCAATGCAGATTCCCCACAAGCCACTTTAATACCTTGATGACACAGCCGTACTGTACGACCTCTGGCATATTCAATATTTATCCAACTCCATTGTTCCTGTTTCGAAAACATGGCGACAACACTATATTAGACCGCGAGATAACATGAGAGTCTGTTCGCTTGTGCGTGATGTGGGAAGGAAGAGTCCATATGTTCGGAGGTAAGGTTGGTATGTAAATAATGTGTGCTATTAGCAACATCATTAGGTTCCATCTTGTGACGTCACAACACCATTGTCACTGCAATACACCTATATCCACATAAAATGATATAGGCCTACAAGCCTTTCGTTAGACTTTTCACTCTTTATTCTTATTGGCATATTCATTCTTATCACAATGCTCATTATGACTTTTCACGATAATTTTAGTTTCTCTATATCAGAAATTGCCAAACGATAACCCTACTTTCAGAAAAACACCGACTTTATTTCACATAAATTTAAATTTTAAGAGGTAATTAATTATATTAGTAATTAAGTGGTTTGGTTACTGTTTATGTTAAAAAAATCCACTGTCCACCAGTGTTATATAAAGAGTAACATTAATCAATATTTTATCGACTTTTTTCTTCGCCTTTTTGCGAATTCCTAAAAAATTAACCTATTGAGGTCGAGCCAAATGAGGTAAATTTAGAGCAATTGGGTAGTGTTAGACGGGAAACCACCAAGTTACTAAAGAGTAAGAAGAGGGAATATTTGAGAGAGAAGATTAATGATCTTGAAATGAATGCAAAAAATAGGAACATTAGAGAATTAGTATAGAGAAGAAAGGGTTTCAGGCTAGAACAAACATAATTCGGAATGAAAATGGGGATATGATTGCAGATTCCAAGAGTATATTAAATAGATGGAAAAGTTATTTTAATCAGCTATTAAATGTACATACAGAACAGGACATTGAGGAGGATAAGTTACAGACAGCAGAAATGCTGAAATGGCAATTGAAAAATTGAAGATGTATAAAGCATCAGGTTCAGATGAGATCCCAGCAGAACTGATAAAATCAGGGGGAGAAAAATTGATGGACAAGATACGCTGGTTGCTTACTATGATTTGGGAAAAAGAAGCTCTTCCAGATGAATGGAAGGAATCAATTATCGTACCAATTTATAAGAAAGGAGATAAAACTGATTGCAACAACTATAGGGGCATCTCATTACTTTCAACTTCATACAAAATTCTAACAAATATATTAGTAAGCAGACTTACTCCCTATATTGATGACATTCTAGGAGATCATCAATGTGCATTTAGAAGAAAAAGGTCTACAACAGATCAGATTTTTAGTATAAGACAGATTTTAGAAAAGAAACGGGAATATAATGGTACTGTACATCAACTATATGTACACTTCAAAAAAGCATATGATTCAATTAAGAGGGAGAAGTTATATAGTATCCTGCTGGAGTTCGGAATTCCTAAAAAGTTAGTTAGACTTATACGAATGTGTCTAAATGGCTCAACGAGTAGGGTGCGTGTAGGCAAACAGTTTTCAGACACTTTTGAAATCCAGAATGGGTTGAAGCAAGGAGATGCACTATCTCCTCTACTATTTAATTTTGTACTAGAGCATGCCATTAAATCTTTAGAGAATGAGGAAGGCCTACAACTGAATGGTATTAATAAGCTGTTAGTTTATGCTGATGATGTAGTACTACTGGCCGATAGCGAGGAGATACTAAAGGCCAACACGCACACACTATTGAGTAACACAAAGAAATTAGGACTGGAAGTAAATATCAGTAAAACTAAATATATGGTCACACGTAGAAATACATTATATAATGGAAATAGACAGCTAATGACAAATGAGGGAAATTTTGAGGAATTGGCTGAATTCAAATACCTAGGAACAATAATCACAAATAGGAATGAGATGCACAAAGAAATTAAACATAGGCTCAATTCTGGAAATGCATGCTATTATGCATTGCAGAGACTTTTGATGTCCCAACTCCTTTCAAAAAATGTTAAGCTGAAAATATATAAAACTATTATTCTACCAGTTATATTATATGGGTGCGAAACATGGACTCCTTACTTTAAGGGAGGAAAGGAGATTACGAGTATTTAAGAATAAAGTTCTTAGGAAAATTTTTGGACCAAAGAGAGATGAACAGACAGGTGAATGGAGAAGACTACATAACAATGAACTACATGGTCTTTATAGGAAGCCAGATATAATAAGAAGAGTTAAGTCCCGTAGACTGCGATGGGCAGGACATGTTGCGCGTATGGGGAATGAAAGACGTGCATGGAAACTTCTTGTAGGAAAGCCAGAAGGAAAACGCCCAGTTGGTAGACCAAGAATGGTTTGGGAGAACAACATTAACTATGATTTGAGGGAAGTAGATTATACAGGGAATGATTGGAAAGCATTAGCTCAGGATAGGGATGTATGGAGAGCTTATGTCTGTGCGGCCATGAACCTACGGGTGCGATAGTGCCAGTGAGTAAGTAAGTAAGTAAGTATTGAGGTCGTTCTCGTGAAAATGTTTTTGAAATTTGTATATAGATCTTCACTGATCCTACATAGCAGACGCCGAAATTGACCATAATCAATATATATATATATATATATATATATATATATATATATATATCATCATCATCTTCATTCATGGATTAGGTCTGTTGACCCGTTCCGACTTCAGCCCATCTCTTTCTAGGTCTGCCCACATCTCGGGTGCCTTTAGGTTTGTATTTTGTTATTTGTTTTGGATATCTATCTTCATTCATTCTGTCTATGTGTTGCTTCCATTTTTGTCTATATGTATCCATTTTATCAGTTATTGCAAATATTTCAAGTTCCTGTCTTATTTCTGTGTTCTTGATTCTGTCTTCCTTAGTGCACCCTTTAACAGATCTCAAAAATTTCATTTCTGCTGCTGTTATCCTACTTAGGTCTTGTTTTTTATGTATCCAGGCTTCTGAACCATAGAGCAGTACCGGTACTGCCAACATTTTATAAAATTTCAGTTGGGTCTCTCTTGTTGTTTTGTTATTTAGTGTTCGTTTTATCGTACCACATATTCCCTGGAATTTTGCTATTTTATTATTTATATCATTATCATAATTAAATGAAATGTCACATCCTAGATAATTGAGATGGTTCACCTGTTCTATGATTTTGTTTCCTATTACTATTTTCGATCTGATTTGATTTTTCCCTTGGAATGCCATTACCTTAGTTTTTTCTATGGATATTTTGAGATTATATTGTTCACATATATTATGTAGCTTAAAAATATTCCTCTGAAGTTCGTCTTCTGTATTTGCTATTATTACCTGGTCATCAGCGTATAATAATGTTTTCAAGTAGTGTGTTTTATCTAATTTTATTCCTTTATTTGTTTCTTCGTTCCATTTTTTTTATTATATCATTGATGTATAGGTTAAATAAAACTGGAGAGATACTGCATCCTTGTTTAACTCCTTGATTAGTATGAATTTTATTTTTACTTACTTCATTTCTAGTTTTTCTAGTTTTATATATATATATCATCCATAGTAATTCTTCCCGAAGCCAGGTCCTTCACTGTAATCATAGCATTTTCATGCTATGCTTGCAGCTTTACTAGGGAATTGTAGGTGTGGTAGGTTCACGTTGCTTTCCACACCGGCGAAGGATGATGATGATGATGATAGTGATAAGGATGATGATGATGATGATGATGGCCACATGATTTCGGGGACCGTTTGGGCCTTAAAGTTTTCCTGACATTTGTCTTACAGGTGAGGAAAAACCCCGATAAAAACCTCACCCAGAAAAACTGCCCCGACCGGGGATTGAACCCAGGCCCGCTGCGTGAAAAGGCAGCACGCTGCCTCGAGACCACAGCGGTGAACTATATATATATATCTGTATGTGTGTGTGTGTGAGTGTGTGTGTGTGTGTGTGTGTGTGTGTATGTATCGATGTGTGTGCCAGCGCCCGTTAACATTTTACCGGCCGCAATTTTTGTTTCATTGTAACCAAACATGGTATACAGCAAATGTTTAAAAAACCAAGGTCGATGCTAATCAGAAAAATCGCACCATTAGGTGTAGAAGTTCACCTGAAACGAAAATTTAAAAATCGCTCTAGCATTAGCAATTTTTTATGTTTTACAACGAAACTGGTATAAGGTAATAAATAAACCGAGGGAGGTATTTAAAAGAAGTCAACGAAATCTGACCATTAAAACTGGGAGTTTACAAAATTAGGAAATAACTGTAGCTACCGCCATGTTTGGTTCGTCGCAATGTAATACCATATGATTCAATCAACTCGTAAATTGGCAATGTATTCTATATTATATGTTTAATGAAGCAATGGGTCCGTCGTGTTGGCTCAGGTGGTAGCATGTTTACTTTCGTACTAGCAGGCTCGAGTTGGATACCTAACGGGCACAAACATTTAATTATTAAATTAATCAAAACAATTTAATTTCATTGTACAGTTTTCAATTTCGGTGCCAGTAGGAGTGGTGGTGTACAACCATAAACCGCCAGATTTTTCACCAAATTCCTGCATTAAATTGAAAATCCTCAGCATTATTCTATATATGATGAGAAGGCATGTGTTAGTGTTGATAGCGATCCCTCCGTTGGACGAGGACGTTAGGCGCCCTTGGTGCTTATCGAGAGGAGTAGTCTAAGTGCCGGCACCATTCTCTTCATCATAATTCCACATACAGCACACCTTACACTGCACAAATAAATAAACATACATTCATCCTACATTCCTGTTTACAGGCCTACACAATACAAGAATAGGCCTACATCATCTAAGTAAAGTGATCTGCCCAAGTTATGCGTATATTGAAAATAGATGACATTAACTCCATCTATCCGCCCAGCGGCAACCCCAATCACGTATTATAGTGCAATACGTGGCCTTAGATACACACAACATAGAAACGTAAAGTAGGCCTACTGGGAAAATGGATCGTCAGATATTATTTCAATTCATGGAATATTAAACAACAATATGCTATTCTTCTCTTTCTTCTTAATCATGATTTGTAGGATTTTCATCCTATGTTGCGAAAGCACGACCACAACGTTGATTCACTGCCTAAAAATAAGATCCGGCCCGCGAGTACCAAAATGTTGCGTCACTGCCACAATGCTGATCGAATTAACGAAGCCGCAACACGACTAAATTTAGATTCAATGGTCGAAAAGTCCTCTAGTAGGTCGCTGGGATTTTTATGTCCAGAAAGAATTTGCAGAACATCTTGGTGACTGCAATTACGTTTTGTTACACTATTAATATTAGAAACAATTTCACATGTTCGATCAGAATACTCAGATTCTTTACAACGAGGGACCACGAGGCATTCCAAGTCTCGGCCTACAAGCAATACCGTCGACGTAGACGGCCTGGCACACACTGAGAGGTATTCAGACCTCTTAACAAAACAGAACCGTAGTCCTAGACGGCCTGGCACACACTGAGAGGTATTCAGACCTCTATGCAAAGGTGACGTCGTCTTGGACGGCTTACAGCACACTGAGAGTCACACGTGGACACTCTAGACCTGGACACAACACCGACGATGTTGCCAGCATGACAAATGGTGCATCAAGCAATATGACCAACATAAAATGTCTAGTGCTGTACTCGGGCGCCTCCAAGTGGAGAGCAAGTAAACTGCATCGGTAGTCGATGCAGATCACGCCAAGTACGACTGAGATAACCGCACTGGATAAACAGATGCGACACATGTCGCAAAATCCTATTTATTTCCAACATTACTCCTCGGAGGAAAACGTATTGGATGTGCATTCAATGTCTATCCATTTCTTGGCTGGTCTTCCTCTTGTTCTTCTCCCCTCTATTGGTCATTCCCCTCTATTTTCCATTCTTTCTATACGAACCATCCAACATTTCCGTCTAGCTGTAATAAATTTGGTTATGTCTTGAATATGACATTTGTCCCTAATTTCTGTGTTGTGTATTTTATCAAATAATGTTTTCCCTCAATAGTTCTTAAAATCTTCATTTCACATGTGTTTATTATATGTTCAGTTTTTGTTTTATCAGCCCTAGTTTCTGCACCATATACGATAAATGGTCGAACTATCATATTGTATATGAGGTTTTGGTTTTTATTGACATATGTTTGTTGCGCCAAATTAAATATTTCATATATCCTGGTATTTGTTCTGCTTTACTTCTTTTATAAAATGTTTAGTGTTTGTTATTAATCCATCCATAGTAATTCTGCCCGAACGCAGGTCCTTCATTGCAATCATAGCATTTTGTTATTAATACACTTAAGTAATTAAATTCTGATACTTGTTCTACATTTTTTCTTTCCACTTCTAATTTGCACCTTACCGGTTCTTTTGATATTGTTCAACATT
The DNA here is from genome assembly GCA_030220185.1 of Diploptera punctata. Taxonomy (NCBI): domain Eukaryota; kingdom Metazoa; phylum Arthropoda; class Insecta; order Blattodea; family Blaberidae; genus Diploptera; species Diploptera punctata. The sequence goes on along the minus strand of JASPKZ010003873.1, from coordinate 1,308,315 downwards.
TTGTCTTATTCATATTAATGTCCATATTGTATTTTCTGGCATTTATATTAAATTGATGTAAGATCTTTGTAAATTATCATCGGATTCTGAAAGGAGAACGACATCATTTGCGTAATATATCAAGTGAAATATATTGTTTCCCATTTTATAACCGAAACGTGGTTGCATGTTTTCAGTAATTTTTTCCATTATAATATTAAATGAGGCGGTCAGAGGACAAGGGGTACAAGTGACAAAAACTTAGTTTGGAGAAAATTAAGTTTAAAGATCAATGAGAATAAAATTCCAGGAACATCTGACAAGTCTCATACATTGCGTTTATGTTCCTTACATATGAGTTCATTTATCCGTAAAATATGAACAGATTCAATATATACATAAGCCCATAGGGCCTACTATAACTTTTTTTTTGCATTAAGAGTCACTTGTACCCCTTCTCCTCCAAGCCATATTTTCAAATAGATTATTGAAGAAAAGTAGATTCATACCAAAGTTTTTATTATGACAGGAAATACGTACTTATCCAAAGAGTTACATATTACGACAATATTAATTGAAAAATCAGTCTTAAAGTTCATTGGACTTAAAGCTGCATTCATGGACACATACTCTTACCCGCCTCTCCACATGAATGTTTCCCTTCCTGTCTGTATATTGGTTGCCTGCATTCCTTCCTCTTTTTGCTTTATTTTTTATCCAATTTTATTGTTTACTAATCCTCTTTCTGCCAACGTGCAATATTGGAACATCTTCTTCTGTAGGCCCTCTCATGCCATCTTCATTGGAATCAATCAGGAAACTAACTAACTAACTAACTAACTCACTGGCACTATCGAACCCGTAGGTTCAAGACCGGAGCGGACATAAGCTCTCCATACATCCCTATCCTCAGTCAATATTTTCCAATCATCCACTGTATAATCTACTTCCCTCAAATCATAGTTACTGTTATTCTCCCACCTCATTCTTGGTCTACCAACTGGACGGTTCCTAGGAATATGTCCCTAGTTTAAACCTTTGGCATGGGTTCCCTGAAGTAGTCCCCGCCCGAGAACCGAAAGGGGGATATTTGACCTCTGGAAAATTTTACCCCAGTTGAACCCATGTCCGCATTTCTTGACGGTTGTAAGCCGGCGTGGGTAATCCAGAAGGCAGCAATGCTACCGTCGGTATAGCTCTCGGGATCATTTAAGCACCACGACAAGGTATAGATACCATGGAGGGAATCTATCTGGAAAAAAAAAACACACACACACATACAAAAGATTAATCTTCATATTTTAAAAATCATACCCCTATTATAAATATTATTAAATTGCAAATACTGTAGATCTAAATCATATTATATCTTTCGATTGTTAAATAATTTCCAATTATTTCAAAATGTATTGGAAAAAAAACTATTATTATATAATATAGGCCTACAATTGTGAAAATGTAGATAAAGTAGTTAAAATATTTTACTTACTACGAAGGCTGAGGTTAAGTTCATTCTCATCTCCATCAGATTCTGATTCAGACATAATAATATTTGATAAATTAATAAACCTCGAAGAATCACCAGCACTGTATTAAACACTAATAACACAATAACAATCTTCACGTAACATTTCTTGGAAACATTAAAAAAATACAACACTCTAAGCTTGAGTCCACCTAGCTGTTGAAGCCAAAGAGTGCAGCTACATATGTATCCCTTGTCCTCCAAGCAAGAGCTATTTTCCTGAGTGATTATCTGAGACTCCACTGTATGTGAGAATCTGTTAAACTCACGCATATATATATCTTGCGCACCAAACAGTTTGTCATATATTAGCTAACCATTTCTGCACTAGACTAATTTTTTTAAAGTCACTTGTATCCCTTGTCCTCTGACCGCCTCAAATAAGAATGGACTTAAAGAATCACCTTACCTGATGCCCTTTGTGAGCGTTATTTCTACAGTTTGCTGTTCTTTTACGTTGATTACTGTTTTTGCAGTGCGTGTTGATTGATATTATTGTTCTATTCAGTTCATTAGGAATTTCATTCTCCCTCAAGATATATGCACTACATCCCCAAGATGTGCTCTATCAAAATATTTCTTCGTATCTATGAAACCTAAGAATACTGGTTTATTGAATTCCCATGATTTTTCCACAATTTATCTAACTATATAAATTGCATCTAATGAGGATCTATTTTTCCGAAACCCTTGTTTTGTTCTTTAATATGGATTAATGCATTTAATTAATTGTTTAATATTTTTGTGAATACTTTTAGAGAAATATTAAGTAATGTAATTCCACGATAATTTTCTGGTTTAGTTTTATCACCCTTTTTAAATATTGGTATAGTTATACTCGATTTCCATTCTAGTGGGGTGGTACCGCTTATTATGATATTTTGAAATAACATCTGTAGTTCATGTATCAGTTGTATTTCCCTATATCTCAACATTTCATTTGTTATCGTATCAGGACCTGCAGCCTTTCAATTTTTGAATCTCTTTACTGTGTCAGTTACTTCATCTCTTGTTATTTCGATTCATTTATTTTGATTTTGATATTCTTAAACATCCTGATGATTTTCTTCTTGTTTATATAATTTCTGGAAATAATTATTTCATTCTTGCATTGTCATTTTGTTTGTATACTATCCCTAATTTCCATATTATTTCTTCTTAATATTCCCCATATTTTTCGTTGGCCTCCATATATATCGTATTCCATATCTTTCGAATATTTTTCCCAATAATCTTGCTTCATTTTTCTAATTTTAGCGTTTGGCCCGAGGATTGGTCCTTGTGACTGCGAGCAATGTATAACATACACCTTGAAGTGGGTTGCTAGCCCGTTAACAATATGCGAGTAGGTAGTAAATAACTTAGGTTATGAATGATATAGTTTTCACTGCAGACCGACACTTTTAAATTAGCTGGCATCAGAAATTGAGTTTCTCCCTGTCTTACCAATGTTAAATTAGTAACTTTTAGTGCGTTCATCTAATAAACTACTCAATATAGGTTAATACAATTTTTACTGATTTCAGAAACAGCCTTTATTTAGCTATTAAAACAATTTGAATTAAATTGTGTATCATAGTTTAGTCACAAAAAAATGAAACGTTATGAAAATGTTGCAAACCATTTTGAATGTAAAAAAAACTCCATACCAAAAATGCGTGAATCAAATCATTTCAAATTGTTTTAATAGCTAAATAAAGGCTGTTTCTGAAAGCAGTAAAAATTGTATTCACTTATGATGAGTAGTTTAGGAGATGAGCGCACCAGAAAATTACAAATTTAACATTGGTAGGATAAGGAGTATCCAATCCAGTCCCCTTAACAAAATAAATATAAGCTATATTCCTTAAACCAGAATATGGAATCACAAATTCGATTTGTTGAGGAATTCGGTTAGTTTTCGCAGTTCCTGCTTCACGGATTTAATAATAATAGCCTATTTTATTTATTTTGGCAGAGATAAGGCCATAAGACCTTCTTTTCCATTCAACCAGCATAAATTACAAATACACACACACACACACACGCATATATATATATATATATATATATATATATATATATATATATATATAGTAATTATAAAGAGTTAAAATATATTAAATGTTGCAATGTAAATTTCATGTACAAACAACATTTTTACGATGATAATAATAATAACAATAATAATAATATAAATTATACGAGAAACACCAGTTAATATATACAGCTTACACTAGGTAATGATGAAGCCAAAGTCAGAGCAAATATAAATTTAGATTTCTTTTAAAATATGCCAAGGCCCAGCAGCTCCTGATTTCTTGTGGTTGGGAATTCCAGTTGCGAGAAGTGAAGATAGTATATGACATGGAGTGATGTCCTATGTTGCGGTATATTAAGCAAGAGACTATGTTGTGATCGTGTATTTATATTATGTTTGGAGGATATATGCTGAGTCCCGCGCCGTAGCCGAGCGGTTAAGGTAGGAAGCCTTGGCGCAGAGCTACGGGACTTGCGCTGGTTCGAGTCTCCATGGGTGAAGAAATTTTCTCATGGTATTTCCGCCAGTATGGGACCGGTGCCCACCCAGCATCGTGAGGCAATTGGGTAGCTACAATAAGTAGCGGCTCCAGGTTGAGGAACCAGCTATAACGGCTGGGGGACTCGACATGCTAACCACATGACACCCCTACACTGGCTGTTGATCATCTACCTCTGTGATTGACACATGTGGATGTGAAGGGCCAGCAGCCGGCTGGTAAAAGGGCAACCGCTGAAAAGTGGAAAGACCCTCAATCGGAATCGGATATATACTGGAAACGAGAAGATAAATAATTGTTAGTCGAGGTATGTAGGATCTTAAATAAGAGAACTTGAAAGTGAAATTTTCTTCACTCTCTAAAATGTAGCCATGACAATTCGTGGAAAAATGGAGAAATATTATATTTTCGGATATTAAATATGATTCTGATACATATATTATGAACACGCTGCAGTTTGTCCGACAATCTGTCATTTATGTCAGTAGAACGTCGCAATAGACACAATGCGGCATCATTAAGGTTTAGATTAAAATTCTTTTAAGAGCTGTAGGAAGAAAGTTCTTAAGACGCTTTAGGGAATGCATTATGGAGAAGATCTTTTGAGTTGTTTGTTTTATTTGGATATTCCAATTTAGATTAGAATATAGATAAAATCCCAAGTTCGTTCGTTATTTAATTAAGAGTATATTTATTTAATGAATTGCCTTAACTATATGAGGTCAAATAGATAAATAAATTCTTATACTAAGTGACCACTTCTATTTGCAGTAATATATCGGGTTTCTGCATTTGCACAATTATTAGCATTCGCTTCGCTTACAGTTATCGATCAAAGCTCTGTTATTGTTGCATTTGAATTGATTCCTGCTATGTTATGCACGGCGTATTCTTCACTTTGACAGTGCACATCACTATTATTGACTACTTGACTGCTTTGGACACGGTACAGGTGATTATGATACAGGCGTGATATAACTATAATACGTCTCCAATATAATGTGTCTGGCAATGCAGTTATTATGTTTCAAGCTACAATGTAGACCATGAAAGTTAGCTACATTAAAAAAGTTATAACCGCCATTTTTTTAACATAATAATTATAGGGTTTTCACTTCTAGAAAATATTGGTTGCTCTTATGGAGCAATTCTTTCTAGTCAACCTGTTCTTTTATGTGAGAATGATTTAACAGCTATTACATTTGAAATAAATAATTAGGTTTAATAGTTTCATTCAAAACTTTGCCAAGAGAGTGGGTGCCCGATTTATGAAAAAAATCCATTATGTAACGTATAATTAACACACGTCATTTAGTACATTTAGGTGAACTCAATTATTAGAACACCTCGCGGCTAGGGCAGATGCCATTGAATATCCCCTTTCAATGTAACTTGTTTTGACACGGACAGCCATGATCAAAAAAGAGATACAACTAATATAGGCTATCACGAGTGATTTAGAATATTCTGAAGCTACTGGCGTTTCTGTAATCTCAATCTATAAAATTCCAAATGTTACTTGTTCTTTAGTAACCACATTACAATGATCACGATTTAGATTTGGTAGTTGTAGTGAAGATAATTGTGCCATAAAATTGCTGTTCTTATACTAGAAGGAGACGAGGGGAATATGTTTTCATATCTGTCACTCAGCCTGCGGCATCAAGTGGCAACAGCGTTCCCATAAGAGCAATACTATTTTCTGAACAAGAAGAACTCTATAGGGCAAAAACTTGTTAAAATATGGCGTATATTTTAGAAAAAAATAGGTTTATACCTTTTAGGTGAAACAATCGGAAGATATACAAAAATGTTTGTTTTTTGCCTTTTTACTATTTAACGACAAAATAGCACATAATATCGGTCAATAAAACAAAGAGGCCTGGTCAATTGAAATAAGTTAATACTTTTATGCAAGATATATAAATGAATAAAATAAAAACGGAGAAAAAGAGTCATTCCTCATTATTTAATATCGAGCTTTAATCATCGTACAGCTAATCTTCTTGTCTAAATTGTAAGCTTTCTGACGGTTACTTATGAAAATATTTCATACGATATTACTCACAACTTTCACTGTAATTCCCTAAAGGGTAAAGACTGTGTCTCTCAATGATGGCTGCCATTTGACCAATAATGGTCCCACAGCAAATGTTTAAAGTACTTTGTGTACTTGAAGGATTGCTTCAACCCTCACATAATCCGAAAAATATAAAGTACAACAAACACCTAAAAACGCCTCTTTGGGTTTAATGGCCGTCGGAGGGGCAGAGCCGACATATTGGGCGAACTCTCTCAATGCTCCTGTTGCTTCGAATACATTTGTGAGGCGTATTCTCTTAAAGTGTCTATAAATCTTTGTACGAGGGCGATTTCAAAAGTTCTGCACACTGAAGATGAAATTGAACAAAACTAAACTATTTAACAAAACACCTCTAAATTCCTTCAATATAATCTCCGTTGTTCGTTATGACAGATTCCCAATTGCAAATCCCTTATTCCGGATAGGACACCTTCATTGTTGAGCTGTCTGATTACTCGAGTCACCTCATAGAATGTTTCCATTGAGATGAATGAGACTTCAGTTCTGGCTCAAAATCTCATTTACAGGTTTCATCTAGTGCAACAATCCTTTTCAGAAATGCTCTTTTTCTGTTCGGTAACATTGAAGCAATTCTTCTGCGATTCTTTTGAGACCTGCCTTTTGCTCTTCACTCAGATGATGAGGAACCCATCTGGCAATAACGTTTCTCATCTTTAAATTTGTAGTAATGATTCTGTACATTGAAGTGACAGACATTCTGGCCTCACGTGCAATTCCCTCACACGTTTTTCGTCGATCCTCTCTCAAAATGTCATTAACAATAACCTCAGAAGTGTATCTGTTGCAGTTGATGGCCTTCCACTTTTTGGGTTGTCCTCTGTACTTATCCAACCATCAGGGAAACGAGTAGCCCATCGGGATACTGTGCCACGATCCACTACATTGTTTCCGCACACCTCCCTCAAAGCATTGTGAATTTCAACTGGATTCTTTCCATGTAAATATTCAATGGTGTTGTAGGATCGCTGGTCAGTAAGTGTAATTCGATCTGACTCGGTGTCCTCTTCCATTTTAATACTGAATTATTGACTACACAGCCAAGCTAACCAGGACACCAGCTCCTCGTCTGGTTGGTCCCACATGTCCAGTTTCGCGCATACGGGCATCAATTCGTTGAAACAGAACATGAGATGGTAACCTCCTCATCGAAAACCTTTTTGCGTAACGGCGTCGTGCTGCAGGTCTATTCCCACGTGTCTCCCATACATAAGATGCATGTCCGTAAGCTCGTTTAGAGTGTACTCAGCCATCTGTGATGTATCAGTTGTGTACAGTGCACTACAACAAATGCAAACCGCCATTTAATACAAACGTAAACACGTTTTAAAATTGCAGATATGCTAATTACGAGAATGGATAAGAATCGCAAACGTACATACTGTACTTATCGTAGCAAGTCTTCGTTGACACCGTAATGACCCTTTCAACTTGTTGCAGACACAGCAGCACAAACATAACTAATCAGTGCGTGTTGAGACGGATGTCGAGCCATCTACCCGTAAGACCATCTAGCGGCAAAACGGTGCTTATGCCAAAGTTTCGTCAGATAAAGAAGGTGTTTGTTTTTACCTCCTCTATCATCCCTGGAACGTTGTAAACGTATTTTTAAAACCCTGTATGTATATATGTAGTGGTCATTTCCTATGTCTACCAGAAAGGATTGGTGAAGATTTTTACATGGGAACAATCTCAATAGCTTCATTCCTTCGGAATTCGCTAATAACTTTAGCACACCGAACACTTATTACCATTTACATGTTAAACTGTACACCTTTTGCAGGTAACGAAGGTCAAGTATTGTTTATTATTTCGGAACAAGACCAAGAAACATCCGCACAATAAATTGATCGCAAATTAAATTAAATTTGAAAAAAACATATATATATATATAGTGTTCTTTTATAAATCATTCTATCATGGAGATCTAAACTATGATCAGAGATGCACTATAGAAACATTTAATTTGAAAGAGGAAAATAATATCTGTTTTAATCTAAAATTGGAAATGGTTATGAAGAGACAAGGATATAAGATTTTTTTTTCCGCATGAGAGAAATGAACTAAATCAATCACTGTCGCAAAACATAGACGAAACAGTTCTCAATGAAAACGTAAATATATCCTACCTTAATCAAACATGTAACCAACTCTAATTAATTTTTTATCGTCCTACGCACACATTTTCTCAATTGACATTTAATCGGACTACCACACATATGAACTACTGCTGCCGCTGGCATGTGATTGCTACATTAACATGTGTCTTTTTCCTTTATTTTTCTTTTTCTTTCCGCCGCAGAGTTTTCAAAATTGTCGTCTCAAGTCCTTTCAAAAAACGTTAAACTGAAAATGTATAAAACTGTTATTCTCTCAGTTACATTATATGGGTGTGAAACATGGACTCTTACACTAAGGGAGAAAGGCAGATTACGAGTAGGCCCCTACTTGAGAATAAAGTTCTTAGGATAATTTTTGGACCAAAGAGAGATAAACAGAAGGTGAATGGAGAATACTACTAAGCAGTGAGCTGTATGATCTTCATAGAAAACCTGATATAGTAAGAACAGTTAAGTCTCGGAGACAGTACATGTGGCACGAATAGGGAATAAAGAATTGCATGTAAACGGCAGAGGGAAGATGCCCAGTTAGTAGACCAAGAATGAGGTGGGAGAATAACATTAACCATAATTTGAGGAAAGTAGGTTATACAGGGGATGATTTGAAAACATTAGATCGGGATGGAGATGTGTGGAGAGCTAATGTCGCGCGCCTTGAACGTACAGGTTCGATGGAACCATTGAGTTACAGTTTTGAATTTTTTTTACACGTCGCTATTAGATCTCACCCAAAACTTTAAGGGCAATAGGTTTTACAGATAGGATAATTTTTTTGTTAAGGAGCATTATACTACCAAACAAGTCGTTTATAAGTTCTGCTGATTGGCCAAGTTACGTTTCGGCACCTAAAGAAGTCTAAGTAATTATTTATTTCTTAGTGGGGATGTCAGATGTGAGGGGTATAAAACTCGTTGAGTTGATGCCAGAGATCAATCACCGCCAAAATAAAATATATATTTTCACATCAAACAGAATCGTGACATTCTCGATAGAGTTGAACCGTCGTTGCTGGGAAGGCATAAAGCGAATACTGAAACATACGGCAGACTGTTGGAACACACATTGAAAACTGACACAACATGCCTTTAAATAAAATTTATTTTATTTAGAATGTTTTTGATACAATGTCTGAGCATTACGGCGAGCGCTTTGGCCAAAACGCTGAATTCATAACGGACGTGTTTGGGTGCGTATGAATGTTAACAAAATATTAATATTATTTGTGCGGCCTATCATTCATAAAAGTTAGTCGGCTTGGTTCATACTTACAATGAGTTTGGAATAAGAAGATTTAAATATGTTGTTTTCTGAATTTTAACTTCCTTTGTTTGTCCGAGCATTGATATCTTTCTGAAAATTTTGCGAGATATTGTCTATGTTTTTAAATATACAAAACTGTTAGAAAGGAAGACGCATCATAGAATTTCGGTAAGAAGAAAAATGCCATTCCGATTTCTCAGAGATCTCAGATCGCAGTCGCGGTATTTTTTACCAAAACTAACAAAATATTTTGAAAGATAAAAATTAAACTAGTGACGTCATCTCCATTCCACGCGCACTTGTAATAAAGCAATCTCACAAGCAACATACAACAATGCCGGACCCTTAAATATAAGGGACGAGTAGCCGAATACCAGTTCTTGCAGTTTTTATTCCTTAAATTTAGTATTTATTACGTTCCTGCGGGCGAATAGTTCAACGTCATTACATTTTTCAGCACTAATTCACATAACAGTAGATAAAGAGAACGCAATGTGGAGAACAAAGTATTACAATTTAAATACACTCTATTTAGAAAACACGTAGTTGATTTCAAGTATATGTTAAATTAAATATTGTAACAGTATGACCTGTAGAATCTTGCAATTGCTTTCCTATCATTCCCTGTGTCTAATGATAACAATAACAATAATCTTATATAATAATAACATTATGTGTAATATACCTACATTTACTTCACGTCGCATAAAGCATATACTTATTGACATATTTTTTAATAAATTCTGAAATTTTATCTTTTTCATTTTCATCATCTTTGAAAATAAATTGAATTTTACATATATAATATATATATTGTAGTATTTACCTTCAATTAGTTTCCCTGTATGGCGTAACGGCATGTATTGAGATCCAAAGGATGTGATGTGATACTAATTCAAGATGTTTGTTTAAGAACGAGACTGGCCATCCGAGCCTCAGAGGACAACTTAGCCTATCTCTTGAAGCGCTGCCTCTGCGGCCGGTATGCAACTCTTTGGTGGAAAAATAATTATCGCCGAGACTTACCTGAAATTTATATGGATGCTTCACAATTGTTTGAGACCTAAAAAGGCTCTAGAGGATAACTGAACTGCCAAAATCTAAACTGAGTCATCACGCGTGCGAGAGTGAAGTTTGAGAGTAGACTGAGTGGGAAAATGTAATGTTTAATCATCGAGCAGCAGCAGCCTTTTTTTTTTGTAGATATCCGATTTTCATGGGCATCGTCCTGTCCTCCCAGAAACACCTTCAATATTATTTAATGATACCGTTTAATAACTTATGTCATTCAATTGAGGCAATAGAAATGAGATTTCTGAGATCAGTTGCAGGTGTATCTCTAAGAGATCAAAAGAGAAGTCAAGATATCAGAGATGAACTACAAATCTATAATATAAACGAGAAAATGCACACAAATAAACGTAATTGGTTTGAACATATACAAAGAATGCCAAATAATCGTTTATCAAAACAGCTGCTTCATTATAGGCCTCTAGGCCGAAGAAATGTAGGAAGACCAAAACGTCGTTGGAAGGACGACCTGCGCCTGCGGCATGTAGTGCGCCGGGGAGCGGAACGGGCCAAAATGCTCATACCTTGATGATGATGATGAACTTATGTCATTAACTCGAAATACATATCTGGAAGGTGAAAGCAACAAAATACATATTATGCACAGAGAACTCTTTATTTTTTAGGTTTGAGGTTATTTTGTGCCATAAACTTACGACTTGAAACCCATGACTTTGCTTCTCATCTAATGGAAGCCATACTCAGGAGGTGTGTGTCCTAAAAATCCATGCTCGTCGGCCGCGGTACTCTAATTGTTATATTCCTATTCCATTCCAGATTATTCTTTTGTTGATTTATTGGCATTTTAAATTATGAGTGTAAAGGAGTTAATTGCTTATTGTATTATCCCTAAAAGAAGGAAGCAGTTTAGTGGGATGTAACTTTATATTTGAGCAGTTCTGCTTTACGAGACTTCTTACGTCCGAGGGATATCTAGTCCCTATGGTTGCAGGTTCAAACCCAAAAATGTAAGTGACCATTCTTCCGGGAGGGACTCTAAGCCGTTGGTCCCGACTCTGAAGATTTTCAGGCTCGTAAAAGAACCCAAGCCTGAATAAATAGGCCGCGGAGAGCAAATATTAATCAACGTTTTATCACCCAAATACGTCTTATTTTCAAATTAGATATCTATTGAGTCGACATGCCGACCACATACCACTAACAAAACATGTAGTAAAATAAACGTAGCTAAACAAGATTGGTTAAGGAATCCGGAAGGGGAGACCAGAGCCCTATCTGGGCTGTAAGAGCAACATGATGGATCGATGAATGAATGGATGGAAAAATCCATGTACCGATGGAGTTTGAATCAACGAATCATAGAATCATTTACGAGTTGGCCCACCGAAACTTATTTGCTAGATCGTATGATTGTTTTTTTATAGCATGGGTTTGTTACGAAGGCCACTCTGACCCGCGATGATAATTGAGTAATTTTATATAAGAAAAGTTGCGAACGTTTGAACAACTGCATCATGCAAATCGCGTAATTTCATAAACTATCATCTACTTTACCTCTTCCGAGCTACGTTGCAGTTGTAATGTAAACAAACCCAATGTATCATTGCATTTTCATTTGTCGAATAATGTAGCTCGCTCGAATGCAACACTCGAAATAAAGGAAATAAAAATAATAAAAATACTAGTCTTATTAATTAAATAAAACTAAGTTTTATTTTTATTTAATTAATGGATTTTTATCAAGTAAACACCAACTCATGGATGCGAAACATGGACTCTTACTTTAAGGGAGGAGAGGAGATTACAAGTATTTGAGAATAAAGTACGTAGGAAAATTTTTGGACCAAAGAGAGATGAACAAACAGGTGAATGGAGAAGACTGCATAACAATGAACTACATGGACTTTATAGGAAGCCAGATATAATAAGAACAGTTAAGTCTCGTAGACTGCGATGGGCAGGTCATGTTGCACGTATGGAGAATGAAAGACGTGCATGGAAGCTTCTTGTAGGAAAGCCAGAGGGAAAACGCCCAGTTGGTAGACCAAGAATGAGGTGAGAGAATAACATTAACTATGATTTGAGGGAAGTAGATTATACAGGGAATGATTGGAAAGCATTCAGGATAGGGATATGTGGAGGGCTTATATCCTCGCGGCCATGAACCTACAGGCTCGATAGTGCCAGTGAGTTAGTAAGTAAGTAAACACCAACTCAATTGATTACTAATATTATTATTTAGCACATGACTATATACGTTATATGGAGAATATTAACATATAGGCCTATAATTACAATTTTAATACATTAAATAAGCATTGTTTTGTTCTTATTCACCCGCAAGTTGGAATTTCTATTGTTTCAAAAAAGCCAAAATTTATGTGGAATTTCTTACAAATTGGAAAGCAAATCATTCGAAAAGAGGAGAAAAAGAAATTATTTTGAATATTTTAGAACAGTTTACTGAATATTAGCCCACATTAACCATCAAGGATACGGTGAAATAACAGCAGAATTTACAAGTGACTCAGCATGGAACCATAAATTCTGCTCATAATGAAATTGTACCGGTAAATAAACGTTACATATTTATATAATGGAAAAAGCATAAACGTCTAATTATATAGGCATATATAAATATTTAGTCATTAATAAATAAGAAATGGAGAAAGTTCCTACTTATTGGTACCTTCTTATGTTGTAATCAGTCTTATTTTCCGTAAACTACCATGTTGCCTAAGAACAATGTTTTTATTGTACATAATTCTGTTATATGTGCTTAAAAATAGTATCACCGTTCCCCCAACAGACGGAGTCGGCGGAGTAATAGCTTATGCAAGTTCGTTTAAAGTACAACTGGATCTTAACTCGGAACTAGTATAACTAGTGACAGCAACCATTTCAGCAGAACCTGGTCATTTGGAATTCTCGTGATATATATATATATATATATATACTTTGAAATAGCTTTACCTTATTTCTAAATAGTAATAACTGTTATCTGCAATTTGGCAGAACCGTAATGCGAACATAAACACAACTTGTTTTTGCTCTTCATTTGTTTTATTACACTGTGTCCTGAAATTATTGTGAATGTATAATTTACCTATTATTCAACTGTGCCACTAACTGCTTTAAAGACACATTGTTTACAAATGAAACGCTTCCTTGCCATGTAGCAGCACGTTGGTTCTGAATGTTAGCTGAGCTTCTATCGACAGAATAAATCCATTCTATTCTTGGATATGAAAAATACACCTATACAGCAGAGGGATTCACACAAACCAACATTCCATGCTATAGATCCGTTGTTCACATATACTGTATTTGTGTCAAAAACACTCATCTGTTTTTAGGTAATTCCGAAGGGATAAAGCAATTGAGGTTGTTCTCATGAAAATATTTAAGAAAGTTACAGATTTTCACCAATCCTGCAAGTAGACACCTAAAATAACCATTACCATAATTTACAATAATGTGAGTGCTAGGATGCCTGGTAGCGTAAGTGGTATCGCACTGAAGTATCAATTTAGAGGTCGGGGTTTAAATACCCGTTCTGGCTTTTATTTTTCTTTTCATGTCATATGTATATATATATATATATATATATATATATATATATATATATATATGTGTGTGTGTGTGTGTGTGTGTGTGTCCGTTAATACATTAGCAGCCACAATTTTTTCTTCATCAAAACCAAACTTGGCATATAGCAATTAATTAAATAAAGTAAGGCCAAGTTCGTTAACCAGGAAAATCGCACCATTATGTGTGGAAGTTAACCTAAAACTAAATTTAAAACCACTCAAGTGCTCGTAAATTTCGATGTTTAATAAATAAAACTCAGTATATGCTGTTAAAATAAACAGAAGAAGGTGTTATAAAATCAGCAAAATTCGATTATTAAAAAAAATAGAGTTATCCATGATTTCTCTGCAGTCTAACGGTTTCAAATAAGTTTGCATCAGAACGTGAGATTCTCCAATTCAACAAAGATATTTATATTCCGTGTATTAACAAAATGAGACCATAAATAGACTTGCCGAAGAATTAGCCTAGTTTACGCAGTTTCTGCGTGACAGACGTTTTTAATTATCATATTTATTTAGTGTTTAAAGTGTATCTAGAAAAATATTATTTTGTGGCTTGTAAATTCTCCAGCCAGTGTCTCGATTTTTTCTGATAAAAAATAGAAAGTGTGGGCTATTATAAAATAATATGCAGACAACGTAATGATTTTAATACAAATGCAATATATAATTAATTTACTGTACATAATTGAATAGGTGCCCCGCATGTGACTGATTGTAGGCAAATAAGCCGAACAATATGCTAAGAAACCTTTGCAAATGGCAACTTCTTTATTAAGAATACATTTATTTAGGAATTTTACATTACATTATAAAGCAGGACGGCTTCTTTCCATGTTTTTGTTGTCCATGATATACATCTCAATGATGGAGAAATCATATTAGAAGAGAAAAATTATACGCTCAGACTGGGACTCGAACCCAGGACCTTTGGCTTTCTAGATCAATGCTCAACCGACTGAGCTATCTGGGCGAGTAATATTCTAAATGCAAATTTTTCTCTTATATACGTTGCAAATTCCCAGTATAAGAGAGAAATTATGTTTAGATTGGAACTCACCCAGATGACGTAGTCGGTACAGTATTGGCCTAGAAAGCCAAAGGTCCTGGATTCGAGTCCCAGTCTGAGCGTATAATTTTTCTCTTCAAATTTGAAGCAAAAGCTGTGCTGTAACACACCGGTACGCGTAACAGCTAGGGTTTTCCTTTTTCATATCCCTTGTAGAAACAAATCTTCTTCAAGATCATCATAGCAACTCCGGCCGTGAAAGTCTACGTGAATACAAATGTGCCATTTTCAGTGGTGTCAGTAAAACTAATATCAGAGATGATAGCCATGTTGAAAAATGCTGAAAAATTGCAATTTTTAATTTTAAGCTCATAACGAATGTCAGTAAAATCTTAACTATTAACTCATATAAACTAGCCTGATACTGGTGCAATATACGTAATATGAACCTGATTGTTACTTAACAGCCTGAAAATTAAGATCCCACCTGCTTTTGCCTTGTAGTAAACGGCCATTAAAGTATGGCATAAACCTTCTGTGTCAAACTTTGCAAGGCACGTTCAGACCAAATAACATAAGTGGTAATAATTTCCAAGCAATTAGAATGCTATAGTTGCATTCAGCACCCAATTTTGTACTAGTATAAAAAAATACAAGGTAATAGAACTACAATTGAAGCGTAAGGTTATATCGAAGTTGACCAAATTCTTTGGCTCCGTGCTTCATCACATGGCATAGGTCCACTAAGGCGGCCCTAGCTCAGGAGCACTGCATCAATCGGTCCAAAATTTTGCACAGTAACCTAACAAATGCATGTGCACATATGCACAAATTTTGAACAAAATCTGAGGTGTTCGAGTGGGAACTCCTAGAACACTTGACATGGAATGACCCATTTTACTTTCATTCTTGTTCCTATTAAAGGTAAAGCGGTACAAATAAATAACTTACTAGGACAGACTAAGGCTACCCCTCTTTAGACAATCTACACGATATGTCAGCCACTGCATGACGGCCGCTTTTATCCCCAGAGCATGCCTCTGGAACTCAATTTCGTTACATACTTAATCGACTCCAAGACCATGTTGTCATCAGAAAGTTTAATAATAATAATAATACTAATAATAATAATAATAATAATAATAATAATAATAATAATAATAATAATAATAATAATAATAATAATAATAATAGCTTTATTTTACCTGACAGAGTTAGGGCCTCAAGACCGTGTCTACCACTCAACCAGATTATAAAAAAATACACCTATATCTGAATTTCTATAATAAAGTATTACATGGTATATCTGCAATGCAATATTATTCAGATTCTAATTCACAGTATGCGTATGATCTCTGCCATATTATTTACCTGAAGTCGCAAATAAAAGAAAAAAAATTGCAAGATGGAACAACGTGTGGTTCAATGGTACCACAGGTACATTAACTCGAAAACTGTTCTTTCCAAATATTTATGACAGAATAAAATGCAAAAACACGTTATTCTAAATTTTGAACTAATTCAAATCCTCACTGGACACGGAAAATTTGGCCAATACCTCCAGAGATCCAACATCAGAGAAAATGTAAATTGTAATTGTGGTATTAGCAACCAAAGCGTTGAACATATTTTTCTTATTGTCCTTTTTCTGGAAAGAAAAATTCGAAATCACATGTCTTCTAACTAATACCACTGTTTAAGTGTTTACCCATTACAGAAGTGCTTTTGACATAAAGGAACGACAGGCTTTTTAATGTTTTCATTAATAGAGTTCATAAAAAAACTTTTTTTAAAATTAAATAATGACTCACAATTTTGACACAAACTATAACCCTAATGTACATAAGGTGAAACAGGTTTTATAAATTTCGGATATTAAATAATAATTATCTCCTTCTTCTTCTTCACTTCATGGGCTAGGCAAAAATTGCCTATTCCGCCTCACAGTTGTTCTGTCCATCTTTTCACTGGCCTTCCTACATTCCTTGAACCTCTTTGGCTTGTAGTTGAATGCTGCTCTTGGTAATCTTGTTACATTCATTCTTTCCACATGTGTAAACCATTTCTCTCTATATTCTCTGTTTTTTCATTCATTGGATTTATATTTAACTCTGTTCTTATATCTGATATTAATAATAATAATAATAATAATAATAATAATAATAACAATATAATTATTAATTTTAAATATTTTGATTTATTCTAGATGAAACATAATATCCTATGTACAAGATAAGAATGGGAGGCCAGTTTAAGAATTCTGAGTATATCCAGACTCGAATTCCGAAGAATCCGACTTGAAGCCTGTTGTCTTAATGAACGTGCTCCACTCATTCCTATTATACATACTGATTCTAAATCCTTTCCGGGGGTCTATAGAACAGTACTATGTCAGTTATGGTGGAAACTTTTGTATCAGAGGATGAAAACTTTTACATATGTTATTGGTACCAAAGAGTTAACTTGAAAATTTTACCGTTGGAGGGTAGCCATAACAGTTGATTGATCATGGAAATCACTTGTTGAGACGTGAATGGGGTGGAGCTGAACTTACAGAATTAAAGTCTGTCACATCACCAAAGGTGTGCATATGGGACACCTTTAAGGTATGTGCGAAAACTGGAAAGATCTTCTATCCTATGATACATTTTTTTCCGCCGTGTATCTCATGGTAACTGTTTTATAAGACCTCGGAAAGTACTTTAATATTGCATTGTATTAGCGAATTCCGAGAGAATGAAGCTATTGAGGTTGTTCTCATGAAGAAATTTTGGAAAAAAAATACAGATCTTCATCAATCCTATCTAATAGACACCAAAAATGTCAATGACCGCACCGTTACCGGGGTAGGTGAATGAAATGAAACAGATGAGACGAGTATGGAGAAATGGTGGAATCAAACATGTCGCAATGGAAAACAGGAGAAACGCTGAGAAAACCTGCCCAAGCGCCGTTGTGTCCTCCACGAAACCCACATGGATTCAATCTAAAGACCCCAGAGGTGAGCGGCGATTGTCCAATCGCTTGTCCCACCGTCACTTCTAAATATTCTCTCTAAATTCAGACTTTCTGTGATTTTATTCTGTTGAAAATATTTTTTGCTCAGCCTGATTAATTCTAAACTTAGTAGTCTATCCACATTTGCCTAATAATATCCTCAAATTTTACATTGTCAGTATTTCAGACTCGAAACACAACTTGAACATGATGACGGTGACAGAAACTCAGCAATGTTGTTGGTTTTGTTAATTTAATCGTTGATACAATTTTTATTTGAGAAAGTAGTATTACAATAAATTATTTGACTAATTTCCTACTTGTTATAGACATTGCATGCTTTTTACCTAAAATTGGGAACAGAAAAAAAAAGTATTACTAACCAATAACAGTAGAAATCTTTCTTCTTTTCAATATCATAAATTTATGGAAGTAAGGTTTTACACTCCCAACGCTCTTTCATAAAATTACTTACCGGTGTTTCTATTTTAAATAAGCTTTGGTTCCTGAAACATCTGAATACCATTTTCTTTGTTTATATTGCATTTGTTTTAGAGTAAGGAGATCCTGTCATTCAGCTGACCACTCTTACGGGGAGGCTCTCCATAACCTCAACTCAGGTTTATTTCCATACATTAAAATTATTGTTTCACAACCTTTTTACTTAATTATAACATAAGTAGATTTTCGTATGTTATTTTCTTTACTTTATTTGGAGTTATTTTATGAAATTATAATTGAACGTTTTAATAAATATTACGTGAATATCCCTGGATATCGCCTCATTCCAGGAGCGCTAGTTCAGTCAGACAGTCTTGTTACATGTAGTTTATTGTTACGTATTTATACCAAATTGTGTCCAAAGATAGTAAAAATAAATTACTTACAGTCTAAGATCCGGCTGCAAGATTACTACGTTCATCGAGTGTATGAACAAAATCTATTTTTTCATAAAATTGTGAATGAATACACTTTTGCCGAGTTGCCTATAACAATTTGGCCGCCAGCATGTTTAATTAAAATATAAGTAATTTATTTATTTATTTGAAATAATTTGATTCACTTCTTATTAGAATAAATTATAATCCAGTTGGCAGAAATCGATGTATAGAGCCGGAAAAGTTTGGTTGCCATCGCAAACTTGGCCGTAACCTCCTCGCAGCGGGAAGTAAAACCACTGCCCTTTATGTATATTACGTACAATGTATATACAAAGATATATCCAAAAGGTAGTGATAATATATATTATAAGAAACAAATCACAGCATTTTAAATGAACGGAACTTTATTTGAAACAATATAAAACAATAAATACGTACTTATCGCCATTTTATTATGATTGGTGTCGCGGCCTACTGTAGCCGCGAGGAGGTTTACGGCCAAGTTTGCAATGGTAACCAAAACTTTTCAAGCTCTAAACGTCGATTTTTGCGAACTGGATTATAATTTATTTTAATAACAAGTGAATCAAATTATTTCTAATAAGTAACTTTTTTATTTGACTGAATATCACTAATATTTATGGGATTTGTATTTTTTATTTCTTTAGTTATTCTTTATAGAGATGACTAAATTAATAATATTTTAATTAAACATACTGGTGGCCAAATTTTAATGGGGATCTCGGCAAAAATGTATTCAGTCGTTCACAATTTAATGAAAAATATTATTTTTTGTTCGTACACTCGATGAATGTAGTAATCTTGTAGCCGGATCTTGAAATATTATTTCCTAGACTATTACGAATACTAATTTAATTGTTATCCAAATGCATAAGAAATATACTTCTTTGATTAAATTGTCGACGAGAAGTACTGCCCATCCGAGGTTTAGTATTGAGTAATTTAGTATTGAGTAATTTAGTATTGAATTGTTATTGTACAGGATGAGTTAGATGGCCCGTCGCTGTTACTTCCAACCTGGAGGACCACGATTATTTTGGTCCGCTCCTCATAATATATTTCGCAGTTACCCGCCATATTTAGTGGCATTGTCTTATCTGCCAACCCAAGGGGTATTCGTCATTATTATCTATTATTATACAGTAATAATAATAATAATAATAATAACAATAATAGTGATAATAATACTAATTATTATTATTATTGTTTTATTAGCATTATTATTTATTTATTTATTTAGCATGTTTCACATCTTCCTGCGCCCAATTAAGCCATTGTCATTCTCCATCACATCTCTCTCATTCTAATCTCCATCGACCAATCCTTGCTAATTTTGACCGTCCTCTTCTTCTTAACCGAGTGGCACCCATTCTAGTATTCTTCTTGCGAATCTGTCTTCTGTCATTATTTCTACGTGACCATAAAATTTTAATGTTTGTTTTTTGTGGAATCCACAATTGATGATTGAACATTCATAATTTCCTTAAGAAAACTGTTTCTTATTTTATCTCTTCTAGAAATTACAACTGAAAACAAATCCTTTTCTGCAGAATTTAGTTAACTGTGTTGTGTGGTCAAAAAATTATGGTTAAATTCATAGCTTAAAATCCCTCTCCCTGATAGGCATCGCGCCGGGTGGCGTGAGGTGAGAGGTTAAATTAAGTTAATGGAAAGGAATGGAATGATTTCAGAGTAGTGAACTGATTTTTACACGCTTTATATTAGCTTGACCTGTATCTATCTATCTATCTATCTATCTATCTATCTATCTATCTATCTATCTATCTATCTATGTAAGGGAATCTTTCAACGCGATTTTCACAAACTTAAAATCATTGGATCGACTTGAAACTTTGTATACTTGTAGAAGACCCGTGACAATACAATAATTTCATATTTATTTTCTAAAATCCTGGCCATAATCATCAGAAAATAAAAAAAGTGTTTTTTTATCAATGTAACGGAATCTTTCAACGCGATTTTCACCCACTTAGAAACATTGGATCGACTTGAAACTTTGTATACGTGTAAAGGACCCGTGACAATAGAATAATTTCATATTTTGTTTCTAAAATCCTGGCCAGAATCATCCGAAAATAAAAACAAAATAGAAAACGGGTATAGTAGATTGCGGACTTGTCGACTTTTTAGTCAATCGTTGTAAGAGCTCAGTTTGTAGAGAAGTGAACTCTTAACTCCTGGCGCGACAGGCCTACAAGGCCCTTAGCCTACCAGCGGCTGCTGGCCTCACATCCACATGTGTCAATCACAGAGGTAGATGATCAACAGCCAGTGTAGGGGTGACATGTGGTTAGCATGCCGAGTCCCCCAGCCGTTATAGCTGGTTTCCTCAACCTGGAGCCGCTACTTATTGTAGCTACCCAATTGCCTCACGATGCTGGGTGGGCACCGGTCCCATACTGGCCGAAATACCATGAGAAAATTTCTTCCCCCATGGAGACTCGAACCAGCGCAAGTCCCGTAGCTCTGCGCCAAGGCTTCCTACCTTAACCGCTCGGCTACGGCGCGGGACGAAGTGAACTCTTAGTGGTATATAATTTCAGTAATCCATACGTCGCTTGTTCAAATCCGGCTGGGAGGTTTTTTATAGAAGAGTATTACTTTTAGCTCATACTATAATAGTATCGAATTTAAAGATATTTGCATTTTTATCTTATTCTGTAAAATATGAAAACCAAAAAATAAAAAATAAATGATAGTTTTAAAAAACTAAAAGAACACGCTTTATTAGAAAACTAAAAAATGAAAAATAATTTTAATTTCCAATACGCTTGGGAGAAAATTAAAGTGGTCAACAAAAAAATCATCTCCAACACATATAGAATAAAACTAGAGTTATCAACAAAAATAAAATAATTTTACCACCAAAAGCGTGGGGTGCTTTTTATGATGTTTACATTTTCTTCTTAGAGAGCTTACTTTTACCAATATCTGTTTATTATCAAATATATTAATTGATATAGAGCACCCCACGCTTTTGATGGTAAAATTATTTTCTTTTTGTTGATAACTCTAGTTTTATTCTATATGTGTTGGAGATGATTTTTTTGTTGACCACTTTAATTTGATCCAAGCGTATTGGAAATTAAAATTATTTTTCATTTTTTTAGTTTTCTAATAAAGCGTGTTTTTGTAGCTTTTTAAAACTATTATTTATTAATAAAAATATATTGGTAATTTTTTTTATTCATTGCTCCGGGTCGTCTTTTCGCCATTTCTGGTGTTCTATCCTGCCATTGTTGTAATTTTAACTCACTTCTGAGGTGGGGGAGGGGGCTTGAAAGGCGGGGTTACGCTGATCCAATGATATGATGGGTGATGATAGTAGTGCGCCAGGAGAGTTCTTAATCCTAAACTTAATCTAAGGCGAATATGAATCATGATGGTCATATGATGTTCGCAGACCATTTGGGCGCTAAGGTTTCCAGTTATTTCTTTTACAGGTGAGGTAAAACGCCGAAAACCCACCTAGCAAATTGTTCCGACCGAGACTCGAAATCGGGTCCGCTGTGTGAAAGGCAGCACGCTACCTCTTGACCATAGCGTTGGACATATTGGTGATATAAACGGTTTAAATTGTATAAAATGGTAAAAATGTTATATCTGATATATTACTTTTTAAACAGAAGAATAAAAACTATATAGAATGATGTTCCTACATTGTCATATTTATTCTAAATTATTATAATTAGAAGTTTTGAAAATAAATGTTAACATAAATATAAATTTAACTTTATATTGATGTAGTTAATAACAGTGATATTTCATTTATTCCCTTCTTTTTGAATATTGCACAATTATGTTGATTTCATTATTGCTAAGATGACGAACTCATGTGTTTAGTTTCTTCGCAAGGTCAGTATTTGATAACACTGGCCAACAAAATTTGAACTTTTTTATGTTACAAGGGAGAAAATGTGTGTTTCTAACTTACTTTTTTGTGCTGATTTCAAATTTTTTTACGGAACTTTTCCATCACCCACGGTTTTCGAGTAATCACATGAAAAACATGTTTCGTGTCTATACATTACAATTTATTATATCTTAGCTGAAATTATATTTGCTCACCCAAAATGTATGTGAATTGGATTTTCGGCTGTACTTCGCTTTAGGAATATACCTCTTCAGTGTCCAGCAGTAGTCTGCTAACATATTTGGACACCATTTACCACGATAGCGCCTTTCCATTTCCGCGATGTCCTGGTGGAATAATCCTTCTAATCATCATGTTATATACCAAAACTGCTAATAAATAGGAAAATGATTATTTTCAAAATTACAAAAAAATGGTGGGTGATGGAAAATTTCTGACTTCATTTTTGGAATCAGCAGATGAAAATACATAAGAATCACCCAAAATCTTTTATGTAACAAAATCACTGTTGACCAGTGTAACCTAGGACGATATATCGAAAGCGTTAAATGTTTGAATGGTCGGTAGTAGGTGAATTAGTTTGACTGGCGCGCTCGGGCGGTCTGTTTCGGAGAGATGTGTATAATTTCGTTTGTTATTTGAACTCGAAGTGATCCGTAAGTTTAATATAATTGTGCGGTTATTTACATTTTGTGCTATAACGCAAATAGTGGCTATTATACGCAGAAGGTGAAGGTTGGGGTGTATTACAGTCGATCTTTACTTACGCGATCGATGACAATTTTAATGCAAATATTGGTATTGCGTAGTAGTATTAATCAAATGAATCTTCGGAAAGGAAACACTATTAAAGTATTTAAACATTGTATGCAATAAATGTGCTTAAATATGTAATTTCCATTGTAACCGTCGACCATTTTTGAATTTAATAAAATAACTGTTATAGAGAGGTTTTAACGTAGTTATCTATGGTTCAACACACATTTCGCAATGAAGTAGATATACGATACCGTACTGTAAAAGTAGTAAATGGAATGACATTCAGACAACATTAAATAACAGAAATGAAAATGAATTATATTACATGTATAAGAAACTGAAAGCTGTGTAGGAACCTAAAAGTTAACATAACCTAATCCAATTACTAAAACCTGTAAAAGAAAAAAAATACATTTACACAAAATTAAATTACAGGAATGTAAATAAATTATACTATATCCATAAGAAACTAAAAGCTAGCCTAACCTACTTGTATTGGAACCTAAAAGCTAACCTAACCTTATTCAATTATTCTAAACTGCATAAGAAACTAAAATCTAACCTAACCGACACGTATTGGAACCTAAAAACTAACCTAACCTCACGTATTGGAACTTAAAAGCTAACCTAACCTAATTCAATTATTCTAACCTCATAAGAAACTACAAACTAACCTAATCTACACGTATTGGAACCTAAACGCTAACCTCACCTAATGCAATTACTCGAACCTGCATAATAAACTAAACGTTAACCTAACCTACATGTATTGGAACCTAAAATCTAACCTAACATAATTCAATTATTCTAACCTGCATAAGAAACTAAAAGCTAACCTAACCCTACATGTAAGGCTTTGAGGCCTTAACTCTGTCAGGTATAATGAAGCTATTATTGTAACCTAAAAGCTAACCAACCTAATTAAATTATTTTAACCTGCATATGAAACTAAAAGCTAACCTAATTTACACATTTGGAACCTAAAAGCTAAGCTAACCTAATTCAATCAATCTAACCTGCAAAATTAACAAATATATTGACATTTAAACAATAGTAAATTACAAGAATGTGTAAAGATTACTCTAGTATTCCATACATGAACTTATAGTGGATATCACTTATAGTGGATATCTTTCACGGACTTGCCGGAAGGAAAATTTGGAATGCATCTTCGTTCCTGCAATATGTATCCCTCCACATAAATTCATCTACATGTTCCAGAAGCAACGAACTCCATAACAATTTTTTTTGTCGGCAAAATTGTTTAAGCCGTGACCAATAATATTCCACTGCATTTGTGCAAAATCCGGTTTGAGGATGAACTAAATATCTAGAATGGTTTACTGTCCTATGATTGTACCCGTATTGGTTCAAACCGTTGTACGCAACGCCACTCATCAGTCCAGATTTGTGAACCCGGCAGAACATAATTACAAATCACAGGTATAAGATCTTGTGGTCTTCTTCTTACTACAAAAATAATTACTCATCTTTTTTGTGTGATATCGTAAATACCCAGAACCCACTTCTCCCTTACAACTCTTCCTCTACTGTACTTCCTTTTACCAACACAACTTTCGTCGATCTGTAGTAAACAATTAGGTGCATCAAAGCGAAAATGACCCTGATCGGTGATCAATTTCCACGATGCAACCTCTCTACAAAAACTGAAATACTATATGACAGTTTTTTTACTAGCGTTAACCAAATTCGTTGTATTTGTAACTGAAATATTTCTGCACCACAAATAAATAATTTCGAATTCAGTCGAAAAAGCAATGTGGGAGTTATTAAAAAAGTACCTTCAGTTAAAGATTTGTGATTTTTACACCATTTACAGTAACTAGAATAGTTTAATTTGTAATGATTATTTTTGTATAAAACCCTTAATCCCCTGCATCTGCTACACCTGGCACATTGTTTTATAAGTCCACAATTTTGTAAATTAAGAACAATGTCACGATCGTTAGCGCAAAAATATAAAATTAAATCTTTATAGTATCGAACGTGACGAATATCCGCCGTAATAAAATCTCAAACTAAGTAAATGCCAGATTTTTTATCTTTTATTTTAATCTTTTAGCCAAGTACCCACAGGTTATTAAGTGAATCCCACAGATCTTTTTATCTTTTCACAGAGTATTAAGCGAATCCTACAGATTTTTTATATTTTATTTTAATCTTGCAGACAAATACCCACAGAGTGTAATGTGTTATACTCTGTGTGTATTTGTTTAACATATTACACTCTGTGGTTGAGCCAGTTATTGTCGATACACAAACGCTTATATCGATAGAGAAGCGCTTTTATCAGTTGTGACACACAATCGACAGAGAAGCGCTTGCCAGAGTTGTTGAAACCATAGCTATTTGTATAGTCTTACAGTGGTCAAGGACAGGAAAATAGTCTCACTTTTTTCATATTTACGACTGTAATAAGATGAAGATAACCATCCATGACTAAAAACAATAATTATACAATTATATGTATATTTGTTACATTTAAGTTGTATTAAGTTGTAAAAACCGACTGTGATACACCCCGCCCGTTGAATATTTACAAGTTTATGTCTACTAGAAAGGTAAGCTATTATGAAAACATGCTTCAAAATAAATTAACATATATTTATACCCATATTATTGCAATGACCCAGTGACTCTACTTCAATCTTCAGTGTGTTAGGATGAGTTCTTCAAATGAGAGACTAATGCATCGTTTATGTTTTTCCGTCGTATCTTTCAGTAAACAGTTCATCTAAACTTTGATAATATTTTTACCTTCAATGTGTGTGTTCCCATTTATTATATATACTTAAAAAATCGATAGTTTTGTAGATTGTTCTCTTCTAAATTTTACCATTTTCTGGCATGTAAAGGTCATGTTTTGTGGTTAGATTTTACATTTTACTCCATAATTTATGAGTTATAAATTATATTTTAATGGATAGACATAATCTATACAGTACTCCAGTTTTTTAATTACGTGGCAGATGTGAATATGACACATGATAATACACTTACTCATAATGTTCTTCCTGTGTCACGTTTTCATAAGATCGTCTACACTCCAATTCAACTAAACTTTTATAAATATAATTTTTAGGTCATATATTTTTAAAG
Source organism: Diploptera punctata (assembly GCA_030220185.1). Lineage (NCBI taxonomy): Eukaryota > Metazoa > Arthropoda > Insecta > Blattodea > Blaberidae > Diploptera > Diploptera punctata. The sequence goes on along the minus strand of JASPKZ010003873.1, from coordinate 1,281,504 downwards.
GAACATGTGTATACATTTTAAAACAAAAATATCCTATAAACGTCATTAAAATTATAAAAATATACATGTTAATAAAAACACGATAATTATTATTGTTACACAATTGTTTCGTACACTAAACAATTAATTAATACAACTTACACTTCCTTGGTTTCTATTATGCATTAAATTTAATATTTTTTTTTTACTTTCGCGTCATATTGACTGTAAATCTAAAGTTACAACTTTTTTCAGATTTTCTTTTAATTTTGCATTATGTTTATGGCCATTTGTATTGTAGAATGCTGATATTCCATGTGAGATGCCAGTCTATGAATCTTGCAAAGGATCAGTAGTTACTAACTACATACATGCTTATCCGTTAATATTTACGTTAGCAAATGCTTGTCAAAATGTTTGTTCACTTTTCTGTTATAGTCATTTACTAACATGTTTATACAGGTTTGATTAAATTATATAGGATAAAATTTCCAATATGGGATGAGAACAGAGTAGGAACGGACAATATGCGCATGCGCCACCAGAAGGAATGGACGAAATTTAGAATCACACAATGTATCCAACGTAGGCCTATAACAGGAGAAACTGTCCAATATTGCAGTTTTAAACCTGATAAGCTAACTAAACTGCAAATGTTCATTCTAAGTAGATTTAAGTTTTAAACTTAGAAAGCAACAAAAACACAATAATTGTCCTAGGTAGAAGTTTGGTCACATTTAAAAAAAATATCAGCAGATAATTTTCAAGAACTAATAGAAGATATTCGGGGAAAAAATATCCTGTAGTTTAGTTGTTACGTGGGGTTTCAATTAGTTATTACTTATCAGTGTGTTAAGTGCGTTTACCGTAAATAGTTAATTAGCACGAAGAAAGTTATAAACTATATGTTACCTGTATTGCAAAATTTTGACCCAAAAATGACTTCCACATAATTGAGGTACATGCATAGTTGAATATTGCAAAAAACAATGTTCGAATAATCATTAGAAAACGTTCGAATTGGTTCTAAATATTTTAAAAGAATGAAGCTGTGAAAGTAAAATCTGACAGAAATTGTGTAAGGTATTTTAAAAATAGAATACCATGTTGAAAACCTGAGCCGATTAGATTGGTACCGTACTCTGTGACCTTCATTTCTGTCATAGTGTGTTCCTTAAATTGACGATTTTGTCTAAGCATTTTTAATGTGGCTTTTTTCGTTATTTTTTTCCCCAATTTTTATTAAACATCAGTTTATTCGGTTAAAAAAAGGCATCCACGTAATCGCACACTAAATTTATTTATTTATTCCTCAGGCAATTATTCATATACTGCAGCAAACATTTTCTTCTGTTTAACTGAATTTATGTAGACTGGCATGTCATATTTACAATGCCCAAAAAATGCACAATATAATTAGGATTTGGAGATTGGACAGGAATTTTAGAATATTCCATCTCAAACAGTCATCATATTGAGCTGCATATTTGCTTTTATTTATTTGATAATAGTAGGATGTTTATAGTAACCTCGTATTTTGGACATTCTTTTTCACATTAATTCTTTAGACGTTATACATATTGAAAACATGAAAACATGTTGGTAATTATTTTTTTTTTATTTATTTATTTTTCAAATGTCCCACGTTTGTCTTTCGACATTCCTGGTTTCTCTCCTGGAATGGCGTACTTGTAACCAACTTCTGAGGTTGGGGCGTCTGGAAGGCGGGGTTATGTTGCCCCGATGATTTGATGGGTGATGATAATGATAATGGTGCGCCAGGAGAGTCTGTCCTAAGCTTAACCTAAGATGAATATCAATGATGATGATTGTGATGGCCATATGGTTTCGGGGACCGTTTGGGCCTTAATGTTTTCCTGACATTTGTCTTACAGGTGAGGAAAAACCCCAATAAAAGCCTCGCCCAGAAAAACTGTCCCGACCGGGGATCGGACCCGGGCCCGCTGCGTGACAAGGCAGCACGCTACCCCGAGACCACAGCGGTGGACATATACAATAATAACTTAAGAGTTTTGTATGATTTTGATTTATTTGCGGTCCGGAATATATAAATAACTGGCAGAATGGGATATTGTTTCGCCAATTTAAGGTTAGGGTAAATTATGTGTCTTGTATCGGAAAAGACAATTGAATAAGACTGTGATGGTTTTGTTAGAATTGAAAAGTCCCAAACAGTAAAATTGACATTACTTCAATAACTGAAAAAAAATATAGTCTCCTGTATAAATGGATTATATAAACATAATAGTATCCAGGAAGACATAAATTAAAGAACACAAAATACTATGAAATATTATTTTTCAATAAATAAGGTACTTAAATTAAAAATATCCGACACGCGAAACAAAAACCAGATTGTGGAATGCAGGCTGTATAAAACCCTAGCTAACAACCGGAGTGCGCTGCAGCGCCGAAAAAAAAATGAAATCAATGTGTTATGTTTAATTGAGTACGTGGAAGGAAAAAATAATTATAAATATATATCCTAATTATTTTTAGATACCCCGTGCTGATTATCTGGCGATGCCCGGGAATCTACTTATCCCTATCTTCTTGCCATAAATGAGGCGAAAGACGAAAATTAATGCGTTTTTATGTTTAGTTGAACAAGTAAAAGGAAACGTGTGTAAATTATTTATTTTTAGATACCCCAAGCAGATTACCCGGCGTTACCGGGAATCTCCTTACCCCGATCTTCTCGGCACAAATGAGCTGAAAGAAGAAAATGAATGTGTAAAGAGAAACATTTATATCATAACTAGCTAATGCCCGGCTTGCTCTGCTACGCCTAAATAAATGAAAAATAATGTGCTTTTAGTTGAATAAGTAAAAGGAAAAATAATGATAAATTTATATTTTTAGATAATCCGTGCTGATTACTTTGCGTTGCCCGGGAATCTACTTATCCATATCTTCTTGACATAAATGAGCTGTAATACGAAAATTAATGTGTTTTATGTTTAGTTAAATAAGTCAATGGAAACATTTTTATCGTAATTATTTTTAGATACCCCGTGCTGTTTACCCGGCGTTGTCCGGGAATCTACTCATCCCGTTCTTCTTGGCTTAAATGAGCTGAAAGCCCAAAATTAATGTATTTCTTATGATTAGTCGAATATGTAAACATAAATGGGAAATAATTATAAATGTATATCGTAATTATTTTAAGATTCCGCGTGCTGATTACCCGGGAATCTACTTACCTCGATCATGTTGGCATAAATGAGCTAAAAGACATAATTCGTTATTGTGAGTTATCCGTAAAAGAATATCCGCCATGTGCTGCTATGCTTGCACGGGAATTTACGTACTTGTCTCGATCTTCTTGGCAAAATGGTCATTGTGTAATCCGTAAGAGATAAACATATGATATCGCGGACTTTTTTGTAGAGAGTTTTGAGATATTCAATTCTATGTACATTAATTTGGTGTATTTGTTATGGTTTGGGCAACGTAGGCCATTTAATCGTCCAAAAAGCTAGTTTTTTCACGTTTTCCACTATAAAGGGCGATTTTTAAGGGTGTAGGAGTTCAGTATCACAACTCTCGTATAGCCTGTGTTCGTCTCGGGAATTTCCTGAACATTTTGAAAAAAAGCCCCATCACAATCGGATCAACGATATGGCCGCGCATTAAGTACGAATAAACAAACAAATATTCATTTCTATACATTAGAAGATTAGGTTCTTGACAGATAAGAAAATGAAACAATGAAACAATTCGTCATTTAATGTACAAATATAGTTTCATCGAAGAATAAATTGTATTTTCTAAAACGAATCTAAATAAGCCATTTGGGTTGATAAAATTCAAGGTATCATCTACGCTTCGTACGAAATATCGAAAGTTCGGAGAAAAGGAAATATCCAAGATAAATCTACAAATAAATATCCTATACAAAAATTAATGTTAGTTGATAAATTATGATTTAGGACTACATTTAAGAAAATAGTTGGAAACATTAAACATGTTGATGAAATAATTACAAACACGTTTTCACGTTTTCTCTCCCAGTTATTTATATATTCCGGACCGCAAAGAAATAAAAATCATTTAAAACTCTTAAGTTATGATTGTGTATTTGATGCAAATATAAGAAATATCTACTCATTTGTTTTCTCTTGTTTTATCTAATGTATAAAATGAATGTTTGTGTGTTTGTTCGTATTTTATGCGCTGCCATACCATTGATCCGATTGTGATAGGGCTTTTTTGCAAAATATTCACGAGATTCCCATGATGAACATAGACTATAAGATATATGTGCTATCCAACTCCTAACCTTTAAAAACGACACAATATACCTAATAATAATAATTATGGTTGATTTCATTCTTACTGCGGTCCACCACATTTAAATACCTGACACAAGATATTCGTGTCTTGCCAATTTAAATGTTAAATAACGTCACGTGACCTATACCGACCGAACATGACTTAAACTGACCGAACCTAACGTTACCTAACCTAACCGATCATAACCGAACCGAACCTAACCGATCATAACCGAACCGAACCGAACCTAACCTAACATAACCAGAACATAATCTAAATTGATCCTAACCGGATCTAAATCGAACCTAAACAGAACCTACAGCGAACCTAAACTAAGCCTACAGAGAACCTAAACTGAACCTAACACAAATTTAACCGGAACCTAACTTAACAGCAATTTAACCCGAACCTAAACCTAACCGATCATAACATAACCTACACTGAACGTTGCCTTAACCAAACCACAAACAAAAGTGTTCCTTACCGATACCTGAACTAAAAGATTCAAATGAACCACAACATTTACTAACTGAACTATTTAGGCAACTTTAGTTTAACCTCTGCCCTTTAGGTACTATTGAACTAAAACTAACTCACTGGCACAATCACACCCGTAGGTACTTGACCGTGCACACGTAGGCTCTCCATTCATCCCTATCCTGATCTAATATTTTCCAATCATCTCCCGTATAATTCACTTTCCTCAGATTATGATAAGCGTTATTCTCCCACCTAATTCTTGGCCTACTTACTGGGTATATTCCCTCTGGTTTTCCTAAATGGAGATTCCATGCCCCTCTTTCATTCTCCATTCTTTCCACATCTTGGCCTACTTACTGGGTATATTCCCTCTGGTTTTCCTAAATGGAGATTCCATGCCCCTCTTTCATTCTCCATTCTTTCCACATGTCCTACTCATCGCAGCATACGAGATCTAACTATTATCATAATGTATGGTTTCTCATAAAGATCACTGTTACGCTGTCTTCTCAGTTCACCTCTCTTCAATTCAAACAATTTGCTGAGAACTTTATTCTGAAATACTCGTAATCGTTTCTCTTCATTTAATGTAAGAGATTATATTTCATATCCATATAAAGTAACTGAATGGATGACAGTTTTATAACATTTTAGTTTAAGGATTTTTGAATGAATGGTCTCTTTAATGCATAATAAAAATGTTCCTTCACCTCATTCGTTTGAGTAAAATGAGTGTTCCTAATTTCAGTTCAGCCACTTCTTCAAAATTTACCTCTTTTGCCATTAACTGTCCGTTTTCATTTGACAATTAATTTCTGAAATTAACTATATATTTAGTTTTATTTATGTTCATTTGCAGTCCCGTTTTCTTAATGTTACTGAATTGAATGTGTGTATTTACACTTAGTATCTCCTTCATCTTACCTAGTAATATTTTTTGCACGATAGTGCGTTTTGTCGTACTTACAGCAATGGCAACCATGATTGAAAGTTCAACTTCCTACATTTCGGGGTTGCCAATCAAAATAACTATACTGTAATAAAATAACTATATTGTAATATTACATATTACAAACCGCTGTGAGAAGTAAAACCAGTGCCCTCTATGTGCACTATGTACAATATATATATACAAAATTGCAAAAGGTAGTGTTAATATACATTATACGAAATAAATCACTGCATTTTAAATGAACTGAACTTTATTTAAAACAGTATTAAATACTAAATAAGTACTTGCCGCCATTTTATCTCTCATTCGCCTCACGGCCTCCTGTAGTTTCAACTAATGAACATTGCATACACTAGTAACATTAGTCAATTATTAATAATGAACGCAAATATTTCCAACAAAAAATTATTATTTTACTATTATTTATTATTTTTAAATCAGCATCGCGCAAAAAATAATGTACAACGCACATTTGTGAAGTGTTTTACAGAATATCGGAAAATAAACATATTCTCGATTCTGTAAAAACCACTTCACAACCTCGCCTCGTAATATACAGGGTGTCCACAAAGTCCTGCTACCAAAATAATGTAATTTAGTACTAGAATTATTTGAGATAGAGACATACTTTTTTTTTCAACGTATTCTACATCACTCAAAGTTTTGTTTACATTTGCTGCAGATTGTGTTTTAAATGACAATGGCGACACCAAGAAAAATATCCAATGTGTATGGTGGTATGGTGAGTCTGCTAAATCGCCAGTACCCCCATATCCGAACGTTATAGCGGTTAACGTGTCCAAACACAGAGAAAGTCGCTTCATCAGAGAACATCGCCCTCTGCAGGTACTCATTGTCTTCAAATGAGTTCAGCAATTTCAGCACGCCGAGGGAAGTCTGCTGGCAGCAACTCTTGCGTAATTTGCACTTTATAGGCCCAAATATGTAGCTGCTTATGGGGGACTTTAAGAATAGTTGATTTTTATAAATGCAGTTCCCGTGAAGGATGACGAACCTATTTTTGAGGTCTGAGTTACAATGCAAGTTGCACATTCTCGATAGTTTCTAGGCTCGCACCTGGTCGTCCACTCCGTGGCAAATCCATTATACTGCCTGCCGCTAGAAATTTCTTGGCCCATCTAATTATGGATAATTTTGATGGAGGATCTCTTCCATATTGCCGGTGGAAATTTCGCTGAACAGTTACTGGTGACTTTTCAACCTCAGCATGCCACTATACCCATTGGGCCATTTCCTGTAGTGTCGTCATTGTAGTTGAAATCACAACAAATAGGAATAAAACTTGGAGAGATTTAGAATACGTTGCAAAAAAACCGCATGTCTCTATCTCAAATAGTTCATGAGCTAAGTTACATTTGTTTGGTAGCAGGACTTAATGGACACCCTGTACTATTGTCATCAGCATATATATCAACAACGTATTAATGCCATTAATAATATATCCTCTAAATATTTGATGCGATGCTTCTACTAAATGAATAACATAAGAGATAAACATCTCCTTGCTTTAACCTAATGAGGATTTCAGAAGTTTCTGATAATTGCCTACTCGCACCTTCTATTTGTGTCATAGACACATCCGAATAAGTCTAACTTTTTAGGAGTTCCGACGTCGAGCGAAGTACAATACCACTACTCTCACTTACTGAACTGTTTTCCTTTTTTAAGTCTACTTAGAGTTGATGTACGGTGCCATTATGTTCACATGTATTTTCTAAAATCTGTTCTATAATTAAAATCTGATATATTGTAGACCTACTTCTTCTATATCCACTTTATCAAATATAATTTGTTTAATTAATAATCCTTGTTATCTCGGAGGAGGCCCCGACACTCAGCTGATCTCTCATTCGGGGAGGGGCATAAAAGTACGTATCAGGTGAGAAGTTAAATTCATTTAATGGAATGGAATAATCTTTCTTAAATAATTTTCATACCCTGGTAACCTTTATGGAGTTTTCATGTATTAATTATCCATTGTCTTAATTTTCGAATTACTGTACTGAGAAAATAATGGTGTACAGAATATGACTAGTTAGACATACTTATCCCTTAGTCTGTCCAACAAATAAAATTATATTATCAATGATTCCGCCGTGTTAGCCAAGTGTTAGCACGTACGGTTTCTGAATAGCGATCCGGTTTTGATAACAATGAGATGAATATTTTAGTTCTAACTTTGAAGTTGGGAGGGATAGTGGTGTACAACTGTTAAGCAAGAGTTTGGCTCTAGAAACATGGACAAAATTCAAAATCCCTCCGCTATATTCAAAATGAATATGGTATTATTTGGTACCGATTCGTCATAGGAAAGAAGTTGAACCTTGGAGGTTTCTGACAAGAATTGGCTAAATGTTGGCACCTATTTGTCCTTCCTCTTTCTCTCATCTTCATTCCTCACACAATAAAATAACACTGGACAAAACACATAAAACATTCATCCTACACTCGTCTCTGTACCTGATGTGCAAGTTGAAAGTAGAACACGCAACGTTATTTATCCGTCGTATGAGCCCAAAATGACGACAACCACTAAATTCCAGGTATGCCAATCCAAATTTTTTCGTTGAATTGTCTGACTCGTTGGCAGAAATAAAAGATAGGTTTCCGGAAGCGGGAATAATAATTTTAGGGGACTTTAACTGTAGGATTGGGGAGGAAAATATCACTATAAAATCGGATGATAATGAAACACGAGGTGAGGGTAGGAGAAGCAAAGATAAGATTTTAAATTCAGAAGGAAACCAATTGTTAGCTTTTTGCGATGCATTTGAACTTGAAATTCTGAATGGGAAATATGGGGAAGATAAAAGTGGAGAACTTACATTTATTAATAAAAATGGAAGTAGCGTAATCGATTATTCAATATGCACACGAAAAATATAGAGAGTGGCATGAACACATGCGCATAATATTAAATGAAGTTTCCTATCCCATAACATAATACACAGAGAATTAATACATTGTTTTCTCATCAGTTATAAATTTAATTACTTAATTTTTGTCAACTTTGACTAGCCTCATGGGCTAGTGGTCAACATTTCTGACCACAGTTCATGAGGTCCCGGATTCGATTCCCGGTCAGGCCATAGGCGTTTTTCTTTAAAGGGAATTACTGCTGTGGTTGCCCAATGATCTGGAATATGAGTTAAATTTAGGTTAAGTGATTCCCTGACGCTTCTTTATCATTTATCACCCAACATATCATCGGAGTAACGTAACTCCGCCTCCCAGGTGCCCCTACCTGAGAAATGAATTACAATTCCGCCAATGCCAGGGAAGAGAGTCAGAAATGTCGTAAAAGAGAACTTGGTGGCATTGGACAAAAAAATATATATGTTCGTCAACCAAGGATTTATTAATAAACGATGAAAGGTGAATTCACTTTAACCAATACAGGGTTAATAACAAATGGTATGCATAGGCGCCATTTTGAAATTGTTTCTTGATGTCAGTATTAGTTTTATTTTAACTCTTATATTTGAATTTACTTCATATTATTTTACAATCGCTCTTAAAACTAAAAAAAGTTAACAAACCGAAATAACTCACACCAGTTCCACTTTTATTTTTTACCTAGATATTTTTAGATTAGGTTTCATTTCCGTTAGCACAATCTTGTAAGAAAGACTATTTAACATACACACTCATCGGTTTTTAATTTAAAACGCTAACTAAACTGACTCTATAGTTCTCCTTTATGTGCAGCATTTATTATTAGTTCCCTTTACATTTGTTGATTACGAAGGGAGATGAAATACCATTATAAATTAACTTCAAATATATATTTATTGGGAATCTGACTATTTTCAATATTTTCTAAATGAATATAACTCGTAACAATGTGCGACGTCATTTCAATATCGTGAATGATTTTGCAAATGTTTATAAAATGGCGCTAACAGAAACAGTGTATTTAACACACCGAAATTACTGTAATTAATACTGCTATCAAAACCATGTATTTTCAGTTCATGTTGCTTTGATTTTCATGTATGTAAGGAATCTCCCGTTAGCGGTGGTACTCGAGGATTTGGATGGCTACCACATAACACAACCTACGTTTTACCTACCATTTGTTCATTTGAACGAAATCGTTGGTTGGTGAAAATCAACTTTCCGAACATTCATCACCATCATCTACTTTATCTCCTATCAGGAGCATAGGGCATCAATTAAGCGTCACAATGGATTCTATTCTGAGCCAACTTCTTCACCTCCTTCCATATTTTCCCCTCTTTCGCTATTTATTTAAGAATGGTGCTCTTCCATAGTCCCGCGCCGTAGCCGAGCGGTTAAGGTAGGAAACCTTGGCGCAGAGCTACGGGACTGGCGCTGGTTCGAGTCTCCATGGGGGAAGAGATTTTCTCATGGTATTTCGGCCAGTATGGGACCGGTGCCCACCCAGCATCGTGAGGCAATTGGGTAGCTACAATAAGTAGCGGCTCCAGGTTGAGGAACCAGCTATAACGGCTGGGGGACTCGACATGCTAACCACATGTCACCCCTACACTGGCTGTTGATCATCTACCTCTGTGATTGACACATGTGGATGTGAAGGGCCAGCAGCCGGCTGGTAAAAGGGCAACCGCTGAAAAGTGGAAAGACCCTCAATCGGAAATCGGCTCTTCCATATCTGTTTCGGTCTCTCTCTTCCCTTGTGTCCTCCAATTCAATGTAATTCTTTCAATCGAATCATGAGCTTTTCGTAATGCATGTCCTATTTTCCCATAATGATTAATTAGAATTTCTTCACAGGCTAATAGAAATCTCGATACAATTCTTCCAATTAATGCTACGAGATCATACGCAAAATACTATGTAGAACAACGATGATACCATCTTGCCCATATGATCTTCATTCCGAGATACATATTTCATTCTTCAGTGAGTATTAATTTAACTACTGATTTCCAAGAATTCCCCGGATATTTAGCCTATTCATCATATTTGCTTTGATACCAATCAGCTTAGTGACCCGAAAACTAAGAATTCGTCTCTATTCTGGATCATTTTCGACATTTTATTTTTACTCTATCTCGCCTTCCATGCCGATGGGTTCTGAGCGTTGAAGGCACTGAGAGTTACACTATTCATCTCAGAAGCTCTAAAAATATCGATTCCACACTAAAATAGAAAGTTAGATAATTTAAATGTCATTCCTATCAACCCTAGCAGTGATAGAGGTCCAGAGTACTGTAGAAAAATAATATCGGATATTTTCGGTTTTTATAGTCTCTGCTCTCTCACCCTCTCCCGCCAGAGTTATATTTATACCAAGTAAAGTCGAAATGCCTGAATACGCTTATTAAAAAAACAGCAAAATCCGACCATTAAAGATAGGAGTTTCCCCGAAACTCGAAATTACAAATTCACTAGAGCATTCGCCATGTTTGCTTTGTCGTAATGTATCTGTATATCATAAAATTTAATTAAACCTTAACTACAGTGATGTAATTAAATATTTTTAACCAAAAAATGGAAAAATAAATAAGTAGAAATTATTTAAATTTGTGGACAGCTAATGACAAATGAGGGAAATTTTGAGGAAGTGGCTGAATTCAAATACCTACGAACAATAATCACAAGTACGAATGAGATGCACAAAGGAATTAAACATAGGCTCATTTCTGGAAATGCGTGCTATTATGCATTGCAGAGACTTTTGATGTCCCAACTCATTTCAAGAATCATTAAACTGAAAATTTATAAAAATATTATTCTACCAGTTATATTATATGGGTGCGAAACATGGGCTCTTATTTTAAGGGAGGAAATGAGATTACGAGTTTTTGAGAATAAAGTTCCTAGGAACATTTTTGGACCAAAGAGAGATGAACAGACAGGTGAATGGAGAAGACTATCAAACAATGAACTACATGATCTGTATAGGAAGCCAGATATAATAAGAACAGATAAGTCTCGTAGACTGCGATTGGCAGGGAATGTTGCGCGTATGGGGAATGAAAGACGTAGGAAAGCCAGAGGGAAAACGCCCAGTTGGTAGACAAGAATGAGGTGGGAGAACAACATTAACTATGATTTGAGGGAAGTAGATTATACAGGGAATGATTGGAAAACATTGACTCAGGATAGGGATGTATGGAGGGCTTATGTCCGCGCGGTCATGAACCAACGGGTTCGATAGTGCCAGTGAGTAAGTACGTAAGTAAGTATGTATTAATATTATGAAACTACGCACAATAACTACCTCTTATGCATGATCTATCCCTGCTGTCTATAAGAAATTGAGTTTCTCCAGTTTTACCATTGACAAAATATATTATTATTATTGAATCTCCAAATAATGCGAATCTTATTTCTACTTCCGGTATGCTAGGTTTTAGTAAAAATACATTTGGGTGATTGCATTCACAGTATTTTAATTTCTAGAGTTGCATATAAATTATATCGTAATGTAAGTTATATATCTATCATTATACTGCTTTTCTGAAGCTTGAAACAAAACCAGTATACGATAAGGATAGATATATAACTTGCGTTACAATTAAGCCTACTGTTAATCATGTACCCAATTGTACTTTAACTAAAACCTAGCATATCGAAAGCAGAATGAATACATTTTTGGAACAATTAGAAATATATGATTTTGAATCAGACGTCCGGGCTGTGGTCTTGAATCTTGAAGTTCCCCGACGTTTCACCAGAGACTGTATCCGGCTGTCTGAGACAACCCTTGAGGATGCCGGACCAGACCCTGGCGAAACGTCGGGCAGATAACCCTTGAGAATGCCGAACGCAGTCTCTGGCGAACGTCGGGGAACTTGAAGCCAAGACCACGGCCGTGAAAGCATAAGTCATTACATAATTTAAAAGTAGACTCAGAAGATGAAGAAACTCAATACACATCAATTAAACTGGCTAGAGCCTCTAAAAAGAATGAATAATTCAAGAATTTAAAAAAATGATGAAGCAATATAAACCCAAAGGACGTAGATGACAAGGAAGACCTCTTAATTAAAAGACTGCTAGATGGGGCTTAAACAGGTCTACAAAGCATGATCGTGACTGATGATCATGTTGATGGAAGTTATATATATATATATATATATATATATATATATATCCATCCATCTCATAGTAATTCTACCCGAGGGCAGGTCTTTCACTGCAATCACAGCATTTTCATGCTATGCTTTGCAGCTTTACTAGGGAATTATATGTGTGGTAGCATCCCGTTGCGTTTCACACCAGTGAAGGATGGTGATGATAATAATAAGGATGATGATGATAGCGGATGATTTTCGGGAACCGATGGGCCCTAAGCTTCCTGACATTTGTCTTACAGGTGAGGAAAAACCCCGAAAAAACCTCTCCCAGGAGCCTGCCCCGACCGGGATTGAAACTCGGGCCCCCTGCGTGACACGACAGCAGGCTACCTCGAGACCACAGCGGTGAACCGTTATATATATATATATATATATATATATATATATATATATATCCCATAAAGAAGCAAACTTGGATCATAAATTAGACTTGTTTATGAGTTAGAATAGTGTTGGGAGTTCCTGCGTGACGAACGTTTTTATTATGTTATAAATTCAAATATTCATTACGAATTGATATCTAAATTTATTAACGTAATTATTGTAATAAAATAATACAATGCCCGTAATAAGGTAAAGGCAAAGTGATCCCACTACAGGCCTCAGGAGGCCCTTGGGGTAGTAGGAGGTTAAGGCTCCCACTTTTTCTTGTAATCGGCACTTGATGTCAGCCGGGTTGTCAGCCCTGCGTGACGGCCGCCTTTACCCCAGAACAAGCGTCTGGTACTCATTTCAGTTAGAGACTGAGTCGACCCCAGGACCATAGTGCCGCCAGAAAGTTTGAGTCAGTTTAAAAATCCTGACCCCACCGGGAATAGAGTTTGAATTTAGGTATTTATGTTTCAAAACCAAGTAAATCTTATTAAAATAATATTATGGGTATTTAGTAATAAAATATACTTCTTTAAATTTTCATTACTTTATGTTGTATGTGAATTAAAGCACATTAGCCTATTCAACACTTTTGAAATCCATGTTAAAGCACCGTTGAAGTTATGTAATAAGACGTTAATTATATCATATTTTTTAGAAGATGAAACATTGTTTCCAAAGGCCCCCCATACTAGAATAACTTGAAAAAGTTTAATAACTTATTTGAGGACGACTGACTTACCAGGTATATATATATAATTTACATCTTATTAGCCTATTCATTATAGAATACACATTAGATTAAGCTTTATTATAGAACGCTTAATCGGTTTTAAATGCAAAGAAGTATAAATAGTACACATTATGAACAGTGCTTCAGGTGAAATGATAAAAAGAACCGGGATCATGATCTTGACGAAGATTTACGGGCTGTAGGCCGTGGTCGTGAAGCCTCACGACCACGGCCTACAGCCCGAAAATCTTCATCAAGATCATCAAAGCAGCTCCGGCCGTGAAAGTCTACGTGAATACAGAACCGGGATGGTATTCTCCATTTCATTTATAGATATAATTACGAAAATATGCCATGATATGTACATTCTCTGTTTTGTTGACTAGGAATATATTAAGGTACGTACACACTTGTGCGCCGCGCGGAGCGCATCATGTTCGTCAGATTTGGACGGGGTTTTAAGGTGCGCGCGTCTCGCATCACGATCCACTCATTATCGGTTTTTTCCACGAACACTTTGATGGTTCGCTATTTAGATTTGGACGGGTACCTGAGAGGTTCGTTGTTTTCGGTGCGCACCTATTATTTGAGTATGGAGTGGTCAGAGGAAAACATGTTAAAACTTATTGATATTTATAGAAGCAAGCAATTATTGTGGGATCCTCAACATAAGGATCATTTTAAAAAAATCATTGGAAGGAGATGCCTGTTTTTTTCAATGTTATGTGTTTTCTTTTCGTGTGTACTGTAATTGTATGAATAAATTAGAATTATTTAGAAAACATTATTTATTTAAGACGTTCATTTCATAATATTATGTATGAAGTATCACAAAACAATACAATATATAAACACATTTATTACTAATTATTTATTTATTTCTTCAAAGCCTCCAAAGAGCATGATTGCTCATGTTAAAGGGCAATATACAAAAAATAATAGCCATAAAATAATTAACAATAAAAACAAGAAAACAAATTCAGGCATAAGTTTAAGTAATAATAACTACTATAGATGCTCAATATATATATATATACACATATAAATACAATATTTAAACAGAATAATATTAATAATAATAATAAAATTAACAAAATTAACTAAGAAAGCAATGAGAAAAAATATTTTTTAATACAATTAGAAAAATTTTTAACATTCGTGAAATGTTGATATGCAATAGGTAAGTTATTGTAATGGTTGATTAATGCGTAACGAATTCCTTTTATACTTTTTTTTTGAGAAACTAGTATCTTTGTGCAATTAAGTACAACCTCTAGTATAATAATCATGTACATCTTTATTAAAAATTAATAATTTTAAACATATATATACAAATCATATATTTTTTTAAAATTCCTTTAATGCTATAATATTTGAAAAAGTATAAATAAAGTTATAAGATGTAATAAGTAATAAGCGTGACCAGACGTCCCGATTTTGGCGGGACAGTCCCGAATTTTAACAATTTGTCCCGCGTCCCGCGGCATTTAAAAAAAAAGTCCCTATTTTTGGGAAAGAATGCAGGACAAGCGGGAGAACGGAAAGGGAATAGACATGGTTGGTTACACCTGCTCTGCAAAATGTCTACTGAAGGTTTGTGGGTTTCCTATGGATCGCAGGAGGTTCGTTGAAATTAATCATTTCGACCAACATAACATGCGCCGCGCGCGCGCCGTTCGTGTTCGCGGTGCGCATATGTGTACGTACCTTTAAGGTGGTTTAAAAATAGCATGGTTAGAATAATCCCACACATGTATCACTCCATGTTGACGGTAATTTAAAACTGACTTTTTTTTCCCTTGGTGCCACAGGCCTTCGAGCCTCTTGCTGTACCAGCTGGCTGCTAGCCTCATATGCACTTATAATATACAGATATATCAAGTATAGAGGTGACATGCGGTCATCATGTCGAGTCCTCAAGCTGGTGTCGCTATTCATTTTAGCTACTCAAATTCATCACAGTGCTGGGTGGTCACCGGTACCATATAGGCCGAAATTTCATGAGCAAATGTATTCCGTCATGGGGAATCGAACCAGCGCAAGTCCCATAGCTATGCACCAAGCCTTGATGACTTAAATCGCTCGGCTACAGCGCGGGACAAAATATAAAACCGATGTTAAACAAAAACAACAGCTCGTTTCATCATTGAAACAAATATCAATAAAAAAAAGCATTATTAAAATGTATCATTGGTTAACTAGAACAAAATGGCTGGGATGTTTCATCAACAGTAATATGTTCTGTAATCATGTAACCCGTAGCTTAAATGGGATGGTATTCACATCATTCTATAAGTGTACCTCTTGCATAAATAAAATCTTTGATTTTCTTAAATCAAATGTTAAAATTTCTACGAGTTCTTCCGATATAATATTTTTTTGTGTACTGAGCGCGTTAGTTTATATACATATTTTGTTATTCTATAAGTGTTAATACGTAGATGTGAGAATACAGCCCTATACCCCAACATAAACCACTTTATAATTAGCGCATTATGTTATTACAATACCGAATTCATTCTCTACAACTAAAAAAACTGAGATGTGATATCAACAATATAAACAAACAACCGATATACTGGAGACCATTGCCGCAGCATTGGAATGGGATGAGATAATGGAGATTGGCTGTAGAATCTTCAAATGGAAACATGAAGTCAAAGATTTTAAATCATCATCATCATCATCTTCATTCATGGATTAGGTCTGTTGACCCGTTCCGACTTCAGCCCATCTCTTTCTAGGTCTGCCCACATCAATCCGGCTTTTCTTCTGCTGAAGTTTATAAGAAAGTTATTTTTTACTAGTAGAGGTTACCAGCCTCTAGCCAAACTCCTCTTCCTGGAGGACAGGGAACTGGAATTTCGGAGTGTTCGTCTCCTAGAGAAGTTGCCTTCACTACGGCTTTGGGGACTTCTCTTCTCCCCACGTAACCCTGTGGACGGGGCCCTACCCAGGTACTACCCACTGGGCGAGTGGGACCTGGAGCTCACAAAAGGGCAGGGGCGCCTACTCCCTGGAGTGGACCTCTATCAAGGGTTCCACTCTGTTACCCTGAGATTTTAAATCATGAGAGTAAATAAACAATTATTACGGGCTTTACAAATACGATAACGAAGCTTGTAGACGTAGATAGATAGATAGATGGAAAGCTCTGCGGCCATCACTTAAGTGTTGGCGGTGAGCGATCCATTTTGGTCCTCCTTAATAGGTAGAACCCCGGGTTCCTGTAAAATACATTAACCCCGGTTTAAATTTTGAATTAAATTTTGAAGTTAATTAGCAAAGTGAAGTCGGAAGCGGACCTTTTGGGGTTCTATTCCAGCATTTGCTCTTTGGATTGAGGGAAACCGCTTAAAACCTCAATCGGAATAGTCGATCACGCGGGATCTTGCCAAGTTAAGCTTTCGGATGACTCTATATTGGGAGGGCATACAGGCTTCTCTTTATTTAAATATAATGTGCGTACATTTCAGATTATTACAATTAATCATACAATTATGGTAACGTGCACTTTTTTAATTTTTTTTGTATTCTTCAGTTGTTGCTGTTCTATCTGTAGTTGTCAGGTGATGTCAGTTTCTCTGGAACTGCTTGGATGAACCTGTAGCAGTAAGATTAGTTATTAGTTTTTAATTTGTTGTGTTAATATATTTTATTAATGTACATTATATGCTAATGTTGTAATTGTAATTGAATAATTGTGTAATGTGTTTCTGTGTGTGTGTGTGTGTGTGTGTGTGCGCCCTATCAGGTTTCACCGGTCAAGTGTTGTCCAGGATCCATTTTAGACGCTTGTGTTTGTTGTTGGCTGTTTCATAGGTTCCCAGTGATGCCACGAGTGGATTATCATGGCCTTCACATGTTTTATAAAATTTAAGAGCCATGCGTTTAATATACTCCTCGATTGTTTCTACACCCGTTTGATCGTGTAATATGTCAACCGGTGTTACACGCGGTAGTTTTGTAATCATATATAATAATTTGTTTTGAAAAACTTGCAGTTTCTTTATGTGAGTTCTAGCGGCGTGTCCCCATATGGGGCTTACGTACGTGAGTACTGGCCTTAATAGTGCCTTGTAGATTGTTAGCCCTGTGTTTATCCGAATTTTGTTATGGTTATTTAAAATAGGGTATAGCAGCTTCAATGTCCCATACGCTTTGCCTAAGGTATTTTGGATATGTTGTTTAAACAGTAGTTTTTTGTCGAGTGTTACACCTAAATAAATGGCTTCGTTTTTCCACTCGATATTGTGTCCATAAAGACTTAATTGTGGGGGCATGTATCGATATTGAGAATACATTTTTGTATAAAGAACTGCTTGGCATTTATCTACGTTTATTTTTATTCTCAATTTTTCCAACCATGGTTCGAGAATATTAAGATTATTTTGAATCTGTCTAGACGCGTGTATTATTCGGGAGGATTGACTAGTGATTAGAGTGTCATCTGCATACATATATAGATGAGTGTTGTTATGTCTATTGTCATGTGGAATATCATTTATGTATATATTGAAAAGTGTAGGTCCTAGAATACTGCCTTGTGGCACTTCACTATAGACGGGCGGCAGGGCGGATTTTGAGTTATGGAGAGCAACTTCGAATTGCCTATTGTTTATATATTTAGCTATTAAATGAATTATTCCGTCATCAAACCTGTTTCGACCATTTCCCGTAGTAGGCCGTGATGCCACACTCTGTCGAAGGCTTGTTTTATATCTAAGTATAATCCAATCGTGACACGATTTTCGTTGAACCCTCTAGTGATATGTTCAACAAGTCTCATTAGCTGGGTTACTGTGCTATGTTTTGGAAGGAATCCGTTCTGTTCATCCCGAAATACATTTAATTGTTTTAGATTGTGATTAAGGCGCTTACATATAATTTTTTCAGATACCTTACTCATTGTGTTTAATAATGTTATCGGGCGATAATTTCCTGGTTCTCTAGGATTTTTTCCAGGTTTGGGGAATAATATTATACGCCCAGTTTTCCATGTTTTTGGGAAATACTTCATTTCGAACATAGCATTTATTATTTTTGCTAAAAATGCATATCCGATGTTGGGTAATTGTTTCAGCACTATGTTTTGTATGCCTTTAGGGCCAGGTGCTTTTCTATCGGGAAGGTGATTTATTAGCCATTTGACTTCTGAGACGTTTGTTTTTCTGATTTGTTTATTGGGTATTCTATTTAGAAATTCTTGGACCATTGTTTCCGTTTCCCTTGTAAATTGCGGGTTATTCGGAGGGTCATGTGGTAAAAAGGTTCGCTCCAGATGATTTGCAAATGCTTCCGCTTTTTCCTGATCTGTGACGGCTTTCCCGTTAGGCAAGATGAGAGGGGGATATGTATCCGCTTTGTGTGTTACTTTTTTAACCATGTTCCATGTTCTCGGCATGTCCTTAGTATCTAGACTGCCGATTACATTTTCCCAGGTGTCTGACACGAATGTTTGTATAGCAAGCTTGATTCTTTGTTGCAGATCATTCATTTCTTGCCTGTATTGCAAGTTATTGTGATGCCTTTGCCATTTTCTTCTTGCATCGTTCCTTTGCCTAATTAGGCGTAGGATATGATCTGGGAGATACGGCTGGTTGGTTCTAATAGATTTTTTGGAATATTAGTGTTAATAGCCGTATTTATGCTATTTGTTAGGATGTCTACTCCCGTGTCAATATCATTAGGCGTGTTTAATGGTCGATCTTGTAATGAATTTTCAATATCTATTTTTAATTGGGTCCAGTTTGCTAATTTGTAATTCGGGATTTGTCTTGTTTGAACTCTGCTTGGTCTACCTCTTAGTGTGAGGCGCACTGGGAGGTGGTCTGATTGGAGGTTATTTTCTACCGTGATATCACAGGGAATGTTAATATTTTTCATTAAAGCGATATCAAGAATATCTGGTCAAAAATGTATGTTATTAGGGTAGTGAGTGGGCTTATCTGGTGCCAGGATTTGAAAGCTCCTATTGGAGTCGTAATAAAATCCCCTGAGTTTGTTGCCGGCCCTATTACTTGTTCTGCAGCCCCAATCAGTATGCTTGGCATTTAAATCGCCAGCTAGTATTATATTGTTATTTGTTCCTATCAGATTTTCTATATCATTTATGTCTATATCTCCTGGAGGATTATAAGTACAAATTAGTGTTACCGTATGGCGGCCAATTTTAAGTCCAATGGCTACGCATTCCGTCCTATTTTTGATGGGTAAGTCGACTAGGTTATGTTTGACGGTTTTATGTACCAAGATGGCCACACCACCGCCTTGTCTATTGTTTCTATCCAACCTGTATGTTGAATAGTTTCTGTTGTTGAATTTTTCTCTATCCGTGAGGTGAGTTTCCGTTATTAGTGCTATGGGAATTTTATTTTTGTTTAAATAGTGTAGTAGTTCTGTTTTTTTATTACGGATGCCTTGAGCATTCCAGAATAGGATCCCAGTTCCCCTACTACCCATGATCAGTAGAAGCTCAATAGGGTGCTGACAAAGCGTGCAGCTACGTGTGGCAATACCCTAAGGGTGGGCTCTCTCCTCAGCGTGTCATATGCATCGTCTAGTGCATCAAATACCGCCGAGATGAGACCATCCTCGTGTATTGAGTCACTCTCACTCTTGTGGTCTGGTACGTTGTTAGCGTCCCGACGATCTGGGAGTGGACTATCACTATGTTGGTTATTGATTTGGTTCAGTAGGACCTTTACTATACTGTATCCTGGCTTCCCACATCTTCCGCTGCTCCAGGAATCTGTTCTGCTCCTCTCGCAACTTTTGCCACTCGGCTCTAAGTTGCTGAGTTTGCCTAGAACGCAGTTCCTGTTGTTGCTGCAGTTGATGCTACGTAACTAAGAAAAGATTGTCGGTAAAGATATTATAATTGACTAGTGGGACCCGCGACGTTGTTCACCTGGACAAAACAATTTCAACATGTTATGTATAAACCATTGATTATAATGTACTCAAAAATATCAAATCAAAATGTGTCCTCCTGCAATTGTAAAACATTTAATAATATTATAGCAGTAATAATGTGTGTTTGGAAAAGTCATTGTAATTAATTTTAATTTTAATATAATTTTGAAAATCAAGAATGGTTATTGATAGTTATCCCTAAAAGATAGGCATATACTATCACATATATTTTTGTAGATTTTTTTATGTATTAAATTCTGTGTACATTAATGTGGTGTATTTGTTGTAGTTTAGGCAGCGTAAGCCATTTAAGCGTCCAAAAAGCTACTTTTAGTGCGCGCTTTTTTTTCTCCGACTCAATAGTACGTACGGTTATGTTATATAAGTTAACTGCCCCACAAATCTCTAAATTATGATAAAACCCAAATCGGTCACGTAGTTTTTTTGAATCCACAAAGGAGAGATTCACAGACTGACATACACACAGACTTGTTCTACCAGACTGCTGCTGACCTCACATCCACATGTGTTAATCACAGAGGTAGATGATCATAAGTGAGTGTAGGGGTGACATGTTACGTTCATTTTTATATATAAATATAACACGATTATATAGGGCTATTCAAAAAGAAGGAACAGACTTCAGAAACTCAATTCCAACGTTTCTGGAAAGAGAAAAGTTAAAATATCATTATTTCATACATTCAATATGAGCACCATGTGTTATACGATAAAACGGTGGCTGATTTGTTGCCACACACGATTCTGTGCTGGTCTCTAGTTACCAAATTCACAACTTCGACAATTCGATTCGCAGATTTTCAAAAGTGTCAGCCATAGGGGGCAACACTGTCTTGTACGTAAAACTCACATATAAAAACCACACGGGGGCCACCGGTGATGAAATTGATCTGCTCCTCCTCTTCAAATCCAACGTCCTGGAATGATGTTATTCAGGTAACGTCGGCCGTGGTTAGAGAAAAGCGGCCGTGATCTGAACTTCAAACTTTTCTCTTTCCAGGAACGTTGGAATTGTGTTTCTGTTTTGCAGTTTGGACAAAATAAATGTTTCGAAGTCTGTTCCTTCTTTCTGAATAGCCCTGTACTTCATTCGAGCGGATGAATTTAATAAAATGTTTTCAGATCTCACCTATAAACTATAAGATAATGGTGTAAAGAGATATTTAGGAATGTTGATAAGTAGTAACGATATGTTCTTAAGCCGTTTAAAAGTGTACCGGGATACCGTCGCGCGCACCCTGCCCCATCTTAAGCACTGCTTTTAGGACACTTATTTCTTTATCCACAGTGCTAAAGTTATTGGTTGAAATTAAAATGAAATTTTAATACCTATATTTAATTCCACCGCTGTGATCTCGGGTAGCGTCATTGCCTTGTATGCAGCAGGCTTGAGATCGATTCCCGGTCGAAATAAGTTTCCTGGGTAATAATTTTTTCTTTGACTTTTTCGTCACCTATTAGACAAATGTCAGGAAACGTTAAGGCCCAAACGGTCCCTGAACAACATTTGGCAATCATTATCATCATTAGCATATTCGTCATGTTTAGTGTGAATGTGTGTGTTGTATTTTTTTTTGGAGGAGGCCCTGGCATTGATTCAGGGAAGCCCTCCATGACCTTGTATGAGCAGATCTATCTAAACCACATTTTACAGTTTAGTAGTTCTAATGTGGCAGACTTCTTGTAAAGTCCAGAAATTTCTAATTATTATATTTATTAAAAGCTATTCAATTTACCCTATCTGGATATAATTATAATAATTAATTTAAAATTATTTATCTTGCAAAAAATGATGTATATGATCCATCGTTACAAATCCCTCTCCTGACAGCTGGTGTTACTCTAAGACCCGGGTGGCGAGAAGTAAACTGCGTTACTGGAATCGAATATTTCATTTAATCAGAAACATGATTGGAGTCACCTGTTTGTTAATAAGTTTTTCGTTTATCGAATATTTGCCTTTTTTAATTTTTAACTTGTTTTATTACTTTTTCCAGAAGTTAAAAAAATATTTGCAATTAATAGTACAATAGTAAAACCAATTTACCAGTTATTAAATTAAAAAAAAATCTACATTCTTTATAAAGACTGCAATTGAAAGTGCTTGGGCGTGACCTACGCGGCAATGAGTTACAATTTGATTAAATTGCATTGTATTCAATATTGAATTAAGAGTATTGTAAGCAACTTCTGATTGAAGGTTTTCATTCTGAATAAGCACTGAGGTCGCGTGAATGGTTAGTAGCGTTTAAAAAGCGCTTTGTAAAAAAAACGCTAGACTTAAGTTACATAGATTCAGTTGACATAGGATGATTAAAGATTCTTTTTTAAGTCCCTCCAGTCTTGTTTGTTACAAGTTGTTTGGTTATGAATGTCATTATTAATTTTTAGTTATGTATTTTCATATATTTATTTATTAATTTTAAGATTTAAAGAGAGATCAGGGTTTGCTTGGTTTAGGTTGGAGACATAGAAATTTCTAAAAAAATACCAGCGATCACGATATGCGAATATGTTCAATGTGCTGTAGCATTGAAGACGAAATACATATATGAGGAAAATGTAACAATGAGAATACTGTAGGCGTAAGTTGTTACCAAAAAGATTTCTAAACTCAAACCGTGAAATTGGATGAACGTGGGGAAATATCTAGACAAAACGCGGAAAATAAGAACAACACTTTTTCATGAATAAATAAATATCTAAGCAAAAATTATTAATATCTAATAACTCTACGTAACTTAATTAATATCCTATCATGTATATATATATATATATATATATATATATATATATATATCCCTCGGTGATTCCGATATTTATACCCGCTTTGGGGATCCGCTTTTTATAAGCACCTCGAAGATCCCGATATTTATACCCTATCGGGGATCACGATATTAATAACCCCCTTCAGGAATCGGGGTAACCCGGTTTACCCCTGGCACTTGGGTTCATTTACTCCACCTAACGAGTCGCGTAGTCCCCGTGTTGCTATTTTATCCCGATACAATACTCGGGGTTTCCCGATATTTAATCCCGTCGGGAATCGGGGTAGCCCATTTATACCCCTGGCACATGGGTCAATTTACTCCACTTAGCGAATCGCGTGGTTCGCAGTGTAGCTATTTTATCCCGTCACAACACTCTTCGATCCCGATATTTACTCCCCTCAGCAGTCAGGGTAGCCTAGTTATACGCCCAGGCACTCGGGTCCATTTACCGCGACCTAGCGAATCGCGTGGTCCGCGGTGTTGCGATTTCATCCCATCACATCACTCGGGGATCCCGATATTTAATCCCCTCGTGAATCGGGTTAGTTCAGTTATATTCCCAGGCACCTAGGTTCATTTATTGAGCGTAGCGAGTCGCGTGGTCTGCGGTGTTGGTATTTTACCTTATTACAACACTGGGGGATCCCGATATTTATACCCCACTCAGTAGTCAGGGTGGCCCGGTTTTACCACCAGACACTTGGATCCACTTACTTGACAAAGCTTGACGCGTCGTCTGCTTTACTGCTATATTCCTTCATCAAAGAATTACCGGATATTCCATTATACTATTGCATTCCACCTGCAGGTTAACTTTGTCATCAAGAAAGCAAGGAAGGCGTTGCGTCAGCACAACACTTGGATATCCAGATATTCATGTCCCCTCAAAATCGTGGTATCACGGTTATTCTCCGAATATTTGGGTTCCTTTTCATTTCGAAAACAATAAAAAATTGATTTCTTCTCAAAATTCAATAGAAAACAATCTAAAGTTGGATTCAGCAAACGTACTGTTCTCATCCGCAAGACTCTCTTCAACGGGACGTTGTGGGACTATTGAGAAACAAGTATTGGCATATGCTTAATTACAACTTCATCCAATTTTATGCCAAATAATATCTGCTTATGTCGAGTGAATTTTTTACATCTCTATATTACATTTCCAGAAAGTCTCTCGTTTTGTGGTATCATAGCATCACAAGTACAGCGGTTATGCTTGTGTTAAGTTATCAAAGCGAAGATGAAAGTGTAACTGCATGTGCATGATGAACCTATCATTTCTCATGAAGGGTAAAGGATGCCAGGTGACAGGAAATTAGCGGTAATTAGCAGCTCTACACATATATTAATTTCCGTGTTATATTGTTTCGCTTATTTTTTTGCAGTTGTGTTTTCTTGAGCTATAAACCGTGTTAATAAATGTATATTACATTATCTAATAGATTAGACTAATTGATATAATATAACTAGTATCTTCCGCAACATCCGCTACTAACTAACTCACTAGCACTATCGAATCCGTAGATTCAAGGCCGCGCGGACATAAACTTTCCATACATCCATATCCTGTGCTAATGTTTTCGATCATTCCCTTATAATCTAATTCCCTCAAATCATGGTTAGTATTATTCTCCTACCCCATTATTGGTCTACCTACTTGGAGTTATCCCTCTGGTTTTCCTACAAAATCTTCGATGCACATCTTTCATTCCTCATTCGTGTCACATGCCCTACCCATAACAGTCTACGAGACTTAACTGTTCTAATTATACCTGGCTTCCTATAAATACCAAGTAGTTCACTGTTATCCAGTATTCTCCATTCACCTGTCTGTTCATCTCTATTTGGTCCAAGAATATTCATAATAACTTTATTTTCAAATACTCGTTATCTTCTTTCCTCTCTTATAGTAAGAGTCCATGAATGGGGAACTATATTACTTCCGGAAAATTTTACCCAGTGGAATCCATGTCCGCGTTTCTTGACGGTTGTATTTTTACGGTGAAAGATCGTCACTCTTTCGACCAAGGTACTTTTTTCGTCTGGCTAATAATGTTCAACCAGTCCGGCATGAGTAACGCTCGGCAGCAATGCTACCGCCGGCATAGCTCTCGGGATCATTTCAGCTCGCAAGCCACTGCACCACGACAAGGTAAAGATACCATGGAGTGTCATCAGCTACAGTTTGCATAATCAAGTTATGTTTTGCTTAATGTGTTGTGTCCATCCTGGCAACTACCTTCTTATTATAATATTCTTACCGGTAAACTTGGGCTACATTATTCCCTTTCCATATAATTTATTTCATACACTTATAGTCTACGGATTTTATTTGAACGCCTTCAATATAATAACTGTCGTTTTCAATCTCACCACATTCAAAATTGCCTAAGTTTTCTCCGCCACATCATATTTATTTTTAACATACTTTCCTAGAAATATAAAAATTTACAACTTATCACTAAACTGATATATATATCCAAAGTCATTGTGGTAATTGTGTAACTCCTATATAGGCAGCATGTATATTAACAGAAAATGTTGGACATTTTGATTAGGTGATGGAGTTCATATAACTTGGAATGATAATGAAGAACAGGAATTAGGTGCAGTTATAAAGTATGGATAGGATGAACCACGGTAACGCATGATATATTTCAAACATTTACGAGGCGCTCGTCATGTCAAATTCTCCAAAAAAATTATAAAATGGAGGTTCTTAGGGCAATTTGAATCGGGTGGGAAACTTGGTCTCTACTTTAAAACAGATATTTTGATCAAAGAGAGACATACGAACAGGCGAATAGAGAAAACTGTGTAACAGTGAACTCCACGATCTTTGCAGAATAACAGATGAAATGAGAAACTGAAGTCTGGTAAACAGCAATGGGCACGAAATGTGTTATATATATATATATATATATATATATATGAAATGGAAGGGAGCCACGGAAACTACGTGTAGGTAAAACAGTGAGTAAGAGTCCAGTATAAAAGGCAAGAATGAGGCGAGAGAAAAAATGAAAACTTTAATTTGAATAAAGGAAATTATCTTGGGAATGATTTGAAAATATAGTTCAGTTTAGGACGTATGGAGAACTTATATTTCTGCGGTCATGAATCTGAGCGTTCGATAGTACCAGTGCCAAATATTGAATTATTCTTTTTACATTTGTTCTTTCTCCTATTTATAAATCTCCCAAGTAGTTGTGGTTGGACAACATTTATGTACATTAGTGGTATGACATTGAAAGTAGGCTGGGCAAAGGATGGTGGACATACCATTTCTCTCCTGTTATACTCGAAGTCATCGTCTTTAGGACAAAAGTTAAATCGTCCGTATTAAGAAGGAATTGAATAATAAAAATATGAACATTACTTTTTGTGCTTTAAAGTATTTCTAAAACTTCGATTCAAGGTATCGTAATAAGGAAACAAAACCATTCCCTAGAGAAATATATAGGACCACAAATTTAGTATACTGTTTTTACAGATACAGGAGGATAATTTACAGACAGCAGAAATGCTAGTCACAGAGCCAAGTGCATTAGAGGTTGAAATGGCGATTGACATATTGAAGATGTATAAAGCGTCAGGTTCAGATGAGATCCCAGCAGAACTGATAAAATCAGGGGGAGAAAAATTGATGGACAAGATACGCTGATTGCTTAGTATAATTTGGGAAAAAGAAGCTCTTCCAGATGAATGGAAGGAATCAATTGTTGTACCAATTTATAAGAAAGGAGATAAAACTGATTGCAACAACTACAGGGGCATCTCATTACTTTCAACTTCGTACAAAATTCTTACAAATATATTAGTAAGCAGACTTACTCCCTATATTGATGACATTCTAGGAGATCATCAATGTGCATTTAGAAGAAACAGGTCTACAACAGATCAGATTTTTAGTATAAGACAGATTTTAGAAAAGAAATGGGAATATAATGGTACTGTACATCAACTATATGTAGACTTCAAAAAAGCATATGATTCAATTAAGAGGGAGAAGTTATATAGTATCCTGCTGGAGTTCGGAATTCCTAAAAAGTTAGTTAGACTTATACGAATGTGTCTAAATGGCACAAAGAGCAGGGTGCGTGTAGGCAAACAGTTTTCGGACACTTTTGAAATCCAGATTGGGTTGAAGCAAGGAGATGCACTATCTCCTCTACTATTTAATTTTGTACTAGAGCATGCCATTACATCTTTAGAGAATGAGGAAGGCTTACAACTCAATGGTATTAATAAGCTGTTAGTTTATGCTGATGATGTAGTATTATTGGCCGATAGCGAGGAGATACTAAAGGACAACACGCACACACTATTGAGTAACACTAAGAAATTAGGACTGGAAATAAATATCAATAAAACTAAATATATGGTCACATGTAGAAATTCATTATATAATGGAAATGGACAGCTAATGACAAATGAGGGAAATTTTGAGGAAGTGGCTGAATTCAAATACCTAGGAACAATAATCACAAATAGGAATGAGATGCACAAAGAAATTAAACATAGGCTCAATTCTGGGAATGCGTGCTATTATGCACTGCAGAGACTCTTGATATCCCAACTCCTTTCAAAAAACGTTAAACTGAAAATATATAAAACTATTATTCTACCAGTTAGGCCTATATTATATGGGTGCGAAACATGGACTCTTACTTTAAGGGAGGAAAGGAGATTACACGTATTTGAGAATAAAGTACTTAGGAAAATGTTTGGACCAAAGAGAGATGAACAGACAGGTGAATGGAGAAGACTACATAACAATGAACTACGTGGTCTTTACAGGAAGCCAGATATAATAAGAACAGTTAAGTCTCGTAGACTGCGATGGGCAGGACATGTTTCACGTATGGGGAATGAAAGACTTGCATGGAAGTTTCTTGTAGGAAAGCTAGAGGGAAAACGCCCAGTTAGTAGACCAAGAATGAGGTGGGAGAATAACATTAACTATGATTTGAGGGAAGTAGATTATACAGGGAATGATTGGAAAGCATTAGCTCATGATAGGGATGTATGGAGAGCTTATGTCCGTGCGGTCATGAACCTACGGGTTCGATAGTGCCAGTGAGTAAGTAAGTAAGTATGTTTTTACAGATACGTTAGCAAAGAAAAGTAATTTTTACATTTTTTGATCTTCATTTTCCTCTTAACGCTTAAATTGACAGAACACAAATTTCTTCTGTTAGTTATTTGAATGTGGCGGACCGCAGTGGAAACGAAATCTTGTGCAACTGTTATGATTAGGTATATTGTACAATTAGATACACAGTTAAATTGTTTCTTTTTGTTCGTTTTCTTCTGATTTATTTAAAATATTAAATTACTTGAACCAACTCAAGTATCCAAAAGGATATAATACGAATTTAAGGGTTAAAACTGACTATTCATTTTTCTAAAGTTTTACTGTCACTCAATACACCATGTAAAATACGTATGTTACTCATACAGCCTATTTCATTGCTTGCATTTTATTAGATGTACATTATTTATAATTTTCTCTCATAGTAAACCTACAACCCTTCATTTTGTTTAATCTACCTTGTCCTGTAAATAGTTTGCTGTTTTTAGTTATAATGAATTCCGAAGAAGTTTAACTAATCAGGTTGTTCTAATAAAAAATACAATATTCTTCATGCATCCTATTTATTAGACACCGAAAATGATCATGAGGATTTATAGTCCTACATATTTAATAGTGCTCTAACAATCACACTTTTTATTTATTTTTATTTTTGGAATCAGACTCGGCATACAGCGAATCATTAATAAATGTAAGGTGGAGTCTCTTAAACAGGAAATCTAATCATTAGGAGTGGGGTTTATCCAGAAGTGAAAATTTATTTTTATGAATCTAAAAAGCCCCAATTTTCAATTTTTCACACAGAAATTCGGTCAATGCTATTGAGATAAAAATATAATATTATTACCCAAAAACAAGTAAAATTCGACCGTTAGGAATGGGGATTTACCTGAAAACCAAAATTCAAAAATCGCTCTAGCGGGCGCCGTGTTTGTTTTCGGATAACGAAACTGGATACTTGCAATTTAATTGACAAAACATATATGTGCCATAAACCAGCATATCATCATCATGTATCTTACAGGGATTAGGCAACATTGCTTGTTCCGTCTTCACACTCTCTTCGTCGGTCGTCCTACATCTCGTCTTCCTTCAGCTAGAGCTGGGATTTTTCGTTATTCATATGATCTACGCGGGCTCTCCAATTGTCTTTATATTCCTCCATTTTCTCATTTAAGTTGTAAATTTTCAATTGGACTCAAATATCTTCATTTTTTATCAAATCCATTTTAGTGCAGCTTTTACCCTGAGAAGGAACCTCATTTCAGCCTATTGAATCGTACTTCTTTCTCTTTATTACCGAACAGTAATACCGGCACAGCCATTATCTCATAAAACTATAATTCTGCCTCTCTTCGGGTTTTACTGTGGAGAGTTGTATTTATTGTCCCACATACCGACTGAAATTTGTAAAATTTGGTTTTAAAGTATATGTTTCTATCATAGCTTATATTGCATCCAAGATAATCAAAATTAGCCGCGAACAAAATAAGACCTTAAATTCGAGTTATTAAAAAATGTCCTTAGTTTACGCAGTTCCTACGTGACTGGCATTTATTTTACATTTACAATATGTTTTTCTTCACGCCCAATTAATTATAATAGTTCCAGCTCATATCATCAGTAGAATTATTTCCAATATTTTTTTAGAACTTCACTGTCACTCTCTGCCTTTATTGTGAGTAGTTCACATAGTATTTTATCATAAGTAATACCAGGAGTGATTTCCAAATTATCAATAAATTCACGACTCTCGATGTGAGGAGTAAATTTATGTAGAGAGTTTGGAAATGAAGAGTGGCATTTGTTAGGAGTATTTAATGACTAAAATTAAGGTATTTACTCACAAATCATTATTTAAATATAGTTATTTTAAAATAGTTATATATTTAATGTAAACGGTGATGTTTGTAAACAAATGAGAACCGTTTATTATGCTTCATTTGTTCATCACTGCAACCACATCATATTATTTATTGCATAAAGATCGCAATGTTGTAAGAATGCACCCTAGTGGAGAAAAAATGAAATACATCAAATTGTTTATAACCAGCATTATAGGTTATTAATTAATTTATGATGTCATATGGTGCAAATATTTCAATTATATTTTTCTGGAAAGTAAATTCCTGGGAAATAATACGTTTAAGAAAGTGAAAACGGTATTTGTTTGTGGTATAATAAATTGCTACAACTGTTTTTATACTATATCCCGCAAGCACTATCTGGTTACATCCGTGCACTACATATACAATCTGGTAGTCACATGCATTCTAGATTTCTTATATCTTAATATATAAATTGTTACATTCAACGTATTTCTCCGAGAGTAGGTCACTGCAAAATAATGCTCTGACCTATTCAGAATGTTAGAAAACGAGGAGCTTGATTTTAAAGTGATGAAATTAAATTGGTAAAATCGAGGTGAAAATGACTGTGATTGGTTTAAATCAAAATTCATTGAAATATGATTGGTCATTG
This sequence comes from Diploptera punctata, assembly GCA_030220185.1. Classification (NCBI taxonomy): domain Eukaryota; kingdom Metazoa; phylum Arthropoda; class Insecta; order Blattodea; family Blaberidae; genus Diploptera; species Diploptera punctata. The sequence continues at coordinate 1,250,318 of JASPKZ010003873.1, read as the reverse complement.
ACTCCCATTTTGGGCATGAGTTAAATAGTCATAAAACTGATTGGCACTATCCACCCCGGAGGTTCATGAACAAATGTAAAAGCTCTTCATAAATCCCATTCAGTTAATGTTTTCAAATAATTCCCTGTATAATTCTCCTCACACTCATCTTGGTTAATGTAATTCTTCCACCTCAGTATTTGTATATATGCTGGAATTTTTATCTCTGGTATTCTTTCAACAAGTTAACCATATTACTTTCTTACATTCCCCACTCATGCCACATGTTCTACATGAATTTCAACTTGAAACGTTTTGCTTTCCCGAATGATCAGCGCAAGAAAACATCGTGTTTTCTTCAACCGTAGGCCTACTTTACCCAATATTTTCTTGGTTACATGTAGCTTACAACAGTAGACTATTTCTACATTCTGATTCTCATACCTGTACTAACTTCAAAACAAAGTGAAACTATTTGTATTTTAGCGAAATTTGAAACTCAAACCTTTTGATCCAAAACCGCTCTCATTTACTCATTTAACGAAATATTTTGATTAGCCTTATATGTTTATAACAATACTTTTGTAAATGTAAGTATTTTCTTTATTATCTCGATTATTTTTGGAATGGAAAGAACATGCATTATATACAGGTTTATAACCAAAGAAATTTCTAAATGTAGCCACAGAATAGAAAATTATTATTCACGTCATAACACCTGGTATCATTGTTGAACCATGACGTTCAAATATCGTAGGATATATTATTCAGAAAGCTGAGCGATCTTGCATATTTGTGTTGCGCGATAATGCGTTTTGTCGTACTTACAGCAATGGCGACCACGATTGAAAATTCAATTTCCTACATTTCGTGGTTGCCAACATAAATAACCATACTGTAATAAAATAAATATACTGTAATATTACAAACCACGTGTGGGAAGTAAAACTACTGCCCTATATGTATTCTACAACTCAAGGAAATTGCGTTCAGTGTTGATCGCAATTACCCCAATGTGCCATGTTAGAAATAATATGACACCATTTCGTATTGGAGTTATGTGTTAAAACTATAAATAACTTTTTCATATTAATATTTACCGTTATCAGAAATTGTAAAATTAATACATTTAATTGACTATTTAACTCATGCCCCAAATAACCAATCACATTTCAATATTTTTTTATTTACAACCAATCACAGTTGTGTTTAGCCTCGAATTTATCAACCGATGTTCATATTAAAGAAAGCTCCGCCTTTTTAACATTCTGAATAGGTCATAGCATTATTTTGCAGTGACTGACTCTCTGCGAAATACGGCTACCAGCCACTAGGGTTCATTCTTACAATATTGCGTCTCTTTGGCAATAAATAATATGATGTGGTTGCAATAATGAACAAAAGAAGCAAATGAAGCGTGCCAATCGTTTATCATTTGTTTTCAAACATCGCCGTTTACGTTAAATATATAAATATTTTAAAATAACTATAGTTAAATAATTATTTCTGAGTAAACAGCTTAATTTTATTCGTTAAATAGTCCTAACAAATGCCACTCTTGATTTCCAAATTCTCTAGATAAATTTACTCCTCACTTCGTGAGTCGTGAATTTATCGATAATATGGAAATCACTCGTGGCATTACTTATGAGAATTTGGAAATCAAGAGTGGCATTTAGTAGGGCTATTTATAGAATACAATTTTAAGCTGTTTACTCACAAATCATTATTTAACTATAGTTATTTTTAAATATTTATGTATTTAATGTAAACGGCGTTGTTCCAAAACAAATGAGAAACGATTGGTAAGCTTCATTTGCTTATTTTGTTCAACACTTCAACCAGATCATATTATTTATTACCAAAGGATCGCAATGTTGTAAGAATGCACCCTAGTGGATAAATTTTTAACCAACGTTATAGGTATTAATTAATTTCTGATGTCCTATTGTAAATATGTCAATTACGTTTTTCTGGACGTCATTTGCTTGAAAATAGTTCGTTTAAGAAAGTGCAAACTGTGGTTTCTTTTTTTTAGTGGTATTATCAATTGTTACAAATGTTTATATATTATTTCTCGCATGCGCTTTATGTTGACATTCATGCACTATATATACAATCTGGTAGCCGTATATCTTAGAGAGTCAATCACTGCAAATAAAGCTATGACCTATTCAGAATGTTGAAAAGGAGGTGCTTTCATTATTATGATAAACTTTAGTTGGTAAATTCTAGGCGAAACAAGACTGTGATTGGTTGTAAATTAAAAATCATTGAAATGTGATTGGTCATTGACTCCCATTTGGGGCATGAGTTAAACAGTCATTATAAACGAAGCTTATAAAACACTTCACAGAAGGTGCCAGCAATATGCAGAATGCGACTTTAGTGGTGGTTTCTAAATACAATCGTGATTGGAAATACCTCCATGATCGGAATTCCCCCACTTAACCTTATATCTGTTTCAGACATTGCTAGAACAGAATAGTCAAATATGAGATACACGCTAAACAAAACACTGAATATCGTGAATGCCTAGTTAATCCAATATAACCTTGTCTAATTTAACCTAATCTGTCTAGTCCAACCTAACTTACCTAATCTAAAGTACCTAACTTGAAAACAAGTTGGGAATTAGCTACTCCTGAAACGTGAATATCATGTTGAGAAAAATATCACTAGACACGAATTGCAATCGATATCATTGATATAGGCTCTAGTTACTCTCATGTTCTCCACTGCATGATTCAAGGACGTCGAGGATTTCTAATGCAAAAAGTCTGGTCTAAATGCAAAATTTTAAAATATCGTCGCACGTCGCATAGAATAAATATTTTTTATTGCATTTATGCTAGAAAATTAAAACTTGTACAGTAAAACTATACGAAAAAATACCTGGTTCTTTTCAAACTGCAGATTACGATTTATTCAGAAGTTAGTTAATTCAGGGGTCAGCGCGATTTGACAAAGGTAACTTAGGGTCTCAGAAGAAACATACCTGTATCTAATTATCAATTCTTAAAACTGTTTATTTTTTACTCTCACATGAAACCACCTCAATAATTAGATTTATTGTATTGTATTGTAAGCGTATATTTTCCCTTTACAGAGATTTAGGCGCTCTCCCCCTACAGGGAAGAATTTGAACCATACTAATTTAGTTACACTTGTTTTCGTATGGATATCATTTTGAGTGGTCCGTGGTCAGCGTTTCGCCTCATAATGACATCTAGGAAACCAAGGTAGTACTAGGACGGGAACATTCGGTAAATTTTGCTTAGAGGCCTTTCAATTCAGGCTTAAGGATTTTTTACGAGCCTGAAAATTTTCAGACTCGGGACCCACGGATTAAAGTCCCTCCCGGAGGACTTGCTCCTTGGATTTTTCCGTCCTAAATTTCCTTCGACTCCGGCCGGGTTTCAACCCGCGACCCTTGGGAAGAGTGGCAAGGAGCATAACCACTAGCCCACCGCGGCCGACTAATTAGATTTATAATAAAAATGAAAATATAATAAATTAAATAAGATCACTGAGAATTGGATGATGTGATAAGAATGGATCAACTGATGTTAGTTAAAAATCTATATAAATGGAAGCCGAACGAAATTAGCTGTTGGTAGGCCTTAGATGATATTAAGTGGTGATTTTTTGGAGGATTTGAAGAAGTTGAGGATGACAAACCTGAAATTGGCAGACGATGGACGAGTTTGAAGGAAGATTACTGAGAAGGCCAAATCATTCAATTTTGTAGTTGTAGTGAATATTTGAGAGAGAAGATTAATGATCTTGAAATTAATGCCAAAATAGGAACATTAGGGAACTATATCACGGAATCTTTAATCAGCTATTAAATGTACATACGGAACAGGTTATTGAAGAGGATAAATTATAGACAGCAAAAATGCTAATCGCAGAACCAAGTGCATTAGAGGTTGAAATGGCGATAGAAAAAATGAAGTTGTATAAAGCATCAGGTTCAGATGAGATCTTAGCAAAACTGATAAAATCAGGAGGGGAAATTAATGGACAAGATACTCCTATTGCTTAATATCGTTTGGGATAAAGAAGTTCTTCCAGATGAATGGAAAGTATCGATTATCGTACCATTTTATGAGAAAGGAAATAAAACTGATTGCAACAACCATAGGGGCATCTCATTACTTTCAACTTCGTACAAATTTTTATCAAATATATTAGTAAGCAGACTTACTCCTTATACTGAAGGCATTCTAGGAGATTATCAATGTGGATTTAGAAGAAACAGGGCTACAACAGATCAGGTTTTTAGCTGAAGACAGATTTTAGAAAATAAATGGGAATATAAGAGTACTCTACATGAACTATACGTAGACTTCAAAAAGGCATACGATTCAATTAAGAGTTCGGAATTCCTAAAAAGTTAGTTAGATTTATACGAATGTGTCTAAATGCCACAAAGAGCAGGGTGCGTGTGAGCAAAGAATTTTTGGATACTTTTGAAATCGACAAAGGGTTCAAGCAGGGAGATGCACTATCTCCTCTACTATTTAATTTTGTACTGGAGCATGCTATCAAATCTTTAAAGGATGAAGAAGGCCTAAAACTCAATGGTATTAATAAGCTGTTAGTTTATGCTGATGATTTAGTACTATTGGGCGATAGCGAGGAGATACTGAAGGCCAACACGCACACACCGTTGAGTAACACTAAGAAATTGGGATTGGAATAAATATCAATAAAACTAAATATATGGTCACACATAGAACTACAGTATATAATGGAAATGGACAGCTAATGACAAATGAGGGAAATTTTGAGGAGGTGGCAAAATTCAAATACCTAGGAACAATAATCACAAATAGGAATGAGATGCACAAAGAAATTAAACATACGCTCAATTCTGGAAATGCATGCTATTATGCATTACAGAGACTCTTGATGTCCTATCTCCTTTCAACCAAAGTTAAACTGATAATATATAAAATTATTATTCTACCAGTTATATTATATGGATGTGAAACATGGACTCGTACTTTAAGGGAGGAAAGGAGATTACGAGTATTTGAGAATAAAATTCTTAGGAAAATGTTTGTACCAAGGAGAGGTGAACAGACAGGTGAATGGAGAAGACTATATAACAGTGAACTACATGTTATTTTTATTAAGTAATGAGAGCAAAATTAAGTCTCGTGGACTGCGATGTTTAGGACATATGGCACAATGGAGAGTGGAAGACGTGCATGAAGCTTCTTGTAGGAAAACTAGAGGGAAAACGCCCAGTTAGTAGACCAAGAATGAGGTGGAAGAATAACATTAACTATGATTTGAGGGAAGTAGATTAAACAGGGGATGACTGGAAAACATTGGCTGAGGATAGGGTTGTGTTGGAGAGCTTATGTCCGCGCCGCCATGAACCCACGGGTTCGGTAGTGTCAGTGAGTTTGTTAGTTAGTACCTTAAGATGATGATGATGGTGATAATTATATTTTTGTATTTCGTTCATTTAGTCTGTTCATTGAAATTTTGTACGATTCTTAGTTCAAAATTAGATTGGTTTCATATGAGTGATTCAGAAATATGGCTATACGTTTGATCGCATTTTGTGACGAAAATATTATTATTAAAGGAAATATGATGTTATGAATTGAAAGAGAATCCTTCAAATTACAACAATAGTACAAAACAAATCACTTAAAACAACACTAACCTGGTCACTTTATTGCTTCAAACTGTTCGCCGTTTACATACAAGCATAATTGGCAACGCTTTGGGAAGTCATTCATTCCGTTATGATACATGTTTAGAGGAATAGCTCTAATTTCTTCCTCAATCACTAATTTCAGCATATCTACGCATAAATCTTCTCCGTCAAATAACCCCACAACCAATAGTCACATGCTGTGATGTCAGGGGAACGGGCTGGCCATTCAATGGGGCCTCTACTTCCCACCCACCTATATTGCAAATTATCGTCCAAAATTTCTCTCACCACAATTGCATGGTGAGGAGGCGCACCATCCTGCTGGAATAAACATTGTTCATGTTCAGCATTTTGCATTATCGGCAGGACAATTCGTCTAAGGATATCACTATACCGATCACCATTAACAGTCTCATCCAAAATTCGCACTACTAGCAGTCCTTCCCTTCCGACCATAGCCCAAACAGTGACTTTGCCGCATCTTAAACGTGTCTCTTCAATAACATTAGGATTCTCTTTACCATAATAGTGACAATTGTGTCGATTAACACGTCCGTTCACATGGAAAACAGCATCAGAAAAGTGCAATTTTCTGTACCATTGTTCGTTGTTTGCTGATTCCCTTACAAGAAATTCACAAAATTCAATCCGCCTGTCAGGGTCGTCTTCATTAAGTTCGTGGACACGAATCGGTTTGAAGGGGCGGTACTTCTCACGCTTCAAAACACGACACACACTCGATTGACTGATATGAAGCTAGCGTCGAACGTCTCCACAATTCTCTTCGATGTTTCTGCATCCGTGCTAATGCGAAGCCTTCCAGGAGGTTTGATTTTCTGCATCCTTCCCGTTTCCAGCAGTCGTTTTCTCCACTTACCCACAGTCGACGGCTGCAATGCTACGATAAACTCACGTCTTGCCCATCTGGCGGCATACGTTATTGCCCATGCAGAAATTGTAATTTGCTGTTGCATATTCAACGATATTTTGACTAATGACGTAAAGTTCTTCACTGTTGTGTTTTATTCCATTGTTGTAATTTGAATAATTGCTTTTCCAACGGTAATTTCATATTTCTTGTAATGGTAATATTTTCATCACACAACGTGATCAAGCGTATTGCCATAGATAGATTGACAGATAGATAGATAATGGAATTTATTGCCTTTTTTCAGAATAAAGAAAATACATATGCATTTACATTGCGCACGGGCCTGCTTGGCCGTACGTGCATTATTTTTCCACGAATAAAAAATAAAACTAATCATAATATAAACAAATACCTACAAATACACCTGTATCAAAAAACAATAACAGGCTACATATAAGTAAAATCTATGTCTAAACTACATCACAATAATACATATCTACATTCATCCGTATTCCGTACATTAATATTAAAAAGTAATGCTAGAAAACAAATTAGAAAAAAAACACACACATACACCCACACACCCCCACACATATACACGCTCATACCCCCCTCACACCGTCCCTGCAGGCATCAAATACACTATCAGACTATTCAACTTATCACACTTGCTTCTTATATAATATAATTAAAGATCGAAAACAAATACCATATTGAGATTCTTCTTATTGATAATACATATATCCTTAATCTACAATTTTTATATATCTCAATTACCTTACTGTACCCAAAAATTTGCATGTTTTTGATTCACACTCGATCCGTCCTAAAAGATCCCAACACGCCACTCTCCCTCGATCCGACCTGAGAAATCTCTCCGACAGCATCTGTAATCTAAGTTGTTCTGTCTCTCTACAGAATGCTATAATATGCTGCCAGTTTTCATGGTCATCGCATAGTGGGCATAGTTTAATGCCTTCATCATTTGTTAAATTATGGGCCATTCATCCACCCAAATGAAACCATGCAATAGCACTTCTATCATCCCCATCCAAAGAGTCAATATATTTCTCCCTTCCCACGAAAGTTTCAGTTCCGTCTGCAGGGTGAGCGATATTTCCTGGCTACACTCTGCTTCTATATACTGCCTGTCTATATTGATTAGTCTCTTCTTAATTGTCCTCCAAACATTTCTATTATTCCGCGTACTCCTCGCCTATACCCAACCCATCCCTATGCCCTTCAATCCCCTTTCTACACCAATTACCCAATCTCCCGAAACACACGGCATTTTCTGTTCATTGTAACACTCTGCTCTAAGCGAGTCCTGATTCCCGTTTATTATGTCCAACCAATACTTAATAGCCATAATTTTGCCCCTTATTGTGTCCGAAAATGTACCGAATTCTTTCAGTATGCCACAATTTGAAGTTCCCGTTGCTAATCTCATCGCTTTCTTAAGAAACATAGGTTGAATTTTATCTAGTGTCCCCGTTCGTTCCCAACCCCTTAATTCTGAGCCATACAGCATGGTCGCTCTCACAGTCGAAGAATAAACCTGTTCTAGTGTACGCATCGGTATGTTTCGCAATTTTGGCATATTAGTAAGCATTTCGATTGTCCGGCTCCTAGCTCTCATTGTTGCATTCTCGATGTGTCTCGTCCATTTTCCATTTATTGTCAAAGTCATCCCCAAGTAGACCAAGTTTTTAACATTTTCTAAATTCTCACCACAGTATGTCCATCTTTCCCTCCCGCTGTATACCGACCCGTTTTTAAAAGTCATGGCTTTAGTTTTGCTAACGTTAACAGTAAGTCCCCAAGTCGTACAGTATGTCGATAGTAAATCTAAACCCTTCTACATGCCATCTATTTTTGTGGCAAAGAGGCATAAGTCGCCTGCATACATTAGAACATGAATACTTCGCCCACCCACCTTGGAGCATCGATCTCCTCTACTTCCAGCATCAAAGCTACATCGTCTATAAATAAGTCAAATAACAATGGTGACAATACGCATCCCTGTTTTACATCCTTAACTGCCTTTATATTTTCTGAAACTTGGTTCCTCCCATATTTAACACAGAACTCCACTTTTTTTTATAAATCCCATTAGAGCTCTAATCATAGTTCCCGATACTCCTAGTTGCCATAATTTCTGCCATTGTGCTTTGCGTTCAACAGAGTCAAATTATTTTTTCAGATCTATAAAAGTACAGTGTAACCTGCCTCGTTTGACACTGAAACATCTGTTAATTGCAGTTCTCAGGACAAGTAGATTGTCCGCCGTCCTGAAGCCATCCATGAACCCGGCTTGGTATCGTTAAATTTTATTATTTTCATTTATCTCAAACATCTGTTAATTGCAGTTCTCAGGACAAGTAGATTGTCCGCCGTCCTGAAGCCATCCATGAACCCGGCTTGGTATCGTTAAATTTTATTATTTTCATTTATCCAATTTTTTAGCCTGTGCAATACATTTTTCCAAACACCAGCAGAAGAGAGACACCGCGGTAATAGTTCGGATTGTTAACTCCACCCTTACCCTTGTAAATAGGATGCAGTATTGATGTGGACCATTCATCTGGATAGCTTCCTTTTTCAAAATTTTGTTAAAAATATCTACTATGTACCCTGTCCGTTTAGCCTATCAATTTTCAAGGCTTCTTTATAGAACTCGGCTGGTATACCGTCTAGACCAGGAGCTTTTCCAATTTTTCATGGATCGAATCGCATCCCTCACCTCTATTTGTGTTATCTCCGAGTCTAGCATTGGTACGTCTTGACCAACTAATAATAGCCGCGGTCCCTCCCAATTCCCCCCTCCTTTAAACACCCTTTCGAAATGAAGTACCTATGTTTCTGGAGAAATTGATTTACTTTTTTACGATATTTAATTTCCCTAATTACTTTCCAAATTTTGGTAACATCCCGTTCCTTCATAGCATGATTCTCTCCAAGATTTTCTCCTCCCAATTCTCCTTGGTTCTAGCCGTTATCTCTTTATATCGTCTCCTCATCTCTATGTACACCTGCCGATTGAAGTCTCCACCCTCCTTTCTGAACCTCACTAAAGCTCTCTGCTCGTCTTTTTCCTTCCCTACATGCATTTTCGTACCAGCCTTCATATCGGTTTTGCCCTGACTTTCCTCTAATCTGCATATTATTCCCCCCTTCCCACATTAGTAATCTTAATTCTTTCACCTCTTCCTCCACATCGCCTATTACCTCCGGTGTCGAAGACTCTATATTGTTAAGCAGATCCCGTGTCTTATCCTCTCTCCAACAGAACCACCTAACAGTTCTAGTGTCTCCCCACCTTCCCGTATTAAAGCTCTCCACTTCCCTTTCCTCTTCTTCGAATTCTAATTGGATTTCGATAGGTGAGTGATGCAATTCGATTCTGTCCGCTACTTTAAAAGCTGCAATCCTAGAAATAAGGTTCTGTGAGCAGAGCATATAATCCACGACACTTCCTCCATTACCGTTTATGAACGTAAGTTCCCCTTCAATATCTTCCCCGTATTTTCAGTTTAACATTTCTAGGTTATGAATGTCGCAAAACGTCAGAAGTTCTTTCCCACACGTATTAATAACCCTATCATTACTCGCCCGAAATCCCTTTCTTAAATCTTTCTCTCCTTCTTCCGTCCCTAAAGTTATATTTTCTCTCCCAGTTCTACTATTAAAGTCCCCCATTATAAGAGTATCTGCCTCCGGGAATTTATGTCCGAGTTCTATCATTGTATCTCCCAGGTCATCAAAAAAGGTAGATATAGCGTATCGAGATCAAACCGGCTGACGATATACCGAGAGGATACATAAACAAAGATATCCGATTTTTACATGAATACACGTGACACTCTGTATTTCAACATGAACATTTTCAACATGTCTAAATGTATTATTTTTCAACATTGTTAATATCCCTCCCGGATACCTTCCCTTTTTTGCTTAATACCCCTCCTCTTATTTATACAATTAAATCCATCAAGTTCAATATGGTCTTTGTCCCCCATCCAAGTTTCTATAAATGAAATAAAACTAAAACTTTTAACAAAATCAATGAATCTGTCGGAAGACATTCGTTTTTTCAAACCTTAAGTATTCCATACTGCAATTCTGAGAGGTGGGTTTGTCCTCTATGTTCTAATGGTTTTCTTTACCTGCTCTTGGCGGCCCTTCTGCATTGTATTTGCAAGTTTTTCCGACATCCTGCTTCTCAATTGTCGCGCCGAGTTTTCCTCCCTCACACTGCTGTCCTCTGTCCTCTTCTCTGCAGGGTTGTGAGTTCTCTCACATTCCCCTCGTTCCCGTGTTGGTTTCTTGGGACTCGAACTCTGCCTCTCAGATGTTGTTCCCCGCGACTCACCTCGTTCCCTTGTTGTTTTATTGAGATTTGAACTCTGCCTTTCAGAGGTCGTTTCCCGTTGAGTTGTCCCTGCCGCTTCCTCCGTGGGCACAGACATTTCCTCCAGTTCTCGACGAGTCCTCACCCGTCCATTTATTACCAGTTTATCGAAACGGATGAAAGACTGAGCTCCGTGCTTCCTTGCGTCCACTAGATGTCGTTTCAGAAATGCTCGCTCCTCTCTCACTCTCCGGCTGTGGTCTTCACTCATTGCCACTCCACTGCCCCGTAGATATCTTGCCTCCCTTATGATTTTTTCTTTATCCCTATAGTGAGCTAACTTGCACACTATAGGCCTGGGGTACCGTCCACGACCAACTCTATGAGCGCGTTCGATGTTCGATTCCAGCAGAACTATTCCAATTTGCCTTAGGACATGCCTTGTTATAACTGCCGTAGTGTCCCAAGACTCGTTCTCCTCTTCCCCCACACCATACAACACAATATTGTTCCTTCTAGATTGGTTTTCTGGATAGTCATTTTTTTCTTCTAGCTACCTAACTCTGTCTTCCATACTACTCCAGACTACCTCCATTTCTTTAACCTTCTCCACGACAGAGTTCACCATAGACACCATGTCCTCCGTCTTTCGGAATCCCTGGGCCATCTCTCTCCTCATCTCTTCCAGCATTTTCTTCACGTCCTGCATTTTTACAATTTGACAACACCGCACTTTTCTCGAGAACTGAAAACACGTTCGCACACTACCACGTCCTGCTGCTCCTATCGTATAGCCATATTTATGATTCACCCCGTACTGTAATACGGATGTCTTTACCTCCCACAGTCGCTTTTCATATAGGCTTAACCCTAGAACATGCGTGTGACTGATATACAAGATGCCAACTTCAAAATGACTAATACGTAATGAAAGAAGGAAGCGTATATAAAATAATATATATGGGAATCTCTGTTTTCCAATTCAGCCAGGTTGTCTTACGATATTTCTTGCATTCTGTTCTGGGATTGCCGGAATTGTACTCCACTTCTGAGTTTGGGGTACCAGGAAGGTGGAATTATCCGACAGTATGATAGGTATTGTATTATAAATAAGACAAGTGAAATCATCAAACCTGAACACAATCCCAGACAATGATCTGGAAGTTCTAATCACAAGCCACAAAATATATAATCCAGCGACAAATACTCTAAAATAAGTCTTGCTTACAAATATCACATCGATGGATTTAATTACATAACATTTAGGTAAATTTAATTGGACACATTGTTAATTCCAGATAGTAGACTCTTTGAAATAAAGTGTTTATTTTTTAAAAAATGTGAATTTTTACATTCCTTCCGAGAATACTTTAGTAACTAAACTCATAAAATCAGTTCCACAGAGAGTTGAATGGGTAGCACCACGGAGTTCTCATGACAAGTCTGTTACAGCTGATGGTGGGAGGAAGTTCTCCCCAAAACATGTTCTAACATAAATAAAATCAAGTGTATATCGAATTATTACAATAGTTTAATAACTATAATATTCAGCTAAATATAAAAATATTTTGTGACCATATGTTTTGTCTTTTTTAATTGTCTTGGTGTATATGTATATATATATATATATATATATATATATATATACACTTAAATAACTCAATGGAAGAAGAGTTACGGTATACTCATATGGTTATGTTACCCAACAGAGCTTATAATGCTAATAAATCACTTCTCAGATCCACATTAAGTGTCAAGAAATCTAAAGTCAGAATATACCAAATTATGATACGATCCGTGATGACTTATCCATGTGAAAACTTGACCTAGAAAAGGACCAAAATATAAAAAGTATTAAGTTTCGAAAGTAAAATCCCAAGACAAATGTTCGGGCCTTGAAAAAATTGACGTGGGACTTGGATAGGCTAATTAGAACAAGTGATGAATTGAATAAATTGATTGAAAATAAGAATATTAGTTTCTAAAGAACAGAAATGTTACATTGGTTTGGTCATGTCTCATTTATAGCATGTGTGTAATTAAATAATTGTTAAAAAGCTTATCCATTGGAAACCTTTAAAAGCTAGAAGCCAAGACAAACCTAGAATTAGAGGAAAGGACGATGTCATAGAAGAAGATTTGAACGAAATGAGGTTACATAATTAGGTTAGTAGTCTTCTTGATGGGAAGCATAAGAAAGAAATCATTGAGAAGGTCAAATTGTTTAACTAAATTAAATAGTAGTTTCTAATAACAGTAATTAGTATGTTTTGTGATTAGAGATATTATAATTTGAATTGTGTGTGCTCATTTATATCAGTCGATATAATTAATATCTTTAAACATACCATTTTTCATAATTAAAATATGGACTGTGATTAACTCATTGGTACTATCGAACACGGAGGTTAATTGCCGGGCGGATATAAGCCCTCCAGTTCTCCTTATTCTGAGCTAATATATCCAGTCTCTCGCCACACTGCAAGAACTTACTCATGGGATGGGTAATTAATATCAGAATGTTACAAACTATGAAACAACGTGGTCGTTTGTGGCTGGGTAGTTGGATGTTTAAGTAAATTTCTTCGTTTTAACTCACTTATCCATTATCTTATATAAATATTATCTTACTAAGTTGCTCAAAATTATAGACCTATGTTCCTGTACACTAAGCTACTTATCCTTTTGCTTTCACCATCCGTTGTTGAATTACAATTTGCGTCCGTGATCTCACCTCAAACTGCTACTTGACATCCCACAACGCAGAACGTCCCACAATTGTAATTACTATACCGTGTTTTCTTCACGCTCTTGAACGTCTGGGTTCGATAATGGAGCGAGTTACCTAGTATTCAGTGCCTCACTATTTGTATAATCTTCTAATACCCCTGATCTTCGTGATCATATGTAATAAGAACAGTTAAGTCTCGTGGGCAGCCTATAGGACTTAAATGTTCTTATTATATCTGGTTTCAGATAAATAATATGTTTTTCTTCATTTACCTATTCCTATCTATTTTATTTTAATATAATCGGGGTCTTTTATCTTATTTTAAGCTAAGAGTAATATTTCGCACCTTTATAGATTGCATACTGAACTCTAACATAAACATTCGACTGTCGTCAGTGGAATGCATATTCCTGCTACCCAAATAATTTAATTATAGGTATTTCAGTTTAATTTTCCTGCGAGACAATTACAATGGAATGACTCGTGTAAAATGAAATTATATTTTAATTTTTAAACAATGATTTGTCAGTTGACCTCGGGTTTTATGTTCTATGCTTTTTTTAACGGTATGTAGTTGTAATTTTCATGTAAATTTATACCACCTGGAAGAGTGTCTGTAATGCCTATTTTACCCATTAGTGCGCATTTTGTTTTATTGCGTAAAATAGTAATTTTAGTTAAAATTTAATAGGTTTGTTCTTTTTTTAGTTAACGTTGTCACATTCCCAGAAATTTCCTTAGATTTTCATAATTTTATTAGAACACCATACAAATTTAATGAATATGACAAGTTTTATTTTCAAGGTCTATAATATCTGTGATCAAATTATATAAATATATGTTTCTTAAGTAAAGATACGTGTACATTTTTAGGGACCCGTTTGACAATTAATAATGAAATCTATCCTAAGTTAATATTGCGATTGGTGCAGAAAATATAGTACATTTTTCTCTCCTACCCGTATTGAGGAGCCAGTTGGCATTAATAAGTGAATACTGAATTAAAAATATATAAATATATCATATAAAGATCCATAGTAACCTATGGATGAGAAATATGGATCCTGTTTGCAGGTATTAGTAAACGGCTGTCCGGAAAAAGTTGAGGTAGTTACTGGAGCCAGGCAGCGTTAATAATGAGTGGAGTATAAGGTTAAACAATGAATTCATACTACATAAGGATCTAGATATAGTCGCATTTATAAAAGTTAGGTTAAAGTGGTTAGGGGATGTGAATAGAATGGAGAAAAAGAGAAAATTTATCAATTTTTTAAATCGTATCATCCTAATTGAAAAAAATAAAAAGGGGGAGACCTAACACCATATAGTGGGGTGATTTGTACATTGATACTAGTAAATGTAAAATCATAAGGTGGAATTTATGATCTTAGGACATAGACGACTGTAGGTGGTCAAAGGAGGAGACAAATGTATGCATTGGACTCTAGTTCCACACAAGAAGAATGTGTGTGTATATATGTGTGTGCGTGCGATCTAATATCGCGTATTTCACGTTTCGTAGTTTCATTTCCACGCATGGAGAAAAAATGGCGTTAATGTGATATATATTTAATTTATATGCCACGTCGGCGGATCGCTTTACGTAGATGATGCAGTCTTGTATTGCGAACAGAGAGGAGTTAAGGATGAATATATTTTTGTGTCTTTGTATAGACTAAAATGCGTTATATGAGGAATGATGAACTAAAAGAAGAAGGTGAAACCCGGTGCTGGCATGTAGTATTCTCCTGTCAAATAGCATAAATGAGGTAGCGATGCTTAACGGAAGAATCGCTGCCAATTACACCACACGCTTTCTCAACATATATACTGCGCAGGGATCTACTTTAATTTAATACAGGAACCTGGTGCACAATCTAGTGATAAAAAAATTGCACACCACATCTGCTCGTGGCCCGAGATCGAAAATTTTATTTTCAAACCCGCCGTATATCGACCCGGGCCTGTTAGTCAAGAAGCAAATATGCTACCACCTGAGCCAAGACAATTTTGTGATCTGTAAATAAGCATAGATTTACTAATGTTAATTAAGTTATTTATCTTATTGATTTCATAATTATCTCATTGAAGTTGCTGTGACGATAAATTAATTTTATTAATTTAACTTTCTTTCCTCAACATTTTCTAGGACTAACAGGTATACCATAACGTTATTGTGATTTTATACTAGGCTGTATTATTACCTATCCAAGGCTGGACATGTGGAACAAATTAGCAATATAAGAGAGGCATTAAAGGTTCTTGTAGGAAAACTGGGGGAAAAGCGCCCAGTAGATAGGTAAATTAATTTTAGTATTTTATTAATATTCCCTCATTTATTTTCTCGTTAACGTATTGTAGTACATGATATTACGCATCCTTGGTCAGGACATGTGACAAGCATGGAAAATTAAAGAGGGACATGGGAACTTATTTTAAGAAAACCGCAAGGAAAACGCCCACTAGGTCAAGAATGAGGTGGGAGAATAACATTAACAATTATTTGAAGGAGGTAAATTATAGAGGGATGATTGGAAAACATTATTTCGGTATAGGGGTTTATGGCAAGCTTATTTCCTCGCGGCCTTATACCTGCGGGTTCGATAGCGTCAGTGAGTTAGTTACATATTGTACGTTTCGCATATGGAATTTTTAAATGTCCGTCAACTCTCAGTCGCCTTAATTTAATTGGCATAACACTCTTATTTTGTACGTTGTGAATAAAAATGTACTACCTGGAATAAGTCAGATGTACCTGTCGTCATGTATACGTGACATTCGTCCTTTAAAGGTTGCGACATATCGAGATTACCTGCTCAAGGATACGATGCAAGTTTAGTCCCTCCACCACTTTCTGGGTTTCCTCCCAAGACTGATGTTCACGTCCCCCTAATTTTCGTTCAGGTCTTCATCTCACACCAGGCCGGCTTTTAGTTTCGCGTTTTGTCGAGCTAATGGTACGCATTACGCTACTTTCCTGCTGACACCACTGTTGGTCCACGAGTTTATAGAACTTAGCCGAGAGCATGATTAACTATTGCAGCATTGCACTGTTAATGCACGGACTGCGACCTTGTACGCCACCCTTGGACGTGTCCTGCCGCTGTTGTGCAGTATAACTGTTAGAAAGCCAAGTTGCACGCCTCCTACTTGTGGGTCCAGTGCAGTAGAACTGTTAGAAAGCCAGGTTGCACGCCTACTACTAGTGGGTCCAGTGCAGTAGAACTGTTAGAAAGCCAGGTTGCACGCCTCCTACTTGTGGGTCCAGTGCAGTAGAACTGTTAGAAAGCCAGGTTGCACGCCTCCTACTTGTGGGTCCAGTGCAGTAGAACTGTTAGAAAGCCAGGTTGCACGCCTCCTACTTGTGGGTCCAGTGCAGTAGAACTGTTAGAAAGCCAGGTTGCACGCCTCCTACTTGTGGGTCCAGTGCAGTAGAACTGTTAGAAAGCCAGGTTGCGCGCCTCCTACTTGTGGGTCCAGTGCAGTAGAACTGTTAGAAAGCCAGGTTGCACGCCTCCTACTTGTGGGTCCAGTGCACTAGAACTGTTAGAAAGCCAGGTTGCACGCCTCCTACTTGTGGGTCCAGTGCAGTAGAACTGTTAGAAAGCCAGGTTGCACGCCTCCTACTTGTGGGTCCAGTGCAGTAGAACTGTTAGAAAGCCAGGTTGCACGTCTCCTACTTGTGGGTCCAGTGCAGTAGAACTGTTAGAAAGCCAGGTTGCACGCCTCCTACTTGTGGGTCCAGTGCAGTAGAACTGTTAGAAAGCCAGGTTGCACGCCTCCTACTTGTGGGTCCAGTGCAGTAGAACTGTTAGAAAGCCAGGTTGCACGCCTCCTACTTGTGGGTCCAGTGCAGTAGAACTGTTAGAAAGCCAGGTTGCACGCCTCCTACTTGTGGGTCCAGTGCAGTAGAAATGCTAGAAAGCCAGGTTGCACGCCTCCTACTTGTGGGTCCAGTGCAATAGAACTGTTAGAAAGCCAGGTTGCACGCCTCCTACTTGTGGGTCCAGTGCAGTAGAACTGTTAGAAAGCCAGGTTGCACGCCTCCTACTTGTGGGTCCAGTGCAGTAGAACTGTTAGAAAGCCAGGTTGCACGCCTCCTACTTGTGGGTCCAGTGCACTAGAACTGTTAGAAAGCCAGGTTGCACGCCTCCTACTTGTGGGTCCAGTGCAGTAGAACTGTTAGAAAGCCAGGTTGCACGCCTCCTACTTGTGGGTCCAGTGCAGTAGAACTGTTAGAAAGCCAGGTTGCACGCCTCCTACTTGTGGGTCCAGTGCAGTAGAACTGTTAGAAAGCCAGGTTGCACGCCTCATACTTGTGGGTCCAGTGCAGTAGAACTGTTAGAAAGCCAGGTTGCACGCCTCCTACTTGTGGGTCCAGTGCAGTAGAACTGTTAGAAAGCCAGGTTGCACGCCTCCTACTTGTGGGTCCAGTGCAGTAGAACTGTTACAAAGCCAGGTTGCACGCCTCCTACTTGTGGGTCCAGTGCAATAGAACTCTTAGAAAGCCAGGTTGCACGCCTCCTACTTGTGGGTCCAGTGCAGTA
Source organism: Diploptera punctata (assembly GCA_030220185.1). Classification (NCBI taxonomy): domain Eukaryota; kingdom Metazoa; phylum Arthropoda; class Insecta; order Blattodea; family Blaberidae; genus Diploptera; species Diploptera punctata. The sequence continues at coordinate 1,232,159 of JASPKZ010003873.1, read as the reverse complement.
GAACTGTTAGAAAGCCAGGTTGCACGCCTCCTACTTGTGGGTCCAGTGCAGTAGAACTGTTAGAAAGCCAGGTTGCACGCCTCCTACTTGTGGGTCCAGTGCAGTAGAACTGCTAGAAAGCCAGGTTGCACGCCTCCTACTTGTGGGTCCAGTGCAGTAGAACTGTTAGAAAGCCAGGTTGCACGCCTCCTACTTGTGGGTCCAGTGCAGTAGAACTGTTAGAAAGCCAGGTTGCACGCCTCCTACTTGTGGGTCCAGTGCAGTAGAACTGTTAGAAAGCCAGGTTGCACGTCTCCTACTTGTGGGTCCAGTGCAGTAGAACTGTTAGAAAGCCAGTTGCACGCCTCCTACTTGTGGGTCCAGTGCAGTAGAACTGTTAGAAAGCCAGGTTGAACGCCTCCTACTTGTGGGTCCAGTGCAGTAGAACTGTTAGAAAGCCAGGTTGCACGCCTCCTACTTGTGGGTCCAGTGCAGTAGAACTGTTAGAAAGCCAGGTTGCACGCCTCATACTTGTGGGTCCAGTGCAGTAGAACTGTTAGAAAGCCAGGTTGCACGCCTCCTACTTGTGGGTCCAGTGCAGTAGAACTGTTAGAAAGCCAGGTTGCACGCCTCCTACTTGTGGGTCCAGTGCAGTAGAACTGTTACAAAGCCAGGTTGCACGCCTCCTACTTGTGGGTCCAGTGCAGTAGAACTGTTAGAAAGCAAGGTTGCATTTCTCCTACTTGTGGGTCCAGTGCAGTAGAACTGTTAGAAAGCCAGGTTGCACGCCTCCTACTTGTGGGTCCAGTGCAGTAGAACTGTTAGAAAGCCAGGTTGCACGCCTCCTACTTGTGGGTCCAGTGCAGTAGAACTGTTAGAAAGCCAGGTTGCACGTCTCCTACTTGTGGGTCCAGTGCAGTAGAACTGTTAGAAAGCCAGGTTGCGCGCCTCCTACTTGTGGGTCCAGTGCAGTAGAACTGTTAGAAAGCCAGGTTGCGCGCCTCCTACTTGTGGGTCAGTGCAGTAGATAGAACTGTTAGAAAGCCAGGTTGCACGCCTCCTACTTGTGGGTCCAGTGCAGTAGAACTGTTAGAAAGCCAGGTTGCACGCCTCCTACTTGTGGGTCCAGTGCAGTAGAACTGTTAGAAAGCCAGGTTGCACGCCTCCTACTTGTGGGTCCAGTGCAGTAGAACTGTTAGAAAGCCAGGTTGCACGCCTCCTACTTGTGGGTCCAGTGCAGTAGAACTGTTAGAAAGCCGGGTTGCACGCCTCCTACTTGTGGGTCCAGTGCAGTAGAACTGTTAGAAAGCCGGGTTGCACGCCTCCTACTTGTGGGTCCAGTGCAGTAGAACTGTTAGAAAGCCAGGTTGCACGCCTCCTACTTGTGGGTCCAGTGCAGTAGAACTGTTAGAAAGCCAGGTTGCACGCCTCCTACTTGTGGGTCCAGTGCTGTAGAACTGTTAGAAAGCCAGGTTGCACACCTCCTACTTGTGGGTCCAGTGCAGTAGAACTGTTAGAAAGCCAGGTTGCATACCTCCTACTTGTGGGTCCAGTGCAGTAGAACTGTTAGAAAGCCAGGTTGCACGCCTCCTACTTGTGGGTCCAGTGCAGTAGAAATGTTACAAAGCCAGGTTGCACGCCTCCTACTTGTGGGTCCATTGCAGTAGAAATGTTACAAAGCCAGGTTGCACGCCTCCTACTTGTGGGTCCAGTGCAGTAGAAATGTTACAAAGCCAGGTTGCACACGTCCTACTTGTGGGTCCAGTGCAGTAGAACTGTTAGAAAGCCAGGTTGCACGCCTCCTGCTTGTGGGTCCAGTGCAGTAGAAATGTTACAAAGCCAGGTTGCACGGCTCCTACTTGTGGGTCCAGTGCAGTAGAAATGTTACAAAGCCAGGTTGCACACCTCCTACTTGTGGGTCCAGTGCAGTAGAACTGTTAGAAAGCCAGGTTGCACGCCTCCTACTTGTGGGTCCAGTGCAGTAGAAATGTTACAAAGCCAGGTTGCACGCCTCCTACTTGTGGGTCCAGTGCAGTAGAACTGTTAGAAAGCCAGGTTGCACGCCTCCTACTTGTGGGTCCAGTGCAGTAGAACTGTTAGAAAGCCAGATTGCACGCCTCCTACTTTTGAAAATTATAATACCTCTACACCAAATTACTTATCCCCTCGCTTCCATTTCCTGGCCTCCTATCACGATTTGGATACACGATCGCAACAGAACCTCCTATTTCATACCCCACAACACAGAACCCAAATCATTATAATTTTATACCGTATATGGGAGGCAGAGGCTAATTAGGATCTCCGAATCTTTGATCTGGTCAAAACCCTGATGGAACTGATATTTAATATCTGGCGTGAATTTTGGTGAAGTTTGATGGGCCTAACTCAGCCAAATCCACTCTCGTCACTTCAAAGTTGTGGATCCTAGGGACCTTCTTAAGGTCTTTTAAGATTTTTTTAAATGCCCCAGGTTTGTCTTTCGACATTCCTGGTTTCTCTCCTGGCATGGCGTACTTGTAACCCACTTCTGTGGTTGGGGAGCCTGGAAGGCGGGGTTAAGTAGCCCCGATGAAATGATGCTTAACCTAAGATGAATATGAATGACGATGATTGCGATGGCCATATGATTTCGGGGACCGTTTGGGCTTTAAAGTTATCCTGACATTTGTCTTACAGGTCAGGAAAAACTCCGATAAAAACCTCACCCAGGAAAACTCTCTAGACCGGGGATCGAACCCGAGCCCGCTGCGTGACAAGGCAGCACGCTACCCCGAGACCGCAGCGGTGGACGATCTTTTAAGAATTTAAGATGCAAAAGAGAGAGTGGGTTGTAGAACGAAACGGGAAACTACCACACCTATATATCCCTAGTAAAGCTGCATAAATGCATGTTGAATCTTTCCACCGTAAAAGACCCCGGGCGTAAATTATTCCCCCATTCAGATGTCCGGGAGGGGGATACGGCGGAAGGAAACATCATGCAGTCAAAACAACTGAAGAAAAAAGACTAAGGATTTGGGCCGGGAATTTGAGAACTCTTCTCAAGCCGGGAAGCTGCAAATTTTGAAGGAAGAAATGAAATGAGACAGAGTGGATGTGATAGGAGTATCAGTGGTGAGGTGGGAACAGAATTGTGAATTAGTGAGTGATGCATTTAGAATGTTTTATTCCAGTGGTGATTCTAAAGGAAATCATAGTGTCGGTGTAGTATTAGGATCACGTGAAAGAAAAGTGATATCACTGCAATATATGGATAATAGGATGATAATAGTGAGGTTACAAGGGAAAAAAGTGGACTTGGTGATAGTACAAATTTATGTGCCCTATAGTGAGTAGTAGATGGAGAAGTGGAGAAAAGATATGACAAGACAAAAGAAATTGTTGAGAGAGAGAGAGAAAGAGAGAGAGAGAGAGAGAGAGAGAGAGAGAGAGAGAGAGAGAGAGAGAGAGATAGAGAGAGAAGAAGAAGAAGAAGGAGGGGGCGTGTGTTATCCTAATGGGTGACTGGAATGCTGTAGTTGGAGGACAGGATGGAAGTACAGTTGGAAGATATGGGAGAGGTGAATCACTGGCGAGTTTCTATAAAAGGAATTCAATGATAATTGGAAATACAATGTTTGAACAGAATAAAAGAAGAAGATACACGTGGATAAGACCTATGGACAACAAACGATTCCAGATAGACTACACACTGATACAGAAAATATTCCGAAATTGCTTGAAAATTCGAAAACCCAGCAGGAGCAGTTATCAATTCAGACCATGTCTTACTAATAGGCGAAGTAGATATTTATCTAGAGAAGATGAGGGAAGATAGGCAACAAAGAAGTTAGACTTGGAGACACCTAAAACTGAAGAGGAAATAAGAAAATTCCAACAATATTTTCAAGAGAAAGCCTCTACCTCGGAAAACTCATGTGGCAATATCACGGAACACTGGAGTCATTTGAAAACCTCTACCTCTGTACAGGTAGCGGCATGAAACAAAAATACAAACCAAAGTGGCTATAAAGAGAGCAAGACTATTAAGAAACCTTGGGTAACAGAAAAAAAATGTTGGAGAAGATGGAAGGAAGACGAAAATGGAAAAATAGCAATAAAAAATAAGCCAAAAGAAACTGCAGGAAACTAAACAACGAACTTAGAAGAGAAACTGACAATACAAAGGAAGAATGGATGAAGCAGAAATGTGAAGAACTAGAGAATCTTGAAAGGAAAATATGACTTATTGTACCAGGAAATTAAATGCTTGGACTATGAAAAGAAGAGCAGGAAAACTATGTGGCTGATTGAGGATGAAAATAATGAAGAAATAACAGACAAATAGGAATTAATGAATACATGGGAGAAATATTTAGAAGAGTAATATGAAACAAGAGATCGTGCATCTAACTTGGATAGAAAATGAAGAAGACGTATCACAAGATAAAAACGATTTTCAATTCTGAAGGAAGACGTTGAACTAGCAATTAAGGAAATGACAAAGGCGATAACAACATGGTAGATGGAATCCCCAATGAATTGCTTCAATGCTTGGGTGAAGGAAGGATGAGAATTCTGCTTTAATGCAACAAGATATATAAAGAAGGTGAATGGCCCGAAGAATTGATTGAGAATGTGTTAATACCAATACCGAAGGAAAACAATGCAACGAAATGTAAGGAGTTCAGGACTATCAGCTTGATATCACACTCTGCAAAGATTCTCCTGCGAATACTGAATCGACGTTTACGTTCTACAAAGCGAATTGAAAGAAGAACTGTTTACCTTCAGGAAAGGAAAGAGTACAGGATATGCAATTTGATTGATGGGAACAATAGGATGAAGATATATAGAAAAAGATAAAGACGTTTATGTAGTATTTGTTGACCTGGGAAAGGCCTTTGACAGAGTGAATATTGGAATAAACTTGAGGATCGTGAAGTAAATTGGCGTGAACTGGAAGGACAGGTGGCTCATAAGTAATCTTTATATGAAACAGCGAGTAAAAGTGAAGATGGGAGAAGAAATATCAGAGGAGTTTGGAGTGTAGCATTGTATGGTGCAGAGATTTGGACATTACGACGGAATGAGGAAAAGCGACAAGAAACTTTTGAGATGCGGATATGGAGAAGGATGGAACGTATACAATGGACAGAGTGGATGAAGTAAGAACAACGCTGGAACTCATAAAGATGAGGAAAATATATTGGATTGGCCACTGGTTAAGAATAAACTGCATGCTGAAGGTTGCCCTAGAAGGAATGGTCAACGGAAAGAAAGTTAGAGACAGAAGGAGACATCAGATGATAGACATTATTAAAATAAATGCTTTGTACGCGGATACAAAAAGGAAAGCAGAGTTAAGGAAAGAGTGGAGAATGCTGAGTTTGCAGTGGACGACCTGCTCTCGGGCGGAACACTACGTATTTATACTGTATCTAGTGCTAGACTCTGGGACTCCCGAACATTAGCTTCCTTTAAAATGAATTTAAATACTTTCTTTTATATTTGGTCTTTCAGTGAACTATTAGATGTTTTGTGAATTTCTGTTTCTCTAATAATATTGACGTGATTCATAATAATTTTAGTTTAATTTGTATACATAATTATGTATAGTTATGTATGTTATGATCTTGTGTAAATATTGTCTGTGTTTAATATTTTTCCTAGTTGAATGGAAGAAAAGGCCTTATGGCTATAACTCTGCCAGTTTAAATAAATAAATAAATAAATAATAATAATAATAATAACAATAATTAGTATTATTATTATTAATATTATTGTAATTAATATTATTATCATTATAATTTATTATTATTATTATATTATTATTATTATTATTATTATTATTATTATTATTATTATTATTATTATTATTATTATCAAATATTAAATATTGAATAGTAGATTTTATAAGATGCAAGAAATTAAATTGGTCTGGACATATACGACGAATTCAAGAAGAAAGGTTACCCGGAAAAACTTTCGAATGATATCTACCTGGAAGAAGAAAGAATGGAAAACCTCGAATCTCGTGGGTGTAAGAAATAAGAACAGGAATGAGAACAGGATGACTGGAGTAGATGGATAGAGACGAGTGCGGATGGCACGTGAAGATGTGTACACATTCAAAATCAGTATATAAATAAATAAATATTAATAATTACTATTATTATTACTATTATTATAGAATGTTAAGAGTGATATGGAATCAATGAATGAGTAATGAAATGACATGAAAGAGGAACGAAGTGTTAATGAGAATATTGGTGGAATATAATTCGGAAAACACAGGGCAGTCGTCCGCGCTAGCCACGCGTCTGTCGAGACGGAAATTTCCGTATTAGTTTCCATTAACATCGATAGCTGATCTAATTTGTTTTTTCCAGAAATTAACAGAACCATATGATGGGTCATAGATCCAGACAGCATTCTCCAATTTTCTTATGTTTTGGTTAATTTTTTAGGGTGCTATTAATTCGAGCAATGGTAACTTTTCTCTTGTTGACACATTGAAACATTTTCAATTCGAAGTTTACACTTTGTATACAAGTTCAGCAGCTCCTTTAAAAAAAACTTTAAACTGAAAATGCAGTGTATAACAACTGTTATTCTCCCAATTATATTATGTGGCTGTGAAATATGGACTCATAGTTTACGGGAGGAAAGGATATAACGAGTATCTGAAAATAAAGTTTTTAGAAAAAAAAATTGGACCAAAGAGAATTGAACAGACAGGTGAATGGAGAAGACTACATAACAGTGATCTGCATGGTGTTCATAGGACGTTATACATAGTAAGAGTAGTTAAATCTCGTAGACTGCGAAGGGCAGGACATAAGGCAAGATTGGGGAAAGAAACAGTTGCATGGAAGCGTCTTAGAGGAAAAAAACAGAGGGAAACGCCTAATTGGTAGACTAAGAATAAGGGAGCATGACATTAAGCATGATTTAAGGGAATTAGTTTATACGGAGGTTGATTGAAAAATATTAGCTCAGGATAAAGATATAAGAAGAACTTATGTTCGCGCGGCCATGAACCTACGTGTTCGATAGTGCCAGTTGGTTAGTTAGTTCAGCAAAACAGGTTAAACAAAGAGAGAAAGGAACAGTTGATTGCTAAAAAGTGACACTATTGACAACGGGACAAATCAGTATGTTAGAATTTGTAAAATCGGTGAGTTTTAAATTGTTACCATCTAGCTAAAATTAATTTAGGCCTAATTTTGTAACATTATACATTTTTGAGGATAGATCCAGTAATCTTACTCGGTATTCCTGGGTAATGCTAATAGCCTGTGATCCAATTTACCTATTACTAACTAACTCACCTTTTTTTGACCCGGGTCCCCTTTTTCGAACTCTGACCAATTTACCGTATTTGTTACTATTGGAACACAGTTTACCAGCGAAGAAGTTGAAGTCCTTTATGCATACATTATGTTGTAACGTTCCATTTATCTTTTTATTTTTCAGAATTTCAAACTACTGAAATAATAAATAATATTAAATAAATCACTGAAGAATATAACCCTCCATGGTATTTTTACCTTGTCGTAGTGGAGTGGCTTGCGTGCTTAAATGATCCTGAGAGCTATGCCGGCGGTAGCATTGCTGCCAATAGGGTTATCCATGCCGGACTAGTCGAAGGTGATAAGCCAGACGAAAAAAAGTACCTCGGTCGAAAGAGTGACGATCTTTCACCGTAAAAATAGAACCGTCAAGAAATGCGGACATGGGTTCAACTGGGGTAGTATGGAGAGCTTATGTCCGTGCGGCCATGGACCTACGGGTTCGATAGTGCCAGTGAGTAAGTAAGTAAGAACTGAAGAATATAAAAGAAATACAAGTATATAAAAACGTGCAGGATAACTGAGCTATGAGTTTATTCTGAAGCATACTAGTATGTGCTAGTGAGGTACGTTTTTCATAAGTAATGCCACGAGCGATTTCCAAATTATCGATAAATTCACGACTCACGAAATGAGGAGTGAATTTATCTAGAGAATTTGGAAATCAAGAGTGGCATTTGTTAGGATTATTTAACGAATAAAATTAAGCTGTTTACTCACAAATCATTGTTTAAATATAGTTATTTTAAAATATTGATATATTTAATGTAAACGGAGATGTTTGAAAACAAATTAGAAACTATTGGTACGCTTCATTTGCGTCGTTTGTTCATCACTGCAACCAGATGATATTTATTGCCAAAGGAACGCAATATTGTAAGAATGCACTCTAGTGGAGAAAAAATGAAACACATCAAACTGTATATTAATTCATTTCTGATGTCGTATGATGTAAATATGACAATTATATTTTTATGGAAAGTTACCTGGGAAAAAATACATTTAAAAAAGTGCAAACAGTGGTTTCTTTTTTGGTGGTGTAATCAATTGCTACAAATATTTTTATATTAACTCCTGCATGCGTTATGTGTTTACATTCATTCACTATATATACAATCTGGTAGCCGTATTTCTTGGGGTGTCAGTCACTGCAAAATAATTGTATGACCTATTCAGAATGATAAAAAGGAGGTGCTTTCTTTATTATGATAAACTTTAGTTGGTAAATTCTAGGCGAAACACGACTGTGATTAGTTGTAAATAAAAAATCATTGATTCGTGATTGGTCGTTGACACTCATTTGGGACATGAGTTAAATAGTCAACAAAATTGATTTGGTTGATGAGTATGAAAATTATGACAAGACTTTTGTACAATATAATGTGCAAGAGATGTGTACATTGTTATGATGAGTTATGCATGGCGGAAATATTATTGTGAGATGATTTTGAAAGTTACAAAAATTATCTTATCTTCGCTTCATTATAAATATGATAAAATAATTTTTATTGGTTAAAATATACATGTAAATTCTTGTAATAAATAACTTAATTTGAATACTAATAACTTATCGTACTCAACGTGACTTACTGAACATTGGAAAACAAGATCATTATTTAAGACACAATATTTTTTTATTACATTGTACGTATTATACGACAAAGGCGGCTCCATGGCGCAAGCTGGTAGACGGTCGCCTCTCACCGCTGGGGTTCCGAGATCGAGTCTTGGTCAGTCCATGTGAGTTTCGTGGTGGACGAAACGGAGCTTGGGCAGGTTATTCTCGGAGTTTCTCCCTTTTTCCCCTGCCACAATTTCATTCCACCATTTCTCCATACTCATCTCATTCATTTCGTTTCATTTTGTTCATCTGCACCTGTGATGGTGTGTCAAGCGTGGTCTGCCTCAACCTTGTCATTCATAGACATATATATATATATGTGTGTGTGTGTGTGTGTGTGTGTGTGTGTGTGTGGAATGATAAGAGAAATAAATGCCTGGACGGGATTCAAACCCGGATCTCTGAGTCTGTACCTCAGCGTGATATCCATTACACTACCAGACGAATCCAATTCAAACACTTATTTGCTTACTTGTTATAGTCAGTTGCTAGATGGCAGTGAAGACCGAGTTCTCGCGACATCTAGTAATAAGGGAGAATATAATACATATATAAGAAAAAAAAAGTGTTTGAATTTGGATTCGCCTGGTAGTGTAATGGATATCTCGCTGAGGTACAGACTCAGAGATGCGGGTTCGAATCCCGTCCAGGCATTTATTTTTCTTATCATACCATATTAAGCTTGCATTGCTCAATGTTAAACATTTAATTATAACACACACACACACACACACATATATATATATATATATATATATATATATAGGTTCATCGTATCTCATTACTCGACCCGACCCTGCGTTGGCCACGAGTTGAGGATTTTTATTTATATTATACGTCACAGCGGAACGATTACCTGCAGTCACAGCAGTACTGTTGCAGATAAACTTACTTGGGGTATTGCACTGCTCTCCTCGACGTCAGAAACTGACGTGAAGCGAGTGTACGCGGTACGACATGGCATTAGGTCGCAAATCATCCACAAAACTAAGCAGGTCAGTATTCCTATGTGTCGCGACACGTGTCGGATAGTACTGTCTAACACCCATATTTCTGCTAGGTGGTTAATCACGATACCTGGTGTTGAGTTCTTACATCTAGAAATTTGCAGGGATTTACTTTACATATCCGAGAGGCTTTTTAACTTTGCACATAATAGGTATATTTTCATAGGATCAATGGTCTTAACACCTATCGAAGGAAGCTGCTATATATCTTCTTCTTCTTCTTCTTCTACTTCATGAAATTAGGCCTTTAGACCTGTTTACACATCAAGTGGGATTTAATGAATCTTCCCATCTATATATAAACAGGCTGTTTGGAAATTCACATTACAAACTTGTAGTGCTAATAGAGGGGGTTGCGTAGATAACCTTTTGAATAGGAACCTTTGCCCGCAAAGCTACCGTTTTCGTGCTCGAGTTACAAGACGTTCCCATTAACCGTTAAAATATCTGGCTTTGCCGGGGATAAATCGATAGTATTTTAATGATTTTTCGCTGAATTAATTACTTTTACACAACCCAACTTTAATTGATTTCGTAACAATGTCAAGGGGAAATTAACGAAATTTCACTTTGCCACTGTAAGAATAATTGTTTATATGCAACCCCTAAAACATTGTGATTAGTAAGCCTACTTATGCACTGCAAAAACTGTCAACACTTCCAAAATTCATTTTAAAGCACCGTTGAGGTTATGTAATAAAATGTAAAATCATAAAATAAGTATCTGATAAATTAGTCGTCCTCAACTAAAATAAAGTTCTGTTTGGAAAACTTCATTAAGTACTAGTAGTTAAAAATATGAAGGCCTTTCAAAACTATGTTTCACCTTCTACATTTTAACTGGTACCAGTTGACGAAACACCAGATGAAATGCAGAAGATGAAACATGGTTTTGGAAGGCCTTCATATTTTTAACTGCTTTTTAGTTGATGACGACTGATTTATCAGCTACTCATTCTGTATTTTTAACATTTTATAACAACTGTCTAATTTGGCGTTGTACAGATGGAACCTGGGAATCAAGTTCTGGTTACACTTGCTCCATCTTATTCTTATAATGTCGAAGTTTCTTAATTTTTTCCCCTATTCTGACCTTCGCTGATAATACTGATTCTCCGATGAAGTTGTTTGTATTTACGGTGAGATTTTGGTAAAAATCCAGACGAATTGCCGACAATTTTGATTGATTCATTGACACCGTTCGTCCAGCTCGGGTGCTCCCCCACTGAGGAGTTCCTTAACGAGACTAATCATTTAAAAAGTTCACTCATTTCCATATAGAAGCAGTAACATGTTACCTCAAAGATATATCTAGTAAGAAACAAATATATTACTTCAGTGGTAAAGACAATTATAGTTTGCTCAGAGGCACTATGCAGTTAGAGGTACTTTTACGTGCCCGAAAATATTCTGAATCGGGATCCACGGCTTAATTCCCTCCCCGATGACATGCCACTTGAATTTTCGATCTTAAAAGTCCATCGAAAGCGGCTGGATTTAAACCTGTGACCCTTCGTACTAGAGACAAGGAACATAACCACTAGACTATCGAGGCCGATGCCGTTCAATGTATTATATACATAAATGATTAAAATTAATTAAATATTTGCTGTATGACAACAATATTCGTATTGCACATATGCCGTATTTGTGTCATTTCACAGCAAGTTTACAATGGTGCCGGATCCGATAAATTTCAATGCTTCTCAGTGTACAAATTACATTATAAATCATCATCATAATCATCAACAAATAAGAATTAAGCCTACGTGGTTTGTTCTGATGACATTGTAAATAATTTAATATTTTCTCTGTGATGTAAAATGTTACATTACATCTATTATTTTGTTTTAATGTTACTTTTAGAGAGAAGATAGATTACAAGTATTTGAGAATAAAATTCTTAGGACAATTTTTGGACCAAAGACAGAAGAACGGAAAAATGAATGGAGAAGACTACTAAACAGTGACTTTACAGGAAACCAGATATAATAAGTTAAGTCTCGTAGACTTGTGGGGTTTACCAACCACTGCTCTGCGCAACCATTTGTGCCGGCGCGATAGTCTTTTGTTTCCGTTGCTTCTTTAGCGTAGATCTGATTACCTCCAAGGTTATTAATCACAAAGCTACTTGCCCCGGGCCCATAGGAGGCAAGAATTGATTCATCTTTCTTTCCTAGGCGTTTTAACATTACCCAATAATAGTTCTCAAAACAACAGAGTGACATAAAATAAGAATGTTTTCACTATAATTATCAATCAATCAATAAAGCTAGACAGAAAAATAAAGGGAGCTGGAATTATCTCTTAACTGAGCGAGTTTCCGAATAGGAATACCAAACAGCTACGTGCATATAAATCATTAGAACATTCATTTATAAAAATTATATTTAATGTAAACAAGAGGTCTGAAGTAAAAACATAACCAAGATAAACATTTGATCATTCAAAGAAATATAAAGTGAATAAATAAATGACATAATACTTCTACAGGACAAAAAACCACATCATACCACATACCACACTCATGCTAGAGTCCAAGCCAGGGGGTGGCTTCTTCCCCGGTCTTCAGGACCAACATAAATTCCGCCACTTCGCGGCTCCAGACGACATTGTCCATTTAAAAGTCCGATTCCATCCCGGACTGGATAGATGAGTAACTGAAGAATTAATGATGAATGAATGATAACGTTCTCGCTGTGCATAACGTATTTGAAGGTTCCGAGGTAGAGGGGAGATGCGCCGTAGGAACAGCGCACCAGGAGAGGTAAAGAGGGAAAGTGGGGGTAGATGCATAGAGAAAGGAATATTGGCATAGATCATGAATCTTACAGTCTAGGGAGAATAACGACGCTGCAGTAATGAGCCGAAAACGCACTTTCGGTTCAGACTGCGGTGGGGAGGACATGTGGCACGAAGGAGAATGAAATAACCATGGAAGCTTCTTATAAGAAAACCAGAGCTAAACGCCCTGTTGTTAGACCAAGGATGAGATGGAAAAATAACATTAACCATAATTTATGAGAATTCGATTATACAGGGAATGATTCGAAAATATTAGTTCAGGATAGGGATATATGGATAACTTATGTCCACGCGGCCATAAACCTATGGGTTCGATAGACCCAATGAGTTAGTATTGGTCGATTTTAATACGTCCTCTTTCATTGACATTAAAGCATTTAGGCTAGTTTTATTATAGTTCATAGATTACCGTAGTTTGTTTTCAGGTAGTAATTTTTATAACGGATTGAATAGTAATTGTTGTTAAAATCGAGACTCGCTAATTTTTTGTTTTGGAAAATGCTCTCCAAGAAATGTTTTGTTAAATGCCTGATAAAAAGCTACTCATAACTGTTTGAAGAAACATTTATTACAAACAAAGCACACAGTAAGCAAACTTCTTCTTTGTATAAATGTAGCTATAAATTTGTAACTAAAATTGCCAGATCAACGGTGAACAAAAGAGTAAAAATGAGACCATATATCTTGCATGTTGTTACAGCATTCACTATGAGTTAAAAGTATACTCTTTTCATTTCGAAATGTATTATTACTTCTTTCTTTCATGAAGTTTTTTTTACGCTTCTGTTATTCATAGCTTCACTGTATATAAATACAGAACGGAACAAAATTCTATTGACGATATTTTACAAGTTATTCAGGGATGTTTACCAAGTGACTTCCAATCACTTATTACAGCACTAGGTATTAGCCCGGCGTTGATCGGTGTGACGGTAATTCCACTGGTTCTTTTCGGGCCACGTTGCGGCACCGATATTTGTGACAGTGTTTCTTAGGTGATGAATTTCTTTAATTAAATATTCTATTCCGTCCGTTTATTTATTTTTTGCACCGGCATGTAGATCCCTTCGGGGGAGTCACTGATCAACACAATTATAGTGAGTAAAGAAATTTTGTAGTCAAATAAAACATTTGCTTCTTCAATAGTTATTTATTACACAATAATATTTGGCAATAAAGATGAAACTTATGAATATCGTTTATATAATTTTATTTGATGACTATAGATATATATTTTCAGCTTGGTAGTATTCGCGATTTTATTTTCTTGCTTTAAATATTTAAATATTTAAAATATTTTTTTAATAACATGTAATTATTAATATGAATTATTTTCATCAGTCGTATATTCACTTTTTTATATATTGTATTTAATTTATTTATATATTATTGCACTATTAAATTATTTTTTGTAATTACATTTTTTTTTATTTCATTAGACTCACGTTATTTCTATTTATGTTTATCATGTAAATTAAACCAGTATAATTCAACATATCATTAATTTTTAAACTTTTATTTTTAGATGTTTTAATGGCGTCGATCTTTTTCACATCTCTATAACCATCTCTTCTTCTTCTGTTGCAAATTATAATGTTGTCAGTTTCTGATTGGTAATGACATCATCAAGAAAGAACACGATACGCCCTCATTCCTCGATACCCAATCATATTTTTGATGTTCGGCCGACTTAACACCACATTATTGAAACTTTCTTTTGTCGTAAATTGTTGTCTGTGAATTCTGTATCTATTGTTTATCACGACAATATATCTGACTTACTAATTGTTATATTTCACATTCATGTTATAAAAATCATCTATTATATTTAACATTTTAGAAGAAATAAGATTTAGTTTTAAATTATTTAAATATTTTTTATATTAAAAAGTGAATAAAAAGAATCCCCAAATTATTTTTATTACATAAGGATACCTTTTCCGGTTATATCGGGTATATATTTATCCCAATCATCTTCGCATCAATCAGCTTAATGACCCGAAAATCTATGGATTCGACTTCACTATTTTCGATCAATTTGGTAATATAATTTTTACCCCTTCTCACCCCCATTTCTTTAAGGGTGCTAGAAGTCCAAAATAGGCTTAAACATCATCCAAGATGTCATCAGTCGGGTAAACGATCACGAAATCCATGCATGTGGCACTAATCTCGGTCATTTTGAACATCTTATTTTCAACTCTTACCCCCTTAAGGGCGGAAATGTCAACACAAATGAGTTTCAATGGTATCAGAACGCCCACTAATCAGCTTTCTATTACGAAAACATGGATTCCATACTAATTTCCATCCTTTTTTTATTTTAGTTGGTACCTTTTATCACAGCCTCATCTTCCTAGAGGTGCTACGGGTCAAATTTAGGTTTAAATGTTGTCGGGACTGCCACTAATGGGTTTAGCGACTCCAGAAATTATGAATTCTACACTAACATTTAACGTTTTCTATTATTTTTTTTAGATTTCACCCCTTCTTAGGTGCGCTAGGGTTCTCTTAATTTAATGGAACCTTATGCAGATTTTAAGTTATATGATTGAAATTATTCTAGGTGCTGTAGAATTATCCAACAAAGTACATATGTCGTTATAAATTATTTTTCCATTCTAACCCAACTCTTACACCTTTGGGGGTGCTATGGATATTTTACCGTATAATCGGACAAAACTGGCTTCTGATTCTCGCAACTGCTTATACAGTGCATTCGGACTTCGGCTGGACTGCTCCGCGGCGGCCCTCGACTGGGCGAGCACCGGCCCGTCCTCCGCCAGAGTCACACGTACACGACCACCTTGTCGCCAGCACGGAGAACCATCCACCGCGCCAAAACCACAAATCTCAAATTACTACTGCATCAGACCCACCCGCATCAGAACAGATGTTGAAAGTGATGAGTGATAAACCTGATAGTGAACACACTCTCCATATATCCGAAAACAACTCCGGATCACACGCAACAGCACATGCCGACCGACAAGGAGAAGGAAAACAAAACTTGACGGTCGAGTGCGTGAGGCTCTGGCGGAAGGCTCGCTGGTGTTCGCGGTCGCCGCGGAGATGTCCGGGCGAGCTCCGAACGCGTATAAGCGAGGACATGAACCTTCTCGGCGTCCAGTCGAGACTTTTCCAATATCGAAATCTCGAGAACAGGCCTTTCTAGTGTGGGGGGTTAAATGCATTTGGAAATTTCTCAGCGGGCTTTCCGATTGGTTAGTGAATAGCTCATGAGTCCTTCTATTATTCTATTCATTCTCTTCTGGACCGAGAAGCTGGCTTGAAGAACTCTGCTGAATGAAGAACTTTGCTGAAAAGTACGACATGGATGAAGGATTCTTTCACCCGCCGGCACGTCGCACCGCCAGAAACAACTACAATATTAAGCAATCCACACCAATTGAAACAAGAAACATGTTTGACTAACTAGACTCAGACAAGGAAGAAACACCACCTCCAATAGTGGTTTACACTAAAGACATGACTCCAATAAAACTGGAAAGCATCACTGCAGGAAACAAAGAAGAAGTATCTATGAGATACAATCAAGGGATACTTACCATCAGAACATCGACAAAAACTGCTTATAGGCGTGCCTACAAGGAACTTAAGAAATCGAAGACTCAATTTTATACTCATGGCTACGGTAGACTTCCTATCTTCAAAATAGTAATGAAAGGGCTTCCAAGATCAATCAAAATGTCTGAAATATTTGAAGAACTTCAACATAGGAAGCTGCCAATAAAAGAAGTAAGGAACATTGAAAAATAAGTTACACAAAATGGCGAAAAGAAGAAGATTGAACTACCAATCTACATTATAACTTTTCACAAAGCAAGACTAGAAAATGATCTTCGAGAACTATTCATAATTCGCATCAGACTGGAACCATACAGGAAACCAACAGGAGGCACTCAATGCTTCAATTGTCAGGGCTTCGGTCACATAGCGGAATTCTGCTTTAGAGCTACAAAGTGTGTAAGATGTTCTGGCGATCATAAGTTATCTGAATGTACTCAGACAACAACTAGGTACACAAACTGCAATCAGGAGCATGCAGCAAGTCATCGGAAATGCCTCATCTTTCAGAAATATCTGAAAATGAGGCAACAAACACGAGAAACAAAACAATCTACAACACCAAGAAAAATAGAAACTGCAACTAGAAAACCAGAACATACTGAAGATAACTTTCCTCCATTGTTGACCAACGATCCTAAGCCTGAGAATTTACTCCAACAAATCCTTCTGCTCCTGACCACCATCCTACAGAACCCTCAAATCCACCAATCCACTTTATCCTATGTAAACTCACAAGTATATTCAAGTAAATAAACTGCAATGAAGAAAACTTCAAGGAAGAAACTTTAAGACCGCTAAGCTTAAGTCAAACTCCAGCAAAATTAATGAAGACACCAAAAGACATTACTTTCAACTAGAAAAAGCTAAGAGAGGATCACTCTTATTAGCAAAAATCTAAATTGCAGCAGACCTTAACTACAAGCACATTAATGAATGGGTCAAGACCTCAAAAAGGTCGGTACCATAGAACACACTTCATTGACTACAAGTACTTCTCTATCATACAAGGCGAGACTAAGGCCCTCGCCGACGCGGCGCCCGCGAAATTCAAAAGCCAGCCGAACAATTATATATATATATATATATATATATGTGCATGTGTGTGTGTATGTGTGTGTGTGTGTGTGTGTGTGTGTGTGTGTGTGTAGAGTTAATAGTGGCGGCTGGTGCTGAAAATCTGGAGTGTGCTGTAAAAATTAACATGAAATATCGTATAAACAAATATTATACTACTCACTCGAAGACGAAAAATAAAGTCCGTATGACAATTCTTCTTACTGCAAAATGTATCAATCACTCTGGCGTCGAACCATTCTATGTTGGAAAAGCATGTCCTCTCAATTGAAAGAACTGCAAGTGCACTGAACCGTTCTTGTAACATGGTGTTCTGAAGGAAAGTTTTTATTGTATAAAGGGAGGACAAGCTTCTTGACAAGTCATGTAGGAGGTTACTTTTTCTAAATTTAATAAACTGTCCTTGTATTCGAATACCATATTAACAATACTCGATTTGAAATTCCACTTTGCTTGTGGTCCGAAAGGTATCCAACGAGCCGTCATTGTTTGTAGTACTGATACTTGCTGCGGTGACCTTGATTGAGAACAAGGATAGCTGACACACGCTGACTGATTCTGGAATTAATCATTTTCATTATTTTCAGTTGGTGCGCAAAACAGTGAATGAAATGAGCATTAGGAAAATGTTTTATTTTTGTTTTGCCTCCTCCTGTTCCACAGTCGTTATATTTGCACCGTCATAGGCTTGAGCTATAATTTTTTGCGGCGAATCCTTATATATTGTATCTAATACACGTTAAATTCATTTAGGAATTGCATCCGCGTTTAGTCGCTCTGGATTAAAAAAATTCTAGAATATTTCGTATGGGACACCATTAATCTCTCATCTCGTAGCGAAACACTATCGCTAACAATATCTGATCGGAAATATCTTTGGTCTCATCGGCCATTATTGCTATAATTCGGCTCGTTTCATTTCTTCTATTATCAACTCGCGATAAGTTTCTAGTATGCAATTCAACAATTAATGTTAAATGGTTTTTGATGTTCCCTTAAAAATCTGATTAGAGATTTCATGTGTTGTTTTACTGCATTGTCTACACTAGAAATTAAATATGTTTATCCCAAGAAAACTCTCGAATTGTCATACATATCACATTCATCATGCCCCCTTAACGCGAACTCAAAGACACCACAGAATTTGATACAATTATTTATTCTAGAAAGAACATATACGGTATATATTTTTTACTTGTCTATTGTATTGTTCTGTGTGTTGATGATAAACACAACACAACTTATCTGTGTTGCGATATTCACATTCCTAAAACACTAAGATCAATGACATATTCAAGTGTTTCACATTTTCACTGTTTTTTAATTAACACGTTAATCCGTCATACCGACTGTAATCCATGCATCATTGTTACCAAAAAGGAGGCATGAGAAACAAAATAAATAATTCACAATGTCATTGGGTCTATCCACACACCCAATCATGATCCTACAACTGTCTGTTGAACTTCCGCGTGTAAGTCGAATTATTTTATTTATTTTTTATAATGAGTTTCGGTGTAGACCTACCTAATTGATTTATTTGAATTTTCTCTTCAAATTGTCTGCTGGAGAAAGATGGTTCTAATAAATTGTCTACAAAATTCCCCATCCCATATAAATATAACATACCTCTTACAAATACTAATTATAATTTATAGCACTTCAAACGTATCAAATTTTACTCTACTCTCAAACTGCACTCTGTCGTTCAAAACAGAAAACATGCATATGCATATTGTATGAACAAACGTTTGGAGAGGAGAACCGCGCGAAAATGTGATAGTATTGTCAACGGTGCTTTCTTACGTTATGCTTAAACGCACTCAAACAATTGTATATCAATATTAAACATTCTTTTTCTGTTTCTATATGTATAATAAATGCAAAATGCCTAAAGTAGGAAAAAATAAGAGGTAAAAATTTGTATTAAAATGAAAACTAAAAAAAAACTGTATTGATATAAAAAAATAATCAATACAACAGTACATAGAAATCGCCATCTGCACGTCGGGCTGGCGAAATGACAGCCACAGACACGATGAAACAGACCAAACGAAATATAGTCTCTGCGCATGCGCGTAGATACGATGGAGATTCAGAACGCGAAAATTTGGTTTTTGCTCACGCGTGATGCGAGATTCAATACTGCTGTACGATTCACAGCACATTCCAAAGATATTGGAGATTGGACGGAACAAGTAGGGTGCTTGAAAAGCCAGCATAAATAAAGAAACCCGCGCTGTTTAAAAAAAATTTTTTTTTTTTTGCTCGGTACTTATTCCCCCTCACAATTAAGTGTGCTGCAGCACCTCAGCACATAAGGGGCGACCGCCACTGGTAGTTAATATGTTATACATGTAGTATGTCTTTCGGCTTGTTATAAGATGGGTTCTAATAAATCTCAAAGGAAAGTTTGCACGCTATGGATCATAACTGGAATACAAATAACACGAAAAATATATGAACAATGAAACAGACCATTAAAAATATTATACTTTGTTAAAAATTCTACTCTTACTATGCAATACTTGTGTACTCTCAATACTTCTAAATTAATTTTAAAGCACTTTGAAGTTCCGTAATAAAATATTTTGAAAGGCTTTCATATATTTAACTACCTAACGAATTTTATCAAACAGAACTTTATTTTAGTTAAGGGCGACTGATTTATCAGATACTAATTATATATTTTTAACACTCTTCAAAACTCTAGATACTGTTGCATAGTTTAAAGGAGCTGCCTCGAAATATCTACCTCCATTATCACGAAAACATTACAGCAAGACACCATGAACTGTCCCTTACGCTCTAGCATCTCCGGCGACTGACGAACTTCTTCAACAGCTGTCAGAATTGTTGGAATGAAGAGCATTGACAGGAATCTCGTAAACATGATATATTTGTAACACATCAAAAACACATTATATTTGATAGTTTGTCGATATTTAGAGGAGTTTGTCTATTTGTAAGATAGAAGACATGACAAGAAACGCCTCCATTTTTTGTTCATTTAGACTTTGATGTACATAGTAACGAAGTAAGTTCGCTAATTTTTGTAAATTACTCACTGGCACCATCTCACTCATGCTGTCCATACATTCGTACGAGCTAATGTCATCCAATAACTGGCACCATCTCACTCATGCTGTCCATACATTCGTACGAGCTAATGTCATCCAATAACTGGCACCATCTCACTCATGCTGTCCATACATTCGTACGAGCTAATGTCATCCAATAACTGGCACCATCTCACTCATGCTGTCCATACATTCGTACGAGCTAATGTCATCCAATAACTGGCACCATCTCACTCATGCTGTCCATACATTCGTACGAGCTAATGTCATCCAATAACTGGCACCATCTCACTCATGCTGTCCATACATTCGTACGAGCTAATGTCATCCAATAACTGGCACCATCTCACTCATGCTGTCCATACATTCGTACGAGCTAATGTCATCCAATAACTGGCACCATCTCACTCATGCTGTCCATACATTCGTACGAGCTAATGTCATCCAATAACTGGCACCATCTCACTCATGCTGTCCATACATTCGTACGAGCTAATGTCATCCAATAACTGGCACCATCTCACTCATGCTGTCCATACATTCGTACGAGCTAATGTCATCCAATAACTGGCACCATCTCACTCATGCTGTCCATACATTCGTACGAGCTAATGTCATCCAATAACTGGCACCATCTCACTCATGCTGTCCATACATTCGTACGAGCTAATGTCATCCAATAACTGGCACCATCTCACTCATGCTGTCCATACATTCGTACGAGCTAATGTCATCCAATAACTGGCACCATCTCACTCATGCTGTCCATACATTCGTACGAGCTAATGTCATCCAATAACTGGCACCATCTCACTCATGCTGTCCATACATTCGTACGAGCTAATGTCATCCAATAACTGGCACCATCTCACTCATGCTGTCCATACATTCGTACGAGCTAATGTCATCCAATAACTGGCACCATCTCACTCATGCTGTCCATACATTCGTACGAGCTAATGTCATCCAATAACTGGCACCATCTCACTCATGCTGTCCATACATTCGTACGAGCTAATGTCATCCAATAACTGGCACCATCTCACTCATGCTGTCCATACATTCGTACGAGCTAATGTCATCCAATAACTGGCACCATCTCACTCATGCTGTCCATACATTCGTACGAGCTAATATCATCCAATAACTGGCACCATCTCACTCATGCTGTCCATACATTCGTACGAGCTAATATCATCCAATAACTGGCACCATCTCACTCATGCTGTCCATACATTCGTACGAGCTAATGTCATCCAATAACTGGCACCATCTCACTCATGCTGTCCATACATTCGTACGAGCTAATGTCATCCAATAACTGGCACCATCTCACTCATGCTGTCCATACATTCGTACGAGCTAATGTCATCCATAACTGGCACCATCTCACTCATGCTGTCCATACATTCGTACGAGCTAATGTCATCCAATAACTGGCACCATCTCACTCATGCTGTCCATACATTCGTACGAGCTAATGTCATCCAATAACTGGCACCATCTCACTCATGCTGTCCATACATTCGTACGAGCTAATGTCATCCAATAACTGGCACCATCTCACTCATGCTGTCCATACATTCGTACGAGCTAATGTCATCCAATAATTTTCTTTATAATCCCCATCTCTCAAATAATGGGTAATGGTATTATCTCTCATTTGTGGCCTATTCTCATGTTGATAATATAAAATACCAGCTGCCTTTTAAAGCATGGCCATAGCAAACTTTTTTTTCACTTTTAAAACAGGGTCTTTGAAAGTTGTGTAATGCGTTGGCAATTGACTGGGACATTGGTCTCCTTACATTAATACTTAAAAAGGAATAAAAATAAATACAACAATTATAAAGAAATTACTATGACAAGTTTTTTAGCTGCACACACACACACATACACACACACACACACACACACATATTTGCTGACGACGTGGTATTGTTCGCCAGATCCCCTAAACAACTCCAATCAATGCTACAAGAGCTCTCAGAAACTAGCAAAATTGCAGGCCTTTCGATGAACAAAAGCAAGACACAAATTATGTCTAATGGTCCGGAAAACCCAATCAAAGTCGATGGAATGGATCTTCAATATGTAAGCGAGTACATATACTTAGGACAACTACTCTCCTTCCATCAGAAAGTAGAGAAGGAAATAAGCAGAAGAATAGCTCTCGCCTGGAAGGCGTTCTGGTCACTGAAATTTATACTGCTGGACAAGTCACTCAACCGGAAACTCAAAATGGAAACACTACAAACCTGTGTTCTTCCAACACTGTTATATGGCTGCCAAACTTGGAATCTTACTGCCAAACTGAAGTACACCCTCCTAGTATGCCAAAGGAAAATGGAGAGGAAAATCTTAGGCATAACTCTGAAGGACAGAATCTCGAATACAACACTTCAAGCGATATCCTCAACAACTGATCCCGCACAACAAGCCATCAGGAAAAAATGGAAGTGGGGAGGCCACGTCGCAAGAATACAGGACGACAGGTGGACAATAAAAACAACCATGTGGGACCCGTACACAGGCAAGAGACAGCGCGGAAGACCAAGACAACGATGGGCTGACATCTTCAAAGAACGAGCAGGGGCGCAATGGTCCAGAGTCGCCAGATGCAGGAAAAGCTGGAGAACGATGGAGAGCCAACTGTGTATTAACTAATCACAGAACAGACAGTGTATACAAACCAAGTGCTACATCCAAGTCAACTTCTCACCACGGAGTAGCTCACCGGGTGACACTCTCAAATAGAGCTTAACCCCTGTACAGGGAGGCCTTTGCCCTAAAGGGACATATCAGGCTTTATTTATTTATTTATATTTATTTATATATATATATATATATTTACCAATGTAAAAACATTTATAGAATAAGAATATTTATTATTAGAAACATAATAATAAACGGAGTTTAGGGCATGAAGGTCAACTGTTTTTGATGTCTTCAGTGTAAGACAACTTACTGAAAAAATAATGGGTTTTGAACAGCCAGTAAATCTACTCTTAGTGGACCTAAACATTTATGACATCGTACCATGGACAAATCATTAGAACAGTACAAATTAAACAATTATAATCCAAGCTGTTAAACGTTTGAATGAAGGCTTTCACGGCCGGTAATCATAATGTTGAGTGATTCCGGGCTATGTGGCCGTGGTCCATTACTGGTGTTCCTACCAGACGTCCCTCAACTGCCGAGGTCATCTTCAGTGGGGAGTACTTCTAGGCTCGAGCCTCCGACCAGGAAACAACACCTAGAAGTACTCGCCACTGACGATGCCCTCCGCAGTTGACAGAGAAACATTAGGTAGGATCACCAGTAATGGGCCACGGCCACATACCACGGAATCACTCAACATTATGTTATAGTTTGATAAAACGTGCACGAAAATCAAAAATACACAAGGCGTCTACACGATTATTAGGGTGGGCCGAAACAAACTCATTTGTTTTTATTTCGACGTTGTAATAGCGCGGAAAAGTTGCGAATTATATAGACAAAAGAAAATAAAAGAATTATCAAAATCGGTTGATACCTTCCGTTCGGGCACAGGGTCTAACATTTGACATGTGAAAAAAAAAAAACTTCACTTTTGCGATTAAGTATATACATTTAGTTAGATGTTTTTGTAATGTAAAAGTTTCTACCGACTTTAAATAGAGCCTAAAAAATTGTATTTTAATTAGGTTTAGATCATTTGATATCTTTCAGTCGCGCATAGGGACAAACAATTTGCCAAAATATTGAAAATTTCACACTTTTACGAGTTTTTTTATATCTTTAATATACCTTTTTTTAAACGTAGGCTAATATTAAAGTGTTTTTATTTTTGAACATAAGAACATTGTGTTTTGTTATGGTGTGAATAAATTAACAACTACCGTTGGCGCAGTGACCGCAATGCTATAGAAAAATAGTACCTAAAAAAAGTATAGTCCTATGACACGATGGGTAGATAACAGTAACAATGGACATGGTACTTTTCGATTTGCTCTATATTTAAAAGGCTTAAATATTTAAGTTACAGTACAGTTTTCAAACAATAAACTTACTTTTATAAAAAAGAAAAACAGTTGTGAGTATATAGTCCATGTTAGTTGAACCTGTCCATTAGTACTGTTCTCTAATTTTGTACCCGAAGGTACTTTGACGACTGATTTGCTGGTGAAGTTAGGCATAGATTATGTGGATGCAGAGTGGTTCTTATAATCCGTCTCTGGATTCAGCTCCACAAACATTTCCTGAGGCTTCCGTGACGAGTTTTACACAGCGTTCAACAGTCCGCGTGTGAACTGGGAATTGCTTGAAAGTAATGTTCCACTCAGGGATTGAGTTACTATCGATGTGCGATTTGATCTCGTCGTCACTGATTTCTGCCTACAATGGGCGATGAGATAATTCACAGTCCATTCAGTTGATCATTTCTGAGTATTCTTGCGCATTGAAAATAATTTTTGGTGGCCTGAATGTTGTTACTATTTTCGTCTTGCATCTATCTGCTTGCCTTCAGAATTCTTCGAAGTCCGAGCTCTCTTATGTGTTTCTTATCATCTTGAGTTACGGCTAACAATGAGGGTTCTGTGTGTCCGAAAAAAATACATTCCGTTCGATCACAGGGTCGACAACATCAAGCAAAGGTTTTGGCAAATACCTTAGTAGATTGTATTGCTTAGTAAACACGTTTCGGGCTGTCTGTAAAGTGTTTACGTGTTTTGACAGTAAACCACATTGACATATATGATTTCAATATAAAAAACTAGTTCCTGAAGTTCAGCTGAGGGCTTTTTTCACTTATGTATAATCTGAGACTTCTATTTGCTTATGTCAACCACCTCAAATGTGACAAGTGCCCAGGTTCTCGTAAAGCCAAGTCTTCTTTACAGGTTTCTGATTTTATTGCCTCTGAAATATCAATTAGGTATTGTTGATCTTTACTAAGCACGAATTTTTATATTTTTAATACATTTTTGGTCTATATAATTCGCAACTTTTCTGCGCTATTACAACTTCGAAATAAAAAAAAATGTGTTTTTTCCGCCCATCCTAACGATTATGTCACAAACAGCCTAAGACAAGGATGTATCTTGTCCATTAACAATCTGGAAAAGAAAATGCTCACGAGTAGAATTATTGCAAAGAGAAGAAACCGTACATGCATTGTTTGCAGATGACCAACTACTAGCTATAGGAGAATATGACAAGGAATGCTATCGAATGTGAAAAAAGGGGTATGAGTATTTATCTCAAGAGAAAATGATGTGGTAGTAGGAGCAATAATATAATATTTAATAATGTTAATTGGAAATGGAATAACAAAGCATTGTGAAGAATATACATAATTGGGTATAAAAATAACCAAGGATATGAATCCTGGAGAATTGATTAATTAAAAAATGAATGCAGGTAATACATCAATATCACGATTAAACAATATTTTTTGGTCTAAAGCTATTGCACTATAAACAAAGTATATCATATATAATGTAACGTGAAGAGCACAATACGATGACATGTGGCTCATATACACCAAGAACTACAGATAAATTACATTCGACTGAAGTGTACTTTCTAGCGCCGACAGTCAGTACAGATTTCGATTAGAGAGAAAAAAAAGAATGTTATGAGAAAAGAGTAAAGCGCCAAGATCCCTAGTAAAAACTATCAAAACAATACAATTAAGAAAGTTTGGACATATGAAAAAGATGACGGAAGGCTGATAACTGAAGAATATGTATGAATGTAATACGACCGGAAGAAAGAGGAGAGGAAAACCAAAAGTAACATGGCCACAACGTGTAGGCAGAACAATGGAAGAAATAGACTTGGAGGAAGAGGCGTGGAAAAATGGAGGCAAATGAAGATTGGGTATAGAATATCGAAATTGGCACAGGGATATTTTGAAGACATTGTAAAACCTGGGAACAAGCAAAAAATGTTATCGAGCAAAAATCTCGTGAACCAGATCAAACCATACTTCGTGAGAATTCCCCGATACCAAAACATGTGACCTGACTGTATAAGTAAATTGGTCGGATTTGATCAAATCCATGAAGTACCTTCGTTACTTTTACTGGTATTATATAATCGTGTAGGCTGACCCATATCAGATTTAATGGACTAATGATGTAAAGGGAGAGTTTACTAGGAATTGAGAAATTATTAAATTACAGCGTTACTACGAGGTAAAATAGGAGTGCCAGATTAATTGTAATTATGGTTCGCTATTAAATCAGTGCAGAAGGTTAACGAAATAAATTCAAGTATCACTTTCGTGGGGTAACACACCACATGACATTTGTAGAGCATACACTCTTTGAGGAGTCTTTTGCCCTTATTCGGATATTTAAGACTAATGATGTAATTCCATTTAAGATAAATAATTATATACAATTTAATTATTCTACGCAATATGAACATATATAATTCAAATTTTTTTTTTGTTTTCCTTGTCGTGGATTCATTACGCAGAAAACCCAAGAAAACTTTCTTAATCATACTTATATCCACGAAAATATACAATATAAATAAATATCCACGAAAATATACAATAATATATATATATATATATATATATATAATCGCTTTAACTGCTATAATACATTTTTACAATTAGTATCGTGATCTGTAAGAATTTATACAATTTTGGAAACATGTCATTCACCAGCGAGGAATAGTTATGTACCCGTGTTTTATAATCATTCTTCAATGAATTACATACGGTCCAATAGAAGGAAGTGTGTGATTAACAGCTTATACGTATTTGGCTGCTGATTAATATCGTTTTTGTTTTCCGATCCAAGGAATTTGTGGCTGAATGCTGATACCAACTTTGTATCATATCTTGTGTGATGAATACTTTTAGACATTGAAATCAAGAGACAGTCAATCAGATAGTTACATCTCACGCACTATAGATATTTCTGACTGCTAGCCAGATAGCTCAGATACGACATGTCTGATTACGGATCTGAGATTTTTAGACGCTTTTTATTAGCTTGACCTGTATCTACCTATGTAACGGAATTTTTCAACACGATTTTCACCCACTTACAAACATTGGATCGACTTGAAACTTCGTATACTTGTAAAGGACCAATGACAATACAATAATTTCATAAATTGTTTCTACGATCCTGGTCAGGATAATCAGGGCATGAAAAAAATAAAGACCGGTATAATATGTTGCAGACATACCGACTTTTTAGTCCGTCGTTGTAAGAAATTAATACTATATCGTCTGGTAGCTCAGTTGGTACAGTGGGTGGACTGTAGTGGTATATAATTTCAGTAATCCATAGGTCGCTGGTTGAAATACGGCCCGGAGGGTTTTTTTAGCTCATGCTACAGTAGTATCGCATTTAAAGATATTTATATTTTTAATTTATTTTGTAAAATATTAATGACAATTTTGTAAACTTGCCACATTGTAATTTATCCAAAAAATATGAAGAGGGTACGATTAACTCTACCTATTTATCTATATTAAAATATTCAAAAATATTATAATAATGTTAGTTAATAATACTTTTAAATAAATATAATTATATTCGTGCGTAGACACTAAAAATATCGTAAGCAATTAAATTTTCATGGGATTCCGGTTTATGACAATTAAACTAAAAAATAAAAAATAAATAACAGTTTAAAAAACTAAACAACACGCTTTATTAGAAAAGCGAACTAAAAAATTCCGACACACTTGGGATAAAATTAAAGCTGTCAACAAAAAAATAATCTCCAATACATCTAGAATAAAACTATAGTTATATACAAAAAATAATAATTTTACCATCAAAAGCGTGGGGTACTCTTTATCAATTAATATATTTGATAATAAACAGATATTCGTAAAAGTAAAGTCTCTTAGAAGAAAATGTAAAAACCGTAAAAAGCACCCCACGCTTTTGATGGCAAAATTATTTTTTGTAGATAACTCTAGTTTTATTCTAGATGTGTTGGAGATGTTTTTTTTGTTTATCACTTTAATTTTATCCCAAGCGTCTTGGAAATTAAAACTGTTTTTCATTTTTTAGTTCGGTTTTCTAGTAAAGCTTGTGATTTTAGTTTTTTTAAAACTATTATTTATTTCGTTTCCAGACTGATACTGATGGCAATATTGTATATAAAGAGTTAATGTGTTGTTATAATTGGAGAAGCAATTTTTCAGAAGAATTTTAAGTTTTGGACGTGATTTACAGTTCATTCAGTAATTAAAAATAACGTATTAAATATTTTATAAAGTTAATTAATTGCGCCTTGTGATTATTAAATTATTTTATATTTAAATAATGAGTAAAACAAAAATTTTAAACCTAAATCTTACCTGCAGAAATACATTATGGACTGTAATTGATGGAAAAAGTTATTCAACAACATTTAATATCAGCCATAAATTCCTGTATGTTGAAATTAAAATTGTAATATGATTTTCATTAATGAAACCAAAAAATATAGCATCAACAATTAATAATGATTAAGACACCGTCACTTTTTAATTTATATATTAATGAAATCGTACCAAATGGCAAATGTATATATATATATATATATATATATATTAATTCTAGAATGTTCGTTTAAATGCATTTGCCATAATAATATGTTACAAGGGACTGTAACAAGCATGTGCCTTTAGTTCAGTTGTTACAGCAGTATAATACCGACGCAAATGTAAGATTTATACATCACGTTCGAAACTTCCTACAGTACATATACACTTTTTTTCTTTCTTCCTTTACTATATACGTACTGTCAAATTAATTACGTGCTTACTTCTTCTTTAATTGTTTATTCATTATTTTACAGAATACGGCAATGGAATATCGGCGCAATATACGAGTTACAAAACTATCTATGAACGTATTGTACAGACTATTGTTGAAAAGTTTTAATAAACGCATCAGTTGAGTACAATAGGCTTCACAAATAAAATGTGTAATTGTACTGTGCAGTACTTATGTACACTTAGCGACAAAAAGAATGGGCAGACTCTAGATCATGAATATTTCAAGTTCTAACGCGCGATTCACACGAGTAAACAAATTGCACAGCAGAGCTACAATACGTGTTCCTTCTTCCCTTGAAGAGTATTCTTTCTAAACGCAACAAGGCAGCGAAATCGTAGCTCAGGCTTGATTCGTATACAAGAGGTCGCAGGTTCGATTCCCGGTGAGGTTAATTTTTTTCAATTGTTAAAGTGCTTTCTATTTTATTCTGTATATTCATTCTTAAAGAAAAAACGTACTAACTATTTGGAAGTATTATTAATATTATTATTTACTTATTTATAAACAGGTTTACAGTGTAATAAAACATCTTTCTAGCCCAAAGCTTTTTAATTTTGTATCTTCTTTCTCCATTCTTCTCTATATTTTCATTCCAATTCTTCCAGACCTAGCTTCCTCATATATCTTCTTACATCAACCATCCATTTAAATCTGGTCCACCTCTGTTTCCTTTTACAGGTGGAATCCATTCCAAAGCTTGTCTGGGTAATGTTTTCTGTGGCATCCTACGCATGTGACAATACCATCCTATTTGTCTCTATCTCACAAAATCTAATATTGAATTTTGAACTTTCATTTGTTTTGTGATGTTTGTATTTCTGATTTTTTTTCCAATTTAGGGTGTCTAGTTAAGCGTCTGTAAGAATCCATTTCGGTAGACATAAGCTTTAAACTCAAATGTTTATTCAGGTGCCAAGTTTCTGCACCGAATGTTAGCGTGCTTCGAATTATGGATTTATAAATTTCTGATTTGGTATCTATTTTTACGTTCTTATCCCACAAAACTCCGTTTAACAATGTTATTACCGATCTGCCTATTTGAATTCTATATTTTATGTCATTTTCTTTTAGACATTTTGAGTTAATTTTTATCCCTAGGTAATTACATTCTTTACATCAATTGATACATCCCATTATTATTACTATTATTATTATTATTATTATTATTATTATTATTATTATTATTATTTTTATAGATGACGGATAATAGAATAATAATAATAATTATTATTATTTTATTATTGTCCATCATTTATGAGCTATTATTATGATGGACTTGACATATATAAAGTAAATATTTTAATTGAAGGTTGAAACTTTTTCCTCACTAATACGTAATAAATAAATAAACACACAAATATATGAATATATATTATATTTTATTAATTAAATTTATAGAATTATTATTAAAACGTGGTACTTCATACACAATTAAATTTATACCGGTAGCTAAATAGTGTTACAGAAGCAGGAATATTACTTAAGATAGTGTAAAGTGAACGTAGATTATGTGCAGGAATTAAATATTATTGGATGTATTTTGCGAAAATACAAATCCAATTGTCGGAGGATTTGAACCCTGGCTTTCACATACATTTCATCTTGTTGTAAGTAGTTTAACCATGTACGCTATTCGAACGTCTGATACTAGTTTCCGTGATTACTTTTACACTATGAACGAGAGTTGAACTTTATTTAAGTGGGGTGATGGGTGAAATTTCTATTTTATACAGTTTTTATACTACAAAATTGATTGTTTTTACACACATTCATGCCATACTTACTTACTCACTTACTCAC
The DNA here is from genome assembly GCA_030220185.1 of Diploptera punctata. NCBI lineage: Eukaryota > Metazoa > Arthropoda > Insecta > Blattodea > Blaberidae > Diploptera > Diploptera punctata. The sequence continues at coordinate 1,201,073 of JASPKZ010003873.1, read as the reverse complement.
TGGCGCTATCGAAGGTTCATGGCCGCGCGGATATAAGCTCTCCATACATCCCTATCCTGAGTTAATGCTTTCCAATCATTCCCTGTATAATCTACTTCCCTCAAATCATAGTTAATGTTATTCTCCCACCACATTCTCGGTCTACCAACTGGGCGTTTTCCCTATGGCTTTCCTACAAGAAGCTTCCATGCAAGTATTTCATTCCCCATACGTGCAACATGTCCTGCCCATCCCAGTATACGAGACTTAACTGTTCATATTATATCTGGCTTCCTATAAAGACTATGTAGTTCATTGTTATGTAGTCTTCTCCATTCACCTGTCTCCTCATCTCTCTTTGGTCCAAAAATTTTCCAAAGTACTTTATTCTCAAATACTTGTAATCTCCTTTCCTCCCTTAAAGTAAGAGTCCATGTTTCGCATTCATATAATATAACTGGTAGAATAATACTTTTATATATTTTCAGTTTAACGTTTTTTTAAAGGAGTTGGGACACCAAGAGTCTCTGCAATGCATAATAGCACGCATTTCCAGAATTGAGCCTACGTTTAATTTATTTGTGCATCTCATTCCTATTTGTGATTACTGTTCCTAGGTATTTGAATTCAGCCACTACCTCAAAATTTCCCTCATTGCCATTAGCTGTTCATTTCCATTATATAATGAATTTCTACGTGTGACCATATATTTATTTTTATTGATATTTACTTCCAATCCTAATATCTTAGTGTTAATCAACAGTGTGTGCGTGTTGTCCTTTAGTATCTCCTCGCTATCGGCCAACAATATTACATCATCAGCATAAACTAACAGCTTATTAATACCATTCAGTTGTAAGCCTCCCTCATTCTCTAAAGATTTCATGGCATGCTCTAGTACAAAATTAAATAGTAGAGGAGATAGTGCATCTCCTTGCTTCAACCCATTCTGGATTTCAGAAGTATCCGAAAACTGTTTGCCTACACGCACCCTACTCTTTGTGCCATTTAGATACAATCGTATAAGTCTAACTAATTTTTAGGAATTACGAACTCCAGCAGGATACTGTATAACTTCTCCCTCTTAATTGAATCATATGCTTTTTTGAAGTCTACATATAGTTGATGTACAGTACCATTATATTCCCATTTCTTTTCTAAAATCTGTCTTATACTAAAAATCTGACCTGTTGTAGACCTGTTTCTTCTAAATGCACATTTATGATCTCCTAAAATGTAATCAATGTAGACATTCATGTCATAAAAGGTAATATTATATTAAAGTGTCGTCCATCTAGGATTCAAGGTTTTTGAGTTATTGAAGAACAACCATTTAAAAACTTGCAAATTAAAATTTTTAATACGTTCCATAAAGTTTGAGTACAATGTTTTAATTGTATTATACACGACCGCTGACTTACGTAGAATAACACTGTGCATTTACGTTTCTATATCATTATAATAAAGGAAGAAAAAAATATTCTCTGCATATTATTTTTTTTTTAAATTACCACAAACATTTTATTTTTTATTTAAACACCTATCAGCAATGCTTCAACATCCATGCACAGTATTATTGGTCATAGTGTGTGGGACATGCAGTAGAAGTTCGTGCTTCTATCATTAAATTTGTCAATGCTATTTTGATTTGAATATATTGAAATGCAATGAAAATAAGTGCGGAAAAGCCAATTTGAAATTTTGCATGCAGTTAAATTAGAATGTAGTATACATGCCCTCCTATAGTCATTAGGGAGACTTACAAGCGCCATAGGACACCGAAACGTCGCCAAATTATACTTTGGGGTACGTAGTATTTTTTAATACAAAACACGAAATGCTAAATTTGACCGAAAATGTCGAAAATATCATCCATTAATCCCCTTAAAATGTCGCAGTTTGAGTAATATTGCATTTGTCCAACACTCTTAAGTATTTAGAAACACGTCTCCTTCACTGTTCTTTAACTATTTAAGACAATTAATACCAAATACAGCGTATTTAAAACATTTAACAGTGCGTTACCTCGTGAACCTCAGCTATGGCTTTTCGAGTATGCGCAGTGGGGCCATAACAAGAACTCTGCTTTTTGAAGCGGCTCATTCTTTTTGTCGCTAAGTGTACGTAGATAAATGATAGTGTAGTGATTAATAACATGAAGATGTATAGTGTATGTGCACACGGTATACATAATGTTATTGGGAGATAAAAACAATGTATTTGAGTAGACCAGAAAAAAAGTAGAGCACCTGCAGACTCATTAAAGAAATTGTTAAAATTGACGACCTCCATCCTCACAACACAGACGACATCAGCGACGAAAGGATTCTCGTATCCTATTAAGATACCAGGTGTCTCAGGGAACATATCACATGCTGCGATTATGCGTACATCTGTATCAATACGGGATGCATACACCAGTGTTTTCTGATGTCCTCACAAAAAAAATAATCAAATGGACTAAGATCTGGAGAATGAGGTGGCCACACTGCAGTTAGACTACCTCTTCCTATCCAACGGCCACGATACACTCCATCCAAACGATTTCGCACGTTTCGGCAGAAATGGGGAGGAGCTCCATCATGAACAGCATGTGGGTTTATTTCACACCAAAAATGTGTATTATGGTAATTAAAAACACCATCGCGTGTGAATTCTGCTTCGTCTGTAAATAAAATGTTACATGGGAAACGAGAGTTGACTATAGTCTGTTGTTGCATCCACTGACAAAACATCACTCTAGGAACAAAGTCCGCATCATTGAGACATTTAACTTGTTGGAGGTGGTAAGGGTACAGTAAATTCCGCTGTAAAATTCTCCATACACTACTGTGGCTTAGTACAGGCACTTGTGTGGCAATTCTTCTCGTCGAGGTTACCGAAGAGAGCTGTACTGCTTCCAACACCATATCCTCAACCTAAGGCGTAGTGCGAGCAGGCCTACCTACTGCTCTGCCATGTGCAAAATCCTAATTTTCTCTCAGGCGCTGATGGACGCTTGTAAATGTACGACTTTTGGGGTGTCTTCCATCAGTATATTTTTCTTGATACAAACGTGCAGCCCTACCGTACATGAAATGCATGTCCGCATACTCTTCGTTACTGTAAGGTTCCATTGTAACTACAACACAGCACAAGTGGCACTCCTCAGACGAGACTGATACCTTTTGAGACTGTATACTGTATCCGTCCTGTACGTTCTGCGTGTATGGTTTGATTACAACTCTATCTCTCGGCAATGTTCAGTTTCGTAAACAAATAACATAGGATGGCTTGAAGTGGGCAAGGAGTAAACCGTACGATGTTACAAACAATGACGTCAGTGGCGGCTTGTAACCATACATTCGTAATTATCTCGCAAACGGCTCGTTTGCGGCCCATGTTTACTGGGGCATTGTTGCTCGTATTATCGTGTATTTTCAACCATGTAAGTTTGCGCCATCCTTTTAGATACACCCTGTATATAAACATTAATGATTGTTTGTCGTATTGTATGCGCTGCCATATCGCTTATTCGAATCAGCCGTTAACATAAAAACACATTAACTTTCATCTTTCTGCTCGTTTATGCCAAGAAGATCGGGCAACGCCGGGTAATCAGCACGGGTTATCACAAATAATTACGATATAAATGTTTCCTTTGCTTTTGCAACTGAACATAAAACACATCAATTTTCGTTTTTCAGCTAATTTATGACAAGAAGATCTAAATAAGTAGATTCCCGGGCAACGCCGAGTAAAAGCACGAGGTATCTAAAAATAATTACGATTTACATTTTTGTTTTTACTTATTCATATTGGCCTATATATATATATATATATATATATATATATATATAAACATTAATTTTAGTATTTCAGCTCATTTATGCCAAGAAAATCGGGTTAAGTAGATTCCCGGGCAACGCAGGATGATCAGCGTGGGATATTTAAAAATAATGACGATATAAATTTATAATTATTTTTCCTTTGTCTTATTCAACTAAACATAAAAAAACACATTATATTTAATTTATTTAGGCGTAACAGCGCACGCCGTGTATTAGCTAGTCTAATAATATATAAGATATATTTCTCTCTGTAGATGACCAAGTTTTAATATCTAGTTGTTGAGAGTGACGAAGAAAGGGCTTCATTACAATGTAAGTAAATTTAATTTCAAAATTCCAGCTAACAAAACATTTTAGAATTTACAGGAGCAGAGATAATTAGAGTTAAAATTGTCTTCGAAGGAAATATAATTGAACAGATTGCATACCTCACATTTTCTATATGAGGATATGAGGAATAAAAATATTCATTATAAAATGAATTCAAACTGTAGGCGGCATTAGTAATAGCTCCTAAAAACAACAGAAAGGATAAAAAATTAAATTGTATAAAATAATGTTAGAAATAACGTTGCTTTATGTTCAGAGTTTTAGATAATCAAAAGAAAATTGGAAAGGAGAATTGAACCAGAGGTAATGAGATTTTTACATCTGGTGCGAGGTAGACCTTAATGCATAAAATAAAGAGAAGCAAATATATAAGGGGAGAACTAAACATCAAATTAATAAACAAAATAAAACAAGTTAGAAATTATTGGAACAACACAAAGAAGTTAGAAAAAATAAATTGTTACCTTATATAACAGTCGTCCTTCTGCTTGTGGAGTGGTACACCTGACAAGCAGAAGATAGAACATATATTCCGAAAGGCCTCCTGGATATTTCACAGCAATATATAATTGAGGACAACTGAAATCTGAGGTACCAATTTCATATTTTTAAATTTTACATAGTGACCTCAAAGGTGTTCCGTAATGGATTTTGGAAGTATATACAAAGAATTGAAGTAGACCCCATACCAAAACTAATAAAATACAACCAAAAATGAAGAATAAATGTTGGAAGACCGAAGACAAGACGGCCTCAAGAGTAGTAAAGAATGAAACCGGAACTAGCCTTATTAGGTTTAATCCATGCAACTGATGTTGATTATTATAATGATTAAGCCTAAATCATTTAGCAGTAAATTACTATACAATTTTCGACTTCATTTTTTAGTTGTTAATGTATCAGATCATATTGAAAGTGTGTTCAGTAATAAATTATTGAATTTAGCAAAAATAAAATATTACAAATGTTATTGAAAACAAAGATGAGATACAAGTAATAGAAAAACGAATTATATAATTGTTATGAACAAAATATTTAGCTGAAGCACATTCGTGAAGTAAAGTTACACGAATAAACAAAACAGAATTCAGCATTACCGAGTGAGTCATCCTAGTTCCACTTGTAGCGTTTTATTTCCTGTTCGACATCTTCAGATATTTTTATGAAATTCCACACTTCAATTTCCTCGACCTAGCATTGAAAGATCATTCTTTCCTCTTTCAGTCCGGTTGAAGAAGGAATTCAAACAAATTATTATATTACTATCCTCTATATTTTTATTCCTGAATATTAGCTTTCAATATTTTGCAGTTATTCTTTTCTACTGCCTCAATATCACTATCAAACCCGTAGGTTTATGGTCTTGCGGACATAAGCTCTCCAACCTATTCTGAGATATTGCTTTTAAACATCATCATCATCATCTGCATTCATGGATTACGTCTGTTGACCCGTTATGACTTCAGCCCATCTCTTTCTAGGTCTGCACACACTCGGGTGCCTTTAGGTTTGCTTTTTATTTGTTTTGGATATCAATCTTAATTCATGCTTGCTGTGGTCGTCATAAGGTTTATCAATCCGGCTTTTCTTCTGCTGAAGTTTATGAGTAAGTTATGTTTTACTAGTAGAGGTTACCAGCCTCTAGCCAAACCCCTCTTCCTGGAGGGCAGGGAACTGCAATTTCGGAGTGTTCGTCTCCTAGAGAAGTTGCCTTCACTATGGCTTTGGGGACTTCTCTTCTCCCCACGTAACCCTGTGGACGGGGCCCTACCCAGGTACTACCCACTGGACGAGTGGGACCTGGAGCTCACAAAATAGCAGGGGCGCCTACTCCCTGAAGTGGACTACCTCTTTCAAGGGTTCCACTCTGTTACCCTGGCTTTTAAACATCTCCTATATAATCTACGTACCTCAAATCATGATTGATGTTATTCTCCCACCTCATTGTTACCTATCTACTGGACTCTTTCCCTCTTATTTTCCTACAAGGAGTTTCCATGCCCATATTTCATTTCCCTTTCGTACCACATGCCCTGCCATGGAAGACAATGAGACTTGATTTTTCTTATTAGCCTATATATGATTTCCCATGAAGATAATACAGCTCACAGTTATGCAGTCTCTACCATCTTTTCATCTCTCTATGTTCCAAAAATGTTCCTAAAAACTCTATTCTCATATAGGCCTACTAGTAACGTAGAATGCAGCTTTCACGGCAGATAGAACTCACCATTGAAGATGATCTCTGTAGTTAGGGAGAAACGTCTGGGTGAAACACAATTTATGGACTACAGCCCTACAGCCTGCAATATTTTGATGTAAATACTCGTAATCTTTTCTCCTCCCTTAAGGTAAGATACATGTTTGTCATCCATATAATTTAATTAGGAGAATAAAAGTTGTATTTATTTTATTTACGTTTTTTGAGGGAATTTAGGACGCCAGAAGTCCTTGTAATGCATAATGGAATGCTTTTCCAGAATTGAACGAATGTTTAATCTCCTTGTGCACCTCATTTCTCTTTGTAATTATTGTTCGTAGCTATTTGAATTTAGCCACTTGTTAAAATTTTCCCTCATTTGTTATTAACTGTCCATTTTCTATTATATAATGTATTTCTATGTGTGACCATACATTCAATTTTATTGATATTTACTTCCAGCTCCAATTTATTAGTGTTACTCAATAGATTATGTGTGTTGATCCTTAGTATCTCTTCACTATCGCCTTATAACTAACTTGCACATCTCATGATAGTATTCTTTTAACAATAATTGTTAAATTACAATAATTGTTATTAATTATTAATAAATTTAATTATTTATGAAAATAATATTAAGATTAACAAATATTTTCATTTGTTTTAATATTGTATAACAGTTAAATTAGTTTCCTATATATCATTATTTTCTTTGTTTTATATACATTAGATAGGGACAGTCTACCAACAATTTCATTTATCTTCGAAAATATGTTTTATTATTAGTTTTATTCTTAATCTTAACTATTATTAACTGTATATATGCAGTCAATATGCCCATTTCACCAATTAATGTTTTAAAATGGTCAACAAGTTTCTACAGCCAAACTGTCATTCTCAAGACCAGATATTGGCTCAATATCTGGTCTTGAGAATGACAGCTTGGCTGTAGAAACTTGTTGACCATTTTAAAACATTAATTGGTGAAATGGGCATATTGACTGCATATATATTTTAATATTTTATCACCAAGAAGATCACTTGTGTATTAAATTATTATCTGGTTGCATTATAGATCGTAATATAAAATATTTTATCTTATTGATCAAATCTTCATTTAGTATTTAATATAAGAGTAAATTATGAGTGTTATATTCTGATGTAATATATGTTTGTCCTGGTGAGTGGAAGAGAAGGCCTTAACTCTACCAGGCTAAATAAATAAATAAAAAATAAAAAACAATAATACTACTTCTTCAGCATAAACTAATAGCTTATTAATAGCATTTAGTTGTAGGCCTTGTTCGTTCTCTAAAGCTTTGGTAGCATGGTATAGTACAAAATTGAAATGCAAAGGATATAATGATCTTGCATTATCCCATTTTAAATTTCAAAAGTACCTGAAAACTGGTTGTCTACACACACTCTACTAACTAATTGACTCACTCAGTGGCACCTGGAGGTTCGTGTTAACTTGGACTCAGGAACATAATAAATATTTATTCTGTCTTAATGTTATCAATCACATCCTGTATAATTCACCTACTTCAAAGTGTGCTTGTTTACTCTCCGATCACATTCTTGGTTTAAATATTGATAACTTTCCGTCTTGTTTTCGTACTGTAAGTTTCTATATCATTCTTTCTTTCCCCACCCGTAACGATGTTCTTCATCGCAGTATACGACATAATTTAACTGTTATCATTATATCAAATTTTCCATAAATAGGGAAAATAAGCATAGGCTCAGTTCTGCAAATGTAAGCTACTATGCATTACAGGGATTTATGTCATCACAGTTTCTTAAAAAAAATAAATAAACGCAATATATATATAACTGTTATTCTCCCAATTATATCGTATGGCTGTGAAACATGGATTTATACTTTAAGAGAGAAGAAAATAATTATTACCAGCATTTGGGAATAAAATTATTAGGAAAAATGTTAGACCGAAGAGGGACGAAGAGACGTGTAAATGGAGAAATTTTCTAACTGTGAGATACATGACATTCATGACAAGACATATATAATAACAGTTAAGTCTCGTAGACTGCCATAGACAGGACATATGGCACAAACTGGGCGTGGAAATTACGTGAAAGGAAATCAGGTGGAAAGGGAACATAATGAGGTGGGATAATAAAATTAACCAGGATATGAGGGAACAGTAATTTAGGGAGATAATTAGAAAATTTGGTTCAGGATATGGCTGTATGGAAAGCATATGTCCGCGCGGCTATTAACCTAATGTGTTCGATAGTAAGTTACTTAGAAACTGTTCACTGTTATGCAATTTCATCCATTAACCTTCACGTCCTCTTCACATTATTCTCAGGTAATGACAATATTTTCTCTTTTCTTAAAGTAAGAGATCATGGTTCGAATCCATACATAAGAGTCCACCGCTGTGGTCTGGAGTTAGCGTGGTACCTTGTCACGCAGCGGGCTCTAGTTCGATTCGCAGTCGGGACAGGCTCCTGGGTGAGGTCTTTTTCGGTGTTTTTGCTCACCCCTAAGCCAAATGTCAAGAAGGTTAGGGCCAAACGGTCCCCGAAAATCATCCGGCCATCATCATCATCATCATCGTCGTCATAATCCTTCACCGGTGTGGAAAGCAACGGGAAGCTACAAGTACCATACTTGTAATTCCCTAGTGAAGCTACAAATCATAGCATGAAAATGTTATGATTGCTGTGAAAGATCTGCCCTCGGGCACAATTACTTCTTCTTCTTCTTCTTGTAGTTCTTTTACGTGAACTATTCCGTAATTATTTTTTATGAAAGTTCGTCTTTCTACTGGTATTTTAAATATAGCTGCTAACTAAAAAAATATACTAATCATGTAGGTCACATCTCCATTAGTTTTAAAGAATGATTAGTTTTATACTTAAAAATATATCTCAAATTACACTAACTTACAGTTGTCAGTTTTTTGTCTAGTAAAGTTGAGATCATTCTGGGTTTAGGTTGCCTTTTTTTTTAAATGTCTTGTACTCGAAATATAAATACTTCTAACATTTATTAAAACTTGGTGTCGTTCTTTCGTAACAATGCATTGAAGTCACTATAATTACCACTGATCTCAAGATTATGAATTTTGGTTTTAGGCGGCTTTGATTACCGCTTATATAAGGAATCGCTCCTTAGGAATGGCGGAGAGGGTTCATTCGTTTTATTGATTACAATTGTGCTAAAAAAGCTGGATGATGCATTATTCAGATTACGCCTACCCGTTAAGGGTACAAGTCTAATCCAGTATTATGTATTAAGCTTGTAATGACAAAACATCTTATATTATGTGAGCATATTAATGATAAAGTCCATGTTTCATGGCAATGTTACTGTTATCTACCGAACACATTTAGTAAATATTACGTAAGGTTGCGTGGGGCATTCTGTACTCTAAATCAATGTCTTCTCACTCCTCGCCGCATGCATTAAACCAACCTGCGGTTCATGACCTTAGAATTCAACATACTAATGCGCATGTCTCCTACTGGGATCGATTCCCGAGGGATAAAAGTCTTGACTGTTGTTTTCTTATTTCATTGAGTAATTTGACGAACTCCAAAAATAGAACTGCCTTGTATCAATAGTATATTTAACATGTTTTTAATTAAAATAACGTACCTACCACGTGCCCAGATTTAAAGAAAAACTTCTTGAATTTCAACAGTTTGCTACAGAAAATAAACTACTGTCATATTTAATGAAATCTTTCTCATAAAGCCGATTCAATTGCTAGTTCCGCAATTAGTGGCTTATGTACTAGTAACTAACTAACTAACTCAATGGCACTATCGAACCCGTAGGTTCATGACAGCGCGGACTTAAGCTCTCCATACATCCCTATCCCGAGATAATATTTTCCAATCATCACCTATGTAATCTACTTCCCTCAAATATTAATTAATATTCTCTCACCTCATTCTTGGTCTACCAACAGGGCATTTTCCTTCTGGTTTCCCTACAAGAAGCTTCTATGCACGTCTTCCATTCCCATTCGTGCCACATGTCCTGCCCATCACAGTATACGAGACTTATCTGTTCTCATTATATCTGGCTTCCTATAAAGACCGTGTAATTCACTGTTATGCAGTCTTCTCCATTCACCTATCCGTTCATCTCTCTTTGGTCCAAACATTTTCCTAAGAACTTTATTCTCAAACACTCGTAAACTCCTTTCCTCCCTTAAAGTAAAAGTCCATGTTTCGCATCCATATAATATAACTGGTAGAATAAGAGTTCATATATTTTCAGTTTACCACTTTTTCAAAGGAGTTAGGAAGTCAAAAGTCTCTGTAATGCATAATAACACGCATTTCCAGAATTGAGCCTATGTTTAATTTCTTTGTGCATCTCATTCCTGTTTGTGATTATTGTTCAAGGTATTTAAATTCAGCCACTTCCTCAAAATTTCCCTCATTTGTCATTAGCTGTCCATTTCCATTATATAATGTATTTGTACGTGTGACCATATATTAAGTTTCATTGATATTTACTTCCAGTCCCAATTTCTTAGTGTTACTCAGTAGTGTTTGCGTGTTGTCCTTTAGTATCTCCTCGCTATCGCCCAATAATACTACATCATCAGCATAACTAACAGCTTATTAATACCATTGAGTTGTTGGCCTTCTTCATCCTCTAAAGATTTGATGCCATGCTCTAGTAAAAAATTAAATAGTAGAGGAGATAGTGCCTACACGCACCCTACTATGTGTGGCATTTAGACACATTCGTATAAGTCTAACTAACTTTTTAGGAATTCCTAACTCTTAATTGAATCGTATGCCTTTTAAAGTCTACGTATAGTTGATGTACAGTAATATTATATTCCCATTTCTTTTCTATAATCTGTCTTAAGCTAAAAATCTGATCTGCCGTAACCTGTTTCTTCTAAATCCACACTGATGATCTCCTATAATGTCATCAATATAAGGAGTAAGCCTGCTTACTAATATATTTGTTAGAATTTTGTACGAAGTTGAAAGTAATGAGATGCCCGTGTAGTTGTTGCAATCAGTTTTATCTCCTTTCTTATACATTGGTACGATAATCGATTATTTCCATTCATCTGGAAGAGCTTCTTTATCCCAAATCACATAAAGCAAGTGCCGTATGTTGTCCATCAATTTTTATCCCCCTGATTTTATCAGTTTTGCTAGGATCTCAACTGAACTTGATGCTTGATACAGCTTCAATTTTTTTTTCGCCGTTTCAACTTCTATTGCACTCGGTTCTACGATTAGCATTTCTGCTGTCTGTAAATTATCCTCTTCAATATCCTGTTCTGTATTTACATTTAATAGCTGATTAAAGTTAATTTTCCATCTATTTAATATACTCATAGAATCTGCAATCATATCCTCATTTTCTTTCCGAATTATGTTTGTTCTGGCCTGAAACCCTTTCTCCTCTATACTAATTCCCTGATATAATTCTCTAATGTTCCTGTGTTTTGCCTTCATTTCAAGATCACTATTCTTCTCTCTCGAATATTCCCTCTTTTTATTCTTTATTAACTTGGTGGTTTCCCATCTAATACTACCCAATTGCTCTAAATATACCTCATTTGACTCGTGTAACCATTTCGTTTTTGCTAGCTTTCTTTTCTTTACAATGTCGGAACATTACTCATCAAACAATTTCTTGTTCTGCATTTTTTTAAACAACCAATGCTTTCTGATGCTGATAATTTAATATTATCTCTTACAAGCTCACATTCTTTGTTTATATCAGTTTCTTCTTCGTTTGCCACATTGTCATCTGAAGATTTCATTAGATCAAATCTATTAGCAATTTTGATTTGGTATTCTTGCCGCATTTATCTTTTTCAAGTTTTTTAATTCAAATTTCACAGAATCATTTTTAGCGTTTGTTCCTCTCATAAGCGATAGCCGTTGTCTGATTTTCACCCTCACCAGATGATGATCCGAATTGCTGTCTGTCTCTCTAACTGATCTAACATCGATGATACTACTGTGCCAGCGTTTGTCCACTAATACGTGATCTATCAAGTTTCGAGTATTGCCATCTAGAGACGTCCAGGTGTATTTATGAATATCCTTATGCTGAAATGTTGTGCTCTTAACAATGATATTCTTCGATGTGGCAAATGTGACTAATCTAGCCCCATTGTCGTTACTATCTTCATGAAGACTGAATTTGCCTATTGTTGGTTTGAATATATCTTCCCGTCCCACTTTTGCATTATAATCTCCTAAGACAATTTTCATTTGATATCGTGAAAGGTTATCAAATAAATATTCTAATTCTTCATAGAACTCATCCTTGATCTTGTCATCTTTATCTTCTGTGGTGACATGTGCATTTACAATTATAAAATCATGTCATTTACCCTATAGAATTATGTATGATATCCTATCACTGACAAGCTTAATATCTCGGATAGCGGATAGGATCATCCTTCGGACTAAAAAACCCGTTCCAAATTCAGGTCTTTCTGCACCCCCGCAATATAATGCAAAGCTTCCTGATTCCTGACTACCTGCTCCTGGCTATATAACTTCCTGTATAGCGAATATATCCAGGGGCGATTTATCTAATTCACGGGTTAATATTTCTATAGCCCCACTATTGTATAAAGTCCCAACTTCCCATGTTCGTAGGAACAAGTCCCTATGTTTGAGCCTTTGGCATGGGTTCCCGGAAGTAAACCCGCCCGGAGAAACAAATGGGGGACTATTTGACCTCCGGAAAATTTTACGACAGTTGAACCCATGTCCGCATGTCTTGACGGTTGTTTTTTTTACGATGAAAGATCGTCACTCTTTCGATCAAGGTACTTTTCTCGTCTGGCTTATCACCTTCGACCAGTCCGGCATGGGTAACCCTATCGGCAGCAATGCTACCGCCGGCATAGCTCTCGGGATCATTTAAGCACGCAAGCCACTCCACCACGTAAAGGTAAAGATACCATGGAGGGGCGTATGTACTTACTTACTTACTCACTGGCACTATCGAACCCGTAGGTTCATGGCCGCGCGGTCATAAGATCCCCATACATTCCTATCCTGAGCGAATGCTTTCCAATCATTCCCTGTATAATCTAATCTACTTCCCTGAAATCATAGTTAATGTTATTCTCCCATCTCATTCTTGGTCTACCAATTGGGCGTTTTCACTCTGACTTTCCTATAAGAAGCTTCCATGCACGTCTTTCATTTACCATACGCGCGACATGTCCTGCCCATCGCAGTCTACGAGACTTAACTGTTCTTATTATATCTGGCTTCCTATAAAGTCCATGTAGTTCATTTTTATGAAGTCTTCTCCATTCACCTGTCTCTTCATCTCTCTTTGGTCGAAAAATTTCCCTAATAACTTTATTCTCAAAAACTAGTAATCTCATTCTCTCCCTTAAAGTAAGAGTCCTTGTTTCGCACCTATATAATATAACTGGTATAATAATAGTTTTATATATTTTCGGTTTAATGATTCTTCAGATGGGAATTGCTAAAAGCATTATAAGAAGCATTATATCAGGAGTCATGGGATAAATTTATAAGCTCAGTAGAACATGATATGTATGGAAGACAAGAAATAGGTTATAAATTAGTGAAACATCTAAATCAGACTGAGAAAGATTCTGCCAGATTGAATAGCGATCCCAGAGACAAGAAATGGATCCAGCAATGACGAAAAACTTTGGAAAAAGGAGGAAATTGAAGGAAAAAGAGAACAATGAGGAAGAAATAAAAGTGGAAAATATTGATGTAATAGACATAAATGAATTAGAAATGGCTTTGAAAACCACTAAGAATAGGAAAGCAACAGGATTAGATAATATAAATATGGAATTAATCAAATATAGTGGAATATTGTGTAAACTACGAATACTTCATCTAATTAATATATGTTGGCAGACCTATGGGATTCCAACCACTTGGAAAACAGCAATTGTCAAGAATATATTCAAAAGAGGAGACCGGAGAAATTGCGAGAATTACAGAGGGATTAGCTTAATGAATACTGGCTACAAAATATATACGAAAATAATAAATAATAGATTGAGAAACATAACAGAAGTAATAATAAGTGAAAATCAAAGTGGATTCAGAAAGGGAAGGTCATGTATAGACAATGTCTTTACACTGAAACAACTCATAGAAAAGAGAAGAGAACATAACTTAGAAACTCACATTGGATTTATAGATTTGGATAAGGCCTTCGATCGAGTAAACAGACAAAAATTATGGGAAATATTACGAATGAAAGGATACCCGCTGTGCCTTGTTGAAACAATAAAGACATTATATGAAGACACAAATATAATTATAGATACCGGATTCAAAAGAACAGATGCAATCAAAACAAATACTGGATTACGACAAGGATGTAGTTTATCACCCACTTTGTTTAATATATATATAGACGATATTTTTAATAAATGGAAAGTTTTTAGTAAATCCAGGAATAAGAATGGATAATAAAATGTGCATAAATAATCTTTTATTTGCTGACGATGTAATCATAATACAGAAAAATGAAGACGACTTACAGAAATCAATGCATGCATTAAATGAAATATGTAAATTATACGATCTAAAAATTTCTGTAAGGAAAAACGAAGACCATGGCTTTTAGAGGAAGAGATCCAGTGAGAACCAAAATTATTTTAGAAAATCAAAGTATAGAACAGGTGTCTAGTTTCAAATATTTGGGCTGTGATATTGGCTACAATGTGGAAAGAGATATTGACTCCAAAATAAATAAATTTCAGACGGTGTGTGGAACAATACAGAGAACATTCAAAAATAAAATTAGAAAAGAAACCAAGATAAAAATGTATAATGTTATGGCGGTTCCCACAATATTGTATGGATGTGAAACTTGGGCTCCAGTGAAAAGACAGAAGGATAGAATACAGAAGGCAGAGATGCGGTTCCTAAGACAAGTAAAAGGATGTACAAGACTTGATAGAATAAGAAATGAGGATATAAGAGAAGAATTGAAAGTAACAGCCTTTATTGGATAAAGTCACGAATTACAGACAGAAATGGATTGATCACATGGATGGAATGAGCAAGGAGAGATATCCATTGTTAGCCAGAAATTATCAAGCAAGAGGAAGGCGTGATGTTGGAAGACCTAGAAGACGTTGGGCTGATGCAATATGAAGTCGGAACGGGCAATTGCCTAATCCCTGGAGTGATGATGATGATGATGATGATGATTCTTCAAAGGGGTTGAGACATCAAAAGTCTCTGCAATGCGTAATAACACGCATTTCCAGAATTGAGCCTATGTTTAATTTCTTTGTGGATCTCATTCCTGTTAGTGATTACTTTTCCTAGATATTTGAATTCAGCAACTTCTTCAAAATTTCCGTCATTTATCATTAGCTGTCCATTTCCATTATATAATGCATTTCTACGTGTGACCATATATTTAGTTTTATTGATATTTACCCTCAGTCCTAATTCCTTAGTGCTACTCAATTGTGTGTGCGTGTTGTCCTTTAGTATCTCCTCGCTATCGGCCAATAGTAATACATCATCAGCATAAACTAGACCTAACTGTTTATTAATACCATTGAATTGTAGGCCTTTATCATCCTCTAAAGATTTGATGGCATGCTCTAGTACAGAATTAAGTAGTAGAGGATATAGTGTATCTCCTTGATTCCTTTCCAAAGTAATGTCATAATTTAGAAATCGTTTACAATTTTTACCGTAAAATAAATTTTCCTTTGAATCCTAGAATAGAAACATATTTTGTTCAGTCGGACAACAATTGTCGCTGCCATCATTTAATTTTATGGTATGTAATACCGCCGTATATTGAACATCTTTTTATGGTTAATTTTTTAATTTTTTTTATAAACATGTTTCAGGTCAAGGTGCTCATATTCCGAATGCCGTTTTAGTATCGAAATTACTTACGCCTTTAATTATTTTATGAATAACGTTTGTTTACACACACTTTCTTTCTTCCCATCTCATTAACGCAGTTTAACCTCTCGCCTTATAGGTACTTTTAAGTGCCACTCACTACCCTGGTATTACAGTGGCACGACCCGTCGGGAGAAGGTTTTTAAAAGTATTGATCACATACATAATATTGACCATAAAAGGACATGGAAAGCCTCAGTGATCAGCTCAATGTCAGCATATCCTTCGAGGCAACACAACATTAACACGAAAAACACCGTTCACACACACATTTATACTAAACATGGCGAATGTGATAATAGTTATTATGATGGCCAGATGATGTATGCAGACAGTTTGGATGCTTTCATAAAATGGAAGCAGGCCAATTCAAAATGAAGACTTTTAAAATTTCACTTTTTTTTAAAAAACTGACAACTTAAATTAGAAATTAAAACTTTCATTCATTTAACATATCATTTTTTTTTCTTGTCCGACTTCAATATGGATGGCAGCTGAATGCGATAGTAGTGAATCACATCCTCTCTTGTTGGTTTTCTCTCTTTCTTCGTTGTATGTTTTTTTCCTAGAATCAGGTTTACAATTTCCTTCTTCTTGTGTAGCTTCCGTTGTATTTTCTATGTCCAATTTTCAGATTCCTTCCCTTAAAATTTATTTCATGATAGCATATTTTGTAATAATAATCGTCAGTTTGGATAACTTCTATAGGCCTACTACACCATAATATCCTGATAACTTCATAGTAACCAGGAGGCCTATCCATTTGTAACACTGTAATTCAACATTTCAAAATAAGCTATAATCAAAATTAATTTATTTAATTAACTAAACGTCCCGCGCCGTAGCCGAGCGGTTAAGGTAGGGACCCTTGGCGTTGAGCTACGGGAATTGCTCTGGTTCGAGTCTCCATGGGGGGAAGACATTTTCTCATGGTATTTCGGCCAGTATGGGACCGGTGCCCACCCAGCATCATGAGGCAATTGGGTAGCTACAATAAGTAACGGCTCCAGGTTGAGGAACCAGCTATAACGGCTGGGGACTCGACATGCTAACCACATGTCACACCTACACTGGCTGTTGATCATCTACCTCTGTGATTGACACATGTGGATGTGAAGGGCCAGCAGCCGGCTGGTATAAGGGCAACCGCTGAAAAGTGGAAAGACCCTCAATCGGATCGGAATTAACAAAACGAAATTTTGACTTGGTGAGGAATTCGCTTAGTTTACGCATATCCTGCATGTCACACTTTTACATTCAATAAAATATCTGACGTGTATCTAAAGAAAACCAGATGGTCCACTATTTTTTTGTAGAATCAAAGAAATCCTGTAATAGAGCGGGACTTGGAAGATACTATCAAAGTACCTAGTCGGCCGCGGTGGTCTCGTGGTTATGTTCCTTGCTTCTAGTCTCGAGGGTCGCGGGTTCAAATGCTGCCGACGTCGATGGATTTTTAAGATGGAGAAAATCCAAGGAACAAGTCCTCCGGAGGATACCTCAAGTCGTAGGGTCTCGAGTCTGAAGATTTTCAGGCTCGTAACAGATCTGCAAGCCTAAATAAAAAAGGACTCTTTGTAACATTTAACCCACCTTCATCCATCCAAGTAATACCTTAGTTACCTATAAACAAAATTCGAATAAACACAGGGCTAACAATCAACAAGGCACTATTAAGGCCAATACTCACATACGCAAGCCCCGTATGGGGACACGCCGCTAGAACTCGCAAAAAGAAACTGCAAGTTTTTCAATACAAATTATTATATATAATTATAGAACTACCACGTGTAACACCGGTCGACATATTACACGATAAAACGGGTGTAAGAACAATCGAAGAGTATATTACACGCATGGCTCTCAAATTTTATAATACATTTGAAGGTCATGATAATTCACTCGTGGCATTGCTGGGAACGTATGAAACAGCCAACAACAAACACAAGCGTCCAAAATGGATCCTGGACTACACTTGACTAGTGAAAGCTGAGAGGGCACACACACACACACACACACATACACAAACACGCACACACACACACATACACATACGCGCACACACACACACGCACACATACACATACATACACACATACACATACACACACTCACAGAAACACATCACACTATTACACAATTATAATTAAAACATTGTTATATAATGTATCAATATATTAATGCAACAAATTAACAACTAATCCTACTGCTACAGGTACATCCCACCAGTTCCAGAGAAACTTAAATCACGAGACAACAACAGAGAGAACAGGAACAACTGCAGAATAAATTTAAAAATGCACATATTACCATAATCCATCCAGCCATAGTAATTCTGCCCTTCTCATGCTATGCTTTGCAGCTTTACTAGAGAATTATAGGTGTGGTAGCTTCCCGTTGCTTTCCACACAGGTGAAGAGTGATGACGATGACCGGATGATTTGCGGGGACCGTTTGGTCCTAAGCTTTTTGACATTTGTCTTACAGGAAAAAACCCCGAAAAAACCACACCCAGGAGCCTGTCCCGACCGGGAATCGAACTCGGGCCCGCTACTTGACAAGACAGCACGCTACCTCGAGGCCAAAACGATGGACGTACCATAATTGTGTAAATAATTGTAATAACTTGAAATGTATATAGATTATATTTAAATAAAGAAAATCCTGATGTCCGGTTTTGGCCCTCCATATAGAATCATCCGAAAGCCAAACTTGACAAGATCCCGTGTGATCGACTATTCCGTTTGAGGTTTTAAGCGGTTTCTCTCAATCCAAGAACAAATGCTGGAATAGAACCCCAAAAGGTCCGCTTCCGACTTCACTTTGCTGATTAACTTCAAATTTAAATTCAAAATTCTAAACGGGGGCTATTTTTTTTTTACCGGAACTTGGGGTTCTACCTATAAAAGGAGAACCAAAATGGATCACTCACCGCCAACACACTAAGTGATGGCCGCAGAGCTTACCATCTATCTATCTACCTATCTATCTACCTACTAGATGTCTAATTGAGGCGATGTGCTAACGACATGTCACTCGTTGGCATCTATAAGTAAATAAGCGTAACAAAATTAGCTTGGTTAAGAAACTCCCGCTACGGAGCACTCATGTCCGCACGCGAGACGTCAGGGGTACATAAACACATCAAATGTACCTAAACAGTGAAATACACATATATAATTTATTTTAATAATTTATGTTTAGTGACAACTACACATGGTCAACCGTAAGAGCTGAATAACATGTCCATAATTTAAAAATAATGTAGCCGGAGTAACATTATTTAAGTATAGAGTGAGTTTCTTTAATTTAACTTAAATGTTTAGCCTATACAAAGTTTTCAAATTTGCTTTATTTCTTTTCCAATGCTACACTCTACTACACACATATAATTTTATGCTATAAGATTCTGGAAAATGGCTCTAGTTCGTCCTACACCGAAATCAAACACTCCCACAACACTCGATGATTATAGACCAATTAGTATTCTTCCCTGTTTATCTAAAGCACTGGAACACATAATACACTCACAGTTAACATACTACCTCACCACACATGACTTACTTGATGAACATCAGTCTGGTTTTAGAACAGGACATCACACAAGTACTGCACTACTTGACATTGTAGAGGACATAAGAGACTCAATGGACAAAAGAAAACTCACCGCAATAGTCCTACTCGACTACAGCAAAGCCTTTGACACAGTAGATATAGACTTAATGCTAGCGAGACTAAAGACACTACATCTGTCGGAAAACTGCCTTGATTGGTTTGCATCTTACCTCACTAATCGTCAGCAATCAGTTTCTGTTAATAATCGTATTTCTTCCTGGCGCTTGGTGAGGAAAGGGTTACCTCAAGGCGGCGTCCTCGCTCCTCTTCTCTTCTCGATTTATATTAATGACGTGACCAAGAAACTACAAAACTGCAAGCATCATCTTTACGCCGACGACCTACAGATTTACACACACTTTAGGCCTGACGAAATTAATGAATATATTGACAAAGTAAACACTGACCTCAGGCATATATCTTTATGGTCCAGACAATATGGGCTGAAACTAAATGTAAACAAAACGCAAGCAATAATTATCGGACATCCAAGGCTATTACACCTCATAAACAATGGCAATATGCCGGCTGTCATATTAGATAATGAACAAATTCCTTATACCGACGTCGTTAAAAACTTGGGATTTTACTTAGATTCTAATTTAAATGGCATGAGCAAGTAAAACAAACATCTAAAAGGATCTTCTCCATAATGCATTCCCTAAAGCGACTTAAATATTTTCTTCCTACAACTCTTAAAAGAATTTTAATCCAAACTTTAGTGATGCCGCATTTTGACTACTGTGACGTTCTACTAACTGACATAAGTGACGGATTGTCGGACAAACTGCAGCGTGTCCATAATATGTGTATCAGATTCATATTTAATGTTCGAAAATACGATCACATTTCTCCATTATTCCACGAATTGTCATGGCTACATCTAAAAGAGAGAAGAAAATCGCACTATCTAATTCTCCTATTTAAGATCCTACTTACCTCGATTCCCAATTATTTATTATCCCGTTTCCAGTATCTATCCTCAAACCATAACTTAAACACAAGATCACAACATAGTCTCTTAAGCGGACGTGTTTTTGTTAGAGTGGTTGAAGTGTGCAGGGGACAAATCATTATGGAAGAAGTTAGAAAGCTGATTGAAACATTGTCAACTGAAGTGAAAGAGGGGTTTGAAAAGTGCAACGTGGGTTAAAAAATTCGTGATATTGAGACGAACATGCATTGGATGGAGGACGGATTGAAATGGCTGGAATCTAAATTAGACTATCTCGAAAACCATAGTCGCCGTAATAATATTGTGATATATGGTGTGCATGAAGAAGACAGGGAAAGCTGGGAGGAAACTGAACATATAGTTAAAAGAGTAGTGGCGCAAATCCGGATTGATTTGGTGGACAGTGATATTGAAAGAGCGCAGAGAGGAGGTCGTGGGAATAGTGGAAAGAGACCGATTGTATGCAAATTATCACACTACAAAATAAAATGTTGGATCCTTAGAGACAGTAAATATCTTAAAGGGACCGGTATCAATATTGCAGAAGACTTTAGTGAGAAGGTGCGCCGCGAAAGAGACTTTCTTAAGCGACACATGCTCGAGGCGAGGAGGCAGGGCTGCCATGCAATCATGCAATTTAATAAATTGATTATAAATGGACGAATCTGGAGCAGGGAAAAACTACAAAATATGGACAACTCTGAAAATGAATTTGAAGAGGTCATTGACAGCGAGTCCCCAAAACATACAGGGGACGCTTCAACAGCAGGTGGTCTCCTTACAGCAGAGGAGGGAGAAAATTCTACACGAGAGAAAGAGAGAGGGAACCACTACCTTAATAACTCCCAGGAATCCAATAAACTACAGGAAAAAACGGCCGAACGCAAACAGCATACCCCACCTCTAAGAGGTGAACGACCGGGGACACAAGAACTCCAACAAGAAAATCACTAAGACTTCTGAATCTACCCGCAGAAAAGGAACTATTGAGAGGGGGAAGTTCGAAAAATACAGGTAAGACTAATGACAAGGGAACACAATAGGGTTTGTTGACAGTCGGTTCATGGAATATCGAAGGGTTAAAACAAAAACTTTCAATGGACAGATGTGTAGAGTTTATTGAGACTTTTGATATATTAGCTCTAGGAGAAACATGGTTAAAAGCTAATGAATGCGTAAATCTATGTAATATGAAAGGTTATTTTAAGGGTAATCAAAAGAGAGGAAAGAGAGGTAGATATCCAGGCGGTGTTGCCATTTTATATAAAGCTAACTTAGACCCATAAATTAAAAAGGTAAATATTACTTTAAAAGAGGCAATTTGTATATATTACCATACAGAAAGAGCAGAAATGTGTCTGTTGTCTATTTATCGCCAACCACTAAATTCCAGGTATGCCAATCCAAATTGTTTCGTTGAATTGTCTGACTCGTTGGCAGAAATAAAAGATAGGTTTCCGGAAGCGGGAATAATAATTTTAGAGGACTTTAACTGTAGGATTGGGGAGGAAAATATCACTATAAAATCGGATGATAATGAAACACGAGGTGAGGGTAGGAGAAGCAAAGATAAGATTTTAAATTCAGAAGGAAACCAATTGTTAGCTTTTTGCGATGCATTTGAACTTGAAATTCTGAATGGGAAATATGGGGAAGATAAAAATGGAGAACTGACATTTATTAATAAAAATGGAAGTAGCGTAATCGATTATTCAATATGCACACAATACATGATTCCAGTCCTAAGTAATTTCTGCATAGTTTCCAGAATCGAATCACACCACTTCCCAAACAAACTTATTTTAAATATGAAAGGTATTAGTGAGACAGTTAATGATGAGGTGGCAACAATATTGCGGCCAATTATCCGTTTCAGGTGGATCGAGGATCTGAGAGAAGAATTTAACAGGAGTTTGGAAACGCTAATACAGGATCTGCAATTAAATGATCTTAGCGGGGAGGAAATTATTAAAACTTTGACAGAATATTTTCAAAAAGGAGGGGAAAAATTCAAGGTTAAATACGCAATGAACCAGAAGGACAAAGGGTGGTACAATAATGCATGTAGAAAGAAGAAGAAATTTGTCGAAAGTAGTCTTTTAAAGTTTAGAAAAGAAAGCACAGATGAAGGGAGAACAAATTATGCGCAAGACAGAAAGAAATATAAAGACTTATTGGCAGAAACAAAACTAGCATGGCAAAATAAGAAATCCGAAGAAATGAGAGTCGCGACTGAAAGTGGGAACATTGCGGACATATGGAAAGCGATAAGGGAACTCAAAGTAAAGTCCATAAATCGGAGAAGAATAACGCCCGGGGAATGGAGAAGTTACTTTGATAGGGTGCTGGGAAATGAGAGGTTAAGATATAATCAAGGAAATATAGTTGAGATCCCTGACCCAATTCATATTCAATTACTGGATCAGGATATTTCGAAAAATGAAGTGGTTTCTTCCATTAAATGTTTAAAGAATGGTAAAGCACCTGGAATTGATGGAATACCAGGGGAATTCTTGAAAAATATGATATCATCCAATAAATTATTAGACGTTTTGAAAACTGCGTTCAACAAACTTTTTAATGGAGGAGATTATCCGGAAGCCTGGGCGACAGGTGTCATCCAACCGCTATACAAAGGGAAAGGTGGGGCACAGATACCAGAAAGTTATAGGGGAATTTGTCTCTTGTCAGTGTTCGGAAAAATATATTGTAAAGTACTTTACGAACGAATCAGACAATGGGCTAAAGAGAACAATAGGCTCTCAAAATATCAGGCAGGTTTTAGAGAAGGGTACTCCACGGTGGACAACCTATTTGTTCTGAGAACATTAATTGATGACAATCTGAAAATGAAGGGGGGTAAATTATTTTGTGCATTCATTGATTTTAAGATGGCATTTGATACTGTGGACCGAAGCGCACTTTGGGAAAAATTAAATCGGAAAGGATTGTCTCATAAAATGATACATGCTTTAATGTCAATTTATAAATATGTTAAATTTTGTATAAAAGTAGACCAAGGGCACATTACAGAGAGCAGTGAAGCCAATCGGGGAGTGAGACAAGGTTGCATTTTATCACCAATGCTATTTAATCTATTCGTTGATGATATTGTAGACGTAATGCTAGAAGGAGAAATTGAGGCTCCGGAGATAGGAAATGTTAGAATCCCAGTCCTGTTGTATGCAGATGATTTAATTATCTGTTCCAAGACAATCAAGGGATTGCAAAGAGGTCTTGACCTACTGGAAATATACTGTAGGAATTGGGGATTGACTGTAAATGCTAGTAAGACAAAAACAATGACCTTTAAAAATGGGACGGTTTATGGTAGAACAGAGGAATGGAAATACAGAGATCAAGTTCTTCAAAACGTGAAACATTTTGAATATCTTGGTACGACGTTGAAAATGAACGGAAAGTGGAAAAAAACACATTGATATAGCATTATTTAAAGGGAGGGGACAACTTAACAGTGTACTCGGTATTCTGGGTCGAGTGCCTGATATTCCAGTCAGCACATTAGAAAAAATGTATGGAGCGATGGTCAGGCCAGTAATGCACTATAGTAGTGAGATTTGGGGTTTCCAAAGAACGGAAATACTAAATAAGGTATATACGCATTTTCTAAAGTATATTACAGGACTTAGTAAGGCCGTTTCTAACTGTGGAATTTTATATGAATTCGGGTCATTCCAGGACGACATTAACTGTAAAATTCGTGTACTCAAATACTGGTTGCGAGTAATCCAAGGTGAACAAACAATGCTTAGAGCAATTTGTTACGACCACCAATTAAAAACATAGATGTTAAATTTTGGGCAGACGAGGTTAGGAGAGAACTCCAAAAGATTGGGATGGGCTGGATATGGGAAAAAGGGACTGAAAATCGCAAGAACGTGTGGAGAAAAATAAGGAGGAGGTACTTAGATGTAAACCAACAAGATACCTTCGCCGAATGTACAGGAAAACGCTCACTGTGTTTACAAAGAGACCTAAAACACGTCTGGGGAAAAGAATCGTATATACTCAACCTAGGATTTAAGGAGAGATCAGGGCTTGCTTGGTTTAGGCTAGGGGCATGGAAATTTCTAAAAATTAGCGACGATCACGATATGCGAATATGTCCAATGTGCGGGAACTTTGAAGATGAGATACATATATTAGGAAAATGTAATGATTTAGAATATTGGAGACGTCAGTTATTACCGGAAAGATTTCTAAATTCAAATCGGGAAAGATTGGCATGCTACGAGTTATTGGTAAATCCAGAAAATTGGATAAACCTCGGTAAATTTCTGGACAAAACGCGAAAAATAAGGACAACACTCATTCATGAATAAATATATGTTATCAAAATGCAATACCATTAATTATTAACAATTATATATAAATTAATTAGTGTATAATGCTGTTGTGTTATTATTTAATTGTAATATTAATGTGTTTTCTTTATGTAATTGTAATGTTAATGTTTTTTAGTGTATAATGCTATTGTGTTATTACTTAATTGTAATATTATTGTGTTTTCTTTATGTAATTGTAATGTTAATGTTTTTAGTGTATAATGCTATTGTGTTATTATTTAATTGTAATATTATTATTGTGTTTTCTTTATGTAATTGTAATGTTATTGCTATTGTGTTATTACTTAATTGTAATATTATTGTGTTTTCTTTATGTAATTGTAATGTTAATGTTTTTAGTGTATAATGCTATTGTGTTATTATTTAATGGTAATATTTTTATTGTGTTTTCTTTATGTAATTGTAATGTTATTGCTGTTTTTGTTTATTTTTCTTTACACTAGTACCAATTATTACTTTATTGTAACGGACTGTCAACAGCACGTACGGCTTTCTGCCCGTGCGACCCATATTTGTAAATAATATTGTAAATATCTTACTTTTTGTCTAATAAAGTCCTACTACTACTACAAAGTCCTACTACTACTACTTAACATACCGCAACATAGGACATCACATCACTCCATGTCATATACCATCTCCACTTCTCGCAACTGGAATTCCCTACCACAAGAAATAAGGGGCTGCCGGACATTGGCATCTTTTAAAAGGAATGTAAATTTATATTTGCTCTAAACTCGACTTCATTATTATCCAGTGTAAGATACATATATTAATTGGTGTTTCCCGTATAATGTATCATATTTATATTATTATTATTATCATTATTATTATTATTAGTATTATTATTAGTATTATTATTATTATTATCATCGTATCATTATTGATATTACCCTATAAAATGTTGTTTGTACATGACATTTACATTACTACATTTATTGTATCTTTAACTGTTTATAATTAGTATAGTGTATATCTATATTTGTCGAATATTTATTTGTATTTGTGCTGGTTGAGTGGAAGAGAGGGCCTTATGACCTTAACTCTGCCAGAATAAATAAAGTATTATTATTATTATTATTATTATTATTATTATTATTATTATTATTATTATTATTATTCTCATCTTCTGAGTTTAATTTGTAATTAGGCGTTTAACATTCGCTGATGTCTTCTCTAAAAATACTTGTATTCCCACTTCGGTCATTTTCACTCGTCCACAACTAGGACACGACTGGCTCTCACGATTGACTGATTCATCATTAGGGCTGAAAACGTATCGATATCAGAGTAATAACTAATTTCTATACACATTGTATACAAAATTCGTGTCTTTGTCGAGCGTCTCCACTGCCTGCTCGGAGCGGAGAGTGTGTATGTTCGACTCTCCTCAGTAATAGACCTGTTTACGTGACGTGTGGTTGTATCAGAATGCCGAAAGAAAAATTGTGCAAAGATGTGTCCATTCTTACGCAAAGCGGACTGTACTATAAGTCTGTCCCGAGTAGCGCGTATCAACGCACAGTTTGTAAACACAGCGGTCTTAACTACGATGCAGCATAGCCTTTAACCCATTTTTTTTTTCAGCCCTACTTATCATACAACTCGCATCCATTTATATATGGGAGGATCGGAATTATCTGGACACCAGTCTGGATCTCTATCGAATAGACAATTCGAGATCCCAATTCTTCCAGAAGCAAGGTTCAGACGCATATGAAATGTTCTCCCTTCTGACTCGCGGCAGCTATCTCCCGAATTCCCTCTTACCTTATGGTGATATGTGACTCTTGATATCGCCCACGAATTTCAAAAGCCAGCCCAAATATATGCCTCAATATTTTAAATTGACGAACGTTCTATTGTTCTTGCATAACCTTTAACAATTGAGCTGTTTTTTCAAAATGATATCTGCAAGGCAAATGTCAGGAAAATATAAGGCCCAAAGGGTCCTCGAACATAATCTGATAATCATAATTATCATCATATTTGTCTTGCTTAGTAGTAGTAGTAGTAGTAGTAGGACTTTATTAGACAAAAAGTAAGATATTTACAATATTATTTACAAATATGGGTCGCACGGGCGGTAAGCCGTACGTGCTGTTGACAGTCCGTTACAATAAAGTAATAATTGGTACTAGTGTAAAGAAAAATAAACAACAAAAAACAGCAATAGCATTACAATTACATAAAGAAAACACAGTCATAATAATATTACAATTAAATAATAACACAATAGCATTATACACTAAAAACATTAACATTACAATTACATAAAGAAAACACAATAATATTACAATTAAGTAATAACACAATAGCATTATACACTAAAAAAACATTAACATTACAATTACATAAGGAAAACTACAATTACATAAAGAAAACACAATAATATTACAATTAAGTAATAACACAATAGCATTATACACTAAAAAAACATTAACATTACAATTACATAAGGAAAACACATTAATATTACAATTAAATAATAACACAATAGCATTATACACTAATTAATTTATATAATTGTTAATAATTAATGGTATTGCATTTTGATAACATATATTTATTCATGAATGAGTGTTGTCCTTATTTTTCGCGTTTTGTCCAGAAATTTACCGAGTTTTATCCAATTTTCTGGATTTACCAATAACTAGTAGCATGCCAATCTTTCCCGATTTGAATTTCGAAACCTTTCCGGTAATAACTGACGTCTCCAATATTCTAAATTATTACATTTTCCTAATATATGTATCTCATCTTCAAAGTTCCCGCACATTGGACGTAGTATAAATATGTGTTTTAATATGTGTTTCGTCTTAACCCTTCAGAGTGGATGGATTTAAATGGCCCAGAATACTCTGATGCGGGAGGAGTTCACCGGTATTTAAACTCAGCCGCTCAGTGCCAGTATTCCAATAACGCATTTAAATTGATATATCTTGAGTAATTTAAATGTTTTTGCAATTCGTTTATGGTGAACCCTTAATATAATATTTAATTAATTAAATTTGTTACGGTTCTCACGTAACATCTCTGCGTTTTTTGCAGACTTATTTATGGTTGTTGTGCCACAGTTGAAATAGGTCCTTTTTGTAAACTTCTCACATAAGTGACACAGTGTATTGCACTAGGGATTCTTTGAAGAATTCAGAGAACCGACTTTACCTAACAACAAAACGAAATATTTACACAAAGAAAAGGGTCTTGAAAAAAAAAAGTATGAACTTCAAAAATTGGTGTGATAAATCTTCAAAATGTAAACCAGCTGTTTGACACTCGGGCAACAATAAGTGTATTTTTTTCCCCTTGTGTTTACTTTGTTCATGTTTATTACAAACACATTGCTTCTATGCGCTGACCTTCTTTCTTGCAGGGGGGGGGCAGCCTTCTCCAAATGTGTCTTTCTAACACTTTGGAAACATTATTTTAGGTCGTGTGCCTTCAAAAAATGGTCTTTCTACACATCAGACCTGTTGTACTAAGACCTTCATCAACCCTAAATTTCAATGCCTTTCTTCTGGTTTCCAAACCGAAAACAGTTGATGAAATATGACTATAATAGTTTCACCGGAGGTGTGGACTTAAAAGATCAACATGCTACAAGCCGGAAGATCGAGGGTTTGAGTCCCGGTGGATCAGGATTTTTTAAACTGAACCAAACCTTCAGGCGGCACCGTGAACCCGGGGTTGACTCAGCCTCTAACTGAAATGAGTACCAGATGCTTGTTTATGGGCCGTCAGACAGAAATAAGTACTCGGCTTACATCAAGTACCGATAGTTTAGAAAAGTGGGAGCCTTAACCTCCTAATATCCCAAGAACCTTCTAAGGTCTGTAGTGGACCACTTTACCTTTTAGATACTGACTGAATTGTAGACTAACTACCTTTCCATAATGTAAGGATATCGTCATTTGAAATATATATATATATATATATATATATATATATATCTGAAATTTACTGTTGTGGTCCTGTACTATAGCGTAAATCGGAAATAACTTTGTTGGGCCTTTATATATACTGAATTTTGCGACATTATTATTAAAAATGAAGAGATTTGAAAATAGATTCAATTTGATAGACAAGCTAATCTACAAAAAAAAAGGCTAATTTAGTTTTATAAGAAATCCTTTATCAAGTTATAAATTTAAGAAAAATGTCAGAGGCCGCAAGAATAAATGCAAATATAAAATTATTTTAACTTGTTACTGAGGGCCGTAATCAGTTAATATATGCACTAATATAAACTTTGAAGTCTCTACATAAAATTTGTATAAACGGTAAATAGTTAATGTAAACACAAAGGTCATAATTACAGTTTAAAGCAGTGCGTGTAGCTAGCGTACGTGTCACGTCGTTCCGCATTGGGTGAAGAATTCAACTTGCGTACACGTCACGTCGCTCCACGCTGACGGGTTAATATGTATTGTCTCAGAGGACACTTTGATTGAGCTTTTCCTTCATTCGGGAAGGCCTCCGATATCCGTGCATATGTGTGATCCATTGTTTAAAATCCCTCTCTCGACAGGTTGGTAGCTTGTGACAAGTAAAAGTACCTTTACACTGAGTTAATGGAATAATTGTTGTTATACTTTTCATTATTTTATAAAACGCTCTTCAAAGAACAGCATCTTCCAGAGTGACCTCTTACTCACCATATTTAAATATGACAAGTCACTTCGTACAAAACCACAGCTGATAACTGATGGTTGAACAAGTTGATTCGTATATACTCTGGCGGCTATGAATGGAATTTCGAAAGTACTTGATAGTTACCGGTATGCAATCTAATTACATACATGCGATTTGAAATAAAACATCTCGAAATTAAATTACAACTGATTGGCAGAGGAGAGGAGTTCGATAGCAGTTACTGTAATCCAAATTATAGGCCTATTCAAATGAATTTGTTCTTTTTTCTCTTTTTCGTTCCGCTCTGTTTTTTTGTCTCTTTTTTGGCTTTCATTTTGCATAGGCCTATATATTTTAACCTCTAATTTTTGACGCCTTGGTGTTTCAGGAATGAAGAGAAAATTTTACAAGGCT
Source organism: Diploptera punctata (assembly GCA_030220185.1). Taxonomy (NCBI): domain Eukaryota; kingdom Metazoa; phylum Arthropoda; class Insecta; order Blattodea; family Blaberidae; genus Diploptera; species Diploptera punctata. Next base: position 1,170,833 of record JASPKZ010003873.1, on the reverse strand, counting down.
TTTGATTTTTATCCTGGCGGTATTAGTATTGCACAATCTCCGTAACATGGAAGAAAATAGGCGATTCTATGCCACCATGCCAGCTACGTAAATTTTAATAAAAAAAGGAAAACCCCACAATTTATTTTTACAGTATGTGAATAATAACCTGATATATATATATATATATATATATATATATACATATATATACACCAAAAATATGAGAAAGACCTTAAAATGAAGCGAGACGTTGAGCTCAAAGTAATCTAAAGTCACCATATTTTCAGTATAAATATGTATTAGTCATTGCTCAGACAGTGTAGCTGACCTTTCAAAAACACATGCTAACAAACAAGTGAATGATAAACTAATCTGGTGTACTATCTCGCCCATTTTCTCACCCTAACTTGCCTAAACTGACACTAACGTGCCCATCTAATATTGACTTGCCCAATTCCTCCTCCTAACTTGCCCACTAATATAGATGGATTCCTAGTACAGAACCCTCTTATATGTGAGTAACCATGTTGGCAATTCGCTGTAGCGAAAATAAATTATCACATTAGCCAATATGATATTAGCAGTCATTTGTTCTCCGATCGAATATTCACATGTGGCACGGTGGCATAGAAGAGCCATAAAATATTCTAAGACACCCCTATGTAGTTAGAATATATCAAATTTTCCTTCCCATAAATGCGCCTAGGTCTTCGTCGATATGAGCCTCGCAATATTTGAATACTGAAACTACTCCGTAGGTAGGTAGGTATAGCTTTTTACTCTTCTATTATTTTTCTTTCATTGACTTTCTCATATTATTCGTTTTCATTTTCTATTCTATCTTCTTATATTTTCCTTCCTTTCTCAGTTTTACCTGATCACTTTATGATGTATGTTACTATTATTGATGCAGAAGGGAAAGGTGCACAAATATTGCGCATTTATTTAGAAAAAATGAGTAAACGTACTCGTTGTTTAAGCAAAGTAAAGCCACGTATAGTCTCCATCTCACCGCAACAAAAATAATACAGGGCAGAAGATTTCTCAAAATTCCTCATTTATTATTTATTTATCAGGTTTCATGATGTTTTACAACATCTACCCGCGCCCAATTAATTTACTGTCATTCTCCTCTACATCTCTCTGTAATTCCAATCTCCATCGTCCAATTCTTTTTCTTTCATGCTTTTCAAAATATCACCAGTCGACGTTATTTTTGGCCATCCTATTCATCTTCTACCAAGTGGCACCCATTCTAGTTATGGAATCCGTCCGGCATTTCATTCTTGGGCTTTTTAGCATTGTAGTGTTTTTTTTCAAACGAACAGGGATCTTGCCTGATGCGTTAATCCCCAACCTGGAGGATCAGGAGATTTTTGACCAAGGTTCTTTTCCATTAGCACTTGATCAACCAACGCCTTACCGCAATGCAACAATACCTGTAACCCTAGACAGGGGTCCTCACAGGGGACTATCAACCGGGAATAGGCAAACTGAACATTGTTTTTTAACGAGGTTGTTTCATCAAAGTAAAGCCACGTACCGTCTCTTAGCTTACCACAACAACAATAATACAGTGGCAGAAGATTTATCAAAATTCCTAATGCACTCAGAATTCATTTTTATTTCTTTTATAATTTTACCCCCACTCAATTTCATAAGACTCACTCACACAGTGATCTGGTTGGTCGCCTCGTAGGCAGACATGTGAACCACATGCTCTACAAGTACACTGATGGGCCCACAGTTGGTTATTAGGATGTCAGGGCAACCATCAAACCCGGTAAATGATATCACGAATAAGGAAATGTACACCCAAACCCAATATGGAGATTTAAAGCATTTTATGCGCCACGAATTTATTATGTAGATGCTTGGTTGGAAGAGTGACTCAATCGTTAACATCAAAGTGATGTGCCATTTGGTTTTATGACTGTGAAAAATGGTCGAAAAATAGGACAATATAGATTGACGTGCTCCGAGGATTGATCTGGCATGCCTAATGGAGATGGTATATGGCATAGCGGTGTAATTATTTTTTACAAAATTAGTAAAGTACATGGTTGTAAAGAAGAATTTGCATACTGCATTTCAGATACATAAACACTTAGGACAATAAATATATCCCTGAGTATGGATATTATTATAATTTCATTCTTTGTACATTCACAAATAAAACACTGTTTTTCTCAAAATGAAGAAAAATTACTTACACAACTATGTTCTATACCCCTTCAATTCTTGAATGTGAATCCATCTCGAAGTCCGTTTTGATACTGTATTTCAAAGAAATGAAGCAGATAAAAAAAACATAGGTTTTAGTAAAACGTATATAGATCTGTAAATACGTAGGTAGTTAAACAACACGAGTGTTTAGTGCTATTGCCTTAGCTTTCTTTGATAATAGTTGTGTTTTAATTCGGGATAGGCTTCATACACAAGAAGAGGAATTGCGTGACGCAGTAGAATATGTGTAAGAGACGACCTGAAGAAGATTATATCAGCCATGAACTTTGTATTTGTTACCATGACAACAAATCCTACTACCTAAAATCATTTTCTCTTCAATATTGAGGCATGTTTTGCAGATCAAATTAAAACTCATTTTTTTTACAAATATTAGGGCATTCGATAAGAAATGGAAACACTGTAATAAATAAGCGATCCCAGTGATGACCATTGTAATCTTGTATGTTATTGAGCAGTGTTTGTTGTGAAAATCTGTAATATTGAAAGTCTCGAAATAACTAGATTTTGTAAATATATTCACTGTTTCTCACATTTAGTAAGTAATACTGCCCTAAAAACATGTTCAGTAGAATTTGGTTAGAAAATGGAATTGGGAAGTACTTGAAAATCCCCCACATTCACCGGACAGGAGCCCTTGTGACTATAACGTATTCTCAAAGATCAAACATCTAAGATGCATTTAATTTCTATTACTTACTTACTTACTCACTGGCACTATCGAACCCGTAGGTTCATGGCCGCGCTGACATAAGCTCTCCATACATCCCTATCCTGAGCTAATGTTTTCCGATCATTCCCTGTATAATCTACTTCCCTCAAATCATAGTTAATGTTATTCTCCCACCTCATTCTTGTCTACCAACAGGGCGTTTTCCCTCTGGCTTTCCTACAAGAAGCTTCCATGCAAGTCTTTCATTCCCCATACGTGCAACATATCCTGCCCATCGCAGTCTACGATACTTAACTGTTCTTATTATATCTGGCTTCCTATAAAGACCATGTAGTTCATTGTTAAGTAGTATTCTCCATTTACCTGTCTTTTCATCTTTCTTTGGTCGAAAAATGTTCCTAAGTACTTTATTCTCGAATACTCGCAATCTACTTTCCTCCCTTAAAGTAAGAGTCCTTGTTTCGCACCCATATAATATAACTGGTAGAATAATAGTTTTATATATTTTCAGTTTAAAGTTTTTTGAAAGGAGTTGGGACATCAAGAGTCTCTGCAATGCATAATAGCACGCATTTCCAAAATTGAGCCTATGTTTAATTTCTTTGTGCATGTCATTCCTATTTGTGAATATTGTTCCTAGGTATTTGAATTCAGCCACTTCCTCAAAATTTCCTTCATTAGTCATTCGCTGACCATTTCAATTATATAATGTATTTTTACGTGTGACCATATATTTAGTTTTATTGATATTTACTTCCAGCCCTAATTTTTTAGTGTTACTCAAAAGTGTGTGCGTGTTGTCCTTTAGTATCTCCTCGCTATCGGCCAATAGTACTACATCATCAGCATAAACTAACAGCTTATTAATACCATTGAGTTGTGAGCCTTCCTCATTCTCTAAAGATTAACTATTAAGTGTATATACCCAGAAAGAGATGTATCAGTGAATGAGATATTCAGAAATGGTACTAAGGATGGAATGCGTCGCAACATATGTTGATTTAACAGGAGACTAGAAATTAAGTTCATAATGTCAAAAGTAACCTAATACATTTTTTATGATTTTGTAGAAATGCTGTCATTACTTATCGAATGACCTACAAATTTAACCCACTGTATTACAAAACTCTAAGGACGTCGCCTATTACAGGTTTTGTACAAGTTAGGTTTTCATACTACTGTTTTCTTCCAATTAAATAATTACGTTTAATTTTATTGCCTTTATCTCGTACGGCTTATAACGTGATTCCATGAAATAGTCCCCAAAGTAGATTCTCATAAACCAAGCAAATTACTCAGCACGTCAAATTTATTGTCCAGTTTAGCCGGGATACGGAGCATACGTTTTTTTGTTAAATTGGAGAAACTCAGTTTTTGATGCCAGGTTATTTAAAAGTGTTGGGTTGCAGTGGAAACAAATCAAACGTAACCCTAAGTTATTACACATTTGCTTATTGTCGTAATTGACAACGATTTTTATAAATATATATTGATTCATTTCCCGTTACTTCATTATTTATAGGTACTTTTACATGTCACACGCCACCCGGATCGTACAGTGGCATGAGCTCTCGGGTAAGTGATTTTAAGCTGTGGATCACACTCTTACCCAATGTCAAGGCCTGCTCCGAGGCAACACAACATTAATACGAAACACGCCATTCACACACCTATACCATTATGTTATTATTATTACAAATATTAAATAAATTAAAATAATGCATTTTATATGATACATTTCCAATTTAAGGGTTCATTTCATTGTGTAGTATGTATTTCGAACTAACCAAATATGACGGTTTCTAGAGTAAATTTTTAATTTCAGGTTTCATGTAAATTCCTACTTCTGATTATGGATTTCGTTGATTTTCGGAAAATAGGCCTTCCTTCCTCGGTTTACGTTAATAGCACGTACTGAGTTTCCTCGTCCAACATCGAAAACTGTGACCACTTCAGTGATTTTAAAATTTGTGTTTAATATTAACCCCTTAATTTAATGGTCCGATTTTGCTGGTTAACAAACTGGACTTTACGCTTTTTTAATTAAATGCTATACGTCAAGTTATGTTTGGATGAAACAAAACTTGCGATCGCTCGAGCGTTAACGGTCATATATAAGTAGATAATATATATATATATATATATATATATATATATATATAGAGGGTGTTAATGAATAACACCGACAAACATTCAGATATTGTAGAGGACTCTTAGATGAACAATTTCAGATATGTAACTTGTAGTCTAAAAGTTTAAATTTGCACGTTATAATCTTAAATGTATTAGGAACCAGTACGCCACTGCCAATATTTGGAAGATTTCATAGATAAGCTGTTACATAGTGCAGCCTTCTTTTGCGGGTTTACTTCCTGGGACCATTTAGCTCAGTGGTAACGTGCCGGGTATGAAATATCGTTCGTTCGGAAAGTGAGATTTAAGGTTCAAACCTCAGATACTTTGGCATTTTTGTGTTCTTTCTTTCTTTCTTTCTTTCTTTCTTTCTTTCTTTCTTTCTTTCTTTCTTTCTTTCTTTCTTAAGTAAGATGTTTTGAAATATTGTACAAAATACTGTATAATTTATTTTAGTACGGTGCATGAAAGTAATAAATGAAAATATTCTATACTAGTGTAAAAGACGGAATACTGTATAACACACTAGGTAACTACACTAAGTATTTGTAAGAGAAAATCGCATGTTTCAGACGTTTGAAATACGAGTAACAAGGCTAATAATGCATTAGCGTAACTATTACTTCATGTTTAAGTAATACGGTATGAATGTGGCATCAAGTCTTATGGCGTGAAACTTAGTACAAACATGAAGGAAAGACATAACATTAATTAATAAATAAATCGATAATTAAATTGAGACCTACTATTGTTTGACTTTACAGTGGAAGAAAATCAAATTAGTTATTCATACCTCATGTTACAGTAAAGATATTAACATTCAGGAATAATAATAATAAATAATAATAATAATAATAATAATAATAATAATAATAATAATAATAATATAATAATAATAATAATAATGTTGATGATGATGATGATGATGATAATGATAAAATGAAAACCAATTTGTATTATATTACAGAATACTTAGTAAAGAAGGCATGATTTGAACATGCAGAAAAATAAAATCCCTTTACTCATGTTTACTTCAAAACAGATGATAGGTAATGTTCAAAATGTTGACCTTGATGGAGTAGTACAAATTGCATCTGCGCTGAAATTATGCTTCGAACATTCCTGATATCGTCAGAGACAGCCAAACTCTTGTCAGTAACTCCTCATCTGAGTCGACTGGAGTCTGATACACGAGGCTCTTAAAGTGTCCCCATAGGAAGAAATATGGAGGAGGGAGATCAGGTGAACATGGAGGCCACGCTTACAGGACCGCCGCGACCAATCCAACGTCCAGGAAAAACATTATCCAGATGATTCATTACATCCCTGTCAAAGTTAGAGTGAGCTCCGCTGTGCTGGGTCAACATCTGATGTCGGATGTCAAGATAGACTTATTCCAGGAATATAGGAAGCACGTGTATAAAAAATTGTTTGTACACATGGCCATTTAACCATGGGGGCAGAAAATAGGGACCAATGATCTAATTGCAAATTATACCAGCCCATATGTTAACGGCGAACCTGTGTTGATAGCCTCTCTCTACAATGGGAAATGGATATTCATGTTCCCAAATATGGCTATTCCTTTGATTTAGAATAACCCTTGTAAAATAAGCCTCGTTAGTAAAAATCACTTTAGAAAATAAATCAGACTGTTCAACCAGCCGCTCAGTGACCCAGCTACAAAACTGTACTTGAGGTCCGAAGTCTACATAAGCTATATCCTCCTCGGAATAAAGCAAAAAAATATAATGAAAATAAAAAAAAAACAAGAAGAGAGATTTGAACCGTCATTACAACATACAGCTTTAAGCATGCTATCAACTGAGATATTACTGCGAACGACGTCTGAACTACCAAGCATCTAATACGTATGATTGCAAGACAGAGCACGAAATAAAGACTGTCAGTGGCGCACTGGCTCCAACCGAAAGACGAATGTCCGTAAAAATATGGCTCAAAATTTTTGAAAATGCTGCTATATTTGCAATTATAATTAGGGTTATCGTACTTTAGGAGCAGAAATGAAGTATTACCAAGACAAACGATCAAACCATATTCTTAGTTTGCTTCATTGTTGAATAATGAGTACAAACGTTATGTTTACAAAAACTCATAGAACTTCAAAATTTGGCTTCACACACTCCAAGTTCCTTATACTAAATTGTTCGTCTGACACTCCTCTACAATACCTGATACACCCTATGTATACATATATATATATATATATTAACTTTGATCATAGTCATTTTCGGTGTCTACTAGATAGAATCGGTTAAAATATGTAACATATTTTTAAAACATCTTTCATGACATTTACTTCAATATTTCATTCCTTCGGATTTCGCAAAAACAGAGTGAAGGAATGGGACCTACAACTTACAATGTGATTAAATAAAAAAGACGAATAATACAAAAGAAGGGTAAAATATAAAATGCTTATATGAATGTAATGTAGATATGAAAGAAGAGAATGCTAGAAATTCTGTTTCTTCTGAGTATGTTGTAATTCTTCCTTAGACATTACAACATACAAATTCTTACTGGGTGATTAGTTATATTAAGCTTTGTTTGAAATTTATTTTACTCGTGCCTTTATTTAAGTATTTTGTCTCTTCTTATTCACTTCCTAGTGTAGGCATTGATTGTCTGTTCCTTCTTCACTAACAGATCTAAGACTATATTTTCCGAGGACGTCCGATATCTCTTCTTCCTCTCGGAAAACAATGTAAGATTTTCTTTGGTAATCTACTCTCTTCCATTCTTTGAACATGTTCTTTCCACTGTTTCTTGTTATTAGGTATATTTCATTTTACGGAATAGATCTGTAGTTCTTCACGAATATCATCGTTTCTTAACTGGTCCATTCTAGTACAGCCTTTTACTCTTCTTAAAAAATTCTTCTCGATTGCTTGGGTTTTACTTCCTAAGTATTTTGTGTGCTATTTAATTATTTTATGCTTACTATCAATTCTGATTAGGTCACAGAATTCTAAACAGTGTAATTGTACTTATTAATAAACCGAATTGATTAGCAAACTAGCATAATGTCGCGAGTAAATACGAGGTGTTACATATCAACATTTCATAGGTAGTCTTTCCATTACGTCCATATTCAAATTTCATTATGCAATTTCATAAAAATATTTTAATCTTGGAATTTGCTACGGATTTTGGCTACATTATTTAGCAGGTGAATTGCATTTTTTATTCATTTCTTGACATTAACAGAGACTTTTACATCATTGGCTACTGGAACATGAAGTATGTTTTGAAAATATGCACTTCACATCTTTAAGGAAATTTCATAGTAAAGTATCTAACATTTGCTATAAAATTAAATCCTAAATATAATTTTTAAAATTTAAATAATTGATACATATCGGGGAAAATCTGGTAGCCCGGACTTTTTTATGATTGTTGATTAGCTTCTTTCTTCCATATTGATGTGATCAATTTTTAAAGAATATTTATCAACAATAATCATTTAAATACTTTGTTGTAGGAAATAAATATTTGACAGTTCTTTACTGAATTTTGTAAATTAATATTTGTGGATATTAGCATCGGACACACAAAAAAGTCAAGTATTATTATTAGACTGACAAGAAATTGGACACAAATGAATTAAATGCATTTGATACAGATATAATTATCGTTTCGGATATTTTACTCACTACTGGTTGATGGACCAGAACAACCAGAACCACCATTCCCCCAAGTTGGAGTAGAAGCGCATCACTCGTGGTTTATTAAATCCATCTCTCGTTAAACTGAAATTTCTGAGAGATAACTGACGGTTCTTTTCATTAAACTGCAGTAATATACTTTACTAGCACATTGTTTACCTTTGTTAAACATGTGGGGTGTGTTCATGTTTTCGGCCAGGTCATAAGTAAGTAAGAAATTCCTTACGAGTAAGTGGCATGAGATAATAATTCAAGTCTCTTACATGTTGAGTCAACTCATGCTTCAATTGTTCAGAAAAAGTATTAACAAACCTACCCAATTTTCGTGTCAAATAAATTCACCAAAGTTTTTTTTATGTCTTTTATTCTATCACGTAGAAAAGAAAACGTGTCGGGCGTGTTTGAAAAACACATTAACTTCTCAGAAAGACCACCGTGCATCCGATAACACTTTCTATGGTTTATTTCAGAGAAGCTTCACTCCACGACCCTCTGCCAGGCATTACGGTCGTTAAATTTCGGTTTTCTGAAAGAGATTCAATAATTACCTAAAATACAAGAAAAAAAGAATAAAAACACTGTCTGTGGGTTACCGTAAGAACGAGTGTCCGGTGTTACCGGAACGTTGTCATAAACAAATATCTTAATATCTCCTAAAACTACTTATTCTCGTGTTATAAATTGAGGTAGATATGTTTTATAAAGTATATAAAGTAATAATAATAAATATCAAACTAATGCATTACCGTATATTCTCAACAATGGCCATCAAATATAACCTGGGTCTGTACACACTGAGCACCAAACCACAATAACTACACTGCATGTATGTCTGCCAAACTACCAAATTCAAGCATTTGAAAATGTACAAGAAATCGATCCACTAAGTAGTGACAACATCCATATATGGCCATCTAGCGAGGAAATAGGAAATTAACGAATGTCCAGGGATACCTGCCGTCCGCGGCTACCAGACTCTCCCCTATATATATATATATATATGCATATATGGGAAATTATAAAATATGTAATACGGGCTTAGGAGGAAATTGTGTCCCGACCAATTTATGTGGTTCGTGAATTGGTTCCTGGGTGCGAAAGCATTCTCCAATTTCCTTATCTGTATCGGCTATTAATTTTGTAAGGTTGGCCTACTATTAATTTCTTACGAATAGAAATGTGTAGATATTTGAAGGAAAAAAAATACTTTAATGAAGTGACGAGCAAATTAAGCGACAATAATGTTTATCTTTTAATGAAACTAATAGTAACGTTTGGAAGCGAAACATGGAAAAGATCAGTTCATATTAAATGCATGTGAAAGAAAATTACTGAGGAAGATATGTGGAGCAGTACTGGAAAAAGATGCATGCAGAATTAGAACAAAACCAGGAATTGAAATAATTATATAAGGATTTAGATCTGGTTGGAGATTTTAGAAGAAAGAGACTGGAATGGGTAGGGCATGTGTTGCGGATGGAGCTAGAAAGAGGTGCAAGAAGGATTTTAGTAGGGACACCAGAAGGAATAAGAATGGTTGGAGAAGAGAAACTAAGATGGTTGGGTAAAGTTGAGGAGGACGTAAAACAACTGAAGGTTAAAAGATGGAGACAGAAGGCTACGAATAGAGAAGAATTTGTAGATGTTATGAAGGAGGTCAGGGTCCTTAGAGGACCGTAGAGCCAAAGGAAGAAGAAGATTTATTTTTATTGACGCATTAAAAACTTAGACAAGACAAGAAGTTGGAACAGCAGTGCACCCCTTTATAAACCCATACTCATTGTCCTCTGGCTTATCGAGTTAGCATCAGTTCGCCAGATGGAATCAACGAGCAGAGCCCGAGGCATGTGTTTTCTGCATACTTTAGAGACATAAATGCCCTCTTCAGCCCATGAATATTATTTCTAAATTAATACAAGAGCGATGATCCAGCTGCCGTTCGTAACTGGCCGCAGATTTGGGAGCACAGGTCTAGTCATCGAGTGCTGACATGCCTGTTTTTAGTTTTACATTGGATATTGTTGTTGTTCGATGCCAGTGGAAGATAGTTTATGAGACCAGATGCACGGATGTAGAGATTAAGTAATTGTTTGTATCAATGCATATTCGAGACTTTCGAATCCGAATTTTACATTCTATATAGATCAGCAAATAATGATAAAAAGGTAAGGAAAATTACCCATTGCTGACAACGGGAAAAATTAGTATGTTCGGATATGTAAAATCGGTCAGTTTTAAATCTTTACAATCATGAAAAAATTAGTTTTAGGCCTAATTTTTTTTAATTATAAATTTTTGGGAATCGATCCATACAATCTCCACTTGGTATTACCTGAGTGCACCTCGGACTGGGATCCAATTTATCTATTACTGCCCTTTTCTACCCGGGACCCAATTTAACTACTATCCTTCCAACCTGCGACGTAATTTATCGGATCGGGACCCAGTTTACCGGCAGAGAAAATAAAGTTTTTTGTGTTCACATTTATATTTAAAATTAATGCTTTCGTTTCGATAATTGAGGTAACTTGAAAGAATACATAATATTTTAAGGAATATAAAACAAGAATAAATGTGAAGTTTTTAATTATATTTGAAATAATTATTTGATAATACAAAGACTTAAACTTCAAAATTAATAGTTGAATGCAGGCTTTCACGGCCCGTAATCATAATGTTGAGTGATTCCGGGCTTTGTGGCCGTGGTCCATTACTGGTGTTCCTACCTGGAGGCTTGACCAGGAAACTACACCTAGAAGTACTCGCCACTGAAGATGCCCTCTGCAGTTGAGGGAGGAACGTCTGGTAGGAACACCAGTAATGGACCAAGGCCACAAAGCCCGGAATCACTCAACATATTGAAAATTAATAGTTTAGGCTTAGTAACATAAAACATTGAGTAAAAATGTGGTAACTAACGTAACAAGAAATGCAACTGACGTAATCATTTTGGATATCATGTTATTTCTAATTAGAAAGAAACGCCAATTTTATTTCAACAATCAACATTAAAAAAATACTTATTTTATTATAGTAGAATATTAAATGGATACAGCAACTGCCATCTTCTTAATTGTACTGTAGGTAATATAATCTAATAACAGAAATTAATTACCGTGTCATGCTTTTCAGATATTGTGCATGTTTAGATGCTTTCAGAGATAACACCAGATGGCAGTTTATATATTTGTACCCATGTTTGCAAACAACAAACATGTCAGCTGACAAATATCCCACTGAAGGGTAGAAGGTAATTTGTTTTAATTTTCATCTGCCACGTCCACTTTTACATGAAATTCCCAATACGTAAAATAGAAAGTATGTTAACGTAGAATATAGTTTTATATGGTGTCTATTATCCGAACTTCTCTGAGATAATATTTAATAATATTTCCAAATAAATGTGAACATGCTACAATATAAAATTAATTGTCATATATTTCCGTAACACTGCTAATATTATTACGCCGCCTAGTATCAATTTTAAAATTTAAATAGGTCTAAATTAGCAACAATATAAGCTGTATGAACAAGACTGTTACTAATTGTATATAAGTATATAACAAAATGGTATATATTGAGGTTTTTATATTTATTTAATAAATAATTTTAATAAATAATAGAAACTGAAGATGAACTTATTACCGGATTTCCCATAAAGTTGTAGCTATGTAGTTTTCTTCATTTATCTGTATTTTCGTTTCTCTTTAATCCAAAAAATTTTCCTTAGTGCTCGATTCTCAAATACTCGTAATCTTTTCTCTTTCTTAAAATAAGAGACATGTCTTGTGTCCACATATCATAATTGGAAGAATAAAAATAATTTTTTGGACTAAAGAGAAACGAAAATACAGATAAATGAAGAAAACTACATAGCTACAACTTTATGGGAAATCCGGTAATAAGTTCATCTTCAGTTTCTATTATTTATTAAAATTATTTATTAAATAAATATAAAAACCTCAATATATACCATTTTGTTATATACTTATATACAATTAGTAACAGGCTTGTTCATACAGCTTATATTGTTGCTAATTTAGACCTATTTAAATTTTAAAATTGATACTAGGCGGCGTAATAGTATTAGCAGTGTTACGGAAATATATGACAATTCATTTTATATTGTAGCATGTTCACATTTATTTGGAAAACCTTTAGCATAGTAACATGGATAGAACTGGAATGCAACAGTCTTGTTCTTACACTCGAAAATGCTGTCTCTATCCTTTGTCTGTTTGTAAACAAATGTTGCGCTACCTACTCAAGTGAACGAGTAGAGAGGGTTGTTTCATGGCATTGACGTATTTTCTTCATTTGTGTACACAATGGAGAAGAGAATGCAGTTAAGTTCAGACTTAAAGAGAACTATTGTCAACCTTGCTTCCAGAGGTAAATCACCGAGGGAAATAGGCAATATAATGGGCAAATCACATGTAACTCTAGAGTACATAGTTAACAATTCAAGTATGAAGGTAACATAGAAAATGTTCAGTGTAAAGTTAGAGAAAAAATAATAAACGAAAGAGAAGAACGTGTTATTCTCAGACATGATGGATCACATCCTCGGATTAAGCGTCCCGGAACTTAGGCCTATGATGGAAGAAGTGTCTAGAAAGCAAATGAGCAATCAGACTGTTCGTCGTGAGCTGTGGTCGCATAATTATCATGGCCGCAGACTGCGAAAAGGTCATGTGTATGAGAACAAAATTGTGCTGCAAGATTACTATTTGCAAAAGAGCATGTAAAAAAGTCACATGAGTTTTGGACTCATGTAACTTGGTCCGATGGAAGCAAACAACGCCTCTTGGGATCAGATGGTATGATAAGGGTTTGGATGAAACCCAACACTACTGATGATAAGATGATTACTCTTCCGACTGTGAAACACGGAGGGGTCTCAGTTATGATCTGGGGCCTGTATGTCTTTCAGCGGGGTTGGAAACCTGCACTTCATTGACGGAATAATGGATAAGTGGCATTACGACAGGTTATTGAAGGAAAATGAAAAATAAAGTGCCATAGAAATGGGACTGGGACAGAATTACATATTCCAGCAAGACAATGACGGTAAACATACTGTAGACTTAACAAGCTTTGGTTGATCTGGAACATTCCGAAGCTGCTGAGAACATCTCCACAATTCAGCTGGTCTAAATCCAATAAAGAATCTTTGGGTTGAGTTGAAGAAAAACGCCCGTAAAAGGAAAGGGACTTCAAAAGAAGATGTAAAACGTTTCATTAGAGAACAATAGGGTAAAATTCACCCTTAGACAATAAAAAATTGGTTAATTCAATGCAACGACTATGCCAAGTAGTGATTAAAGCTAAGGGGTACCCTACTAAGTATTAAATGAAGCCATTGTTCTGTGTTCTGGTTTTGTGTTTTAAGTGTATGAACAGAAATGTTGCAAACAAGTGAATGTTTAATTTCGTTGGTTTTAGTTTTAATTATATTTTGTTTAGAAATAGCTGCAAAATATAATTCATTTTATTAAGTTTAGGTGCGTTAGGCTGTGATGATACTCTGAAATGATAGTCAGAAATAAATCACATTTGGGAAGATGGAACATTTGATTTATATCACAAAATCTCAGCTGTATGAATAAGAATGTTACTAACTGTATGTATAATGCTGATTTTGCGAGACTACCTTCACATCAGTTAACATGATGGCATCATGTTGTTTACTGTTCAATATCTCAAATTATGACAATGTGGTAACTATCAGACTTCAGTAACTATCAGCGTGGCATGAATATAGGTGCCCATATATTCAGTAAGTCTATCAGAGGGACTTCAACACTTCTCAAGCTATCAAAATCAACAATTTAAAACATTTTTATAAATAAGAAACGTCATGTTACTAGCACAAGTACACTGTACCTGGTAGGTCGCAATATGCCCGAAATGGATCGTTGATTTTTAAGAAGATATCTAAAAATTTCGGTTTTCGGTTGAATCAGTCATCCAAAAATTAACCGTGTCTAGAACAATATGCTGTCCACCCAAGCATATTTCCCCCAGCTGCCCCTTCGATGAACCCATGAAATGAGTACTGTGGTAGAGCGGTATTAGTGTGGCTCATTACGAACTGTCTGCTATCGGACTCTCTGCTTTTCCGGCTTTTGGTGCCCGGCTCTAGAGAGGTAACGCCTCATTCCTACCCTATCTACGTCGATTTACGACTGAACACCAACGGCGTTAAATAATAATAATAATAATAATAATAATAATAATATTAATCTATCTTCGGGTTTTTACAGCTGCTCCCGTCTTCCCGTGCCAAACCTCCAAAGTTACGATCTTGGGCATCTTCAATGCTTAGCCCTCTTACTTGCATTACTATCTTCATGTTTTCCTTCCTTATTAACTTTTCTTCTTTCTGGTCGGTTACCATTGATATAGTTGCCTCGGCCATCGCTCATCTTCCCTTCTTAAAACATGTCCTAACCACTTTAATTTCCTTCTCCTCAGTTCTTTCAATTCTGCTTTCTTCTGCTTCCATTATGTTTCTAATTTCCTTATTTGTGACATGTTATAATTTTGACTTTCTGGCACTTCTGCGTAAATAATCAATTTATATGCTATTACGCTATTAGTCTATTCTTGTAGTACTTATTGATTGTCCATACCTCACTTCCATACTTTGTAACAGATTCCACCAATGTTTTACCAATATATTTTTTGTGTCTTTCCAAATATGCTTATACCACCATATGGAATTTAACGATGATATTATATTGCTACTCAATTCAATTCTATGCTTTATATTCTCTTTGCCTATACCATCAATGTTATCCATAATTATTCCCAAATATTTAGTTTGTTTCACTTGCTTTATTTGAATTACTTCTTCCAACATTAAATTATCTCTTTTATTGCTATTTATTGCCAAATATTCTGTTTTTTTGTAAATATACTGTGAGACCCCATGATTCATATCTGTTTTTCAACCTTTTCATCATGAATTCCATATCAAGTTTGTCTTGCGCTAAAACCAGTTGATCATCAGCAAACTGTAATGTCAGCAAAAATCCATAATGATAATAATAATAATAATAATGCTTTATTTTAGCTCACTCATTTAAGGCTATAAGGCCTTCCCTTCCACTCAATCTGCGAATAGCAAAATTATACAAAAATCATATTTAGTTCAATTTTAAAATAATATTAAAATATAGACTAAACTAAAAAATAGGTGATATGATAATAAATACGCTAGATTTAAGTGGCTGAACCCCTCACAGATACCACCTAGTGATTTTGCTGGCCAGGTGCCTCAATTCGTTCGAGTATGCAATACAATGAGCGATGCATAATCTTCACCATCACTTACTACTATTATTACTTGTGCTACTTGCAGTGACGTCAAGTTCAGTAGTGAGTTCGGCAAAGTTGTTATCATGGCCGGGAAATTGCACACAGGCCAACAATTTCCCATGCGTCAGAAAACGCGTCAGAAAAAGAGTCCACTCACTGGGCAGTGTAAGTCTGACTTCATGCGACGAGTTAAACTATTGGTTCTGGCGTCTGAGGGAAGGACTTTGGCGCGGCGCATATTGCGCCAATAGTGAAATTTTGATGAAGTTGCATTACAGAATATGGTTCGCAGCACGTGCTTGGTCCCAGAGTGAAACTGATTGACAAGCTAAACCCCAATGGTTATTCCGAACACATTTGTACTGTTTGCGTAGAGAATCAGTTTGGTAATCATTGTATGAACCAGTACGACAATGCTTCATCTATAGGATGTGGTTTGGAGATATCTAGACCTCACCCAATCTAACACATGTGAGATGCATTATAGGCCTAACTAGGGATGAAATATCTCCTTGCAATTATATTACGCGAAGTTGACAAAGCTCCAACCATACGGTATAGGTGACCATGAGCAGAGGTCAGATATAAATAAGAGTACGATTCAGACGTATAGACAGTCTATTTCGGAGGAATATAATAAAAGTTTTTTACTGACTGTTCGCAACATTTGGAGTGAAATATAACTAATGTAAAATGGTTTTTCTAAACTCTTTCTGTAACCAGACGATACATTGCGCATGATCAGAGGGCATCTACTTGGGTTACAAGTGCACCACTATTTCATAAACTAAAGTCTGTTCTATTTCGTTGTGTGTCGTGCAAGGGAAAATAATTTCGCGTAAATACATAAAACAAAGCAAAATAAATTAATGAAAACAAACAAAATTAATTGAAATAAGGACGAAAAAAAACATGACAGCGGGAATCGAACATTCGGCCTCATGCATAGTAAACATACGTTTTCTCCTTTAGACCACAACCGTCCCTGCAAGAAACAATTTGTAAAAGCGATGCAAAATTCCAGGACTAACTTGTACACTGAAATTAAACATTAACTTGGCTTAGTTTAAATTAATCAGACGCGTTTTGTATTAGTTGTGGAAATAATCTTGTTAAGCCTTGTGTTTTGTAAACGAAGTAATGAGATGTTGCAATCGTTATTTATTTTTATATATTACCTGTTTACCTCAATTAATTAATTCCCCTATATATAAAAATACTTATTAATGAAACCTGGTAACGTGTAGGCATTATGAAAATTAACGACGTTATTAAAAAAAATCTCCCTGGTCAGGGTCGAACCTGTGCCTGTATCGTCGGAAGAGAGCATCTTACTGACTGCTCCACTGAAACAAATGATACGAATACTGCACGAAGAGAGACTTACGCCGCCCGCTTTGTTCTTAAACGAGTCAGTACACGTAACAACGTACTGGTGTGATTCGCTCTTCAAAACTTCCCATCATCAAGAGTTGCGCAATCAATTTTTTAGAAAGGCTGTACAATGATCGCATCAAACATACGCTGATATCGCATTTACGAAGGAATCCCATCGGAATTTCACAAAATATTATTCCAATACCTCATCTTTAATTTTGGAAAAAAGTATAGGCTTAATATAGCCACGTTTCCTTCAACAAAAATAAACGGGCACTAGAATAGTATACTTTAAACTTGTTTTTTATTTTTTATAAAAAAAATAACGAGTCTACATCGTTTCAAGAAGTGTTCTTGATCATCGGTAGTTGACAGCCATTGTTCAGAACGGGCGGGTTATTTTTAACCGCGGTCAATGAAGCCAGATCTGCATGTGATCGATAGGTATTCCAGTCATTTGAATGTTTATTTTTCCAACATAATCCATGTATCAGTAACGTGCGTGATGCAATATCTATTCAATGAAAATAGAGATTAAAATCATCAAAATTTCCATTGTTTTCTAAAAAAACTCCACCTTTTATTGCTTTACAAATGAATAAAACAAAGGTATTGTGGAACGATGTGCATGATTACGTGTTACTATAGTATTTTTACATACAACCGCATATCACGTGGCCCATCCCAACATTCGGAAAATGAAAACATAATTGAATAAACTATTAATAAAAATTAACAAATTAGCCTATTTAAATTATGTATAAATGATTAAATATGATATATTTGAATCTTCGACACCTCGTTCCAGGACTGTAGGTTAAATCACTGAATGTAGATAAAAAACAATAATTTTAAATATATTTCCGTTTCATTACTCGTAATGTCTCTAAAATCGCTGTCCACGTCAATGAAGGAAGGCAATGATTGAAAAATCAATGTTATTGTGACATTTTACACATATTTACTACCTTTCTGTATGACCGCCATCTAGATGAAAAGACATACATCTTTCAGCTGTGAAATGAAATGTAAATCTTTATATTTAAACCGTAAAAAAAGCCTGCTGCTTCCGAGGTATGATTCCGTAAATCAAACAGACGTGACAAAGACATTTTCGTTGAATGAAACGTAGGATGTCTCTGTGTTGGGAGGTGTATTCAACTCCCGACTGAGACATCCAGTTGATGCGTTGGAACTATCCCTGGCAATTTGAACCTGCTGCAGTGAATCTACTGATAGGCATGGTCGTCCATCATCAAGAGTTGCGCCATCATTTTTTTCAAAGGCTGTACAATAATTATATATACTTATAAGTACTGTACTTATAAGTTTATATAATTATTGTACAGCCTTTGAAAAAAATGATGGC
This sequence comes from Diploptera punctata, assembly GCA_030220185.1. NCBI lineage: Eukaryota > Metazoa > Arthropoda > Insecta > Blattodea > Blaberidae > Diploptera > Diploptera punctata. Next base: position 1,152,040 of record JASPKZ010003873.1, on the reverse strand, counting down.
GCAACTCTTGATGATGGAAAGTTATAGTTTTGAAGAGCGATTCACACCAGTACGTAGTTACATGTTCTGACTCGTTTGAGTATAAAGCGTACGGTGTGAGTCTCTCTTAATGTAGCATTCGTACCGTTCGCTTAAGTCGAGCAGTCGGTAAGATGCTCTTTTTCCGACGACGCGACGCGGTCCCGCGTTCGATTCTGGTCAGGTATATATTTTATGTACTATTATTATTATTATTATTATTATTATTATTATTATTATTATTATTATTATTATTATTTAATAACGTCGTTAATTTTCATAATGCCTACGTGTTACCAGGCTTCGTTACATAAATAAATTTGTATATGCATGGAAATATTCCCGGTCGGAACAGGATCCTGGGTGAGATTTTTTCGGGGTTTATCCTTACCTGTAAGATGCATGTCAGGAAGCTTAGGGCCCAACGGTCCCCGAAAATCATCCGACCATCATCCTCATAATTATCATCGTCATTCTTCACCGGCGTAGAAAGAAACAGGAAGCTACCACACCTACAGTTCCCTAATAAAGCAGCAAAATATAGCATGAAAGTGATAGCAGTCAAAGATCTACCCTCGGACAGACTTGCTATGAAATGGAATATATGGAAATAAATAAATTAAAGGTAATAGCTCATACATATAGAAAATGAATAACGATTGTAATGTCTCATTACTTTATTTACAAAATACAGCGCATAATAAAAATACTTATTTTCATTACTAGTACAAAATGCGTGTGATTAATTTAAATTAAGTTAATACCTAATTTCATTGAACAAGGAAGTCCAAAAGTACTGCATCACTTCATATGGACAATTTCTAGGAGAGGTGTTTGTGGTATAGTGGAGGGAGCTTCTGATTCCCGTGCATGAGGTCGGGTGTTCGGTCCTGCTGTCATGCTTTTTCTCTCTCTCGTAATTATTTCAATTAATTTTCTGTCTTTTGTTTAATTTCTTTTGTTTTTTTTATTTTCAGTAGTTACCGTCTTACTTATTTACACGAAATTGTTTTCCATTGCACGACACACAACGACATAGAACGGATTTAGTTTCTGAAATAGTTGTATATTTGTGAACCAAATAGCTGATCTCTCATCATGCACTGTGGCTTCATTCTGAGACTTGAAAATTATCTGTGCGCCATCAATTATTTCAAAGGCTGTACAAAATTACAAAAAGTGTTTTATTAGGAATTTCATAGTAAAATGATCATCTTACTGTCCAGTCACTATTCCTTAAGAAGAGCTTTCAGATCGAAAAGTGCAAATTTGTCCCAGGTTTGTTATTCGTTCATATATCACACCAAAATGTACGAATGTTAGTATGCAAAGGTAGACATCTGGTGGTTAAAATCTTTACCCAAATACATTTATCGTACTTTCTTTTACTTTGTTTATTTTTTTCGGAAGAACAGCTAATTTTAAGGTACGTTAACTAAAAAGTTAAAACCAATTATTAAGTTGAAAGTATTACTTGTTGAACAGATTTGAGAGTTTAATCTCAGATGAAGTTGAGGAGGAGGTTGGTTTCACTCATTTTCTAATAAAAGTAACTTATTTACAGCCTTTCGTGGTTTATAGACTTTTATAAAAACAACTCGTTACATGAATGAAAATCATAAATAAAAAGCCAAGCTGAACAAGCTAATTACGAAAATATAACTACATGGACATGAGTAGTTCGCATATTTTAAAACAATTGATATAATAGGATTGATGAAGCCTATTGCATTATTTATTTTTTCTTCTCTATCTCCTGCGCACACACTGCACTCCTCTTGGGAATTATTTACATTGTAACCCAGAATAAAACAAACACTCCATTTATTATTTAGGTATTATAAATATTATTATTTTTAAATTTAAATATTATATTAACGCACAACTAATATACTAATTGAAAACATTTATTTACTCATAAACAACTTATATCCTTAGCCAATGACACACACTCAACTTCTGAATTTTAATAAAGAGTGATCCAACATTTACTTTTACTACATCCTGAAAACTCTAGCAGAGGCTCTTCAGTGGATGACTGAGCGTTTGAGGAGAAATGACAATGCAATCTTCTTTCGATTATAAACAGATAAAATGATCGAGTCCACCGCTGTGGTCTCGAGGCGTGCTGCTTTGTCACGCACAGAGCCCGGGTTCGATTCCCGGTCGGGACAGACTGCTGGGTGAGGTTTTTTCCGGGGATTTTCCTCACCTGTAAGACAAATGTCAGGAAGCTTAGAGCAGAACGGTCCCAGAAAATCATCCGGCTATCATCATCATCATCATCAACAACAAAAAAAACATCATCCTTCACCGGTGTGGAAAGCAACGGGAAGCTTACTTACTCACTGGCACTATCGAACCCGTAGGTTCATAGCCGCACTGACATAAGCTCTCCATACATCCCTATCCTGAGCCAATGCTTTCCAATTATTCCCTGTATAATCTACTTCCCTCAAATCATAGTTAATGTTATTCTCCCACCTCATTCTTGGTCTACCAACTGGGCGTTTTCGCTCTGGCTTTCCTACAAGAACCTTCCATGCAAGTCTTTCATTTCCCAAACGTGCAACATGTCCTGCCCAACGCAGTCTACGAGACTTAACTGTTATTATATCTGGATTCCTATAAAGCCCGTGTATTTCATTGTTATGTAGTCTTCTCCATTCACCTGTCTGTTCATCTCTCTTTGGTCCAAACATTTTCCTAAGTACTTTATTCTCAAATACTTGTAATCTCCTTTCCTCTCTGAAAGTAAGTGTCCATGTTTCGCACCCATATAATATAACTGGTAGAATAATAGTTTTATATATTTTCAGTTTAACGTTTTTTTGAAAGTAGTTGGGACATCAAGAGTCTCTGCAATGCATAATAGCATGCATTTCCAGAATTGAGCCTAAGTTTCATTTCCTTGTGCATCTCATTCCTATTTGTGATCATTGTTCCTAGGTATTTGAATTCAGCCACTTCCTCAAAATTTCCCTCATTTGTCATTAGCTGTCCATTTCCATTATATAATGCATTTCTACTTGTGGCCATATATTTAGTTTTATTGATATTTACTTCCAGTCCTAATTTCTTAGTGTTACTCAATAGTGTGCGTGTTATTCTTTAGTATCTCCTCGCTATCGGTCAATAATACTACATCATCAGCATAAACTAACAGCTTATTAATACCATTCAGTTGTAAGCCTTCCTCATTCTCTAAAGATTTAATGGCATGCTCTAGTACAAAATTAAATAGTAGAGGAGATAGTGCATCTCCTTGCTTCAACCCATTCTGGATTTCAAAAGTGTCCGAAAACTGTTTGCCTATACGCACCTTACTCTTTGTGCCATTTAGACACATTCGTATAAGTCTAACTAACTTTTTAGGAATTCCGAACTCCAGCAGGATACTACATAACTTCTCCCTCTTAATTGAATCATATTCTTTTTTGAAGTCTACATACAGTTGATGTACAGTACCATTACATTCCATTATATTCCCATTTCTTTTTTGAAATCTGTCTTATACTAAAAAGCTGATCTGTTGTAGACCTGTTTCTTGTAAATGCACATTGATGAACTCCTAGAATGTCATCAATATAGGGAGTAAGTCTGCTTACTAATATATTTGTTAGAATTTTGTACGAAGTAGAAAGTAATGAGATGCCCCTGTAGTTGTTGCAATCAGTTTTATCTCGTTTCTTATAAATTGGTACGATAATTGACTCCTTCCATTCATCTGGAAGAGCTTCTTTTTCCCAAATCATACTTAGCAACCAGCGTATCTTGTCCATCAATTTGTCTCCCCCTGATTTTATCAGTTCTGCTGGGATCTCATCTGAACCAAATGCTTTATACATCTTCAATTTTTCAATCGCCATTTCAACCTCTAATGCACTTGGCTCTGCGACTAGCATTTCTGCTGTCTGTAAATTATCCTCCTCAATGTCCTGTTCTGTATATACATTCACTAGCTGATTAAAGTAACTTTTCCATCTATTTAATATACTCCTGGAATCTGCAATCATATAATTCCCTAGTAAAGCTGCAAAGCATAGCATGAAAATGCTTCGATTACAGTGAAAGACCTGCCCTCGGGCAGAATTACTATGGATGGAATGTGATCGTTCGACTCAAAAGCGAAGGACATGACTTCTACCTTTGTGGAAGATTGAAAATTGCTGTGTACAAGAAAAACCCGCGCATTTTGGAAGAACTGAAACGTAAATATACGTGACGAAGTTAACTTCAGTAGAAGAGAACTACTGCGAGTTATGGTAAATTTTACAAAGTGGTGTCAAAACAATTAGGACAGTGAAGGTGTATAGTTCCAGTTCCTGCGTCAATAAAGTTGGTAAGTACGGCAATTTGTAAAGTAGTTACGAAAATGTGTGTGGTTGTAACACCGCGATCCTGTTCTGTCCGTTCCCCGCCAAGAGTGCATCAGCAGTGTACAGTGAAACCCCCGCATCTAGTGTCCAATGCTATACTGATTGGTCTGTATATTCAACGAAATAGGGTTGGGAACCAGTGTACAGAAATCCTAGTATACATCCCTTGGGCATCGAGATTTTACCATTAAGTTGTGGAATTAATTTCAGATACCGAAAAACATGGCATCGGTGAAAATAAAACGTTAAAACATCTTTGAGTACATTACCCTAATTTTGGATTCGTAGTTGAAGATCTTCAGGGCGAAACAATGCATTATGTCCGAATAGCTCATTGGAGTAATATCGTATCTCTGGATGATGTCGAATCTAATCACCTTGGTATCTCCACCTATTTTTTCCAGTTTGAGAGTTCGATGACTGACATGCTCGATAGACAGAACATGTTTTTGTCGCGTCTACCATCTTTGCTAAGAGCCGATGAATGTCTCCAACATACCACATGGCCTCATAACAGAATACTTCACTGATATGATGGATCAAACATAATGTTACCTTTCATCATCGTTATGATCAAAATAAAGAATTAATTTATTTATTTTTGGACTGAAGTATTTTTAATTCTTTTTGCTAAGAAATATCAGTTTCCAGAGCATGAAATGTAATTACTGTATAACGTTATGAGAAAGGAGCCTGGATTGTAACTAGGCGGAAGTGCAATATTGAGTTAATGATAACTGCATTAACATATGCTATCAGCAAATTTCAGTGTCTCTTATCATCTGCTACTGAAGTGCTGTCCCATTAGGACAGTGACCGAATGCTCATCCATTAAATTATATCAACTTATAGGGTATTTCAGTTTCAACTTCGGAACAATATTTACTGAAACAGCTCGTGAAATATAAGTTGTCATTTTATACTAACTTGATTTTTTAAATCTTCAGAAACAGATTTCTTTCCTGGTAATACAATAAAAATTGTTTATTAAATTTGTAATTTGTAGGATTAATAACAATATATGCGTAGTTTTATCCAAGACGCCTTAATTTTAATGCAAAGTCTAATAATAAATTATTGTTCAATGAGACCGAAAAGTGTCAGAGAACTATATGCGAAATATGATTAAAAAATATTTATTTTTGAGTTACCCTCATTTATTGTATTAATTTATTTTCTCTCTTTTATTTTCATATGATTAAACATGTTTGCTTATATTACGTCTAGGACATTATGTTCCCGAGCTTTTTAATCATAATGCAAAATAAGAAATATTATTTTAGTATTATGAAATCAAAGCCTTGAAATTCATTATCATTTGTGACATTTCTTATATGATACAAATGTCCTGATTTTTTAAATAGATTTATACCAAATGGTTATGGACCAACAAAATTATGTCTCATCCTGAAACTGAAATTTCACTTAAATTACAGAATCGAGGAATGTTCTTATACAATTATTTTTACGTTCAAATCAATATTATTTAATAGTATATTTGTGGTCGTGGTGCTGATGGTGGTAGTGGTTGTGATAGTGCTGCAGCAATATTGAATTTTTCTGTAAGAAAAGGTAACGAATAAATATATTATCATCTTTATGGGTTAGGTTGTTGGCCTGTTCCGAAATAAAATCAATCTTCCCATCTTCTTGTAGGTCTTCTTGCTATTACATTTCTTTCTGACTTTACTGTAATAATAGCTTATGGAGTTTATTAATTTCCATCGCGATAACATAATTCTTCGATTCTCTTTTATGGTGTTCAATTTTTATTGTTATATTGTAAATATCTTCTCTATTTATGATATTTTTCACCTGGTCTGCAAGTGTATAACCTTCTGTTCCTCTTAGAATGTTCCTCTCTGTTGTTCCTATTTTTTCTTCTGCATGATCTGTTAATTATCCAATTCTCATTTCCATATATAGTGTTGGTACTGTCAGTCATCACTTTATATACTTTTATCAGGCTCTTTCTGTTAGTTTGTCTAAGAGTTCTTCCTGCGCAACTGTACAGTGTACATTATAAATTTATTAAGTTTCCAATCTATATCATGTTCATTTTGATCGCTTATCATAATAACTTGATAATTAAAATTATTTACTTGTTCGATAAGGATCGTATATTAATTTAAATTTAGATCTTACAGAGTATTTTTCTTGAAAAGCCATTGCTTTCGTTTTACATGTAGAATTTTCAAATTAAAACTTTTTTGTAATTTTGTTAAATTCATGTGTTCTTCTTTGAATGTTGTCTACATTAATAGACACACACACACAGTATATATATATATATATATATATATACATATGGATGTTATAACTATAATTTTGACATTTGGAATATTATATATATATATATATATATATATATATATATATATATAATGCCTATTTTCAGTGTCAAGTAGAGAGTATCGGAGAAAATTTGTAACACATTTTCAAAAACTATTAATATTAACCTCAATTCATTCGGAATTAGCTAATGGCGAGAAACTTTTATCGAATTTTAAGTTAAGTCATATCTGTAATTCTAATATAAATATATTTTCACACTTAGCAGGGAAATAAGTTTTATATACTAATAATTAAGACTGCATCATATACTAGTACTATTGTCATGTAAATGAAACAGAATTTATATCTTAATTGAAAAGCAACTTGTATGATATCAGGATAATGTTGTAGATCTCGTAAATCTCATTGAGCATACTTACAGAACAGTAAACATGTTAATATAATTATTTTGAATCTATTTAAAAAAAATTGGCCACTTTAACTTTTACAACTATCCCTTATAGGAGTAATTGCTAAGGACAGGTAAAGTCAACAGCGTGAAGGAGTGAAATGTCTTTCCGTGAAGGTATGTACAAGCGTGTTGTACTTTTCTACAAACGTCCGTCACACAAGAACTGCGTAAACTATGTCAATTCCTCAACAAGTCGAATTTACGATCTCATTTTGCTGGTTTACAGAATATATATTTATTTTGTTAAATTGTAGAAACTTTATTTCTGATGTCAGCTTATTTAAAAGTGTCGGACTGCAGTGAAAAACTCATGCATAACCGTAGTTATTACATATTTTCACATTGTTGCATGTGCATAATTTGACACCAATTTAAATAAATGACCTGATATTTACCGATTTAACGTTCAATTACTTTATTAAAAATTAAATAAATTAAAATAATGTATGATACAGGATATGTTGCCAAATTGAAGGTTAGTTATGTTATATAGTATAAATAGCGACGAACTGAACATGGGGGTTGCTAGTCAGTTTTTAATTTCGAATTTCAGGTAAATTTCCACTTTTAATAGTCAGATTTGGCTGATTGTTTGAGAATATCTTTCTTAGTTTATTTGAAAAGCACATGCTGAGTTGCCTTGTGAAATAACAAAAATTACAACAGCTAGAGAAATTTCTAAATTTTCGTTTTAGGTGAACTTCTATCCATGGTGGTTTGATTTTGCTGTTTAACAAACTCTGTTTTAATTTTTTTAATTAACTGGTATGTGTCAAGTTTAGTTTCGATGAAAAAAATACGGACTCTGTTGCATTAACGGCGATACGCATATATATATATATATATATATATATATATATATATATATATATATATATAAGTAAATCCCTCCATGGTACCTTTTGTGGCTTGCGTGCTTAAGGGAACAGGGTACTCAAAATGACCAAAAAATGATTTTTTTTTGTTTTGTGTCAATAAAATTCTCCAAAGTTTCTAGGTTATGAATGTATATACATTTATAGCGTTACGGCCATTTTAGAGTACTTCATTTGGATTTTAAAAATGGTTTACATCCCTTTAAATCAAGTATGCCACGCCCCTTTTCGATTATCTTGATTCTTTGCTTTCTAAGATGTTAAAACTATCGGGTAAATTTTGTTTATCCATTTTTAGGCTATTGGCTGCATTGCAGCATCATGTAGCTGGTGTGTGTCATGGCAGCAGTGTGAGAAAAGTAATTATATCATAATATTAAAGTTTTTAAATTTACATTTTCCTTGGGATCTTGTGAATTTTTTTTTTATATTTTAAAGGTTTGTATTTTATTAAATAAAATGCCTAGAGCTAGGAAAACGTTTAAAACAAAAATTCCATGGAAATCAACAAACAGACAAAGCAAAAAAAGGTAATAACCTCTTGAAACACCATGTGGAACATCATGTGTTAGTGAAGAAAATAATGTCAGTTCTTCCAAGAGGAAACTAACATATAAACAAGAAAGTGATTTAATTAATGTAAATAATCTTGTAGATAATAATTTAGTAAATAATTGTGATAGTAATATTATTATTATTAGTCTAGATTTGCTATCTAGTTTATTAATAATAACACAGTCCGTGCATATTGCAAATCAACCTATTCATTATGTATTGTGGAAAATAAAAATAAAAATAATAGAAAGCTGAAATTGATAAGATGCAGACTTATTATGGCCTGGCCATCAGACGTAATACAGAAGATATGGAAAAGATGAAGACAGCAGTGTGGGCAACATTTTTCCACAAGGCCTCAGCATCAACTCTGCCCTAAGGGATCGGACTCATGGTGTGGCTACCAGAAGGCTGCAGCAAAAGGAGAGGAATATGATCACAATCATTTTCTTCCCTTTGCAGTAATGGAGACAATTAAACAAATTTTTAGAGAATTATGTGATGTAACTCTATTGAACAAATGTTTGCATGTTCACACGCAGAACCAGAATGAAAGCTTCAGTAACTGTATTTGGGAGCGTGTGCCAAAAACAACATTTACGGGGCATAAAGTAATATGTGTGGGTGTGCATGATGCTGTGATCACATTTAACAATGGGACTCTGCGTTTACTACTGGCTGGTGTTCAAAGAAATGGGACTCAAACCAGGCTTGAACACTAAAACAGCATTGTGTCGCATCGACAATGACAGAATTTATCATGCACAGCGAGCAACCCAAGCATCAACAAAGGAAGCCAGAGTCAAAAGGAGCAATGGTGAAAAGCAGAAAGAGTCCAGAAAAGATGATGCAGATGATTATGGCCCTGGAATATATTGAAGTAAGTCAAATATTGCAATCATCTTTGTAGCAAATTTTCTCAAAATGTTATTTTTTAGATATTTAGGTACCATTTTCTCAAAAACTACTAGAGGTGGAAAGCTGAAATTTTTCACGTTTTTATGAAATTTTCCATACTTCTATTCCACGTTTTTATGAACATTTGCCGCCAGTTTCACAAAGTTATAATAAAAATCACGGATTTTAGACTCTGAAACATATGACAAAATAGTATTAATATTTATTTATTTATTTTCCAAATGCAAATAATTTTTTTCTCATTGAACCAATAGAGATAATCCAATTCTTTTGGCCACACATATTGTTAATTATAATCATAATAAACACAGAAAATTATGATTCTATACTGCAAAGGGTTTCTGATAAAAATGCACTCAAAATCCTTCCTGTTTATAGCATATAAAAATATATATATTTCAGATTTAATTTTTTTTTATAAAATCGAGTATATAAGGCCACACTATTCTCCAATTTATTGTGTGCATGGTGTAAAATTTTCAGGCTCATTTATTTACAAGTTCATAAGAAATAGTAACTTGATATCACTGCTGCATAGCAACCATATGCTCAGACTACCATGTCCCCATAAATGACTCCGAGAGCTACGCTGGCAATAGCATTGATGCCGAAAGGGTAACCCCATGCCTGACAGACCGAAGGCGATAAGCCAGACGAAAAAAGCACCTTGGTCGAAAGAGTGATGATCTTTCACCGTAAAAATAGAATTATTAATAAACGCGGTCATGGGTTCCACTGGGATAAAGTTCTCCGGAGGTAAAATAGTCCACCATACGGTTCTCCTGGCGGAGACTGCTATAGGGAATCCATGCCAAAAGCTCAATCACATGGACATGTTTCTAGAAACATGGAATGTTAGGACTTTATCCATGTTTGAGGTAAATAGATTATACTGGTATAATTGGAAAACATTGGCTCAGGATAGGAGTGTATGGAGAGCTATGTCCGCGCGGCCATGAAGCTATGGGCGCGATACAGCCAGTGAGTAATATAAAAATAGTAGTAGTGGGACGTTATTAGACTAAAATTAAGATATATACAATGTTATTTACAAATATGTGTGGCACGGGCAGTAAGTACGTGCTGTTGACAGTCCGTTACAATAAAGTAATAATGGGTAATAGTATAAAGAAAAAATGTAAAAGTAAATACAGGTCAATTTCAGTGTCTACTAAATAGGAACGGTGAATATCTGTATTTTTTTCAAAAATATTGTCATGAAATCTACCTCAATAGCTTCATTACATCGGAATTTGTTAAAAATAGTTTTAGTCGTCTTCCAAACAAATTTAAGGCCCAAAAGCCCGTTAGGTTTCAGTGAAGTATTCTCGGTCCAGCTTTTTCTAGGACGTCCCAAATATCTCTTCCCTTGACGATAGTATTGATGCGTGACTTTGGAAGTCTATTACGATTCATTTCCTTGAACGTGAGTTTTGCATTGCAACTTGTATGTATTTAGTATTAGTTAATGTATTAATGTGGTACTCTGACTCTTACACAATATCTATTACTAGGGCATGGAACACACTTCCCAGTCATGTTAAGGACTCCCACTCACCATCATTATTTAAAACCAAATTAACCGATATCTTAAGTTCCATACGATGGAAATATTACCTGCATTACAACTCTATTCGGAATTTTTTATACACGTATACTCTTCTAACAAGCTTTACTCATTTTACTTTATATCATTTTATTCCATGTTTTATTAGTATTTGCTAATGTTAGAGCACATCTCCATTGTCTTTTGTTTAGTCTGTATTTTAATAATATTTTAAAATTATAAAAAGTATGTAATTTGTGTTCATCAAAGTGGATTTAGATGAAACAGGTCTATAACACATCAGAATTTAGTATCATACAAATTTTAGAAAATAAATGAAAATATAATTGCACTATACATTGAAGAAGGTAATTAATTAATGGGCGTAGGTAAATGGCGATGGATTTATCACAGGAATTCCCATAATGTGGCACTTTTAGGCTCGCGGTCTAGTCAGGGTGGGTTCGGTGAGCGATGAAGATCACTTATCTCAGGAAATAACGAAGGAACTTTGTACGGGCAGCGATAGACTTATCATAAGTAATGCCACGAGTGATTTTCAAAGTATGTTCGTGAGTCGTGAATTTTTCTGGAGAATTTGGAAATCAAGAGTGGCATTTGTTAGGACTATTTAACGAATACAATTAAGCTGTTTACTCACAAATCATTATTTAACTATAGTTATTTTTAAATATTTATATATTTAATGTAAACGGCGATGTTTGAAAATAAATGAGAAACGATTGGTACGCTTCATTTCCTTCCTTTGTTCATCACTACAACCAGATCATTATATTATTTATTGCCATAGGATCGAAATATTTTAAGAATGCACCCTAGTGGAGAAATTTATAACCAATGTTATAGGTATTAATTAATTTATGATATCCTATTATAAATATGTCAATTACATTTTTCTGGAACGTCATTTACTGGAAAATAATTCGTTTAAGAAAGTGCAAACTGTGGTTTCTTTTTTGCGGTATAATCAATTGTTACAAATGTTTTTATATTATCTCTCGCATGCGATTTATGTTGACATTCGTGCACTATATATACAATCTGGTAGCCGGATGTCATAGAGAGTTAATCTCTACAAAATAATGCTATGACCTATTCGGAATGTTAAACAAGTGGTGCTTTCTTTATTATAATGAACTTTAGTTGGTAAATACTAGGCGAAACACGACTGCGATTGGTTGTAAACTAAATATCATTGAAATGCGATTGGTCATTGACTGTCATTTGGGGCATGAGTTAAAGAGTCAATAAATTAAAATTCGCAAGTCACTCTATTTAGTATAGTAGTCAATATACATATATTTAAGAAACGTAAAACACTTGATGATACGATGTGTATAGCGATCTGGCTTGACTACGGAATACTGAAGAATTATTATTATTAATATTGTAATATAAAAAGAATACGAATCAGTATTCTTAAATATCGATTTATTACAATGTTTTGATCAAGTATCTAACTTCTTAGATAATTTAACGTAATTTGTTGACCTATTTGAACTTGCCCTAAGTTCGTCCTTCTCGATTAAGGATTATAATTTTACATTTTATCTAGTAGCGGTGGTTATTTTCCCGCAGTTAAATACAACTTAATCGATATTCTCCCTTCGCTAGCTGGGAGGCTTGTGTTTTGTACGCGTCTCAGTTTTATATATTGAAAGTTTCAGTATTCCTTCAATCGTTCAGATCGATACAGGAGAAGGGGTTACAATTTATTCCCATTGGTTTATATATATGTGGACATATATTACATATAAATAAAGGGTGTGAATTTTCTTTGTTTCTGTTTGTGGCGCAACTAATAAGGGGCGTTTCCATCTCGCGCTACTTACTGACAATGTTGCCAATTTTGTTCATAGTTGGGCCTATTGGGTTTTCTATTTAGGGCCTAGCAACGTATTTAAAAACCGTTAGTTTCAATTAATTTTAATGTGTTATTCCTAGTTATCTTTTAACTGATATATGTGTCCAAATTTTAATTTGAAACTTCATAGTGAAACTCCAGTTATAAACATTTTGTCATACTCTTCATTCATAAACATAATTTGACTTACATTCTAATCTATTTTTAAATAGACGTTCTGATACATTTCTATTAACAAAGAATACAAAAAAAGTTGGCGGACATGGTAGAAGACCGCATGGAAGATGCGCTTAAAAGCATACACAATGTGGAAGGAGGAGATTACATCAAGAACGAAATGAAGGAGATGATTCTGAAAGCATTAAGTGAGATCAGATCCCGTTTTTCAGAAATTAAAACGGCAAATCACGCCATAAACGAAGTGGTAAGTGAACCACAAAGTGAGGTTAAGACGGCAATATTGGAAAACGTGAGAGAGAACACTGAGAGAGAAGACCGCCAAACGCCAAGAAAACTAGCGACATCTGTCGACGCAGAACAAGAAACACCGAGCAACAGCGACAGTAGCCAGCAGGCGGAGACCTCTACCGACGAGAAGCGAAACCCACGGCGGACAGCAGAAAGAAGGGAGCGACTCCAACACACCAGTACTAGTATAAGACACAACATGCAAACGGCCGGGTGAAACAGAAGATAATAAAGGAGACGACCGCGAAAATCAAACAAACCGTCAAATACAAAACACCTCCCCGCTGTCAAATGAAGACATTGAGGAGAAAATTATAAGGAGCGTAAACAAACAGATACAGGATATGCAAGAGGACATAAAATGGATGATAAAAGATAATCTAGAAACAAAGCAACTAAAAGAGAGACACAGAGACAAAGAGAAGAGGAGGCAGAGATGAAGAAATCCTACTCACAAACAACAAGGGAAGGACGCCCGCAGACGACAAGAATGACGATAAAGGGGACAAAACAAACAACTGGAGAGGGAAGCAAACTACAAGCGGCCGAAAAAAGAGCATGGTTTTATATAGGAAATCTGCACAACTCCACGACTCCAGAGATGATATGCGACTATCTACAGGGAAACGACATCGACAGCGAAATAGGAGTGGAGGAATTACCCGCCATGGGAAGAAACAAGGCCTTCAAGTTTGGAATACCCCTAAAACACTGCAAAAGCGCCGAAAACCCGACTCTCTGGCCCCAAGGATTAGCTGTACGGCCATTTCGTTTCTCGAAACGAAACAGGGAAGAAACGTTTTCTCCCCTCGAAACGAAACACGGAGAACAAATTAAAAATACTACTGTGGAATATAGAAGGACTACGAAATGCACTCAACATGTTACCAGAAGATTTTTTCGACGAATATGATATAATAACACTCTCAGAAACATTCCTAACAACCCAATGGAGCACGGACAACGTCTACGCAATTAACTCATATGCCAGCCAAGGGGAAAGAGGAAGACCTGAAGGAGGGATAACAATGCTAATAAAACCAAAATTAGCGCCGTTCGAGATACTTCAAAAATCAGAAAACATGCTTCCAGTAAAGACAAACACATGCACAGTACTAAATGTCTACTTCCAGCCAGAACACAAGGCAGAAGAAATCCAGGAGGAGATAAGCCTGGCATTAAGCAAGACGAACAGGACAGACAATATGATAATAATGGGCGATCTTAACTGCAGAATTGACACACCCACATATAAAGCGAAAACTGTAGTCGGTCATATAGAAAAAAGAAGGGCTAACTCTAGTAAACAACGAGAAAGAATACACTTACATCGGACCAAATGGAGCCAGCACAATCGACCTTGTCTTCACAAACAGCCACAATACCCACCAAAAGATAAGAAGAGACATACCAGTAAGGAAACACATACCAATAAGTACCGACATATATGTAAAAGACACACAACAAAGAAAAACTCCAGAAAGCCAACAAATAAACTATTGAGAAAGATTGACAGAGAGAAACTAAACACAGAAGCGATACAAAAGGCATGAAAAGAAATAAAAGAAGGAAAAATAAATCTGGCAGTCGATGCAATAGAAGGACAAATAAAACAAGAGATAGTAAAGAAAGAATGGAAAAGAAGAAAAACAAAGCCATGGTTCAAACAAGAATGCTACTTAGCGAGGAGAGTCGAGATCATAGCACTCCACAAGGCAAAATTATCGAAAACACACGATGACCTACAAGAATATCAAAATACCAGGAGAGCCTATAAACAAACGGTGAAAAGGTATAAAGAAACATACCAGGCGGAAGAAGAGAAGAAAAGCATAGAAAAAGCAGAGGAAAAATGGTATAAAGTGATCTCACCAAAACAGGCATTCTTTCCAAGAGATACGTGTGAAAAACACTTTAACGAAGTACTGCAGGCTAAAGAAACACGCCCAGAAACCACAAGAAGGAAAGAAGAAGTGGAGAAATACTGCCTCTTCATCAGAGAGGAAATAAGAAGACACATTGTGAGTTAGGAAAACAGAAAAGCCTGCGGACCTGACGAAATTCCTTCGAACACCTCAAAGAAACAGAGCAAGCTCTCGCAGACACCTGGACAGAGCTTTTCAACGAATGCCTAAGGCAAGGCAGCATTCCGGACAAGTGAAGAATATCAACGCTGAAGGTGCTGTACAAAGCCAAAGGAGATGCAAAGGACCTAAACTCATACAGGGGAATAACCCAAGAGTGCACAACACTAAAAATAATGACCAGCACACTCACAGAGAGATTAACAGCATGGCAGCCCACGTCATACCGGAACAACAGTTCGGGTTCATAAAAGTGAAATCGACGACACAAGCAATTAAATGTCTACAAGAGAGCATCGAAATAGCCTTAGAACAACCGAGAGGGTAACTACATGTCATCTTCAAGGACTACAAGAAGGCTTTCTACCTCTTAAACAGACAGCTGATAATAAGAAGAATAGAAGAATCAGCAGGGAGAAACCAGATAACTAGATTAATTGAGAACATCCTCTCCAGAAACCAAGTGCAGAAAGACGATGAAGTTTCAAAAAAACAGAGCAGATAGATCAGACAAACTGCGTACAAACGGTGACCCGTTGTGCCCCCTACTTTTCATAATGACAACAGCAAAAATACCCACAGAAATAGAAACAGAAAAGTCCAATCTTTGCATACAATGATGACATGGTGATTACATCCCAAAACATCGAAAAAGCTCAAACAGCGTTCGACAACTCCTAGCAGGGGCCGAAAAGAACGATCTCGGAATAAATGAGAAGAAAACAGTAAAAATGACCTTCAAGAAAGGAGGAGGACTCGCAGCGAATGACTGCATTCGGTATAAAGGAGACCCACTGCAAAATGTAAACCAGTTCAAATATCTGGGGATCTCACTGCAGAGCAGAGGTGACACCTTCGATAAGCACATCAAAGAACGCGCCTTGGCGGCCAGAATAGCAACGAGTAGTATTAAAAACCTGAACAAACTATTCCTGGAGACAGCAATGGCCATCTTCCGCTTAAAAATAGCACCAATCATGACCTGTGGAATAGAAGTGATTTGGAAGAACCCAAATAAGGCAAACCTAGAGGAAATAGAGAAAGTCAAAACACACTTTTTAAAGATAGCGCTAATCGTATCAAAATACACGCCTTAACGCCTAACAAACATACATACATACAAACAAAGGAACCATTCTTCATAGAAGAGCTCCACCTGGACCTTCTCGTGCCGTCAACAGATGTCTACAAAGAACTGCAGAGGGAACTCAACGAGAAGAGAGAACAGATATGGCCTGGGTGCTACGCAACGGATGCGATGATCTACATATAATGGACAGCAGCCAGATACGACCTCAGACACACCGTGACAAGAGTCGCGGTCCATTGTTTCCACCACAGGATATGCACAACAGTTAAGCGCCATAACCCAGAAGAAAAATGGAAGTGCAAACAATGTGGGCCACACTGCGACCGATATCACCTGTTACAGTGTAAAAATATAGGAGCATCGATAACTGACCCTAATAAGACATGAAAACAATTATTTCTACATGGCCATTGGCTGCAATAATACCTATTATTATTATTATTATTATTATTATTATTATTATTATTATTATTATTATTATTATTATTATTATTATTAACAAAGAGTTTGGTATCTATAGGTTCCTATTGAATTCAGGTACCTTGAATGCATGTATACCTTTGTTATACCATACGTCTTCTAGACTTTCTGACGTCGTCTGTATCGGAATAACCGAAATTTAACAAAATGAGTTGTCTTAGGCATTTATAAAAAAAGGAAATAAACTTTTATATAATTAATAAAATTGATTCATTAAAATGATTATTGGACTGTAAATAAATTTCTGAGTAATTGAAGTCCAAACTCGATATTTTATAAATATTATATCTTCATCTCAAACTATGGGCCTATATTTAAATGATTTAGATTTGATGAAATTTTTAGTTTATATTTGAAACTAAAACAATATGGAGGGAAATTCGGGTTACAACATTAAGTAAATTAACGATTCAAATAAAAGGGAGAAGTTATAAAGTATCCTTCTCGAGTACGGAATTCCTAAAAAGTTAGTTTGACATATACGAATGTGTCTAAATGGCACAAAGAGTAGGGTGCGTGTAGGCAAACAGTTTACGGATTATATTGAAATTCACAATGGATTAAAGCAAGGAGATGCACTACCTCCTCTACTATTCAATTTTGTACCAGAATATGCCATCAAATATTTGGAGAATGAAGAAGGCGTACAATTAAATGGTATTAACAGGCTGTTAGTTTAAGGTCATTATGTAGTACTATTGAGCGATAGCAAGGTAAGGGCCAACACGCGCCCTCTATTGAGTAACACTAAGAAATTGGGACTGGAGTTAAACATCAATTAAACTAAATACATGTTAACGCACATATAAATACATTATATAGTGGAAATGGACAGCTAATGACAAATGAGGGAAATTTGAAGAAGTGGCTGAATTCAAATATCTAGGAACAATAATTACAAGTAGGAATGAGATGCACAAAGAAATTAAACATAAGCTCAATATTGGACAAGCAAGCTATTATGCATTATAGGGACTCTTGTCGTTCCAACTCCTTTCAATTAAACGTTAAATTAAAAAGATGTAAGACTTTTATTCTTCCAGATATATTATATGGATGGAAACATAGACTCTTTCATTAAGGGAGGAACACAGATTACGAGTATTTATTATTAAAGTTCTCAGGAAGAGTTTTGGGCCAAAAAAAGAGACGGACAGACAGATTAACGGAGGAAACTACGTAATAGTGAGTTACACGGAATGCGTAGGAAGCCAGATATAATAATAATAGTTAAGTCTCGTAGACTCCGATGGGGAGGACATATGGCATGAATGGGGCATGAAAGACTTGCATAGAAGCTTCTTGTAGGAAAACCAGAGAAAAACCGTCCAGTTAGTAGACTATGAATGAGGTGGGACAAAACAATTATCCATGATTTGAGGAAAGCAGATTATGCAGGGGATGATTGTAAAATATTAGCTCAGAATAGTGATGTATGGAGATCTTATATCCGCCGACCATGAGTGTACGGTTCGGTAGAACCAGTAAGTTAGCTATATAATTTTTGTAATATTTTATTATTTGCTGATTTAGTGGAAGATAAGGTCTTATGGCCTTAACCCTGCCAGCTTAAATAAGCATTATTATTATTATTATTACTATTATTATTATATTTACATTTATTAATTTGAGAACACAGCTTGGTTAATAAATAATTCATCTTGTAAATTCAAATTGTTAAAGGATGCCTCGGATGCTTTAAGAAATTATACCGTAATACGTGGTAATTTATATGATTAACAACCCGACACGACTGGGGTTTGTAGGTGATTATCATTTCCATTTCATCTGTTTGCATAATCTACTTGTGTCTAGTTGTGTAAGCTAGATGTATAGTAACGAAGAATCCTGTTACCTAGATTCAGCACAGCCGGTTCAAGATTGAATGTCGTGAAAACTATTTGAGTGTTTATTTTTGCTCAAGCACTTACTGGATGTAACAGTAACATGTCTATTAAAATCTAAGAATCTTTATCGGTATTTAACAGATTTTATTATAATAATCACAATAACCGTCCCGTCGATCGCCGTGGGATAGTGGTTATTTTCCTTGCCTCTGGTCCCGAGGTTCGCGGGTTCATACTCGGCGGGATCGATGGGTTATCTTAGGACGGAAAAATCCAAGGAGCAAGTCCTCCGGGAGGGACTTTAAACCGTGGGTCCTATGTCTGAAGATTCTCAGGCTTATACAAGAAGCATGTCTATCGCAGTGGTCTCGAGGTAGCGTGCTGCCGTGACATGGCAGAGGGCCCGGATTCGATTCCCGGTCGGGGCAGGCTGCTGGGTGAGGACTCTTCGAGGTTTTTCCTGAACTGTAAGACACATGTCAGGAACCGTAGGGCCCAACGGTCCCCAAAATGACCCGGCCATCATTATCATCCTTATTATTATCATCGTCATCATCATCCTTCACCAGTGTGGAAAGCAACGGGAAGCTACCACACCTCTAATGCCCTAGTAACGCTGCAAAGCATAGCATTAAAATGCTATGATTGCAGTGAAAGATCTGCCCTCGGGTATAATTACTATGGATAGATGGATAAAAAATCGCAAGCCTGACTGAAAAATTATGTGTGTGCAAAACTTAGCGATCTTCTTCATCCTAGTAATACCTTATATTGGCTCGGTTGTTGACACGTACCATTAATGACTTCTGTAGGAAAATAAGTGCAACTAAATTAACTTGCTTTAGTAACTCCTACCAAAGGAGTGGCTAAGGCCCAACATTAGACTGTTGTCTATAGATAATTACAATAATCATAATTATTTGAGGGAAGTAGATTACACAGGGGATGATTGGAAAACATTAGTTGGAGATAGGGATTTGTGGAAAGCTTATGTCCGCGCGATATGAACCGCGCGATAGTACCAATGAGTTAGCTTGTTAATAAAACAGGAGCTTTAATGGCCGCGCGGACATCAGCTCTCCATACTTCCTTGTCCTGAGCTAATGTTTTCCATTCATCCCCTGCAAATTTACCTCCCTCAAATCATGGTTAATGTTACAGTCCCGTGCTATGTACCCTCTAGTAATAATATATTAAGACGCGAGGTTGGGAAGGGGTTTTTACAGAATCGAAGAAATTGGTAATTTCCTCGATTCTGTAAAACACTTCACAAACGTGCGTTGTACATTGTTTCTTGCGCGATGGTGTTTTCAAAATAATAAATTATAGTAAAATAATATAATTGCTGGAAATATTTGCTGACATTATAAACAACTGACTAACGTCAACACTGTAGGTAATGTTTATTAGTTAAAACTACAGGAGGCCTTGAGACCAGTTAGTGACAAAATGTCGGCAAGTATGTATTTGTTTTATGCATCCATAGTAATTCTGCCCGAGGGCACGTCTTTCACAGCAGTCATAGCACTTAAATGCTATGCTTTGCAGCTTTACTAGGGAATTATAGGTGTGGTAGCTTCCCGTTGCTTTCCACACTGGTGAAAGGATGATGATGAAGATAATAATGATAAGGATGATGATGATGATGATGGTCATATGATTTCTGGGAACGTTTGGGCCTTAAAGTTTTCCTGACATTTGTCTCACAGATGAGGAAACACCCCGACAAAAACCTCACCCAGAAAATTTATCCCGACCGGGGATCGAACCCGGGCCCGCTGCCTGACAAGGCAGCACGCTACCTCGAGAACATAGCGGTGGACTATTTTGTTTTATATTGTTTCAAATAAAGTTCAGTTCATTTAAAATGCAGTGATTTGTTTCGTATAATGTATATGAACAATATGTTTTGGATATTTTTTGTATATACATTCTATGTAGTATACTTCCCACACGCGTTTTGTAATATGTAATATTACAGTATAGCTAGTTTATTACAGTATAGTTATATAGGTTGGTAACCCCGAAATGTAGGGAGTTGAACTTTCAATCATGGTCGCCAATGCTCTAAGTACGACAAAACAATAATAAACTGTAAACTAAATTAGGCTTATTATTTTTATCAACGGAGGCAAGATTTTTTTAAATATGAAAAGAACGCGAAAGAGGAAATTTTACTGGCGAACACATGAAAGTATACTGGTGACACTTGATGTGGAATTTAATAGAATATGAACAAAATTATGCGAAACGCGTCACATAGAGCCTCTCGGTGCTCAAGGAGTTTTCAATATCTTTCTCCGAGAAGATGCGATGTTTGTTCTCCGCTTTTCCCGGATGTATTCTCTTGAGAATTTTTATGTAAATATTCTGTTTATCTGCAGATTCACGATATTTAGAAAAATCGGATTTTTAAACATGTCTTCTTAATCTTCAACCCTGGATAAAGAAACTATATTAAAAGCTTACCGTAAATGTAGCTTTTGACGAGAAATTGTCTATGAATTAATTATTATTTATATACAGATTTTGAATGTTTATACATCTTTCTGTGCCTAAAGTTTTATCTTCCTTCTCCACCCGTCCATATTCATCCACTCCATATCCTCCAATCCTCTTGTTCTCATTCCAGTTCTTATTCCCTGAATCCATGAGTTTCGAGGTCTTCCTTTCTTTCTTCGGTGGACACCATTCCAATGTTTCTCTGGGTAATACTCGTATTTGTACTTGGATTTGTCATACATGCCCATACCATTTTAACTACTTATATAATCAAGAATTGAATATTCAATATTCAATTTTCTCGTATTATGTATTTAATATCTTTTCTAATTTTTAACAAGTTGCTGATCTGCTCAAGAAATCCATTTCCATCGATATACGTTTCTGTTCTATTTTTTTTGTTGAATTTCTTTGATTCAGCTCCATATGTGACAGTACTTCTTAATATTTAATTATGTACTTGTAATTTATTTTTCTTGGTTATATGTCTGTCTCAAGCCAGGTTCGAAAAACGGTGAGAGGGAGGAGTAACAACCTCGTTAAAAACCTGGGTTCAATTCGCCCGGCTGGTAGTATCCAGTAAGGACCATTTATCTAAGGTACATATAATGCTGCCTTGAAGATCATCACTGCTTTGACAAAAGATTGAGGAAGAAAACCTTAACCAAAAATTACCTGATCCTCCAAATTGGGGGTTGTTACATGTTCATCATGAGATATAACAATACTAAAAATCATAAAAGAGTTGTGAATCAATCATTAATTAACTATGAAATGAATATATAATATTAGATAAAAATTATCACTGAACTTAAACTAGCACAGAATAATTCAGTAACATACTCTGGTTGAATTCTCAATTGAAGTTATTGTAACATTTTTTTAAAATTTATACGACAAAATTTATAAATAATATTTGCGTTTTCGTATAACAGGAATTCGGAAGATATTCTCAGACGGTTTAATCATGTCAAGAGAAGCGATTTCATAGGTAGGTGATTTTTCAACTTTCCTTCGCAGAGACGTATTTTACTATTAATCACAACACCTGGTATAGCTTGCTTTATATAACATGTTTTAAAAGGTGTTTCTTGTTTTTATTTCAATTGCTTTATATTCTGAGAATTTCAAATTATCTAAAACAAGTTCTTCTGTCCAATTCATTTCAGATGCAATTATACATGAACCATTATATTAATATTTACCAGTTACAAAACAGTATTGTGAAGCAACAATCGATTTTTGAATGAGTGTGTTACAAACCAAAAATCAGTATTTTCGCAAAACATTTTTTTTGCTGATTAAAGGGTTATGAAACTTAATAGTGATAACAAAAATTGTAAAATTAAAATTATGTAGGTTCTGAGCGGATAGATGGTGTTAATGTGATATATTTTAAATTTACGCACCACTTCTACAGACCATTTTACGCAGATGTTGTATTCGTGTACTGTGTACAGAGAGGAGTGTAGGATGAGTGTATGTTTATGTGTTTGTGTTTTGTATGAAGGTTGATAATGGGAACAAGGGAGAAGGTCCCGCCACGTAGTCTTCTGCTATCGAAAAGCACCAAAGGAGCCGCCAGGCTTAACATCCGACAGACGAATCACTATCAATAGTATCACATGTCTTTTCAGCATATGAATTGAGAATAAGGTTCCAATTTAATGCAGGAATTTGGTGCACAATCGAGCGATTAAAAATTGTCACCACCACCTCTCCTGTCCCCGAGATAAAAGAATCCAATTAAATTAATTTAACACTTAACATTTTGAACCCTGCGGGGTATCGAACCCGTGACAGTTAGTCTAGAAGCAAATATGCTTACACCTCATCCAGCACAGCGGACGATCTGAAAACAGCTCAGAATGATTTTACGCTTATTGGGTTGCATCTATTATCTGTAAAACAGTCACTAAAAAGTCTTCGTATAATCATAGAATTTAGGCTTAATTTATGTGACTGATAGAACATGAAACAATATGATATTATATTTCTGTTGTTGGTTTTAATATGTTCTTCTAAACCATGTCAATGAAGTTATGTTTTGAAGTAACTTTATTACATCTGCAGGTTCATTCCAGAGATCCGTTGCGGAGCTGTTCTTACGTTTCAGTATTTGTTATGTTGTGGCGATGCTTCTTTTATATTACACTTTGGGCAGATTGAGAATATCTTCTTGCTGTCTTTTACATTACGAGTTGTAAGGTGCACTGTTTTACTATAGCTGTAAGTTCTTATCGTTGCAGTGTCGTTCTGAAGAAGTCACCTGGGTTCTTTGCTTTATACCAGTTGTTTCAATATTTTGTTTGTCATTGTTCTAAATTTTGAATAGATCTCAATGAAAGTTATTTTTTCTGTTTCTGATATTGTGTCTTTGCTCTCTTCTTTTGCCAAACACTCTGCTATTTCGTTATATTTAATGACCACATGTGATTGAATCCAATAAAAGAATATGGTATCATAATAATAAATAATATGCCACTTGCAAAATGTAAACATTCAGTGCCTTTGTTAATAAAGGACGCAGTTAAAATAAAATATGTTCCTCGAATTTGATACCAAATTTGTATTACTGTGTAAGCTATAGTTCACTTTTAATTTTTTTTTACATATCTAGTATTTCGTGGTCATCCGATTCTTCTGCACAATTTAGCATCGCAATTTTGGCAAGGCCCACTGATTGTATCAGGTTCTGTATTTTTTATTTCTGTCAATTTATGTATTTTACCAATAAGACTTAGTTCGCTTACGTTGTTGGTAAAATAAGCTTTGAGGATTTTTACGCAAATTCCGCGCCAATTGTACCAATATTAAACACAATTTCCCTATGCCATTTGCGTCCATGTATCTCCATACTCTGAGCCTGACAGATATGAGAGTATTCGGTTTTAATCCGCATTTGTTCCTTTACTCTTTCTTCCGACTTAAACCTATTGAATTAATTTTCATCAGTGATGGAAAAATTGTTACAGAAATCATACCAGTCGTTTTTATGCTGATGGATAAATACAAATAATTTAATTGTTTTATTATCCTTATCAGGGCGTTTTCTGACTGCACCCTGCATCAAGAAGAATATATCTTACTTTCTGTGTCTTTAGAATAAAACCCTGCTAAAAATGGTACCCCCACACAGTGCAAAGTTAGAAATTATGCGTGTACAAGCATATATTAAACAGTCTATTAGCCAAAAGTGACGTAAAAAGTAGTCATATACAAAAACTTCTTCTCTTCTTTATTAGGAATTTCTCTACAATAGTGTAGTTTTCTACAACCCAATGTAAATTTTAATTTACAAAAAACAAAAAAAAAGAAACAAACATTCTGTATCTAATTTCATTATGGTTCATGCAATAAATAACATACAATGCTCTGTTGTTTATTAGTTTATATTTTTTGGATGATTAGCTTAACTTACGAGTAATATACATATATTAGTTAAAAACCAAAGGTATTTCATTGTATTAAATACTAAAGTTGTTATAAGTTTTAAGTCAATTGTACTTGGATTATCATTTAACGTTGAAATACCATTGATAAACAGATCACCGAGTTTATGAAAACAAATTCCCTGTGTGAGGTTATTTCTGGAGTTTTGCTCACATATACGGAAATATCAAGGAATTCAAAGTGCCAAATAGTATCCGAACACCATTTGGCATTCATCACCCATATCTGCGTGCCTTATTTAGTATAAATGTGTAAATGAATAGTGTGTTATTGTTATCTCAGAGGTGGCCATGAAATTCATACTCGTGAGATCCATATTTTTGCGTATTTAAGTGATGATTAACTAACTCATTGACATCTGTTGATTCATGGGCGAGCGGATATAATCTCTCCACACTTCCCTATCCGAGCAATTTTTCCAATCATCCTTTGTATAATTACCCTCCCTGAAATAGTGGTTAGTTGTAATATCCCATTTCATTCTTTGCCTACCTACTGGGAGCTTTCCTTCAGGTTTCCTTACAAGAGATTTCCATGCTCCTCTTATCTTCCCCATTCGTGCAACTTGACTTGCCGAACGTAAATGCCGTCAGTATTAGTTGTGCCGAAATGGTTATCCATGCCGGACTAACCGAAGGCAATAAGGAGACGAAAAAGTACCTTGATCGAAAGAGTGACGATCTTTCATTGTCAAGAAACACGAACATAAGCTCCACTGAGATAAATTAATTTTTTTTAATAATTACGATATTAATAATAGAATGAATATAACAAACTGAAATATTCTAAAATGACTTGGAGATTGATACTAAGTGAAATTTGACCGGTTTTAGGAATTTGCAGACTTTACTTCTGTCGTAGAACTGGCAACAAAGCTTTGATCTAGCTGTTTCCTTGAGGCAATATGAAATGTTGGCCAGTACAAACAACACTGTTATATAGTCTAACAGTTTACTATAGAGATACAGCGGTTCGTGAAATTTGAAATGAATGTAAAACGGAGGATAAACAGTTAAGCTGTAGGGCGAAGTGGGGGAATATCGATCACTTTAGTAATTAATCGAATAACTATAATATTATTCATAAAAATAAATTTTAAAAAATGTTTACTGTACACAAAAAATACAATTAAACTGTGACGCATCATAATAGCGGCGTTTTAATTTCGCGGGTGACGGGAAGAATAGTGGTCTCACATTAGTAGAAATAGATAGTGAGTCACAGACTCGTGAGTCGAAAGACCTGCGCAGTCAATATATGCATTTAGACCTCCGTTCCAGAGGCTTCTCCATGCATCGACCCTCACTGTCGCGAAGTTTCGACACCAGAAATTTCCATACTGGAAATATCTCGGTCGGGGGTCAAGACGTTTCCATCCCATAAGCTATTGCGAGTCGGTTGTGAAGTGACAGCGATACAGTGAGCTATGAATGAGAAGAAGCTTTGGCGAGAGGATTTGTTAGAGACTGTAATATAGTTGACATACTTGAAAACAAGATCAATTATTACAGAAATATGTTAGTAAAAGTTTATAGGATTAAATAAAGTTATTGTGGAATTTACACGATCTCCTGTCTTGTTTTATTCCGCCAAAACAACGTGAAATCCGACCCCACAGCATCCTGCGACAATACTATCAACTAACTTGAAACAATTGTACTCTAGTACCAGGGTCTGATCAAAATTCCCCCGACGCTTGGGTAAATCTGATCAACTTATTGAAAGCTAAAGAAAAAGCTGACTACACAAAGATGCGAAAATTACTGTCTCTGCGAACAAAAATCACACACGTAATTCTTTATTGTGTAATATTCATTGCATTCTGCGTGGATCTTCTGAACATGAAACATGTACCACAAATTACTGTCCCGGCCTACATCACTACAGGTATATTTCATCAGATTGCATTGTTTAATAATGAAAATAAATATATCCGAACAACGATAAGTCATTTCTAACATTCAGGGTAATTCAGAGCAGTATTAAACAAAAGTTACCCCTACCTGTCATGTTGGAAATTTTTGACACCATTTCGTATTGGAGTTATAAGTTCGAAACTGTAAGTAAATATTCCATAGCATCCTATATTAGCCAAACGAAACAACTGATGAGAGCAGCAGAAATTAATGCTATAAGAGCCGTTGTAAACAAAATAAGATTTGTCAGACTTAGGAACTAGGATGTAAGTGAAATAACACGTGGACAGAGTTGGCTTTTCAAAACAGGGAAGAATCCATGTCCTAGATGAAAAGATAAGTGGGCAGACCCCTCAAGAGATGGAACAATATATCATGATTGACATAGTGTGTGTAAACAAACAGGCTTATGCCTACAGAAAAGAAGAAGAAGAATATTCACTCTGTTATCACAATATGAAAAAAAAAACATTTAATTTATAAGTACCTAAAGTACATGGCATATATAAGCTTAGCTTCCTTGTAAGAAAAGTATGCGAAACACACTGCTTAACTATTGACATTATAGACAGTGCTTGAAACACTTGGCAGAAGTTGATTAGGAAATCCCGATGGGGAAGTCAGGATACGATTTGAGCTGTAAGAGTTGTAGGAAATAATAAGTAAAATGTTAATTAAAAATGTGATGTATTAATCTTCATCCAAATATGGGCTGCCTCACAGTAGGCGAAAAAGAAATAAAAAATCAGTTACTAATAGAACGTTAATAAACAGACGCGCATATATTTTATGAATGTGCATTTTTCGTAAGTAATGTCACGAGTGGTTTCCAAATCATCGATTCACGAGTCACGAAGTGAGGAATGAATTAATCTAGAAGATTTGGAAACCAATAGTGGCGTTTGTTAGGACTAATTTAACGAATAAAGTTAAGCTCTTAAATGAAAAATCGTTATTTAAAAATAGTTACAAGTATTCTAAAAGATTTATATATTTAATTTAAACGGAAATGTTTGAAAAAAATCATACATGTGAGGTTATGTACATTCACTGCAATTTTATCGTATTATATATTGCCAAATAAGGATCGCAATATTGTAAGAATGCACCCTAGTGGAGAAATAATGAAACACATAAAAGTGTTTTTCATAATCAACATTATAAGAAGTTATTCATTTATTTTTTTAGTAAACAGCTCGGTAAAATCACGGAATCTGTTCATTATTTGCTACATTCAGTGAATTTGTTGGAGAAAAATAATGCTCTGACCTTTTCAGAATATTACAAAGAAGGAACTTTATTTATCACAAAAACAGGAACTGATAAAGAGAAATGGATAAAGTGCGAGGTGAAACACGACTGCCATTGGTTGTAAAACAAAATTCATTGAAACGTGATTGTTCATTGACTACAATTTGGGGCATCAGTTAAATAGTCTTCGTATTTTTTAGTCTCCAGTAAATATGATTGAGGAAGGAGTGGAAAAAAAAATTAATGAGTATAACCTTAAACGCTAGCCTCTATTCCATCGGAATTCGCAAAAGGAAATATACGGTATTGATATGTGATAAAACTGCTTGGAATACCCCATAAGCGCCAGAGAACTCAAATATAAACGTAGTTGCTGCTAAGGCTTTTCAATACAGACAATTGGCAGTGATGATTTAGACCTGCCGTGCAGTTCTTGGTCGCGATGGAATAATAGTTCCCATGATCCCCTTTTTTTCGGAAGTT
Organism: Diploptera punctata; assembly: GCA_030220185.1. Taxonomy (NCBI): domain Eukaryota; kingdom Metazoa; phylum Arthropoda; class Insecta; order Blattodea; family Blaberidae; genus Diploptera; species Diploptera punctata. Next base: position 1,123,544 of record JASPKZ010003873.1, on the reverse strand, counting down.
TGCTGGTTCAAACCTGGCTAAAACCGATTACCTGTGTATGTATACCATCGGTAAGGAATTGAATCCACGATTCACATGTTGTAGATTTACGGAAAGCAAAGGAACTTCAAACCTGTAAAACAGAATACCGAATAAAATTATCGGCCCTTATAGACACAAATTTGAATTGAGAACGCTAATGACCAAGTTATTGAAAAACATTGTTAAAAGCAATAGTATATTTATTCTGCAATATAGTTTACAAATCTGATGTAAAAATAGGAATATTTAGTTAAATATTACGACGTTATTACTAATGTTTCAATTTATAATTGACTTATAATCCCATAGGCTTTCAGTTCGATATTTCAATTCTATATATATAGTCCACCGCTGTGGTCTCGAAATAATGTGATGCCTTGTCACGCAGCGGGCCCGGGTTCGATTTCCGATCAAGACAGATCCTGCTGGGTGAGTTTTTTTCGGGGTTTTTCCTCACCTGTAAAACAAATGTCAGGAAGCTTAGGGCCCAACGGTTCCCCGAAATCATCCGGCCATCATCACCATCTTTATCATTATCATCATCATCCTTCACCGGTGTGGAAATCAACCACACCTATAATTCCCTAGTAAAGCTGCAAAGTATAGCATGAAAATGCTATGATTGCAGTGAAAGACCTGTCCTCGGGCACAATTACTATGGATGGATGGATATATATATATATATATATATATATATATATATGTGTGTATATCATATCTATCATTTTGTCGGTGAGGACCTGTTACAACCTGTATATAGCCTATTTTTTATGTGCGATTTAACTGGGGAAAAATCAGTGAATTTCTTTATGATTCTTATAATTCAAATTTTTGTTGAATTTTGTTTTAAATAGCAATATTCAATTAAAACATTTGATTGTGCCTTGCAGGTTAATTGTGTGCCACATTAAAATTAACTAATAACAGAAAAATATTGAATAACAGATTATTTAATGAAGAATGAACTTTCAAGAGAAATTGTTTCTTTATTTAGAATCATACTAATTACTATAATAATAATAATAATAATAATAATAATAATAATAATAATAATAATAATAATAATAAACTAATTCAGTGGCGCTATCGAACCCGTAGGTTCCAGACTGCTCGTAAATTGGTTCTTCATACAACACTATTCTGAGCTAATGTTTTCCAATCATGCCACGTATAATTAATCTCCATAAAATTATGGTTAATGCTATCCCTACCTCACTCCTGATCTATTTATTTCCAGCTTTCCCTCCAGTTTTATTACAAGGAATTTTCAAGTCCCTCTTTTATTCACCATTCGTTCTATATGTTCTGCCCATCGTAATATACGAAACTTAACTGTTCTTATTACATCTGGCTATCCATAAAAAACCTACATTTTACTAGCTTCCTACTAGGCTTACCTCGTCAATTATCTCTCTTTTGATCATAAATGTTCCAAAAAATGCATTCTGAAATACTCGTACTATTTTCTCCTCTCTTAAAGTAAAAGTCCATGTTTCGCCACTATATAATATAACCTGGAGAATACATTTCTATATATGTATATATATATGTGTGTGTGTGTGTGTGTGTATTTGGTTTAACTTTTTTGAAAGAAGTTAGGAATGACATAAGTCCCTGTAATCCGTAATAGTGTCAGTTTCCAGCATAGAGCCTGTATTAAATTTCTTTCTGTACCTCGTTCCTGTTATGATTATTGCTCTTTGATATTAGAATTCAATTATTTATTCAAAATTTCCCTAGTTTTTCATTAACTGTCCATTTCCATTGTATAATCAATTTCTGTACGTTAGCTTATATATTTATTTATTAATGTTTATTTCTAAACCATATTATTAGTGTTACTCAATATGAGTAAGACCTATTGGCCCTTACTATCCCCTCACTATCGCCTAATAACGATACAGCATATAGGCCTACTTATTAATACCATTGAGTTATACGCCTTCATTTTCCTCTAAAGATTGGATGACATGGTTTACTACAAAATTAAATAATAATATTAATAATAATGATAATAATAATAATAATAATACTAATAATAATAATAATAACAATAATAATAATAACAATAATAATTATAATAATAATAATTAATAATAATAACAATCTTCCTTTCGTAGTCCACAAAAGACTGTATAAAATCTATAAATATTATTTAACCATCTCTTCATAAGTTGTCCGAAGTATCTTTTGCTGTTTGGTTGATACTTTAAAATTGTCTTAGAAATTCTGGATCTGGACATACGATCCACATGTAGACACGCGTTTTGTTTATAATTTTTATTAGTAATTTTGTTGTCACTATATGTTTTTCGTTCAACCTAAAGAAATTTTATTCTTCCAAAAATTCCTGTCTTTCGCATTTTCGTCTGGAAATTACTTTCTGTTCATATTCCTCTTGATCCCAACCATCCATTGTTCATATGGGTTTTCCTTTTCTCATTCTGCCTTCAACATTTCATTCTAAAATAATATTCAGAATTCTGTTTTCTCCCATTCTTTTAATGTGTCCAAACCATCTCCATTTTCGTTCTTCAATTACATTGAGAATACTCTTATTAACTTTCATAATCTCTCTAATTGTTTGATTTTCTTGCCGCTCTCCGCCAATAGTCCCTCTCTACAGCCAATAATTTACTTCTATGTGACTTGACTAATGTCCACGTTTCAGTTCCATCTAATATTACACCTAGAGATAACTTGTTGTGTGTTATTTACATTATTATTGCTGTAAACAACTGAATTCAGCATACAATTTATTTTCCTATCTATACTTTATTATGTTTTCGATTTCATCTGAGCGTCTTCCATCAGCTTTTAAAGTAGAACCCAAATATTTAAATGTATTGACTTTGTGTATTTCTCGTTGTTCAACATCTAGCTTTTCATCATCTTTCATCTTCAATGCTAAATTCTCTGTTTTCTCAAAATTAATATTAATAATATATAACATATATTGTGTAATACTTACTATTCCTCATCACAAGGATTAGATCTGTTCCGATCTCATATTACAATTCTTCTGGTCTTCCTCATTTTTCGTCCCAGTGGTCTGCACTGAAGAATTTGTTTAGAGATTCTATAGTTATCCATTCTATTGATGTGGTTCATCCATTCATCTCTGTATTGTACAATGCTAGCTAATAACTTGAATATATTTAGTTCTCTTCGAAGGACAATGGGAAGGTAGGAAATTAGAAACATAATGCAAGCAGAAGAAAGCATAATTGAAAGAATTGAGGAAAAGGAATTAAAGTGGTTAGGACATGTTTTAAGAATGGAAGATGAGCGATGGCCGAAGCAACTATATGAATGGCATCCGAACAGAAAGAAGAAAAGAGGAAGACCAAGGTTAACATGGAAGGAAAACATGAAGACAGTAATGCAAGCTAGAGGGCTAAGCAACGAAGATGCCCAAGACCGTAGGCTTTGGAGGTTTCGCACGGGAAAACGGCAGCAGCTGTAAAAACCCGAAGATAGATAGAGATAGAGATATATTCATTTGGGTTCCGATCTGCTAGTGAACAAAACTTCATTTCTGCAGTTTCTATTATTCTGTCCTGATTTTGTGTTAAGGCCCTGTGTTCCGGTCCATATAGTAGTGTTGGAACCGCCTTTATTATTACTGTTATTAGCCCATTATTGCTGTTGCTATTACTACATTTAGTATTTGATTTAACAATCCTCTTCAACAATTCAGGTAGTATCGTCACTCTTAAATATGATCCAGTAAAGACGGAAATATTTTGTTCAAAGTTCTCTTATTTAATGATTGAGGTTACATTTCGTATGAAAATTAAACGTGTTGAAGATTTTAAATATATTGGATCTATAACAGATAAATCTAGTACTTGTGAAAAATATATTATTAACAGAGTAAATTGTGCAAGGAAGGCGAAGATATCCCTGAATGATTTTTATGGAATAGAAATGTGACCAGAAATACAAAAAAGAAATTATACAGACAATAATAGAAAATATACTTGCATATGGATCAGAAAGCTGGACAATAAATGAAAGGATGCAGAAAAAATCTTGGCGACAGAAATGAATGGATTACGGAAAGTATGAGAATATTCAGGCTACAACATATTCGAAATACATAGGGCCTATATCGGACAAGAAATGGATACACAAGAAACTGTTATCGAAAGGATAAGAAAGATAACTTTACAATAGTATGGACATGTACAACGGATGTCGGAAGACCAGTGGCCTAAACATGTGTTAGATTGGATGGTACCAGGCAGAAGGAAGAGGGGAAGAAGTACAAGAGCATGGTATGAGGGAATATATGATGTCATGATGAAGAGGGGTATGGAAGAAGGACAATGGGAAGATAGGAATCTCTGGAAAGCAGGAATCAAGGGCAAACTGCTGTAAAGTGGAAAGCCTGTTTTATGTATTAAGTAAGTAAGGTTACATTTCGAAGTTTTTTTACAATCTCAAACAGCCACAATTGTAGAAAAATCACCCTGTGTACTTGTAGTATCTCAAAGGTAACAATTCTATGGAAAACAATACTTTTTGTGGTGACTAAGTAATTTTTCGTTTTACGGAACTTAATGACAAAACTATTAGAGATTTATCATCATCATCATCATCATCAACAACAACAAGGATTAAGCCCAATGGCTTGTTCCGATCTCATTATAGGTCGAATTGGTCCTTCCATCTTTCCAATGGTCTTCCCAACATTCTTATCCCTTTTGGTGTATAATTATACAGTCTTGTTGGTATGCGCTGTTCATTCATTCGTAATACGTGCTGAAGATAAGCATTTTGATAATATTTTATTATTTCACAGAGATTAAATATATTAAGTTCTGTTCTTATGTCGTCGTTTTTCTTTTTATCGGTTCTTTGGTATCCTGCTATTGCTCTCAACATCTTCATTTCAGCAGCCTCTATTTGTTTACTATCTGCCTTTGTTAATATCCAGGTTTCACATCCATAGATAAGAGATGGAACTGCCAATAATTTGTAAAACTTCAAAATAGTTTCTTTATTGAGAGATTTATTTACTTATTACATGTATAATTTAAACAGAAAATGTACTTAAATGGATGTAAACCTCAGTATATCTAACATCCTTTAATTAACGGATCCCTGTGTTCTTGTATCGAACATTCAGTGCCTAATTCACGCCTGCCAAACAGACGCTCCGAGGGAGATTAGTAGTTCAAGTTCCCACTCACACCAGTTCTCCTCCCACAGTGAAGTCTCATTCATTTACACTTCATTACCCTCAGGAAAGAAGTAGGCCAACTGGAGAGGCGTATTCAGTGATAACGAGGTCTGCAAAACTCTGTTAGTTGTTACATATAAATTTAACATAATTATCAGAGCCAAATATATTCCGCTACCTTAAAAAAATACACATATCTGATCTTTAAATCATAATGACAGAGTATCAAATCATTTGTATACCTGTCATAAAATAAAACTATTTTTGGCTATTCTATACCACCGTGTCATCTATGAATATTCGATCGAGAACAAGTGAAGTGATTGTTATAGCGTCATGTTGGCCAATGCCATAACACATGTTCCGCTAGAGCCTATTACCAACATGTTTACTCACATATATGGGGATTGTATCCCAACAGTCCACCTAAATTAGAAGGCAGGTTAGGGTAAAAAATGAGCAAGTTAGGGTAAAAAAATGGGGAAATTATTATTAGTTTGTAAAGTTAGAGTGAGAGAATGAGCGAGATATTACGTGATATTTGTTTAGCGTTCACTTGTTCGTTAGTTAGTTTACGTGATTAGTTGGTACATTATCTGAGCCATGGCTAATACATATTTTACATTGCAAATATGCTGACGTTAGGTTACTTTGAGCTCAACGTCTCTATGTTATGCCATATCTCACTTTTTTTAAAAAATCAATATATATATTTTTTTTTTCTCAGATAATTATTCACATACTGTGTTTTTTCGTTTTTTATTTGCATTTATGTAGGTGGCATGGTCGCATGGAATTTCCATATTTTTATTACATTATATGATTGTGTTATAAAAATAGTTTTATGAGAAAATTGTCTGTGTTCAACGATTTCGAATAACGTTTAATAGGTCCTAGCACAAAAAGTTAAATTCGAAGGAGATGTTTCTTGTGAACATCCATGCTTCTATGAAGATCAAATGCTTTTAGTCACAAATAGATGGAGTTACGGATGCAGCAATAATGCAAGTGATGGCAAGACTTTTTATAAAGATAACTGAACTCAATTCACATTTTTCACACTTACAAGTTCAGGGGCGCGTAAATATATTAGTGCATTTTTTTCTTTTCGTTTTATTTCCCTGATTTAATCTCCGACTTTGTAGACACATACTGAGAGGAGACGATTCTAAACTCTGGGTCATATACATACTTTCGAACCTCACAAGGACGTGGAGAGCCATCGCCGATCAGTGAGTAGCTGAATGGTGTACCTTCTAAACTCTGGGTCATATACATACTTTCGAACCTCACAAGGACGTGGAGAGCCATCGCCGATCAGTGAGTAGGTGAATGGTGTACCTTCTAAACTCTGGGTCATATACATACTTTCGAACCTCACAAGGACGTGGAGAGCCATCGCCGATCAGTGAGTAGGTGAATGGTGTACCTTCTAAACTCTGGGTCATATACATACTTTCGAACCTCACAAGGACGTGGAGAGCCATCGCCGATCAGTGAGTAGCTGAATGGTGTACCTTCTAAACTCTGGGTCATATACATACTTTCGAACCTCACAAGGACGTGGAGAGCCATCGCCGATCAGTGAGTAGCTGAATGGTGTACCTTCTAAACTCTGGGTCATATACATACTTCGAACCTCACAAGGACGTGGAGAGCCATCGCCGATCAGTGAGTAGGTGAATGGTGTACCTTCTAAACTCTGGGTCATATACATACTTTCGAACCTCACAAGGACGTGGAGAGCCATCGCCGATCAGTGAGTAGGTGAATGGTTGTACCTTCTAAACTCTGGGTCATATACATACTTTCGAACCTCACAAGGACGTGGAGAGCCATCGCCGATCAGTGAGTAGGTGAATGGTGTACCTTCTAAACTCTGGGTCATATACATACTTTCGAACCTCACAAGGACGTGGAGAGCCATCGCCGATCAGTGAGTAGGTGAATGGTGTACCTTCTAAACTCTGGGTCATATACATACTTTCGAACCTCACAAGGACGTGGAGAGCCATCGCCGATCAGTGAGTAGGTGAATGGTGTACCTTCTAAACTCTGGGTCATATACATACTTTCGAACCTCACAAGGACGTGGAGAGCCATCGCCGATCAGTGAGTAGGTGAATGGTGTACCTTCTAAACTCTGGGTCATATACATACTTTCGAACCTCACAAGGACGTGGAGAGCCATCGCCGATCAGTGAGTAGCTGAATGGTGTACCTTCTAAACTCTGGGTCATATACATACTTTCGAACCTCACAAGGACGTGGAGAGCCATCGCCGATCAGTGAGTAGGTGAATGGTGTACCTTCTAAACTCTGGGTCATATACATACTTTCGAACCTCACAAGGACGTGGAGAGCCATCGCCGATCAGTGAGTAGCTGAATGGTGTACCTTCTAAACTCTGGGTCATATACATACTTTCGAACCTCACAAGGACGTGGAGAGCCATCGCCGATCAGTGAGTAGCTGAATGGTGTACCTTCTAAACTCTGGGTCATATACATACTTTCGAACCTCACAAGGACGTGGAGAGCCATCGCCGATCAGTGAGTAGGTGAATGGTGTACCTTCTAAACTCTGGGTCATATACATACTTTCGAACCTCACAAGGACGTGGAGAGCCATCGCCGATCAGTGAGTAGCTGAATGGTGTACCTTCTAAACTCTGGGTCATATACATACTTTCGAACCTCACAAGGACGTGGAGAGCCATCGCCGATCAGTGAGTAGCTGAATGGTGTACCTTCTAAACTCTGGGTCATATACATACTTTCGAACCTCACAAGGACGTGGAGAGCCATCGCCGATCAGTGAGTAGGTGAATGGTGTACCTTCTAAACTCTGGGTCATATACATACTTTCGAACCTCACAAGGACGTGGAGAGCCATCGCCGATCAGTGAGTAGCTGAATGGTGTACCTTCTAAACTCTGGGTCATATACATACTTTCGAACCTCACAAGGACGTGGAGAGCCATCGCCGATCAGTGAGTAGGTGAATGGTGTACCTTCTAAACTCTGGGTAATATACATACTTTCGAACCTCACAAGGACGTGGAGAGCCATCGCCGATCAGTGAGTAGCTGAATGGTGTACCTTCTAAACTCTGGGTCATATACATACTTTCGAACCTCACAAGGACGTGGAGAGCCATCGCCGATCAGTGAGTAGGTGAATGGTGTACCTTCTAAACTCTGGGTCATATACATACTTTCGAACCTCACAAGGACGTGGAGAGCCATCGCCGATCAGTGAGTAGGTGAATGGTGTACCTTCTAAACTCTGGGTCATATACATACTTTCGAACCTCACAAGGACGTGGAGAGCCATCGCCGATCAGTGAGTAGGTGAATGGTGTACCTTCTAAACTCTGGGTCATATACATACTTTCGAACCTCACAAGGACGTGGAGAGCCATCGCCGATCAGTGAGTAGCTGAATGGTGTACCTTCTAAACTCTGGGTCATATACATACTTTCGAACCTCACAAGGACGTGGAGAGCCATCGCCGATCAGTGAGTAGGTGAATGGTGTACCTTCTAAACTCTGGGTCATATACATACTTTCGAACCTCACAAGGACGTGGAGAGCCATCGCCGATCAGTGAGTAGCTGAATGGTGTACCTTCTAAACTCTGGGTCATATACATACTTTCGAACCTCACAAGGACGTGGAGAGCCATCGCCGATCAGTGAGTAGGTGAATGGTGTACCTTCTAAACTCTGGGTCATATACATACTTTCGAACCTCACAAGGACGTGGAGAGCCATCGCCGATCAGTGAGTAGGTGAATGGTGTACCTTCTAAACTCTGGGTCATATACATACTTTCGAACCTCACAAGGACGTGGAGAGCCATCGCCGATCAGTGAGTAGGTGAATGGTGTACCTTCTAAACTCTGGGTCATATACATACTTTCGAACCTCACAAGGACGTGGAGAGCCATCGCCGATCAGTGAGTAGCTGAATGGTGTACCTTCTAAACTCTGGGTCATATACATACTTTCGAACCTCACAAGGACGTGGAGAGCCATCGCCGATCAGTGAGTAGCTGAATGGTGTACCTTCTAAACTCTGGGTCATATACATACTTTCGAACCTCACAAGGACGTGGAGAGCCATCGCCGATCAGTGAGTAGGTGAATGGTGTACCTTCTAAACTCTGGGTCATATACATACTTTCGAACCTCACAAGGACGTGGAGAGCCATCGCCGATCAGTGAGTAGCTGAATGGTGTACCTTCTAAACTCTGGGTCATATACATACTTTCGAACCTCACAAGGACGTGGAGAGCCATCGCCGATCAGTGAGTAGGTGAATGGTGTACCTTCTAAACTCTGGGTCATATACATACTTCGAACCTCACAAGGACGTGGAGAGCCATCGCCGATCAGTGAGTAGCTGAATGGTGTACCTTCTAAACTCTGGGTCATATACATACTTTCGAACCTCACAAGGACGTGGAGAGCCATCGCCGATCAGTGAGTAGGTGAATGGTGTACCTTCTAAACTCTGGGTCATATACATACTTTCGAACCTCACAAGGACGTGGAGAGCCATCGCCGATCAGTGAGTAGGTGAATGGTGTACCTTCTAAACTCTGGGTCATATACATACTTTCGAACCTCACAAGGACGTGGAGAGCCATCGCCGATCAGTGAGTAGGTGAATGGTGTACCTTCTAAACTCTGGGTCATATACATACTTTCGAACCTCACAAGGACGTGGAGAGCCATCGCCGATCAGTGAGTAGGTGAATGGTGTACCTTCTAAACTCTGGGTCATATACATACTTTCGAACCTCACAAGGACGTGGAGAGCCATCGCCGATCAGTGAGTAGCTGAATGGTGTACCTTCTAAACTCTGGGTCATATACATACTTTCGAACCTCACAAGGACGTGGAGAGCCATCGCCGATCAGTGAGTAGCTGAATGGTGTACCTTCTAAACTCTGGGTCATATTACATACTTTCGAACCTCACAAGGACGTGGAGAGCCATCGCCGATCAGTGAGTAGCTGAATGGTGTACCTTCTAAACTCTGGATCATATACATACTTTCGAACCTCACAAGGACGTGGAGAGCCATCGCCGATCAGTGAGTAGCTGAATGGTGTACCTTCTAAACTCTGGGTCATATACATACTTTCGAACCTCACAAGGACGTGGAGAGCCATCGCCGATCAGTGAGTAGGTGAATGGTGTACCTTCTAAACTCTGGGTCATATACATACTTTCGAACCTCACAAGGACGTGGAGAGCCATCGCCGATCAGTGAGTAGCTGAATGGTGTACCTTCTAAACTCTGGGTCATATACATACTTTCGAACCTCACAAGGACGTGGAGAGCCATCGCGATCAGTGAGTAGGTGAATGGTGTACCTTCTAAACTCTGGGTCATATACATACTTTCGAACCTCACAAGGACGTGGAGAGCCATCGCCGATCAGTGAGTAGCTGAATGGTGTACCTTCTAAACTCTGGGTCATATACATACTTTCGAACCTCACAAGGACGTGGAGAGCCATCGCCGATCAGTGAGTAGCTGAATGGTGTACCTTCTAAACTCTGGGTCATATACATACTTTCGAACCTCACAAGGACGTGGAGAGCCATCGCCGATCAGTGAGTAGCTGAATGGTGTACCTTCTAAACTCTGGGTCATATACATACTTTCGAACCTCACAAGGACGTGGAGAGCCATCGCCGATCAGTGAGTAGCTGAATGGTGTACCTTCTAAACTCTGGGTCATATACATACTTTCGAACCTCACAAGGACGTGGAGAGCCATCGCCGATCAGTGAGTAGGTGAATGGTGTACCTTCTAAACTCTGGGTCATATACATACTTTCGAACCTCACAAGGACGTGGAGAGCCATCGCCGATCAGTGAGTAGCTGAATGGTGTACCTTCTAAACTCTGGGTCATATACATACTTTCGAACCTCACAAGGACGTGGAGAGCCATCGCCGATCAGTGAGTAGCTGAATGGTGTACCTTCTAAACTCTGGGTCATATACATACTTTCGAACCTCACAAGGACGTGGAGAGCCATCGCCGATCAGTGAGTAGGTGAATGGTGTACCTTCTAAACTCTGGGTCATATACATACTTTCGAACCTCACAAGGACGTGGAGAGCCATCGCCGATCAGTGAGTAGCTGAATGGTGTACCTTCTAAACTCTGGGTCATATACATACTTTCGAACCTCACAAGGACGTGGAGAGCCATCGCCGATCAGTGAGTAGCTGAATGGTGTACCTTCTAAACTCTGGGTCATATACATACTTTCGAACCTCACAAGGACGTGGAGAGCCATCGCCGATCAGTGAGTAGGTGAATGGTGTACCTTCTAAACTCTGGGTCATATCTTTCGAACCTCACAAGGACGTGGAGAGCCATCGCCGATCAGTGAGTAGCTGAATGGTGTACCTTCTAAACTCTGGGTCATATACATACTTTCGAACCTCACAAGGACGTGGAGAGCCATCGCCGATCAGTGAGTAGCTGAATGGTGTACCTTCTAAACTCTGGGTCATATACATACTTTCGAACCTCACAAGGACGTGGAGAGCCATCGCCGATCAGTGAGTAGCTGAATGGTGTACCTTCTAAACTCTGGGTCATATACATACTTTCGAACCTCACAAGGACGTGGAGAGCCATCGCCGATCAGTGAGTAGGTGAATGGTGTACCTTCTAAACTCTGGGTCATATACATACTTTCGAACCTCACAAGGACGTGGAGAGCCATCGCCGATCAGTGAGTAGCTGAATGGTGTACCTTCTAAACTCTGGGTCATATCTTTCGAACCTCACAAGGACGTGGAGAGCCATCGCCGATCAGTGAGTAGGTGAATGGTGTACCTTCTAAACTCTGGGTCATATACATACTTTCGAACCTCACAAGGACGTGGAGAGCCATCGCCGATCAGTGAGTAGCTGAATGATGTACCTTCTAAACTCTGGGTCATATCTTTCGAACCTCACAAGGACGTGGAGAGCCATCGCCGATCAGTGAGTAGGTGAATGGTGTACCTTCTAAACTCTGGGTCATATACATACTTTCGAACCTCACAAGGACGTGGAGAGCCATCGCCGATCAGTGAGTAGGTGAATGGTGTACCTTCTAAACTCTGGGTCATATACATACTTTCGAACCTCACAAGGACGTGGAGAGCCATCGCCGATCAGTGAGTAGGTGAATGGTGTACCTTCTAAACTCTGGGTCATATACATACTTTCGAACCTCACAAGGACGTGGAGAGCCATCGCCGATCAGTGAGTAGGTGAATGGTGTACCTTCTAAACTCTGGGTCATATACATACTTTCGAACCTCACAAGGACGTGGAGAGCCATCGCCGATCAGTGAGTAGGTGAATGGTGTACCTTCTAAACTCTGGGTCATATACATACTTTCGAACCTCACAAGGACGTGGAGAGCCATCGCCGATCAGTGAGTAGGTGAATGGTGTACCTTCTAAACTCTGGGTCATATACATACTTTCGAACCTCACAAGGACGTGGAGAGCCATCGCCGATCAGTGAGTAGCTGAATGGTGTACCTTCTAAACTCTGGGTCATATCTTTCGAACCTCACAAGGACGTGGAGAGCCATCGCCGATCAGTGAGTAGGTGAATGGTGTACCTTCTAAACTCTGGGTCATATACATACTTTCGAACCTCACAAGGACGTGGAGAGCCATCGCCGATCAGTGAGTAGGTGAATGGTGTACCTTCTAAACTCTGGGTCATATACATACTTTCGAACCTCACAAGGACGTGGAGAGCCATCGCCGATCAGTGAGTAGCTGAATGGTGTACCTTCTAAACTCTGGGTCATATCTTTCGAACCTCACAAGGACGTGGAGAGCCATCGCCGATCAGTGAGTAGGTGAATGGTGTACCTTCTAAACTCTGGGTCATATACATACTTTCGAACCTCACAAGGACGTGGAGAGCCATCGCCGATCAGTGAGTAGGTGAATGGTGTACCTTCTAAACTCTGGGTCATATACATACTTTCGAACCTCACAAGGACGTGGAGAGCCATCGCCGATCAGTGAGTAGGTGAATGGTGTACCTTCTAAACTCTGGGTCATATACATACTTTCGAACCTCACAAGGACGTGGAGAGCCATCGCCGATCAGTGAGTAGCTGAATGGTGTACCTTCTAAACTCTGGGTCATATACATACTTTCGAACCTCACAAGGACGTGGAGAGCCATCGCCGATCAGTGAGTAGGTGAATGGTGTACCTTCTAAACTCTGGGTCATATACATACTTTCGAACCTCACAAGGACGTGGAGAGCCATCGCCGATCAGTGAGTAGGTGAATGGTGTACCTTCTAAACTCTGGGTCATATACATTGTTTCGAACCTCACAAGGACGTGGAGAGCCATCGCCGATCAGTGAGTAGGTGAATGGTGTACCTTCTAAACTCTGGGTCATATACATACTTTCGAACCTCACAAGGACGTGGAGAGCCATCGCCGATCAGTGAGTAGGTGAATGGTGTACCTTCTAAACTCTGGGTCATATACATACTTTCGAACCTCACAAGGACGTGGAGAGCCATCGCCGATCAGTGAGTAGCTGAATGGTGTACCTTCTAAACTCTGGGTCATATACATACTTTCGAACCTCACAAGGACGTGGAGAGCCATCGCCGATCAGTGAGTAGGTGAATGGTGTACCTTCTAAACTCTGGGTCACATACATACTTTCGAACCTCACAAGGACGTGGAGAGCCATCGCCGATCAGTGAGTAGCTGAATGGTGTACCTATCTCCGATACAAGCCAGATTACTCAATCATTTAGGTCAATAATTAACACTTTATTTATGCTGACCACTGACATATATACATAAATAAGCGTAACTAATTTAGTTTGGTCAAGAAACTCTTTGCTAGAGGAGCACCAATATCTCCATGAGGGACACATGGCGCATATACACACCTACCTACCTATCTACATACATACATACATACATACATACATGCATACATACATACATACATACATACATGCATACATGCATACATACATACATACATGCATACATACATACATGCATACATGCATACGTGCATACGTGCATACACGCATACGTGCACACTTGCACACGTGCACACTTGCACACGTGCACACTTGCACACTTGCATACATGCACACGTGCACACGTGCATACGTGAATGAATGCATGAGTGCATACGTGAATAAATGAATGCATGCATGCATGCGTGCACACGTGAATAAATGAATGCATGCATGCATGCGTGCACACGTGAATAAATGCATTCATGCATGCGTGCATACGTGAATAAATGCATGCATGCGTGCATACGTGAATAAATGCATGCGTGCGTGCGTGAATACGTGAATAAATTCATGCATGAGTGCATACATGAATAAATGCATGAATGCATACATGCATGCGTAATGTGTACATACATGAAAACATGCATGCATACAAATGTTTAAAATTACATGGAAATTTATGAGAAGAACTGAAACTGGATGCAACACGGTAGAATATATATTTTTGTTTGAGAATGGACTTGTTTTTAACTTAATCCGAACATTAGAATCTATACAAATGGAGTGATGGTAAAAACATAATATTTTAGCGGATCTATAGACGATGGTCGTACCAATCAGATGACAGTGCAGAGCATCGAGGGCATGCATAAAGTTCGCTGTACAGAATCTGCGTAAACTAAACGAAATACTTAGTACCGATACATCGAATTGATGGTCCATTGTTGCTGGTTAATGGGGTATATCTTTAATTTGTTAATTAAATATTATGACATAGTTTCTTTACGAGATAAAAATCGGCGACTGCAAGAGGGACATTTAAATTGCGGATTTGCGGTAAATCATCACTCATAAAGGAGTAATAACGCTGATGTTTTTGAGAATACCTTACTCAGTTTATTTAAATAGTATATACGGAGTTTCGTTTCGAAAAATGAAAATTGCGGCCGCTAGAGCGGTTTCTAAGTTTTTGTTCAGGTGAACCCTCAGTCCAAATAGTTAACAAACTCGGACTAACTATTCTTAATTGATTTCTATATGCCGAGTATAGTTCTGAAATATAACTAAAATTCTGCCACTAGAACGTTAATAAACACACACACACACACACACACACACACATACACACACACATATATATATATATATATATTTATATATATATCATATGACATGAAAAGAAAAATAAGCGCCTCAACTGGGATTTGAACCGTGGATTTCTAACTTAATACGTTAGTTCGCTATCAGTTACTCTATCCAGGCATTTATTTTTCACAGTTCCCGCTACCTCTCATCATAGAGAATATGTATAAATGAAACATAAGTGTTTGATCTAGGATGCCTGGATAGGGTAACTTTTAGCGCACTAACGTATCAAGTTAGAGGTTCTGGGTTCGAATCCCGGTTGAGGCGTTTATGTTTCTTTTCATGTCATATTTTGCCTTCATTGCTAAATGTCAGATCGATGTAACATTTTTGCAAACATTTTAGTAGTTAATTTTTCCTTCGGTAATTTACAGTTAAGAGCACACAGGTGCCTGTTCATTTCATTTTGCAGTTGACGAATCTTCCGTAGAGACCATCATGTTATTGAGAATGTCTGCAGAAGATGGAGACATGAAATTTAGTTTGACAAACCGAATTCGTAATTTGTCCATGAACTTGGAAATTTCAACGTATTATAAATTCATATTACTAAACTAAGTAGCTCACTTGTACTATCGAACCCGTAGGTTCATGGCCGCGCGGCCAGCTCTCCATACATACTAGTCCTGGGACACTGTTTTCCTGTCTTCTTCTGTATAATTTACCTCTCTCAAATCATAATTAATGTTATTCTGACAACTAATTCTCCCGACCTACTGGGCGCTTTTCCTCTGGTTTGGCTACATGGAATTTCCATACCCGTATTCCATTCCCAAATCGTCCTACATGTCCTTCCTATCGAACTCTACGAGACTTAACTGCTTTTATTACATCTAGTGTTCCATAAACAATATGTACTCGATGTCTTCTCCATCCACTTGTCTGTTTGTCTCTTTTCGGTCCAGAACATTTCCTAGGAACTTTATTTCTCATCCACTTCTTCAAAATTTTCCTCTTCTTCATCTTCTTCGGCTTTCCCCCACTTGTAGGCTTGCTATCTTCAGTTTCCATTTATCACTATCATTCCAATCTCCCTCTTCCGTATTCCTAACATCCATTATAGTTCTGACGTAGGTTTTCCATATTCATCTTGGTCTGCCACGTTTATTTCTTCCAGGGGGTGGCCATTGGTATATATGTTTTGGCCATCTATCATTTTCCATTCTTTGTACATGGCCATACCATTTAAGCGTTTGATTTTCACTCCTCTTAACAACAGATGTGGTGACATTGATTTCTTATTTTATCCTGTCTTGTTTTTTGGAGGCTTCTTCTAAAATAATCAATTTCAACTGTTCTAATTTTATTCTTTTGTAATTCCGTCAGAGACCATGTTTCACTTCCATATGACTAAATATTCTGTATTATGCTGTTATAAGTTTTCATTTTAGTTTCCTTTGTAATATTTTTATTCCAAATTATTCCATGTAATGTCTTAGTTGCATTTTTTGCCATTGTAATTTTAGTCTGTACATCTCTCTCACAGGTACCTAACCTAATTTGTTATTAATTGTCTAATAAAAAATAAAATTTAGAATATTTCCGATCACACATCCAAATGATTCGTATTCGAAAACTTGTGTTTATAAGTGTGCATACTTGAGGTGAACGTCAATGGAATTAAATATAGCTCACACATAGAAATGCATGTACAATGTAGAGTTCATGACAAATGAAAGACATTTTGAAGAAGTGGCTGAATTCAAATACCTAGAAATACTAATTACAAATAGGAATCAGGTGCAGTGAAAAGTTTAAAATAGGCTCAATTCTGGAAATGCATGTTATAATACGTTTATATAGGGACTTCTCTAAAAAAAGTGTTATAAAAGCTGTTATTCTTCCAGTTATTTCAAATGGATGCTAAACATGGTCTTTTACTTTATGGGAGGGAAACAAGTATTACGATTCTATGAGAATAAGTTTTTTGGAAAATATTTGGAAAGTAAATATTTTTAGTTAATAGTTAATTGTTAGGTTAATGAGTTAAGATGAAAGGTTTTAGGTGAAATTTAAATTTTAATTTATCTTATATTATTTTTTATGAAACTATAAAATATAATTAATAGACTAGGATTAGATACCCACGAGAGACGAACAGAAAGATAAAAGGAGAAGCCTGCATAATACGTAGTAAGCTTTATAATCTTTATGGAAATCATATGTAGTTAAGTCTCGTAGACTGTTATGGCAGGACATGTGGCACGAATGGATAATGAAAGAGGAAGTGGTAACTCCTTCTAGGAAAACCAGAGGGAAAGTGCCTCGTAGGTAGGCCAAGAATTATATGGGAGAATAACAATAACCATGGTTAAAATACGTGAATTAAACAGGGGATAATTGGAAATGTTTATCTCAGGTTAGAGATATATGGACAGCTTATGTCCCCGCAGCCATAAACACCTGTGTTTGATAGTGCCAGTGAGTTAATTGTAATTAACAATTGATGGTTTATTTAGATGTTTGGTATAGGCCTAATTATAAATAAAATTGGGAACTTACATCTTCAGGAAACTTACTTAAATAAATAATAGTTTAAAAAGACTAAACCAACATGCTTTATTAGAAAACCGAACTAAAAAATGGAAAATAATTTTAATTTCGAATTAAAGTGGTCAACAAAAAATCATCTCCAACACATCTAGAACAAAACCAGAGTTATCTACAAAAACAAATTACTATCAAAAGCGTGGGGTCCTCTATATCAATTAATATATTTGATAATAAACAGATATTGGCAAAAGTAAAATCTCTAAGAAGAAAACGTAAAATGTATGGTGGTAAAATTATTTTTTTTAGATAACTCTAATTTTATTCTAGATATTTTGGAGGCGATCATTTTGTTGACCACTTTAATTCCATCCCAAGCATGTAGGAAATTAAAACTATTTTTCATTTTTCAGTTCGGTTTTCTAATAAAGCGTGTTGTTTTAGTTTGTTAAAAATATTATTTACTTTTTATTTTTTAGTTTGGTTTGCTAATAAAGCGTGTTGTTTCAGTTTTTAAACAATTATTTATTTATTTTTAGTTTAATTGATTGTCATAAACCGTAATCCCATGAAAATGTAATTGCTTAATACTCTTCTAAAAATGTTCCGGCCCGGATTTGAACCAGCGACCTATGGATTACTGAAATTATATACCACTACAGTCCACCGCTCTACCAACTGAGCTCTTACAACGATTGACTAAAAATTCGATAAGTCCGCAACCTATTACCCTGTTTTTTATTTTTTTTATTTTCTGTTGATTATGGCCAGGATTTTAGAAACAAATTATGAAATCATTGTATTGTCATGGGTCCTTTAAGTATACAAAGTATCAAGTTGATCCAATGTTTTTAAGTGGGTGAAAATCGTGTTCAAAGATTCCGTTACATACGGTAGATACAGGTCCGATACATAGACAGATACAGATCAAGCTAATATAAAGCATGTAATAAAATTAGTAGACTAATGGGTATTTGTGGTATTGTTTGAAAGAATGAAGCTAAATTATGTGTAATATGCAAGCTTAATGTATTGTTAAATGTCCATCACAATTAAGCTAAGGGAATTCCGCAGCAAGTCAAAAATATGTTCCCATTTTGTTGACTTAGGAAATGTATATTTATTTTGTTAAATCGAAGAAACTCTGACTGACTGACTGACTGACTGACTGGATAAGGCAAAGTCTAGCTTCGCCCAGTGTGCTGCGTATGTTAGAACCCACTAGGGCTCTTTGGCAGCTAAGTTAATAGTGGCTATCATTACGGGGTTGTAGTTAACTTAACCCGAGCCTATTTGGCGGCGCTAGCGTTTGTGTGCGAATGGTGATGAAATTTGGACAGAGATAGGGATGTGATGACCTGAAGCAGGACATCAGAAACCACATTGCTTTCAAGCCGAGAGTCGGAAATCCAGCATTGTGGAATGAGCCACGCTACTCCAGGTGAGAGCACATCGCCAAATCTCTGGCTGGATTTAATGAGGAGTAAATCGGATGAATATGTTTCTATGTACAGCACGCCACTGGGGCAAGCGTCCAATACTGCGTACCATAAAATTTGTATGCAAAGATGTAAATTTGTGCATCTTGCTTACATTTTCAGTTATCATGGCATCAATATGGGGAAGTTGCGCTACGTTGTGTAGGTCTGTCATCCTTGTGAAACGCGGTGCTTGAAAAATTATTTTCAAACACTTATTCTGTATAATTTGTATTCTTCGTTTATGCTGTTTTGCGAGGATGCTCCAGGCCTCACATCCGTACAGTAGCATGCTGCGGATCACGCTTTTATACAGTAAAAGCTTGATCTTACGTGACAATGTATTCGACCTGAAAAATGGGTATAAAATTGCAATTGCTGCATTTGCTTTATGTTGTAGATGTCGAATATGAATTTTGAACGTAAGCTTGGGGTCCAGATGGACCCCAAGATACTTCACTGAAGGTTCTAGGCGAAGATTTTGAGTTCCCAAGGTTAGTTGGATGGGTGACCGTCTGGTTGATTTAGTGAAAAGGATCGCCTGGGTTTTTGTCGTGTTTATCTTTATGTTCCATAACTGGAACCAAATATAGATACGGTTGAGAGCGGTTTGGAATACATGGATTCGATTAGGAAGAGATTTGAAGGTAGTCTGGTAAAAGAAACAGGTATCATCGGCGAATGATGCGGTATGGATGTAGGGGATAGTAGGAAGGTCTGATACGTATAACGTATACAGTATGGGTGAAAGGACAGCACCTTGGGGAACTCCCGCCAAGATTGCCTTGCAGTCCGAATTATACCCACTGATCGAAACATAGAATTTTCTGCCAGTGAGGTATTTTGCAATTAATTTAATAAGTGGTGCCGAAATTTGAAATTTGATTAGTTTATAGATAAGCCCATTTATCCAGGTCGTATCAAATGCCTTCTCAATGTCCAGGAATACAGCGATGGTACTACGTTTCCTGTTATAGCCCGTGACAATATGATCAACCAGTCTTGCTAGCTGGAGCGGAGTGCTATGTAAATTTCGAAATCCAAATTGGTGGTTTGGTAAAAGAGCTTTGTCTGTAACTTCAATTTTGAGTCTTGCCAAAATTATTTTCTCCAAAATTTTGCCCAGTACAGGCAGCAGACTAATTGGTCGCAAATTGTCTGGGTCTGATGGATTCTTGCCGGGTTTTGAGAGGGTTATGACTTTGGCAAGTTTCCATACGTTAGGAAAATACTGTAACTTAATACAGTATTTAAAGATTTGGAGTAAAAGGAGTAAGGATTTGATGGGTAGATTTTTGACAGCAAGGTTCGAGATACCATCGCTGCCAGGGGCACGGTTAGGATTCAGGTTACGTATAATTGTACGCACCTCTGTAAGGTGGATATCTGGAAGGACATGTGGGATAGGAGTAGCAAGAAACGTAGTAACAACGTCATTTACCTCAGTCTCATGTACTGGAGTAGTGAGTTCATGTGGTCGGAACCGATTGGCCAGATGTGTGTAGCAAGGACCTGGGCCTTATCGCCAGGGTGATAGACCCAGGTACCATTGCTGCTGATTGCAGAAGGAGGAGCAGGAGCTCTACTCCTTCTGATCCTTTTAAGGATATCCCACGGAGGAGTTCGATCAATATTTTGTTGAGTCATAGACTCTTCCCATCGGTCGTGATTAAGTTGCTGCAATCGGCTTCGTACCAGATGAACATAGCGATTGTATACTTGTTTGTGTTGACGGGAGCCAAAACGTCTGTATAATCGAAGATAGTAGCGCTTTGTTGATAAATAATGTTGAAGTGTAGGGTCCGTGTATTTTTGTGGTGCAGTGTAGTTTGTTGGTGTTGTAGATAGTCTAACAGCTGTTTTTATCGTCGCCTGAAAATTTAGAATGGCGTCTTCAAGTTGTTGTGGAGACTCAACAGAAAGTGTAGGCTCAATCCATTGATAGAGCATGTAAGTGTATTTCTGCCAGTCGATTTGCGCTTTTTGTATAGAAAAAGGTGGCGATAATTGAAAAGATGGTGTAATTTTAAAGTGTATGGGTGTATGATCCGAGTCCAATGCGTTTTCAATGGTGTTAATGTGTGCTGATATAGGTACATTCTTCGAAAGGACTATGTCAAGGATATCGGATCGAATGCCAAAAGCTGTGTGACGGAAGAAAGTGTGATCCCTTGGAGCAGAGATTTCTATGTTTTGAAGCTGACAATAATTTTGAAGTATGAGGCCTGAGGCATTTTGGACACGACAATTCCAGAAATGATGTTTAGAATTAAAATCTCCCGCAAGCAAATAGCTGCGGGAAACAGAGGAGAAGTTAGGATATTGAGGTCGTGTCTGGTTAATTGTCTTAAAGGAGATTTATAGATAGAGGCGATGAAGGTGGTTTGATTTGGGGAAGTTGGGACTAATATTCCAGTAGCCTCAATAAATTGAAGCCTGGGAATGTTGGTCACTCTATGGCTGATGGTTCTTTTGATGCAGATGGCTGTTCCTCCAAGGGGACCGTCAAGACGGTCATTACGGTATGTATAATAGTTTCGGATTTTAAACCGATCTTTGGGTTTAAGATGGGTTTCATTCAGAAGAAGAATGTCTATATCTCGTTGTTGTATGAGTGTTTCTAGTTCATGAGACTGTCTGGCTATTCCATTGGCATTAAATGCCAGGACATTAAGATAGCTTCCATGTGCGAAATTAGCCATTGTCACCGATACACATATTCACCAATTGTGACAGGAACAACAAGCGCTCCATTGGAGATTTAAAGCCAGCCAATATAGGCTGGAAATCTTGGAGTGCCTGTTGTGCCTGTTCGGTCATTAAGGGGTGAAATACAGGCTGCGTCTGTGCTCGAGCAGTGCTACGATCAATGCGTTGTTGAGCTTGATTGCCAGAACTTATGGCTTGACTGAAGGATAAGGTGGGGTTTACTTTTATACAAGTAAAAGTACGTGGAGTGTGAACATTAGGTGTTGGAGGTTTGGGTTCTCGGGCTTTTATATAAGCTTGCTTAGCTGCCTCATAAGCTGGGCAGCTACGATAGGAGGCAGGGTGGCCTGTTGCTCCGCAATTTGCGCATTGTAGTTTAGATGGATCAAGTTGTGCCTCCGCTTTTATGGGGCATTCTTTATGATTGTGTGCCTTTGAACATACATCGCATCGGGGCGTCAGGTTGCACCCTGCGAAGGTGTGATTAAAGTTCTGGCAGTTATAACACTGTTTGAGCCCAGAACGCGGCCTGTATGGTTCCACAGCGACAACTGTGTACAACAAGCGATTTAGATTGTAAATTTCTCGAGCTGCAGCTGTATTCTCTAACTCGATAACAAATAGGGGAAGTAGGATGGTGTTCTCTCCGTCCTTTTTTGACATTTGCTTGATTGTTTTTATAGGATACTCTAGCGCCAGGAGCTCGCTATGTATGTCTTCAGTAGGGGTTGAGGATGGTAATCGCTTGAGTACTACCCTCAGTGGAAGATCTTTCTTAAGTTGATAAGTGTAATATTGTTTGTTTACACTTTTGAAAAAATTCTTTAACTCTTGAAAATCCTCCACTGAGGATGCATAATATCGAAGACCTTCACGGGTGTTCACCACTTTGAGATCACTTTTGATTTGTTTTCTTATTTCTCGATTCATTTTAAAGAGGTCCCCGTGTCCCATTACAGTAATAGGTGGGGGCCTTTTTAATTTAGGTTGATTTGGATCTGTTTCTTTGGTGGCGTTCACCCGTGAGGGCCCAGGAGCTGTTGTCACTGTGTCACACCCTTTATCCTTATTTCTTAAGGGGCCAGCAGGAGGGTTCCCTGCAGTGGTGTCAATTTTTGATAAAACGTCAAATCTATTTTGAGTTTCCACTGCTGGGATCACAGCTTGCGGTAGGACCTGCTTTCCCTTACGGTTGGATGACTTTATTGTTTCTACTTTATCTGTTTTTCTTCTCTTGGGATCATTGGGGTTTTCTTCATTTTCTTTGTCTTTTGCTTTTTCAGCTACTTGACGACTTGTTTTGTCTCTTTTAGGTTTTGGTAATTCTTTACGCATATTATCATGGAGGAAGCAAGCAGTTTGTACTTCCACTGCAATAGCTTTTACTTCCATGAGTAAGTCATGGTACATTATTGATTGGTCTGGTTCATTATTCATTAAGTTATTCAACCGATTGAGGGAACACATGGTGAGGTCCCGAGCTGCGTCAGTACGCTCATACTCTGGGTATGCCTGTAGATAGTTAAACACTATGAATATGGTACTTTTTATTTTTTCAGTAATTTCAAAAAATGTGCTACCTTGTTTAAAGTTTTTACTTTTGACATGAGCTTCAAATTTTACTAAGGCATCGTCCCAGAGATTGAGCGGCCTGTATTCCTCCTCCTCGTCCATTTCCATCACATCGACAGTACCCTTGGCAGCTGCCATGCTTGGTGATGCCAAGACTTAGTTTATGGGCACAAAAAACACTAATCACAAACACCAACACCGGCAAATAAAGGTTGAACACCAACACTATATAGTTTAGTAGAAGGTGCAGTGACTACACCTCGATAATATACCACTATCACAACCAGTATAAAGTAAAAACTGTTGAAATTTCATGGCTGTAGTAAATCTAGGAATTGTCTTGAAGTCTATAAAAATTAGCATTTGATATATCAATAAGATAATATATCAATATCCTGTAGGAGATCACTTATGATGGCCAGGTCGATGTCTAAACATAGAACGAAGTCATCACTCTGAAGTGTCCAAATATTATATAAATATAATCACAGTTCACAATTCTGTGTTAAATTATTCGTTGCCTAATATGGCTATACGATTAAGTTTAAAACACTAAAATTGTAAATATTAATATTGTCAAAAATATTCCTTCTTTGATTGTAACAAATATAACTCGTTTATAACTCAACACTTCTTAAATATGACAAAACAGATATTATAACACAGATTATAATAAAATTTCAATAATTTCAGGTAAATAAGGATCTCACAATCTCGAAGAAACTCAATTTCAGGTGCCATTTTATTTAAAAACGGCGGACTGCATTGAAAACTTGCATAACTGAATGTAATACCATTTATATGTTGTATAATACTCCAATTTAAATATGTCTACCGATCTATTTTTCCATATCTGTATTTAATAAAATAAATTAAAATCATGTGTAATATAGGATATATTTCCAATATATAATAATAATAATAATGATTTATTTTAGCTGGCAGAGTTAAGGCCATAAGGCCTTCTCTTCCACTCAACCAGCGAATAGTAAAATTATACAAAAAATTACGTACATATTACAATTTTAAGATTTTAAAATACAGACTAAACAAAATACAATGATGATGGATCTAATACTAGCTAATGCTAACAAAAACATAGAATATAATAAAATTAAAATGATATAAAATAAAGTAAGTAGCTTCCTACATGATTATTAATAGAATGCTCTATATAGTTGTTATGTAGTTAATGTTTTCATTGTGTCGAACTTAAGATATCAGTTAATTTGGATTTAAATAATGATAGCGATTGACAGTCCCTGACATGACTGGGAAGTGAGTTCCATGCTCTAGCCATAGATATTGTGTAAGATTCAGAGTACAGACAGGTCCTGTGTTGTGGTATCAAAAAGTAAAGAAGAGTCTTGTGATCTTGTTCCTAAATTGTGATGAGCCGATAAATGTTGAAAACGTGTTGTTAAATAAGTTGGTAAATATGTGTGCAGAATTTGGAATAGTAAGGTATGTGAATGTAAAGTTCTTCTGTCATTTAGGCGTAGCCATGATAAGGCCTGAAATGAAGGAGACACGTGGTCATAACGACGGAGATTGAATATAAATCGAATGCACGCATTATGAGCACGCTGTAGTCTGTCAGATAGATCAGTTGTAAGATTAGTCAGTAATATGTCGCAGTAGTCGAAGTGTGGCATTATAAGAGTCTGTACAAGTATTTGTTTTAATTTTGTAGGAAGGAAGTTTTTTAAAACTATTTAGGGAGTGAAGAATTGAGAACACTTTCTTGCAGGTATTATTCACCTGGATTTTCCAGTCTAGGTGTTGGTCCATATAGATACCCAGATTTTTTACTACTGAGCTGTAGGGGATATTTTTGTCATTTAGGAGAATGGTAGGGATATTTTCGTAATTTATAATGCTTTGGATTCGCCGATGTCCTATAATTATGCACTGTGTCTTGTCAGTATTTAGATTAAGTCCATGTTTCTTCGACCATTGGGAAATTGAGTCTAGGTCACTATTTAATTTGTCTAGTGTGTCATGTACATCGAGGATGGATGGGAGTGAAATGTAAATTTGCAAATCGTCAGCGTATAGGTGATATCGACAATAGGTAAGTCTAGTGGATATATCGTTAACATAGATAGAGAACAGAAGTGGTCCTAACACTGAACCTTGTTGGACGCCACCCTTCAGTGATAGCCAGGATGAGGAAAGTTCTGCATTGGATACACATTGCTGGCGACCATGAAGATAGGATCCAAGCCAGTTAACAGCATTGTCCGAAAGATTCAGAGCGCGTAATTTTGCTATTAATATGTCAGTGTCAACAGTGTCGAAAGCTTTGCTGAAGTCCAAGAGTGTAAATATTGTCATGTGGCCACTGTCCATTGCTTCACGCGTATCTTCGGTAACTTTAAGAAATGCGGTTGCCGTACTATGGCCTGTCCTAAAACTGATTGGTATGGGTCGAGTATGTTATGAGTGTTAAGGTAATCAGTTAATTGTTCATGAACAATGCGCTCCAAGGCCTTAGATAGGACTGGGAGGATGCTGATTGGTCTAAAGTCGTTTGGTGTTACAGGTAATTTAATTTTAGGGATTGGTCTGACTATAGCTTTTTTCCAGAGTTCGGGGTAAGTTGAGGTCATAATTGAGGCATTGAATATATGGGTTACAGTTGGGAGTATGACATGGAGTATTTTTCTTTAAAAAGTCGATACTTATATTGTCTATACCTTGTGTTTTAGTTCTAATGCGGTCCAGGGATAGTTTAACGTCGATTGGCATTATATAGGAAAAGAAGAATTTTTCTCGGGAAGGAGTAGGTGTGGATAGGAGCTCATCTATAGTTTGTTGTTTGGTCGTAGTGTTTATGTTAAGTGTGGCATACGATGTGAAATGTTGGTTTAGATCGTCCAGTGATATGTTAATGCTCTCTCCTTTTGTTGTCGGCTGCCGTAGGCCCATTGATCTAATACGTTTCCACATATCACTTGCATTTGTGTTTGGATCAATGAGACTATGAGCATACCGCAACTTAGCGTTCCTAATGTTTTGATTCGTTTTGTTTCTTAATGTCTTATATTGTCTTAAAGTTAGCGTCACTTTTGTCCCGTCTATATTTTCGAAAAGCAGCATCCCTCTCAGCCATCAGTAGTCGAATTTCGTGGGACATCCAGGGAGCTGGGGATTTAGTAATTCGTCTAGTCTTCAAGGGGGCATGTTTGTCGTAAAGTTCTAATATCATATTGTTAAATTTAAGCATTTTTTCGTTAATTGTGAATAGGGTCCAAATATCATGCCACGGCATGTCGATAGCGTCTGCAATTAGAGCTTGCTGGTTAATATTTTTTAAATTTCGATACGTTAATAATTTAGGACGAGTCCTAGGACACTGGAGAGAGTATTCGATATATATGACGTCATGGGCTGATATGCCGGGGGCAGGTATTTGTCCGTAGTTTATAATTTTTCTGTGAATTTGTCGTGGCTATGATGTCTATTAATGTATCAGTCGTCGTCGATGTGTGATGAGTTGGTTGTAAAGGCAAGACATACATATTGCATGCGTGAAATAATGCCAGTAGTTCTGATGATGAAGATGAGGAAGAAAGTAAGTTAGAGTTAAAGTCGCCCATTACTATAACATGCTGATAATGCGGCAGTACACTTAATAAGGGTGTTTCTATGTCACTAAGATACTCTACTTTCGGAGGTTTGTACACCACACACAGGAGACATCTCTGTAAACTAGCTGAAATTTCAATGAAGAGGAATTCTGGTCGTGCATTGTAATCAGGGGAGGAGTGAAGAATGACTTTGGGCTCTAAGTTCGATTTGATATACATCGCAACTCCCCCACCTCTTTTCCCTAGTCTATCATTGCGACAGAGGGTGTACCCGTCAATATCAACAATTTAGTAAATTGT
Source organism: Diploptera punctata (assembly GCA_030220185.1). Classification (NCBI taxonomy): domain Eukaryota; kingdom Metazoa; phylum Arthropoda; class Insecta; order Blattodea; family Blaberidae; genus Diploptera; species Diploptera punctata. The sequence continues at coordinate 1,095,996 of JASPKZ010003873.1, read as the reverse complement.
ATCGTGTACATTGGGCGAACCAATCATGGCGGTTGCTAGAGCAAATTTTTAATTTTGGGTTTCAGGTAAACACCAAATTATAATGGTCGGATTTCGCTGATTTTTGGAGAATACCTGCCTCAGTTTGTTTCAGTAGCATGTACGGAGTTTCGTTGTAAATAATCAGAAATTGCGACACCGAGAGACTTTTTAAATTTTCATTTGAGGTGAATTCAAAAGTTCGATTTTGCTGATTAACGTACTAAACCTTACTCTTTTCAATCAACTCTCAATTAGTCGCCTAAAAATAGTGGATTAATAGTCGAGTGGGGGTCAGCTTCAGCCGAAATAAAAAAAAAATATTATTTTATTATTTTAATCATTGTTTATCTAATTACTAGAATTAATAGGCCAACATTTTTAATCTTTGTTAAACACATATTCTTCATAAATGTCACTTAAATCACTAAAAGTACATGAAAAGTCATATATTAAAACTGCTGCAAAAACTGTTCCATTGAGTTACATTAAATTTCAATTTTTTAAAACTAAACTAAGAATACAAAATAATTTCAAAAATCACATTTATCAATTCAGAATAAGTTCAGTGTAGTAAATAAGTTCCTAGTCATCATTTTTCAATTCTTCTAGGCATTCTAGACACAGGAGATATTACACTATTAGTTACGTGAGGATCGGCTTTACGTACACAAGAACAAAACAAGCCGTTCTAACTCACAAGAATTGACCATTAAAGTGACCCTTTTGAAAACAAAAGAAAGCTACGCTTATGTTAGGAAGATACTGAAATCGATAACAATCTTGCCAACGTAGTTATAATAATATAAGTTATAATATACATACATGTGTCATTTTAACCCCCACGCGACTAGTTAAGGGTTAATTGCATTACGCCAAGTTTGGTTTTGATGAAGCAAACATTTCGGCCGCTAGAGCTTTGACGGACATATAAGTTTTGGTCATTGCCTTTTCTGTGGATATATGTGTATGTGTATATAGTAATTTAAGTGACATTTATGAAGAATGTGTGATTAACAAAGATTAAAAATGTTGGCCTATTAATTCTAGTAAATATTTTCGTGAGATTCTAAAAAAAGGTTAATTCCTTTTGAATTGGCTGATAATACAGCTAAGGATACTTGATTTACAATTACTATAAGTCGAAAATACCAGATTGAAAGCTGTCATGTTTTCAATTATCCTAAACTACTATTCATGGACTTACACATATCAGGGTTTCAGAATAAAAATGGACTATGGCCAAATATGAAAATACAAGGTGTATGTGAATTTGGGTTAAAAATATCAGTAATTCTTTAGAGCAGTGCTGAACAAAGTACTGTACGTATTATTTTCACTGTAAAATAATGTTTAATTCTTCATATGCAATTAAATATACATACCTTAAACTTTATATTAGTTTTTCTCATAAGAGTAAGATATAGACATGGTCCATTTTTACTCTGAACCTCTCATAGGTCGAGATATTTAGATGCAGATTAGCTTTTATGTCAACATGATTCGTTTATTTAAAAATATAATTTTCACCAGAATTAGTTAAATATGTTTCCGTTCCCTCACTTAAAATTATTTGTTCACTGAATGTATAGTTTACACTTTTTAACATTGTATATCGCTTCTTCATTTTAATTTTGTTAGAATCCACTTTTGGTATTTTTTTAAGAGTCTTCATATGACAGCATGCTCCACTACAGTTGTCTGCAGTACTATATGCTTTGGTTTAGCAATATTAAAACATCTCTATAATTTTATGTGTGTTGATATTCCTGACTATGCATTTATAGTGTTCGTTTACTAGTTCTAAAGTGTGAAGTTATTACTTTTCTACTTTCGATTCCTTAAAATGTAATTTTGAGTTGTTGTAACGCTAAATTGTTCTATTTGGTTATGGTTGTTATTTGCATTTCAAACAATGCTCTCTGTTAATTATACTTAAGCAAGTTATGATTCTTCTTGGCACTAACAAGTTATGATTAATATTTACAGTTGCTTGGTATTGTTCCTATAAGCACTTACTTAACCCTTAAATTGGCGAAACAATACTTTCTAGTGCCCGTAATTCAAGTGTTTCGAACCGCAATGAAAACAAAATCATGTAAAGTAAGTTATTACTTTATTTTCAACGTAATTTGACACAATCTTAGGTAATTTATGATAATTTGTTTTATTTTTACTGTTTAATAAACAATGATAAATACATGAAATCAATGTTTCATATAATATACATTGTAAGTTAAGGGTTAAATTAGTGCATTCTTCATTACTATTCCTAACAAAATATGGTTCCTATTTACATTTAAGTTGACTAGTCCTATCAAGCTATGATCTATATTTACACGCTAAGATAATATTCTATCCATTACTAATCTAAGAAGATATAGCTCCTATTTACCTTTAAGTTACGGACTAATTCTAACATTTTAATTTTAATTTACAATTGATTAAATATTATACTGTCCTTACAAGGGTAACAGAGTGGAACCCTTGATAGAGGTCCACTCCAGGGAGTAGGCGCCCCTGCCCCTTTGTGAGCTCCAGGTCCCACTCGCCCAGGGGGTAGTACCTGGGTAGGGCCCAATCCACAGGGTTACGTGGGGAGAAGAGAAGTCCCCAAAGCCGTAGTGAAGGCAACTTCTCTAGGAGACGAACACTCCGAAATTGCAGTTCCCTGCCCTCCAGGAAGAGGGGTTTGGCTAGAGGCTGGTAACCTCTACTAGTAAAAAATAACTAGCTCATAAACTTCAGCAGAAGAAAAGCCGGATTGATAAACCTTTTGACGACCACAGCAAGAAAAAGTATAAAAGAGTTTTTGAATACATGACCAGCTTAAAATAGCGACTTGGAATGTCAGAGGCTTGCGAAGCAAAGTATTCGAACTAGCAAACGAAATGAAAAATAAAAGTATAAATATATTAGCTGCCTCAGAAACAAAGAAAAAACTTAAAGGATCACAAATGATAAATGATATGATGATGTTTTACAGTGGAGAAAGTCAGAAAGAAAGAGCGAATCAGGAGTGGCGATATTTGTGGATAAGAAATGGGGATCCAAAATAGACACGTATAATTGTATTAACGAAAGAATAATGACAATGCGATTTAAGCATAATAGAGGACACGTGACATTTATAGCAATACATGCACCGGAGGAAGGGAGAGATGAAGAAACAAAAACATTTTATACTACTCTACAAAAGGAAATAAATAAGATATACAAAAACGACATAATAATATTATTAGGAGACTTTAATGCTAGAGTGGGGAATCAACCAGTGGCAAATGTAATTGGGATCCATGGAGAAAATATCATAAATAAATATGGACAAGAATTAAAACAATTCGCAATTTTTAATGATTTTAAAATAACAAATACATTTTATAAGAAAAAAAGATATTCACAAATACACATGGTCAGCACGAGGTTTTCGTTCACTGATAGATTATGTGTTAATCAATAAGAAAGCATCATCATTATTAACAGATACGAGAGTATTTAGAGGAAGTGACATCTATTCAGATCACTATTTAGTAATCTCAAAAATAAATATATTAGCGAGATGGAAGAAAACTAAAAACAAATATAGAAATAAAGAGACCACATTCAAAGTACATTTATTACAAGATAAAAGTATACAAAATCTGTATCAGAATAGGCTAAATGAACAATTAATATTAAAACCTACTTCCGAAGAAATAAACCGAGAATGGGATAATATAAAAGAAAGCATTGATAAAGCAGCATATGAGGCATTAGGAACAAAATATAAAATATATAACAAGAAGGGTTTAAGAATATGGAATGAAGAATTAGAGAGGATAATAAAAGATAAAAAAGAGGCTTATCACAAATATTTACAGAATAGAACACCAGAATTAAGAGCTGATTACAAACATAAAAGTGCAATAGCCAAAAGAGAAATTAAAAAAGCACACAAAGTCAGTTGGGATAGATATATAAGCAGACTAGAATACGATATACATGGGCAGCAAAAAATAGCCTATAAAGTAATGAAACATCTAAATAAACAAGAAAAAGATACAATACAGATCAATGCAATTGAGGAGAAACAATGGGAAGAACATTATAAAAAACTGTGGTATAATGAAAATAAAAACAACTAAAGATAACATATATGAGTGTGAGATAGGAATAGATATGATAACAATGGAAGAATTAGAAGAAGTACTGAAAACAACAAAGAACAGAAAGGCAGCTGGAATAGACGGAATTAATATGGAATTAATAAAATATGGAGGAATTTTTTTTAAACTGAGATTATTACATTTTTTAAATTTATGTTGGAAACAAGCAACAATACCAGAAACCTGGACAACAGCAATAGTACAATCTATTTTTAAGAAAGGAGAACGTAAAGACTGCAACAACTACAGAGGAATAAGCATTTTAACTGCAGGCTATAAAATATACTCAAGAATCTTAACATTTAGATTAAAACAAATAACAGAGGTAATGTTAACAGAAGAACAAAGTGGATTCAGACCAGGGCGTTCATGTATGGATAATATATTTACGATAAAAGAATTTATAAACAAAAGAAGAGAATATAACATGGAAACACACATAGCTTTTATTGATTTTGTCAAGGCATTTGATAAAGTAGACAGAGGAAAACTCTGGACAATTTTAAAAGAAAAAGGAATTCCGAAACACTTAATAGCAGCTATAAAGAGTTTGTACTGGAACACAAATTTTGTTATAAAAACTAGAAATGAAGTAAGTAAAAATAAAATTCATACTAATCAAGGAGTTAAACAAGGATGCAGTATCTCTCCAGTTTTATTTAACCTATACATCAATGATTATAATAAAAAAATGGAACGAAGAAAACAAATAAAGGAATAAAATTAGATAAAACACACTACTTGAAAACATTATTATACGCTGATGACCAGGTAATAATAGCAAATACAGAAGACGAACTTCAGAGGAATATTTTTAAACTACATAATATATGTGAACAATATAATCTCAAAATATCCATAGAAAAAACTAAGGTAATGGCATTCCAAGGGAAAAATCAAATCAGATCGAAAATAGTAATAGAAAACAAAATCATAGAACAGGTGAACCATCTCAATTATCTAGGATGTGACATTTCATTTAATTATGATAATGATATAAATAATAAAATAGCAAAATTCCAGGGAATATGTGGTACGATAAAACGAACACTAAATAACAAAACAAGAAGAGAGACCCAACTGAAATTTTATAAAATGTTGGCAGTACCGGTACTGCTCTATGGTTCAGAAGCCTGGATACATAAAAAACAAGACCTAAGTAGGATAACGGCGGCAGAAATGAAATTTTTGAGATCTGTTAAAGGGTGCACTAAGGAAGACAGAATCAAGAACACAGAAATAAAACAGGAACTTGAAATATTTGCAATAACTGATAAAATAGATACATATAGACAAAAATGGAAGCAACACATAAACAGAATGAATGAAGATGGATATCCAAAACAAATAACAAAATACAAACGTAAAGGCACCCGAGATATGGGCAGACCTAGAAAGAGATGGGCTGAAGTCGGAACGGGTCAACAGACCTAATCCATGAATGCATATTAGGCTATATGGTTCCTACTTACACTTATTGCACTGACTAATGACAAATGAGGGAAATTTTGGCTATTTTGAGGAAGTGGCTGAATTCAAATACCTAGGAACAATAATCACAAATAGGAATGAGATGCACAAAGAAATTAAACATAGGCTGAATTCTGGAAATGCGTGCTATTATGCATTGCAGAGACTTTTGATGTCCCAACTCCTTTCTAAAAACGTTAAGCTGAAAATATATAAAACTATTATTCTACCAGTTATATTATATGGGTGCGAAACATGGACTCTTACTTTAAGGGAGGAAAGGAGATTACGAGTATTTGAGAATAAAGTTCTTAGGAAAATCTTCGGACCAAAGAGAGATGAATAGACAGGTGAATGGAGAAGACTACAAACAATGAACTACATGGTCTTTATAGGAAGCCAGATATAATAAGAACAGTTAAGTCTCATAGACTCCGATGGGCAGGACATATTGCGCGTATGGGGAATGAAAGACGTGCATGAAAACTTCTTGTAGGAAAGCCAGAAGGAAAACGCCCAGTTAGTAGACCAAGAATGAGGTGGGAGAACAACATTAACTATGATTTGAGGGAAGTAGATTATACAGGGAATGATTGGAAAGCATTGGCTCAGGATAGGGATGTATGGGGAGCTTGTGTCCGCGCGGTCATGAACCTACGGGTTCGATAGTGCCAGTGAGTAATGAGTAAAGTAATCCTAACAAGTCATGATCAATATTTACACTTCCTTAAATTAATGTTCTTATCCTAACACTTATTAACTAGTTCTATCACTTTATGATTTACATTTCCTTAAAGTATACTGTCCAAATAATGTTCTATTGTAATTTTTTAAAGTCTATGCTATTTGCAAATTTGGTGAATTGTTTAGTATAATAGCTAATTTACTCTTGTCTGTAGCCACCTTTCACTACCTCTATTTACAATATTTGTAAGAGTTTTTCTTTCGTTTTTAAATTCTATGCAGTTATATATGACATGGTCCACTGTCTGCTCACCAACGCCGCATCCACACATTGCACTGTCCTTTATCTTGAAGCGATGGAAGTAGGCGTTTATATTCCCGTGTCCGGTCACCAGCGTTGTGAAATTGGGAGATATCTGGATTCTTGTCTGTAGTCTGTCGCTGACTTTCGGGAGGAACGATTTCGTCAAATTCCCATTGGTGGTTGATTACCATTCTCTTTCCCATTTTTCTTCGCTAATGGTTGTCAGGTATTTCTTCACAGCACTTACTGAAATCCTGTCGTAACTCGTTTTTTGACCGCTGTCGCATGCTGCTTGCTTCGCTAGGCGATCCGCTATCTCATTGCCGTAGATTCCAGCATGTGCCTTGACCCAGCTGAATTCCACTGTCCAGTTGTCGCCTTCTAGAGATTTCAGCTTATTCCTAATTTCTTCAATTAATTTGTTGTGATTATTTCTGTTCCTTAAGGAATCTAACGTGATCTTGCTGTCAGTGTAGATTGCCACATTACGTTCGTTAATCGGCATTTCGCTGGTGTTAAGTTCTTTTAAGATGTCTAATGCTTTGATGATGGCAAGTTGCTCAACCTGGTTATTTGAACATTCTTCGTACAACTTAAATTTCAGCTGGTTTGTTAATTCATGTTTTCTGAATATGGCAATTCCCGATCTAACTCCTTCATTGCTTCTGCTTCCATCTGTGTATATTTCGTAAGTGTATTCTTTGGTTTCTCTTGTGTTCTGGATTTCTATGAATTTTTCCGGATGTGCCCAATTTTTTGTAACCAACTGTCTGATCAATGTTAAGAGTTTCGTATTTGCAACTTCCTCTTATTTGGTGAATAGCCGAAATTTCTTGTATTTTTAGATGTATAGGTGTTAATCCCGTCAGAATGCAGAGTGCTTCGTAGGACGCAGTGCGATATGCCTTTGCCATTCGTATGCTGATCAGTCTCTGTACCTGTTTAAACTTTCGGATATTATATATCTTGTCCAGTGCACTTATCCATACTGGTGCCGCGTATGATAACAGTGGCAGAATTGCACCGTTATAAATTGTGCACAGGGCTTTGTTACTTAAACCTGAGCTTATTTTTGCTGTCTTCGAGAGAGCATTAATAAGCTTTTTGCATCTCTCTGCTAAATATTCGATATGCTGGTTGAATGTAAATCTCTTGTCGATTATTATGCCGAGATATTTAATCTGGTTGACCTGTTCTAACTGATTATTATTTAGAAATATATGTATTTGTTTGTTTTTCCTTCGTTTCCTTCTTGTTATTAGAATTTTTTTTATTTGCATTCATTGAATTTTGATTTATTGTTGTGGGCCCAGGATGTAATCTTACTCATTTCAATGTTTGCATAATTCTCAGCTTCGAGAACTGATTTTCCCGTTGTTATTACTATCAGGTCGTCTGCAAATGCTATTACTTTTGTGTGTTCAGTGTAATCTAATCTGAGTATGGAGTTGTACTGGATGTTCCGGAACCCCGACCCGCAGCAAGATCCTTGTGGGCAGCCTTTCGTTACATTTTTGTCTACGTTAGAATTGTGTACTGCTAATGTAGCTGTTCTTTGGTTAAAATAATTATTAGCAAGGTTATACAAGTTCCGTGGGCACTGGAATTCCCTGAGGGCTTTCACGATCCCGGCCACCAGGCCGAGTCAAAAGCTCCTTGGATATCCCAGCTTACTAGCACCAAATACATGTTTTCTTTTAGATTTTCCTCGATGTATCCTTTTAGTGCCATCGCTGCGTCCACCGTGCAGGTTTGAGGAGTGAAACCGAACGGTTTGTCTGACATTAGGTCTTTTGAGTTGACATGAAGCATAATTCTGTTTATTAACAACTTCTCCAGTACTTTTCCTCCTGTGCTTAGGAGGCTTATTGGACGGAATTTAGTAACCTCTTGGTAGTACTCTTTTCCTAGCTTTATGATAGGAATTAATCTTGCTTTCTTCCACGGTTGGGGGAAATTACCTCTCCTGAGACAGTTATATCGCTGTTATAAAGCTTGGTAGAATGGTCATAACTTGAAGTAAAATTCTACTCGTAAATCCGTCTTCTCCTGGGGATTTATTTGGGTCCATATTTTCTAAAATGTGTGCTATATCTTGTTGGGTTAATTCGACATCATCTTCGGTCTCCACGGGACGTTTATTATCTTCTCTTACTTACTTGTGGTAGTTGTTGTCCGCTGTTTCGTCATCGTCTGGTGCAAAATGATCTATCATATATTGCAGTGTTTCTTGTAGGTCGGATGTATGAGAGCCGTCTGCTTTCTTTAGAGTGGTTAAAGGTGTTGTGTTTCTGGCTTGTGCAGACACTATGCGGTAGACTGCGTTCCATAAGTTGTTTGACGGAGTCAAACTACAGTAGTTTTTCCAAGACATAATTTTCTCCTTTGCAATAGTTCTTTCATATTTTCTTTTGGCTTCTAATATTGATGCTTTCGTTGTTCTGTCAGCTCTTCGCTGTTTCTAGTTCTCTGATATCTCCTTCTTATAGCATTCACTCTTTTCCACATTATGGTTAATTCTTCTATCCACCACGGGAGAGATTTATTCCGGTGTATCTTTTGTGCTCTGTTTGATATTCTGAAGTGCCTACTGCATGCCGCTGTGATGATATCTTCAAACTCCCTGACTAGTTTTTGTGTGTCCGGTTCCTCCCTAGCTATGCTGCTCAGCCCCTTGTCCAGTTCTTCAACAGTGTTCGTTATCGTTTTGTTTAGTGATCTTTCTGAGAACATTCTTATGATGTCATTACTGAAGTTCTTAAGTCTGTTTTCATTTACTATGTATTTTATTCCTTTAAAATTGTTGGAAGTGTTCGCCTTACTTTTAGATATGTTGAATGTAATAAATCGGTGATCAGAGCAACTCTCTTCTTCCTCACACTTGCACTCGCTCACCATGGTCATTAGTTATGGCAAGGTCGTTATTGCTCTTTCTTGTTGCACTCTCGAAAGTTGTATATTCACTGGATTCATTCATAACATACAGCCGTTTTGAACTCAGATATTCTTATACTTTTATGTTTCTTGTTTTGGTGATAGTATCGTGCCACATTATTGACCTATAATTACTATCCACGCCTACTTTTATTCCATCCTCCTTCCTCGTAACTTCTGGTATATGGTCCAGCTTAATGAAATCATCATTAATATCTGCTCTGTTATCCATATACGTACTAACTACATTGAATTTTAATTTATTGTATAAAATTTCCACAACTTCGGCATCTTCGTCAGGTATTTGGTTATTAGTACAGCATCTACTTGTATATTTGCTACGACAACGGCTGCCCTGATCCTATTTTCTCCTTTAGAAAAGGTCCCATACTTCCTGCAAATTCTAGCCACTTTGTTCTGGAAAACATATGGTTCCTGAATGAAGATTATATCAATATTGTGTAATTCTGTCATATGCATGATAGTACTATTAGCCGCTTTGGAATGTTTTAAATCCTTTTCAAGGCATGTAATGTTTGTTTTCCTTCTGAGGTTAATGGTTTAAGTAGTATTTTAACTGTGATTGGTTGAACCTGCCATTTTAACTTTCGGTTTTTTGCTTGTATTTCTTTACCATTTCTTTATCATGCATGGGCAGTTTTTTGTCGAGGGATGAGTGGCATTCGTTTACATATTATCTCTTGTATTTGTTATAAGTCACACAATGTATGCATTTATATTCGTTTGATCTTGCAGCACAGTCTGCCACTTTATGATTACCCGCAAAAAGTGGACAAGTATCGCTGCCGTTACATTCTTGGGCTCTATGATTAAATCTGGAATATTTGTACCATCTTGTAACTTTTATATAATCTTCATAGTTACAAATTTGCCAGCATTGTTTAACCTTCTCTTGATTTATAGTTCCTCAAGATTCAGGTTTAACTTCCATAACAAGGTTCCGAAAGTTCCGCTTTGTTTTGAAGATGAATCTAGGCATGAGAGTCTCCTCATTTAAATTCAGTTCAGAGTTTTGGGCAACGTTGGTACCTGCCGCGTTGTCTATTGTTATGTCTTCAAGGATGTTGTAGATAATTAGGTTGGGGTTGCGAAGTTTAGGAGTGCTAATGGCCAATAGTTGGCTGCAATGATCTTCTATATTTTTTTATGGATATCGATATCTTCTTTCTTTCCAGATTCGATAATCAACCTACCATATTTTAGTGCCTTCATAGACCTTATTCCAACTGTTAGTTGTGTTGGATTAATATTTCGCTTCAACAAAACTTTCATTGCATCTGTGGACTCGTTATGTCTTGATTTAAGTACAAGTTTTTAATTTTTTTTCGTGTATGATTTGCGGTCGATTATCTCGAACAGCTACGCTGTATGTATAACTGTAGGCTTTCACGGCCGGCGTCTTGATCCCTATTAGGTTCGTCTTCCGGGCATATAGGCCGTGGTCCAGTCGTTCTTCTACTCGACGTTTCGTCTACTGCTGCGGTAGACATCTTCAGGAGATACTGCGTGCTCTCTGTGAACTCCTCAACAGTCGGCTGCAGACTGGCTGGTCGTTGGAAACTCCCTCCCTATTTATAGGCACGCCCCTGGTGGAGAGGCGGTTTTCTGCGCGGTCCGTGTTGCGTGCTGTTTTGTCCAGGCTGTCGCTAGCAGAAGTCATAGGCTTCGTTGTCGTATTGTGCAGTGCCGGGATCCAGATTTTGTTTATCTTCATGGTTTCTTCTTTTTGTTAAAGGAATTTTTGTGTTTATATATTTCAATGGCTTCTCTGTACAGTCTGGTGTAATAATGTGATGTTTGGGACAATACCTGTGTTTCTTCGAATCTTATTATATGTTCTTGGTTGTTCATCCAGTATTCCGCTACGGCTGATTTTTCCTTTTGTTTTAGTCTGCAATGCCTCTTGTGTTCTTGCAATCTTGTGGTAACCATTCTTTTTGTTGTGCCGATATAAACCTGTCCACAACTGCAAGGGATGCGATATATACCGGCAGTACTTAACGAATCTTTTGTATCTTTGGCTGGGCGCAGTATATTGCTGATTTTTTGTGTTGGCTTGTAGGTTGTAGATATGTTATATTTATTTAATATTCGACCAATTCTCTCCGTTATTGTCTTGATATATGGTAGGTACACCTTACCCTTTGCCTCCTCCTTGTTCCCGTTTTCGGATTTGTATTTATTGGGAATTGTGGCTCGGCGAAAATCTGTTTTGCTGTATCCATTGGATTGAAACGCTGCTTGGAGATGATTAATTTTTCTTGTAGATACTGTGGTTCCGAAATCCTTTTGGCTCGTTCCACCAGGGTTTTAATTATTCCGCGTTTTTGTCTGGGATGATGGTTGGACCGCTTATGTAGGTATCTGTCTGTGTGAGTCTTTTTCCTGTATACCTTGTGTCCAAGTGTCATGTCTTGGTTTCGAATTACTAAAACATCCAAAAACGGTAGACTGTTGTTCTCTTCTCTTTCCAGGGTGAATTGGATGCTGGGACAAATACCATTTAAATGTTGCCTGAAGTTATCAAGTTCTTCTTCATCATGCTCCCAAATGACGAATGTGTCGTCCACATATCTCAGCCAAACTGAAGGTCTTAATGTAGCATTCTCCAAGGCCTGTTTTTCAAATTTTTCCATGTAAAAATTGGCTATTACGGGGCTTAATGGACTTCCCATGGCCACGCCATCTATTTGCTCGTAGAATATTCCTCTCCATTGGAAATACGTTTCTGTGAGTCATATGTTATACAGCGCTACTATGTCTGGGGGAAAGAGTTCTTGCAAGTATGTCAAAGTGTCTGGGATAGGTATCTTAGTAAATAAAGAAACCACATCGAAGCTTATTATTTTATCGATAACGATAAAATAATAAGCTTCGATGTGGTTTCTTTATTTACTAAGATACCTATCCCAGACACTTTGACATACTTGCAAGAACTCTTTCCCCCAGACATAGTAGCGCTGTATAACATATGACTCACAGAAACGTATTTCCAATGGAGAGGAATATTCTACGAGCAAATAGATGGCGTGGCCATGGGAAGTCCATTAAGCCCCGTAATAGCCAATTTTTACATGGAAAAATTTGAAAAACAGGCCTTGGAGAATGCTACATTAAGACCTTCAGTTTGGCTGAGATATGTGGACGACACATTCGTCATTTGGGAGCATGATGAAGAAGAACTTGATAACTTCAGGCAACATTTAAATGGTATTTGTCCCAGCATCCAATTCACCCTGGAAAGAGAAGAGAACAACAGTCTACCGTTTTTGGATGTTTTAGTAATTCGAAACCAAGACATGACACTTGGACACAAGGTATACAGGAAAAAGACTCACACAGACAGATACCTACATAAGCGGTCCAACCATCATCCCAGACAAAAACGCGGAATAATTAAAACCCTGGTGGAACGAGCCAAAAGGATTTCGGAACCACAGTATCTACAAGAAGAAATTAATCATCTCCAAGCAGCGTTTCAATCCAATGGATACAGCAAAACAGATTTTCGCCGAGCCACAAATCCCAATAAATACAAATCCGAAAACGGGAACAAGGAGGAGGCAAAGGGTAAGGTGTACCTACCATATATCAAGACAATAACGGAGAGAATTGGTCGAATATTAAATAAATATAACATATCTACAACCTACAAGCCAACACAAAAAATCAGCAATATACTGCGCCCAGCCAAAGATACAAGAGATTCGTTAAGTACTGCCGGTATATATCGCATCCCTTGCAGTTGTGGACAGGTTTATATCGGCACAACAAAAAGAATGGTTACCACAAGATTGCAAGAACACAAGAGGCATTGCAGACTAAAACAAAAGGAAAAATCAGCCGTAGCGGAATACTGGATGAACAACCAAGAACATATAATAAGATTCGAAGAAACACAGGTATTGTCCCAAACATCACATTATTACACCAGACTGTACAGAGAAGCCATTGAAATATATAAACACAAAAATTCCTTTAACAAAAAAGAAGAAACCATGAAGATAAACAAAATCTGGATCCCGGCACTGCACAATACGACAACGAAGCCTATGACTTCTGCTAGCGACAGCCTGGACAAAACAGCACGCAACACGGACCGCGCAGAAAACCGCCTCTCCACCAGGGGCGTGCCTATAAATAGGGAGGGAGTTTCCAACGACCAGCCAGTCTGCAGCCGACTGTTGAGGAGTTCACAGAGAGCACGCAGTATCTCCTGAAGATGTCTACCGCAGCAGTAGACGAAACGTCGAGTAGAAGAACGACTGGACCACGGCCTATATGCCCGGAAGACGAACCTAATAGGGATCAGCTACGCTGTAGTTCGAACTGCAGCTGACAGATGGAACATGATGTCCAATCGCCCCAACAAGGCTTTTTGTTACCTCTCACGTCATTGTGAATCTCTTCAGCTTTCTTGACCTTCTCAGCCAGAACACTAATCGTCTTGTTTTTCTCCTCCACTTCGTTCATTAAATTACAAAATGATGTTAAGAGTTCACTTGCCGCTTGCATGATGTCTTGTTTCAGGTCACTTTGTAGCTTTTTGCTTTTTTTTCCGTAACTTCTATCAGCTTGGTCTTTTGTGTCTGTATGTGTTTATCTTAGTCTCCTTTCCAATATAAAGAGCAGATTCATTCTCAAAAATAAACCACCAATTAATTGAATTTAATTAAAATGGTGTTAAACAGAAGTGTACTGAGACACTTTACTAAGATACAGTTTTATAATGACTTGTATTACTATCCGTATTCCGGGGAAGAGCCCACCTCTGCAAATTTGATGCATTAATTATAATATATATTCCCTAGATCAACTCCATGTTCAAATATATTACTTTTGATCATATGTTAACGCAGTTAAAACATTCTACTTAGAGTGAAATGAGGACATCTAATTATATAATTATATTGTTTTACAGTTGAATTTCGAGAAATACTGAACAGGTTGGATAGATTATGTGTTTAATGTTGCTTATAGACGTTTATACTTTAATAACATTTGTTAAACGGTCTTAGCCAACGTAAATTCATATAACAACAATAATAATAATGATAATAAAAATAATATTAATAATGAAAATATTTTTGTATTATCTATTCTATCACAAATCTTTTATATCTCAGGCATTTAAATTTTTTATATTTAATAGATCTTATGTACTGCTCTTTCTAGATTAATAAGATATTTTATGTATATATATTTATATATATACATACATACTCTCTATCTATCTTCGGGTTTTTACAGCTGCTGCCATCTTCCCGTGCCAAACCTCCAAAGCCTACGGTCTTGGGCATCTTCGATGCTTAGCCCTCTAGCTTGCATTACTGTCTTCATGTTTTCCTTCCATGTTAACCTTGGTCTTCCTCTTTTCTTCTTTCTGTTAGGATGCCATTCATATAGTTGCTTCGGCCATCGCTCATCTTCCATTCTTAAAACATGTCCTAACCACTTTAATTCCTTTTCCTCGATTCTTTCAATTATGCTTTCTTCTGCTTCCATTTTGTTTCTAATTTCCTTATTTGTGACACGTTCTAATTTAGACTTTCTGGCACTTCTTCGTAAATAATCCATTTCTAGAGCTATTAGTCTATTCTTGTAGTACTTATTGATTGTCCATACCTCACTTCCGTACATTGCAACAGATTCCACCAATGTTTTACCAATATATTTTTTTGTGTCTTTCCAAATATGCTTATCCCACCATATGGAATTTAATTATGATATTATTTTGCTACTCAATTCAATTCTATGTTTTATGTTCTCTTTGCCTATACCTTCGATGTTATCCATAATCATTCCCAAATATTTAGTTTGTTTCACTTGCTTTATTTGGATTCCATCTTCCAATACTAAGTTTTCTCTTTCATTGCTATTTATTGCCAGATATTCTGTTTTTTGTAAATTTACTGTGAGACCTCATGATTCATATGTGCTTTTCAACCTTTTTATCATGAATTCCATATCAAAATTGTCTTGCGCTAAAACCAGTTGATCATCGGCAAATTGTAATGTCAGCAAAAATCTATTGCCTATTGGGATCCCCATACCTTTGCAGCTTTGTTTCCATTTCGTTAATATAAATTCTACATAAATATTAAATAAAATTGGTGATAGACTGCACCCTTGTTTCAATCCCTTTGAGGTGTTTATAGGATTAGACATTATATTTCCCATTTTAACATAAGCGGAGTTATCTTTATAGGTTTGTTTAATAATTTCTATTAGGTTTCTGTCAATATTGTATTTCTCCAATACTTCCCATAATTTGTTCCTCGGAATTGAGTCATAAGCTTTCTCTAAATCTATCATTGTCAAATGGGTTTCTTCTCCAACTGCAGTTCGTTTTTCAATTAACTGTTGTATTGGAAATATATTGTCAACACATGACCTTCCTGGTCTGAATCCATTTTGATCTTCTCCTAATTTGTCTTTAACATCTTTTTGTAACTTTGTTTTTAATAACTTCGTAAATATTCTATATAATGTGTTATTTATACTTAGTCCTCTGTAGTTTTTTGCGTCTCTTCTATCGCCCTTCTTGTATATTGGTACTATGTAGCTTATTTTCCATTCATCAGGAATCTTCTGTATTGCAATGCACTTATTATACAAGTCCCTCAATCTACCTATTACATTTTTTTGGGCCATATTTAATTAACTCATTTGGTATGTTTCCCGGCCCTGGTGCCTTTTTATTCTTTAGGGTTTGAATTTCTAATTCTATATCTATTGTATCAAATTCCAGGGCGTTCATTTCTATGGATGGATTTTCTGTTGTTTCCATAAACTCATTTCTAGTTTCTGACAGTAAAGCTTTGTAATGTTTTTCTGCGTCTGATTTTGCTAACAAATTTATCTTGCTGGGTCCTTGGTTGGTTTTCAGTGTTTTTAGAAATCTCCATACTTCTGATGATTGTGATCCTCCTATATAACTTTCTATTTCTTGGCATTTGCTTTTCCATAATTTGTTTTTTTCTTCTATCACTTTCCTTTTAACTTTGGTGTTTGTTCTCTTGTATTCTATCCAGTTTTCTGTTGTTTTATTTGCCAACCATTCTAAGTAGCATTTTTTCTTCTTTTTGGTTAATTCTTCAATATCATCATTCCACCAATCTTGGGTATTTTGTTTTTTATTTATTGTGCCTAATGCTTCTTTTGCTGCCGAATGTATTATTTCCTTTAATTGATTATATTCTTCTTCTATGTCTTCCTTGTAATCCAAATTCTCAATTTTAATCCTCAGTCTTTCTTTATATAAGTTTTTGATACTATCCTGATTAAATAAATACAGTTTAAATTTTCTTCCTGCTTCGGTTGCATTGTTGATTCCCTTGCTTCATCATGCACTTTTTTCCCTGTAGGGAATTTGGGGATGATCTGTGCTGTGAGTAGATAGTGGTCAGAACCACAATTTGCTCCTCTTTTAACCCTTGAGTTCTTAATAAATAAGGAAGTATTTTGCTTTACAATTATGTAGTCTATTATTGATTTCTGATTGAGACTAGGTCGTTCCCAAGTAAATTTATGAATATCCTTATGGTCGAAAAATGTGTTTACTATCTTTAATTTATGTTGTTTGCACATCTCTATGATTCTATTTCCATTATCGTTGACTTCTTGTTCCCCATGTTTTCCTACTGCTTCATCATTGTTTCTTCTACCCACTTTCCCATTTAAATCTCCCATTAGTATTAATTCTTCATTACTTCGTATTTTCTCTATTTGTTCCACTAATACTGAATAGTACTTTTCTTTCTGACTCTGTGCAGCATCATCTGTTGGTGCGTAGACTGCTAAGAACACCATTGTTCTTCCCATAAGCTTCATTTTAATCTTTAGGCATCTTTCATTAATATGTTCATATTCTGTTATGTTTTTACTGTATTTCTTTTTTACAAACATTGATACTTCTGCTTTAGCTCTTTTTGATTTATTTACACCTGACCAAAAATGTATGTAGTTTCCTAAATATGAATTTCCCGATCCTTTCTTTTTTCTTTCCGTCACTGCTGCAATATCTATATTGTTCTGGAATAATTCTCCTGCTACTTCATTAATTTTGTTTCTAATTCCTCGTACATTCCACGTGCCTATATTCAATGTCCGTTTTCGTTGCTTTTGTCTTTCATACTTTTTTCTGTCCGGCTTTGATTGATTTGGTCTTTTAGCATTTTGTTTTTTTTTCTAATGTGTGGGGAGCTGGCCCACAGCATAAACCCCCAACCTGGAGGACCAGGAAAATTTCTGTCTGGGTTTTCCTCCCATAGCCTTTGAAGATCCCTCTTCACCGCAAGGCAGCGTTTCTCTATTTCCCTTAGAGATAGGGTTGCCTCTTCCGCCAGATCCGCCGATGACTCCTTCAGCGCCGCCTCTGCCGTTGAGGTCTTCACCGTAACCCTGGCTAGGGGCCCTTACAGAGTACTATCAGTCGGAGCCAACTGAACCCTGGTTTTTTAACGAGGTTGTTACTCCTCCCCCTCCTCCTTTCTCATCCGGGCTTGGGACCGGCCATGGCGGAGTTACATACATACGTATGTATATTATAATAGCTATATTTATATAATAACTTATTATACTTGCACGAAAATCTCGATTTTTCAGCCATTTTTCGAATATTTTGTGCACTTTTTTTTGTGGATTTTCGAGTGAATCAAGTTATTCAATTTACTAAAGGAGATTTAATTGATTTTCGACTATAATAATAATAATAATAATAATAATAATAATAATAATAATAATAATAATAATAATAATAATAATAACGATAATAATTGTAATAATAATAATAATAATAGTAATTGTAATAACTTTAGTAATAGTAATAATAGTAACAGTAATAGTGATAATATATTTAAACTCGTTTAATGTTGGAAAATATTTTGCATAACAAGTGATACGGAAAAGTGCGTCAGGCAGGAACAGCGTAAACATAAGCGAATTCCTCAACTTGTCATATATATATATATATATATATGTATATATATACCCATTTTGGTTGTTCACGGAAAATATAATTCTTTTGTTAAATTGGAAGAAAATTGCTTATTAAAAAGTTTTGGACTGAAGAACACACATTATGCAGAGCCGTATGCTATTACCAATCAGCGCATTTTTGTTCCGAAACAAATTATGAAGGTTATTGACTAATGTAGCCTGGAAGATTCAGGGTTCAAAATGTGTTCCTGATTGTTTAAGTTAGGAGCTACGAAATTGTAGTTGGGCACTTAATAGTAACAATAATAGTAACTTTTTTACAATGACACTAAGTTTTCTTTGGAACATTTCTGGTATTCTCTCCTGGGAAGGCGGATTTGTAATCCACTTCTTTAATTGTAAGGCGGGTATACGTTGCCCCGAGGATACGATAGATGATGAATGATAATGTAGCGGCAGGAGATTCCTTGAACCTAAACAGAGCTTAAATCTAAACCATGGCCAACTGCAAGAATATATATATATATATATATATATATATTAAAGAAACAATTCTGCGGTCTGATTGGGAATCGAATTCGGGACCCCTTGAACTGTGGTCAGAAGCTCTGACTAATAGCTTTGAGGTTTAGATGTAAAGATTTTATTTTATATTTAGCGTTTCCCTTAATTTTGACCTATTAACTGTGTCAAAAGGTTTGACAGAATTAAAAAGTACTTTATGTAGGTATATTGAATATTATGAACATTTTATACTGTTTTGTAAATGCAGGTATAAGTCCTTTTATGTCAAGTTTTTCTTTCATAAATAAACTTTAGCTATTCTTGACTATAGTTTATAGGTCATTTTAAGTATACTTATACTTCCGTAGTTACTACAATTATTACGATCTCCTTCCTTCAAAATTTGAATTTTTACTGATGCAAGCCATATTTGTGGAATTTGTATTATCAAGACCTAATAACTAACAAACACGTAGGTTATGACAGCGCGGACACATGGAGAATGATATATTTTGATGTGCAAAATAACATTATTTAGTGAACATTAATAACATTTATGGTGTAAATACGTAGAGATATTAGTCACAGAAGTAAAAGTATTATATAAAATCATAAAATTGTTAACCTTGAAAGTCCGTCTCCTCGACTGGATAAAATATTAATTCTCAGTAAGCCTTTCAGGACTAGTCCCATCATCAGCAGAAGGAGCAAGAGATAGATCTGTCTGCTGATTCTGGATGGAAAACTGCATTGCACGTAAGAAATGTTTAAATTAAGGATTTATAACAGGGGAAGGAAAGGAAGATCCAATGAAATTAATGGATGGATGGATGGATGGGGTACCCCTAAGGTCCTGAAATAATGGGAGACAAAGACTGGAACAGTTTGATCTCAGACAGATAAAAATGGGCAACTGATGTCATTGCGGCCAAAATCCTCCCAGAGTTTAAGTTCCTGGGATGATGATGATGATAAGGAGGAGAGATGAGTTATCTATATCCTGTATCACACATATCACAGACCTGCGAATTTAATTTCTTTTTTCTCCGGCATTGGGTTTAGCAGATATCTAAATCCAATTTTGGTGCCCTGAATTCAAATATGTTAATAGTGTTTATCGCAACACATAAGTTTTTTTGCCATATTGAAATAAAATATTTATTACTTTTGGCATTATATGTAATAGCCACAATCCTTTAAATTTCTGTAAAAGATTACAGAGGCTTGATACAATATCAATTGTGTAGTTCAAAGAGTTTAAAATAAATAAACTAATAATATAACTTAAGATCTCTATTTTCTCGTCCTTATAGCAAATGATGAATGGCGAGTTGATTTGCTTTTGCGCTCCTGCCGACGATTTTCTCTTACCAAATACCAACGTTGCTAGGTAATCTTGGAGACATCCCTGGTTCGTTGATTCCATCTAATTTATGTCTTAATATAATCTCTTACCGTATTCTTTACTTAGTGCTCCTACATTCTTTGGGAAATGTTGAAGAGAGTAGGAGAAATGCATCTTCAAGCTCATATTACATCCTGGTGCCCTGAACTTTTCGAGCATGGTTTTTACAATTTTCTTATATTGATCATCTGTAATATTACTCAGAAACTTCTCGATGAATTCGTTGTATGATTCCCAAGCTTGTAGTTCCATGTCAGATATGCAGTTTTTAAAACTAACATCCCTAATAAGTTTATCATCAAAACGTTTACCTTTACGTTTGTTTCCCAAAGATACAGATTTGTTTAGCAATGTATTGGTAACAAGGGTCATTTTAGACCACAATGTTAACAAACTGCTTCATTATTCTTAGTTTCATGTGCAAAGGATGTAGCAATATTTTATTCAGAATCAACTAATGGGCGATTTATTATGAACCGAAATGACTTTTTCGATACGTAACAACTACGGAACAACTACGCCATCGTGTCTTCCCTCTACAGTGATGTTATAGAACAGTGCCAAATTCCTGTCTTCGTTGTCCTCTCTCCTACATACCCCCTCCTCATTTCCTTCTGCATTGCGTGTTACTGCGCAACTCCCCCTCGTTTTCGAAAGCCTCAAATAAGTTGTGCAAGCTAGTATCAGGATCATCAACTCTGGGATCGTCGTGGTCAGGTCAACTGTAGCTCGAGTGAGCTGTTTGGTTTCATCAGTCTCACGAGCCAGGGTAGGGCAACCGGACTGAGGATACTAGCCCTCGGCTGGACTGGAGAGTGAGTTTATGTATTCTTGAATATTATTACTATTACTATTATTGTTTTTTTTTTCAAATTATTGATGACCGAGTTTGTTAATTTATATTATTTCATTCATATCCTTTCTTTTAGTGGCTAAGAAGATACATTTTTGTTGAATTATTTGTATTCCAATGACCTAATGATCTTCATTAAAAATTATTTTTAGTTAACGTATGTTTACTAATTGTGTAGCTAGTCATGTTGCATATTAATATATATTCTAAAGCTTTCTCAAGCCAAGTTAATCCCCTTTTTTCCTTCTAGCTTCCACGATTATAATACTGTTTAGTAATCAGTACTATATGTTAAGTAATTTACAAAGGAATGTTGGATTAATTTTTGATTTTATGGACCCGGACAAAGGAATGTTGATATAGTCATTCGAAACTTTCAAACTGAATGTTATAAAATGGTAGGGTCGCGGCGCAATTATATTTCTTTGTTCCGGACATCAGTTCTTTTCTTTTCGGCCAATTAGTAATTTTTCAGTGCCTTTCCCTGGCTCTAGAGCCCCATTCGAACGAAAAACACGAACATTTCCTGTATCCTCCTTGATGCCCCAATAAAATAGCACTCACCTTAAGATCACAACACACGTACCACCTGTGTTCATTATATATTTTTCTAGAATAGTACACATATTTGTACATGTTTATTTCGTATAAGTTACACTGATTGAACTACTGGAACTGCAGCATAATTTATTCCCATTATGCAGAAGAACGCCCTTTAGAATTATTTTGCTAGAATTAATAAATATATGTCATTCTACCGGTTCATAAAAGTTTCCTAGATGAACGTTCCAGAGATATAACAGTACACTACTTCCCATCCATTACGAAATACTTTTTTAATTTTTCTTCACTATGTCTACGCAAATAAAAACTTGTACGGAGCTGAAAGATAGCCTTCTTTAAATCTCAAAACTAAAAGTTCACTTTTATCTCTTTTGTAAGACCCCAAATTGCCTTCAAATCTTTTAATTTTGATTAATTGATAGGAAGCGGATTGTTATTTGATTCTATCACCTTCTGTGCTGGATGTGGAAGGAATGCTGGTACAACTCTCTAGTAATATTGTTGGTTGTATTGGAATTGTAATATCTGGCCCACGTGTTAGCGGCTTGTTGCTTAAGCAGTTCTTTGCCGGAAACTGTAATGTAATCAGGAGAGGGTCGTAGGATGAACCTACCCTCAATTAACCCTTAAATTGGCAAAAGACAAATGTCTTGTGTCAGTTATTTGAATGTGGCGGACCGCACTGAAAACGGAATCTTTTATAACTGTTATTATTAGGTATTTTGTATAATTAGACACATATTTAAGTGGTTTCTTTTCGTTCGTTTTCTTCTGATTTATTAAAAATATTAGATTAATTAAACCAACTGATGTATCCAAAAGGATACATTATGAATTTAAGGGTTAAACACAATTACAGTCTAGTATGAATACATTTAGTGTTTATATTATAAAATTGTAGGGCCTATCATATTGTAGGTGTTTACATACTTTAATACAGCACGTATATTCTGCATACAAGTGGTGGACCGCGAGCCCTCTTTTCTTGTTTACAAATAGAATTGTGCAAAATCTGTACGTGATGCGCAAAAACTAGTAATAGTTCATTTATCAGGGGATATGATTTGACTTACATTAAAATATATTATGCCGCAAAATCTTCGCAGGCTTGTTTATCCTCCGCTAACATGAGCGGTATCGTGTTTAACACCTTCGTCAGCATTTTACCATCGCTTTTACAGAGCTTCCGCAGACACAAACCCGGGATTTTAAATACAGGATCATTACACATATTGAGACCTAACATTAATGGTATTATTAATTTTGACTTTGAAGACTGCTATTATAAAAATACTGACATATCAGGGATATTTTTATCATAATCATACTTATAGCCTTTCATTATAATGAAATATGTAATTATACATTTTTAATTAATCAAGTCAACATGTAAATGTCAAACCACGTGCACGTCTATCCTATTAAACCGTGCGGAGTGGGGCTTTTGTAGTCCCAGACATGAAGAAAAGATCTGGCAGCTTGATTTTCACAAGCAAGCACATTCTTATTTGTTCCAATTTGCGAAAGTCTTGCTTCTGTTATGAAGTGCATGTGCAGAATTGAAATGCTTATTTCAATATCCCATGTAATTTTTAAATTTATTTCTATATTAATATTGCTTCTGTAAAAACAAATTTTTATGTTGTATTGGAATGTGGATTTTCAAATTCTAAAAAGAAGTTCAAGTGTAGAAGTCAGTGAACCTGAAAAACATGAGAAGCTCAAAATTAGAAAATTAAATCAGATAATTCAGAACACCTATAGTAACTGTTGGTTCTCTTAAATCTACTTGATGATTTGCTTATTAATAGTTACATCGAAGGATTCGTGCATGTACTAGTGTTAAAATGTTTTAGTGGAATTAAAAATATTTCTTCTTCTTCTTCTTCCTTTCAAGTATTAGGCCGAGGCCTGTTACGATCCTATAGAAAATGTTCCCTTATGGGAAATTCTCGTATAAGACTTGAAAGCATAATAATAGTCCCTTCGATTGGTTGCTGGCCAAAAGAAGGCAAGACCAGTGATGGGGCTGCCATCTTATAGCCTCTGGTCAGACTTTTCTGGAGAAGAAAAGAAAATAAAGGAAAGAATAAATGGAAAAAAGGAAGGACTCCCTAGCCCTCGGATGCCCTAATAGCATCGGGGTCGAAAAAACAAAAGTTAACCAAGAGAGGTTATATAGTAAAGTTAAAAGTGTGCAAAACACAAGTAAGTGGAAGAAATGTTTTCCACAGCTTGGGCACCTTGTGGTCGCCATCCACATATCCCCTAGATGAGGACCCCTGAGGGGATTAAAAATATTTAATAACAATAATTTGCCGCAAATTGCAATTTTTACGGTTCATCAACTATAAGATAAATTGTATTTCTAGGTTATCTAAATATTAAAATTAATCTGTTAGCTAATTTATTTCAAATGTATCTGAAAATGTATTTAATTTAAAAACGCAGCTCCTCTTAAGAAATGTATGTTCATCAATTTCAGAAAAACTAATTTTAAGATATTAAAATTAAAGTAATATCTTATTCATGTCATCTTCCCCAAATTACTCAGTAAGTAATGGACATACTGCTGAAGTAAGTGACATCATTTACTACTTGATTCACCTTCGATATAAGACGGTGTCTCATCTAAAAAAATGCCATACATAATTGTTTGTTACATCGTTATTTAAGTGATTTTTTTTAACTACAAAATTTGTGTCGTTACAATGGATACGTAACAATTGTATGATGATAATGATGATGATAATATTTAATAATAATAACAATAATAACAATACCATCCTCCATCTATAAATGGTCTAATGATCACCTACGTTTCAACAAATTTCGAAGGAATGAAATTACTGAAGTTGTTCTAATAATAAGGTTAAAACACCCTATATAATATCCCCGAAAAGGATCATAACCAAAACTTTATATATATGTTCAGACGTTAACGCTATAGCGGCCTTAATGTTTGTTTCATTGAAAGCAAACTTGGCATTTAGTAATGAATTGAAATAAGTAAGGTGGAGTTTGTTAACCAGCAACATCTGATCATTAGTTGTTATTCACCTGAAATGAAAATTTAAATGTCGTTGATGAGCTCGCTATTTTCGATGTTTCAAAACGAAATTCAGAACGTGCTATTAAAGTAAACCGAGGAAGGAATTCACACAAAATAAATCAATGAAATCGGACGGTTAAAAAGTGGGAGTTTATCTGAAATCCTACATTCAAAATTGACTGTATTAAACACCATGTTTGATTCATCGTAATGTGTACCGTATAATTTAATTAATCATAAAATTGGGTAAAATACCTTATAAGTTCCATTAATTTTAATTCAATCAACATTTTAATAATATAATGGAAGAATCAATCGGTAAATGTTATTAAATAGGTGTCAAATTATGTGCCTACAACAATGTGTAAATAGGTAATAACCAGAGAGCTAATTTTTGTTCCGGAACATACAGGGGATTGAGTAGTTTCTACTTGTACGTCTTTAAAGTCACGTGAATATAAAGGCAGTTTACAACTGGGCACAAACGAGTAATGATCTGGTAAATACAGACGTTAACTACAACAGGAAAGGATTTGTTAAATGAACTTATTTGTAATTTTATGCATTGCGTAAAATTCTTAATATTTTGGGTATGTGCTAGTCACCTTACACGTTGGGCTTTAATAAACTTCATTAAGGTATGTTTATCAATTACATTATATACGGTAGCTAAGAGTTAGTATGTATTCTCTATCTGTATTCTCTATCCATGGGCCAAAATATTCTACACAGAATTTTACGTTGAAATTGTCACATCGTAAGAGATAAGTAATTGTGCTTATTCTGACCAGCAGTGGCTCTGGTGTAGAGGGAAATAAGGCATAACATAAATAAATATGAAGAAATACAAACAGTTAAAAAGATAAATAAAACTAAAAATGCGAAAGAAAGTATTATAAAAACGAGAACGGAAAAGTGTGGAAAAAGCCTATAGGCAATCTTAAGTGTGAAAAAGCTAGGAAGACCGAAAAAAAAAACACAAACAAGCAAATCTAAAAGAAGAGAACAGGAACAACGATAACGAGGAATGGTAAAAACAGACAAAGACCTAACTTACTTTTAATTTTAAAACATCAATATTCTTCTTCTTGCAAGGATGAAACATTTTTGGTTCATTCTGGCTCCAAATAGTATAGCTGCCGTGTCCAATATTATTATAACAGGTAATTAAGTTTGACGGATTTCAAACTATTTTGGAGGTAATAAAAAAGTTAAGATACTAATTGAGGATTATTATAATATTATTTCACCTGAGAATGTTTCGTGGACCGAAAACTAACATGGAGACCTGCTCATTACAAAGAGGAAAGCAGGAAGAGCAATTGTTGAAGTCGCGGAATAAATCAAGTATAAACTCCCTCTAGTAATAAAATGTCAAATGTGAATGCGATTTCAGTGAAATCCACATAATTACATTGTATTCCTCTTATTTAAATGAACTACATTCACCTGATGAAACTCAACTAAAATTCTTGATATTGATATTGTTACTATTATTCATTTCGCAGTCTAATTTCCAAAGTAGGGCTACATTAGAAATGTGTATCTTCAATTACATGTCTATATTTTGATTGTGTTATTAGTAATGCTAGAATGTTTATGTACTAAAAGTTAACATTGCAACATAGTATAATGAGAAGTTAAACATCTGACTGCTTTTGTTTTTATTTCACACACAAAACAGTTGAATAGTATAATGGGAAGTTAGACTTCTGTCTATTGTTTTTGTTTCACACAAAGAGTTGAATAGTATAATGAACAGTTAGACTTCGGACTGTATTTTGTTTTGGTTTCACACACAAACAGTTGAATAATATATACTTTCTGCATTGCAACCTTACCTTTATTACAT
Organism: Diploptera punctata; assembly: GCA_030220185.1. Lineage (NCBI taxonomy): Eukaryota > Metazoa > Arthropoda > Insecta > Blattodea > Blaberidae > Diploptera > Diploptera punctata. The sequence continues at coordinate 1,069,250 of JASPKZ010003873.1, read as the reverse complement.
AAAAATCCCAGCCCTAGTCAATACTACTACAGCCATGCTGTAGTTTTTAACTATCATTTATCGTAATATATCAGGTCGTCAGCGTTGCAATTCAAATCTTGGCTTCAAAGAGAGAAAACATTTTGTACAGAGGCCTCAATGTTGCAGGATTAAATTTCTTAAAGTACCGTAAATCTACAATACAAGTTTCACTGCTTTAGTTCTTTTCCATAATAACCCATACTTGAGAGATTAAAATCTACTGCCCTTGACCAGGTTTGAACCCACGAATCTTGGAACCAGATTTTGAGTATGGTAATCACCAGAGAGCGGAATCTGTCCTACAATGTCGAAGGCTTACTTGTATTGGCATAACCTATATCAGAACGCGCATGATGGAGTTGGATCGGATGTATCACATATGCATACCTACCGGGCTTTGAAGATAGCTCGGTCATGTAGAAAGAGAGACGCAATAAACAGCGTTTCATTTAGTAAAAAAATGGAATTATTGTAGAGTACGGTAGTCTTAAAATGTTTCATAACCTTGTAAGCAATGTATAACCTAAGTATATTTTTATTATGTGTTAGGCACCTTATGTCCACCGCTGTGTCTCGAGGTAGCGTGCTGCATTGTCACGCAGCGGGCACGGGTTCGATCCCCGGTCGGGGCAGTTTTTCTGGGTGAGATTTTTATCCGGGGTTTTCCTCCCCTGTAAGACAAATGTCAGGAAAACTTTAAGGCCCAAACGATTGTTATCCTTATCATCATCATCCTTTACCGGTGTGGAAATCAACGGGAAGCTACCACAATTACAAGTCCCTAGTAAAGCTGCAAGCATAGCATGAAAAGGCTAAGATTGCACTGAAGGACCTACCTTCGGGCAGAATTACTATGGAAGGAGACACCTTATGTAGCTTTCTAATGTTTATAAGTGAAAACATGCAAATTTTTAGGCACAGTAAGAAAATTGAGGTATTACAAAATTTGAGATCAATTTGCATATATGTATTATCAATAATAAGAATCTCAATGCGGTCTTTGCTTTCGATCTTCAATTATATTATACAATAAGTAGTCTTAATAAGTTAAATAACCTTATGATGCATTCGATGTCTACAGCGTGGGGGATGAGTGCGCGGGCGTGTGTATGTGTGTGTGTGGGGGAGCGTGTATGTATGTGTGTATGGTTTTTCTCCCTTTTTTCAATTTGTTTTCTAGCAATTTTTTAATTATTAATATACAATGAGATTTTTACGCGCTTTATATTATCTTAACCTGAATCTATCTATCAATCTATCTATGTAACGGAATCTTGAAAAGCGATTTTCACCAAATTATAATCATTGGATTGACTTGAAACTTTGTATACTTGTAAAGGACCTATGGCAATACAATAATTTCATAATTTGGTTTTAATATCCTGACCAGAATCATCAGAAAATAAAAAAAATGTCTCTGTAATTATGTAACGGAATCTTTCAACACGATTTTCACCCACTTAAAATCATTGGATCGGCTTGAAGATTTGTATACTTGTAAAGGACCAACGACAATACAATAATTTCATACTTGTTTTCCAAACCCCTGGCCAGAATCATCAGGAAATCAAAACAAAAAGTGTTTGTGTAATTATGTAACGGAATTTTTCAACACAATTTTCACCCACTTACAATCATTGGATTGACTTGAAACTTTGTATACTTGTAAAGGACCAATGCCAATATAATAATGTCATAAATGTTTTCTAAAATCCTGGACAGAATCATCACAAAATAAAAAAACCCGATATAATAGGTTGCGGACTTAACAATTTTTTGGTCAATGGTTATAAGAGATCATTTGATAGAGCGGTAGACTGTAGTGATATATAATTTCAGTAATGCATAGGTCGCTGGTTCAAATCCGGCCCGGAGGATTTTTTTAGAAGAGTATTACTTTTAGATCGTACTACAATAATATCGAATTTAAATATATTTACATTTTTAACTTATTCTGTAAAATATTAAAACTAAAAAATAAAAAAAATGATAGTTTAAAAAACTAAATAAACGCGCTTTATTAGAAAACCAAACTAAAAAATGAAAAATAATTTTAATTTCCAACACGCTTGGGATAAAATTAAATCAACAAAAAAACATCTCCAACACAATTAGAATAAAAATAATGATAACTAGAAAAAAAATAATTTTACCATCAAAAGCGTGGGGTGCTTTTTATGGTTTTTACATTTTATTCTTAGAGACTTTACTTTTACCAATATCTGTTTATTATCATATATATATATTATTTATGTAATTTTTTCCAAATGTCCCAGGTTGTCATTTCATTTCTGATGTCCTCTCCTGGCATGGCGTACTTGTAACCCACTTCTGAGATTGGGGCGCCAGGAAAGCGAGGTTACGCTGCTCCGATGATATAAGAGTTGATGATGATGGTAATGATGCGCCATGAGAGGTCTTAAACTTAACTAAACTTAAGGCGAATATGATATTGATAATAATGATTGCCAGATGGTGTTGGGGGACCGATTCTTGACATTTATCATAAAGGTGAGGAAAAATCCCGAAAGAAACTTTACCCAGGAAACTTGTCCCGACTGGGGATCGAACCCGGGCACGCTACATCGAGATCATAGCGGTGGACAGATGATATATATATATATATGTTTTGATACATTTTTATGTAGGTATGTAACCATGTAGGTATTTGTTTATGTTATGATTTTTTTCATGGAAAAATAATGCACGTACGGCTAAGCAGGCCTGTGCAATGAAAATGCATATGTATTACAGATATGTATTTAGACATGTGTTACATCCCAACGCACCCCTCCCGATCGTCCAGTACAGTCAGTACTAATACAACGGCATTGTGTACAAATTCCGCTCACTAATATAATCATTGGGTCACCCGGACCGAAAAAAGCAAGATGAAGTACATGCACACAGTGGTGATTCAACTCTATGTTAATAGGTCTATTATCGTTTACAGTATAACTATAGCTTAAATAATTGCTTCTAATGAAATAATGAAATATGTGATACTTGATAAGGTTGCTGTCATGTTAATTAGTGCGTATTATGCTCATAGTAAAAATGTTCTTCACGCAGGAACATCACAAACAAAGAAAATTCCTCAGAATTCGAAATTATGTTCCCACTCTCTTGATTTGCGGAATATATACAGAGTGCGTCCACCGCTGTGGTCTCGAGGTAGCGTACTGTCTTGTCACGCAGCGGGCCCGGGTTCGATTCTCGGTCGGGACGTGCTCCTGAGTGAGTTTTTTCTGGGTTTCCTCACCTATAAGACAAATGTCAGGATGCTTAGGGTCCAATGGTCCCCGAAAATCATTCGGCCATCATCATCCTTATCATTATCATCATCATCCTTCATCGGTGTGGAAAGCAACGGGAAGCTACAACACATATTATTCTCTAGTAAAGCTACAAACCATTGCATGAGAATGCTATGATTGGAGTGAAAGACCTGCCCTCGGTCGGAGTTACTATGAATGGATACAGAGTATATCAAAATGAATAGCGCTAACTGAAACGATTGAAAGTATAGGATAATAATAGAAGGAAATAAGTTCTAGTAAGCATGCGTCCGCTAATGGGGCATGTGCCAGAAAATTGGACGATGTTATGCATCAAACGGCGAATCGTCATTTTAAAAAAATAATTTTAACTGTTGTCTGGCTCAAGAAGTACGTGTACGCACACCTTTAGCGTCAAATATTCTTGGACGTAATGATCTGTGCCCCCGTAAGGAATGCGAACTAAACACTAAGTCCGTTTCTGTCTCGGTAAATCATTTCCTTCCCTGCCTTCTTGCCTGTCTCTATTTTCTATCTCACTCTTTATCCCCACCCATTACTCACAGTTTTGAACTTTCTTGCGGGATATTATTTGCACTCACCGTCCAGTGTTGTCAACTCAGTATCATTATGTCATGTTACATAGTATGTAAATTGTAAATTATTATCATTAGCTTAATTCATAAGGATAAATTAGAATTCCTGTATAGTATCAGTATATTATATAATATTGTTACATGTTGTGTAAGCGGCATTTGAATTGCGCGGGTGAGTCGCTCATAGCGAGTTAGTGACCCGCAGAGCCACTTAAATGGTCTGGAATGTGTTGCCAGACCTTTCCACCTGCGCAGCGTCTCCTTCCCTTGGAGAAAGATCGGAAGCCAGAGGTTTCTGGGCTTCGATGTTGCTCGAAGGTATTTCTAGATCTTTCCTCCCCCGCCTATATAAAGGAGCGGGCGAGTCAGTTTGCGATAATTGGTCCGTGACAGCCAGTATTGTGCTGGATAGCGAGAGGTGTATTGTTAGTGTGACTGTGAAGAAGGATTGTGTCTGCAACTGTGTTATAAGTGATTGTCAAATAAACCTTGAAAGAAAAATAGTTGTTAAATCAAACTGTGTTGTGGAGAAGGAAATAAAGTGAAATGAAAAATGTTATATAACAATTGTGTTTTCATTTAAGTCTTGTCTTGTTACGACTTCAAGATTACGTTCCAAATCTAACCAAATAAGAAAATGAGGTGAGGGAGAAGTATTTGTGACGAAACATTTATCTTTAAAAACAACATATGTAGATTCCCTTCACGTAATTTCCAATTAACGCACAAATAAAGAAAGTGATCCCACAACAGGCCCGGAGGCCCTTGGGGTAGTAGGAGGTTAAGGCTCCCACATTTTCTAGATAATCGGCACTTTATGTCAGCCGGGTTGTCAGCCCTGCGTGACGGCCGCCTTTACCCCCAGAACAGGCGTCTGGTACTCATTTCCGTTAGAGGCTGAGTCAATCCCAGGGCCATAGTGCCGCCAGAGGGTTTGGGTCAGTTTAAAAATCCTGACCCCAACGGGACTTGAACCCTCGACCCTCCGGCTTGTAGCTCAGTGCCTTAACCACTACGCTACGGCGTGCCCCTAACGCACAAATATGCACTATTATAATTATATTCATCAATCGTAGAAATCAATCAGTGTCATTAGACCTACTTAAATTAAATGTGAAGAAGTAAAAATTAACCTTACATTATTCAATATTCAAGAGCCTGATACCGGGGGAAGTTTGGCAAAGTCCCTACGCGATCGGTTACAGTGGCTTCTATTTGACGTAGTGGGAGGGGAGCGCGGTGGAATGGGTGAGAGCTGACGTGTACATTTTGAAGAACGATGCCAGGGCTAGAGGGGCACAGATCCGTTGGTTCAAGTATATTTAATTATAGCGCTATTAGGCTATATATTACAGAAAAAATGTCAACGCCAACAGTCCTTTCAGAGATTCTGTGTTTTGCAATAACGGCTATGAAACGAATTCTTTAAATATGCTAATCTAAATTTTTCATCATGCAGCTAAGCGCCAAATGTTCCTGCTCTTAGATTGTTGATGCATAACTGTCAAACAAGGTAAATAGCTTGTAATATCCAGTATTGTTAGTTTGGCGCTGCAATGAACAGAAACTTAAAACTTATTTTTCTTGAAATTTACATAACGGCGCATAGCCTGTTGATGCATAACGCCGTCCTTACAAGTCGCCACTGACTTCATTAAGAAACATCGTCCTAATTAGTAAAACGTAATATGAAAAGCATACTTTACATTTAATTGCCTCAAAATTCACTCATAGCTTAACCGACCAAGAAATACAATTATTACCTTACATGTTATGTAATAATACTATACCCTTGTACCTGTCAAAGGTGGTGTTCAAAGTGTCGTCGTTGCACCTGGTTGCAATATTGGACTCGTCTCTGCACTGAGGTTCGATATAATGTTTACTATGCAAGATGTCAGTGGCGACTCATAACCACATAGTCGGAATGAAATGCTCGCACACGATTTGTTTGAGGAACCAAGTTTACTCAAACATTTTTTTCTTCTATTACCGTATATTTCAACCGTACCACTTTGCGCTATTAAATTTGATATATCCTATGTGTGTGTGTGTGTGTATATATATATATATATATATATACACACACACACACATACAGGCTGTTAATGAATAACACCGACAAACTTTCAGGTATTGTAGAGAAGAGTTATGCCAACAATTTGATTAAGGGACTTGGGGTGTGTGAAGCCAAATTTTGAAGTTACATGGCTTTTTTAAATTGGACGTTCGTACTCATTAATCAACAATGAAGCAAACTTTGAATATGGTTTGTCTTAGGAATACTTCAGTTCTGGTCCAATAGTAGGATAACCTTAGTTTTAATTGCAAATATAACAGCATTTTCAAAATTTTGAGCCCTGAATTTACGGAAATTTCTTGTTTCAACAAGAACCAGTGCGCCACTGACAGTCTGTACTTCGTGCTGTGTCATGCGATCCAATGTATTAGATGTCTGGTAGTGCAAACGTCGTTCGCAATAATAGCTCAGAGGGTAGTATGCTTACCTATTAATGTTGTAATGCCGGCTTCAAATCTCTCTTTTTTCTTGTATTTTGTTTTCTTTTTATATTTTTATTCACAGAAGGATATTGCTTTTGTAGTTATTTAATTTACTTTCTGATATTCTGTTCGATCATTACCATTTGTTTTTAATTAAACTGGTTGCGTGATTTGTTTACATGAAAAGCACAGGTAATTTTTTTAAAATATTGTACATTTGTACCAACTGCTCATGCGCGTGCCCGTGATACTAACGACTGATACCATCTGTTTCATTACTGCTTTGAAACTTGTAGGATCACCTTCTCGCTTTGACAGGAATGTAAGGAACCATCTGGATAATGTATTCCCTTGACGTTGGATTGATCGAGGCCGTCCTGTAGCATGACCTCCACGTTCACCTGATGTAACTCCTCCAGATTTATTGTTATGGGCACACCTTAAGAGCCTCGTTTATCAGACTCCAGTCGACTCAGATGAGGAGTTACTGGCGAGCATTTTGGCTGTCTGCGACGAAATCAGAAATACTCCAGGAATCTTTGAAGGAGTGCGAGCATAATCAGATGTAATTTATGCTTACTCCATCAAGGGCAACATTTTGAACAGTACATATGATCCTGTTTTTGAAGCGAACATGAATAAAGAGATTTTATTTTTCTGTATGCATAAACCATGCCTCAGAAATAACACAAAAAATTACACAAAACACCTGTGCCTGTCTTGGATACGAGAGCACCAGGGAACTGTGGGAAATGAACGTGGTTATCAACTAGTCAAATGCGCGGCATCTACTGAGGTTCAATATTCATTTTCAAAGTGTCCAATATTCTATGTTGAAAATAAACTTTTTGACTATATCATCACTGTTTGGAATGAACATGTTGGATAATGAGTGCAAATGGTGCTTTGACTAAAGAATTCTTCTTTACTGCAGTACATCATAGGGCAAACATAAAACATTTGATTCCATATTTCATTTTAACACAATTTATGACTGGTCCTTAAGTTTCGATCATAATTTTAAACGTTAAGAATCAATACAATCTGTAAAACATGTTTCATTTGATTGTCCTATATTCGAAAGACAACGATTCTGGTTAAACTTACTTTTAAATGATTATGAGGCTTCTGTCTCAATGTATGAAGTGATTTTTAAGAACCAAAACTATTATAATAATTTTATGAAATTCATAACACGCATTGATAAAATATGTAGTATTTACTAAGATGATTTAAGCAATTCATAACTCTCATTTAAAACCTAAGATGGTATTTCTGTTTTACAATGTGTAGTATAATATTATTATAATAAGCTACAACCCTGACATGCCCTTGTGGCGAAATAGGGTTTCAAAATATTTGGAGGTTCAATAATAATAATAATAATAATAATAATAATAATAATAATAATAATAATAATAATAATAATAATAATAATAATAATAATAATAACGATATTTATAATAATAATAATAATAACGATATTTATAATAATAATAATATTAATAATAATAATAAACCGTGCCTCCTTTACTAAGTGTACTGTAATATAAAATAACAAGTGGTTTTCATTTATTAATATTATTATTATTCCTGAATGTTAACATCTTTACTTTAAAAGAAAATGTGAATACGAATTTGATTTCCTTTACTATTTTCCACTGGCAACTAAAACAATAGTAGACCTTAATTTAATTATTAAACTATTTATTAATTTTGTTATGCCTTTCCTTCATGTTTGTATTAAGTTTCGCGTCATAACATACTTGGTTCTACGTTCATACAGTATTACTTTAACCTGAATTAATGGTTACGCTAACGCATAAATAGCCGTGTTATTTCGACTGTCTGAACCATGTGATTTTCACATACGAATACTTACTGTAGTTACCTAGTGTGCTATACTGTATTCCTTCTTTTACACTAGTACAGAATATTCTCATTTATTACATTCCTTAATCATACTGAAATAAATTCTACAGTATTTTGTACTAAATTTCCAAACATCTTGCACAAGAAAGGAAGAATATAAAAAAGTAGTAGTAGTAGGACTTTATTAGACAAAAAGTAAGATATTTACAATATTATTTACAAATATGGGTCGCACGGGCAGTAAGCCGTACGTGCTGTTTAGAGTCCGTTACAATAAAGTAATAATTGGTACTAGTGTAAAGAAAAATAAACAACAAAAACAGCAATAACATTACAATTACATAAAGAAAACACAATAATAATATTACAATTAAATAATAACACAATAGCATTATACACTAAAAGTATTAACATTACAATTACATAAAGAAAACACATTAATATTACAATTAAATAATAACACAATAGCATTATACACTAATTAATTTATATATAATTGTTAATAATTAATGGTATTGCATTTTGATAACATATATTTATTCATGAATGAGTGTTGTCCTTATTTTTCGCGTTTTGTCCAGAAATTTACCGAGGTTTATCCAATTTTCTGGATTTACCAATAACTCGTAGCATGCCAATCTTTCCCGATTTGAATTTAGAAATCTTTCCGGTAATAACGCACGTCTCCAATATTCTAAATCATTACATTTTCCTAATATATGTATCTCATCTTCAAAGTTCCCGCACATTGGACATATTCGCATATCGTGATCGTCGCTAATTTTTAGAAATTTCCATGCCCCTAGCCTAAACCAATCAAGCCCTGATCTCTCCTTAAATCCTAGGTTGAGTATATACGATTCTTTTCCCCAGACGTGTTTTAGGTCCCTTTGTAAACACAGTGAGCGTTTTCCTGTACATTCGGCGAAAGTATCTTGTTGGTTTATATCTAAGTACCTCCTCCTTATTTTTCTCCACACGTTCTTGCGATTTTCAGTCCCTTTTTTCCATATCCAGCCCATCCCAATCTTTTGGAGTTCTCTCCTAACCTCGTCTGCCCAAAATTTAACATCTATGTTTTTAATTTGGTGGTCGTAACAATTGCTCTAAGCATTGTTTGTTCACCTTGGATTACTCGCAACCAGTATTTGAGTACACGAATTTTACAGTTAGTGTCGTCCTGAAATGACCCGAATTCATATAAAATTCCACAGTTAGTAACGGCCTTACTAAGTCCTGTAATATACTTTAGAAAATGCGTATATACCTTATTTAGTATTTCCGTTCTTTGGAACCCCAAATCTCACTACCATAGTGCATTACTGGCCTGACCATCGCTCCATACATTTTTTCTAATGTGCTGACTGGAATATCAGGCACTCGACCCAGAATACCGAGTACACTGTTAAGTTTGTCCCCTCCCTTTAAATAATGCTATATCAATATGTTTTTTCCACTTTCCGTTCATTTTCAACGTCGTAACAAGATATTCAAAATGTTTCACGTTTTGGAAGTACTTGATCTCTGTATTTCCATTCCTCTGCTCTACCATAAACCGTCTCATTTTAAAGGTCATTGTTTTTTGTCTTACTAACATTTACAGTCAATCCCCAATTCCTACAGTATATTTCCAGTAGGTCAAGACCTCTTTGCAATCCCTTGATTGTCTTGGAACAGATAATTAAATCATCTGCATACAACAGGACTGGGATTCTAACATTTCCTATCTCCGGAGCCTCAATTTCTCCTTCTAGCATTACGTCTACAATATCATCAACGAATAGATTAAATAGCATTGGTGATAAAATGCAACCTTGTCTCACTCATCGATTGGCTTCACTGCTCTCCGTAATGTGCCCTTGGTCTACTTTTATACAAAATTTAACATATTTATAAATTGACATTAAAGCATGTATCATTTTATGAGACAATCCTTTCCGATTAATTTTTCCCAAAGTGCGCTTCGGTCCACAGTATCAAATGCCATCTTAAAATCAATGAATGCACAAAATAATTTACCCCCCTTCATTTTAAGATTGTCATCAATTAATGTTCTCAGAACAAATACGTTGTACACCGTGGAGTACCCTTCTTTAAAACCTGCCTGACTTTTGAGAGCCTATTGTTCTCTTTAGCCCATTGTCTCATTCGTTCGTAAAGTACTTTACAATATATTTTTTCCGAACACTGACAAGAGACAAATTCCCCTGTAACTTTCTGGTACCTGTATCCCATCTTTCCCTTTGTATAGCGGTTGGATGACACCTGTCGCCCAGACTTCCGAATAATCTCCTCCATTAAAAAGTTTGTTGAACGCAGTTTTCAAAACGTCTAATAATTTATTGGATGATTTCATATTTTTCAAGAATTGCCCTTGTAATCCATCAACTCCATGTGCTTTACCATTCTTTAAAGATTTAATGGAAGAAACCACTTCATTTTTCGAAATATCCTTATCCAGTAATTGAATATGAATTGGGTCAGGGATCTCAACTATATTTCCTTGATTATATGTTAACCTCTCATTTCCCAGCACCCTATCAAAGTAGCTTTTCCATTCCCCGGGCGTTATTCTTGTTCGATTTATTGACTATACTTTGAGTTTCCTTATCGCTTTCCATATGTTCGCAATGTTTCCACTTTCAGTCGCGACTCTCGTTTCTTCGGATTTCTTATTTTGCCATGCTAGTTTTGTTTCTCCAATTAATTCTTTATATTCCATTCTCTCTTGGGCATAATTGTTTCTGTTTTCATCCGTGCTTTCTTTTCTAAACTTTAAAAGACTACTTTCGACAAATTTCTTCTTCTTTCTACATGCACTATTGTACCACCCTTTGTCTTTTAGTTCATTATGCATTTAACCTTGAATTTTTCCCCTGCTTTTTGAAAAGATTCTGTCAAAGTTTAATAATTTTAATAATTTCATCCCCGCTAAGATCGTTTAATTGCAGATCCTGTATTATAGTTTCCAAACTCCTGATAAATTCTTCTCTCCGATCCTCGATCCACCTGAAACGTGTAATTGGCCGCAATATTGTTGCCACCTCATCATTAACTGTCTCACTAATACCTTTCATATTTAAAATAAGTTTGTTTGGGAAGTGTTGAGATTTGATTCTGGAAACTATACAGAAATTACTTAGGACTGGAATCACGTCTTGTGTGCATATTGAATAATCGATTACGCTACCTCCATTTTTATTAATAAATGTCAGTTCTCCATTTTTATCTTCCCCATATTTTTCCCATTCAAAATGTCAAGTTCAAATGCATCGCAAAAAGCTAACAATTGGTTTCCTTCTGAATTTAGAATTTTATCTTTACTTCCCCTACCCTCACCTCGTGTTTCATTATCATCCGATTTTATAGTGATATTTTCCTCCCCAATCCTACAGTTAAAGTCCCCTAAAATTATTATTCCCGCTTCCGGAAACCTATCTTTTATTTCTGCCAACGAGTCAGACAATTCAACGAAAAAATTTGGATTGGCATACCTGGAATTTAGTGGTTGGCGGTAAATAGACAACAGACACATTTCTGCTCTTTCTGTATGGTAATATATACAAATTGCCTCTTTTAAAGTAATATTTACCTTTTTAATATATGGGTCTAAGTTAGCTTTATATAAAATGGCAACACCGCCTGGATATCTACCTCTCTTTCCTCTATTTTGATTACCCTTAACCCATTAAAGACACGTTTAAAGTGCCAGGTAAGTTCACTGGAAACCCATTTAAATCTCCCCAGCGCTACTCCGGCTGCATTGGATTTTAAATCAGAATACCCGGACCATGCATACTGCGTTCTATCACAAATGGATTTCAGATAGTTTGTTTACCCCTGTATTTCTTGTAGTATTTTGTATGTTTATGAATAGGAAAGGAATGTGGCCTGGGTACAAGCCTCTTCTTTGCAATTTAACCGTTATCTATTGTTAGTTTGAAGGCTGTGAAAGTTGACTATTATTTCAAAAACTATATTTTACTAACATTTCTCGGTCATTATATTTAAAGTAAACACGAATCACATGTTCTAACAGGAACGGTACAAAATAACAAAAATATATTATACTGCATATTATAAAAATTAATTAATCTAAACATATAAAAGCATAGGCATATACATTATCAAATCATAGAAAGTTCATGCTATATATCTTCTCAAATTATTGATAATGTAAAAAGCAGTGGTATTTCATACACGTTACCACTGAGCTAAAAGGTCTCAAGATGTCAACCTCCAGAAGAAGGCTACGCTATGTAACAGCTTATCTACGAAATCTTCGAAATAATTTCAATGGCGTACTGGGTCACAACACATTTATTATTATAACTTGCAAATTTGAACTTCCAGGCTATAAGTTGCATATCTCAAATGTTTATCTAAGACACCTCTACAATACCTGAATGTTTGTCGGTGTTATTCATTAATACCCTGTGTATACGTACATACGTACGGAAATACTTACGTACATACATATATACATGTCTTCATGCATTCATGCCTTCATGCATTCATGGCTTCATGTATACATGCATACATGCATACATGCATACATGCATACATTCATACATTCATACATTCATACATGCATACATGCATACATGCATACATGCATACATGCATACATGCATACATGCATACATGCATACGTGCATACATGCATACATACATATATACATACACACATACATACATACACACATGCATGCGTGCGTGCGTACATGGATACGTGGATGCGTCTATACACGCATACATATATATATATATATATATATATATATATATAAAATTTATTTTCTTTTTTTTTCGTTAAATTGGAGAAACTCGATTTCTGATTCCATCTTATTTAAAAGTGCGGACTCAGGGAAAACAAATCATGCGTAACCACAAGTTAATGCATCTTTGCATGTTGTATATTTCACACCAACTCATTTTTCCATTACTATATTATAAATATTATATAAATTAAATTAATATATCTTACAGATTTCATAGCCAATTAAATATTTAATTGAATTGTATGGTATATATTACGAAAAACGAAACATGCCGGGTGCTTGAATCTGTTTTTAATTTCGCATTTCAGTAAACGCCTACTTCTAATGGTCGAATTTCGACGCAATTTCGAGATTACTTTCCTAGGTTTAATTTAATAGCTTATTCTGAGTTTCACTGTGGAACATCGAAATTTGCGACCGTTAGAGCACTTTTGAATTTTCGTTTTTGTTGAACTCCTACACCTAATGGTCCGAGTTTGCTGATTAACGAACTCGGCCTTACCTTAATATGAAATAATTATTATATGCCAAGTTCGATGGCTACGCGGTCTAGTGGTTATCTTCATTTCCTCTAGTCCCGAGGGTACCGGGTTTAAACTTGGCCGGAGTCGATGGGTTTTTAGGATGGAAAAATGTAAGTGACATGTCCTCCGGGAGGGACTATAAGAAATGGCCGACTGCAATAATTTTACCTGTATAAAAGAACGCCATGTGTTGTATTTGTATTGTACAGATAAGGTGTTTTATGCGTATGAAAGTTATCTGCACGTGGAATAATTTTAACCTGTAGTACAATTAGTTTTCACACACACAACATAATCAATTCACTCTATTACATTGTTAAAGTAATTATTTTATGTCATGCAATGGTTGCGTGACTATGTTCAACCATCGTTTAATGTCACCAATCTGAAATGTGATCTTAAATTACATCACGAAAATATTGTATTCTAGAAATAATGTTCAAGATATAAAATGTATTTCCCCCCCCCCATTTTATAGAATACCCGGCGTGCGCTGCTGCTCCTAAATAAATGTTAATGTGATTTTACCACCAGCCGTGCGCTGTTATGCTTGTCTGGGAATCTGCTTATCCCGATCTTCTTGGCATCAATGAAAAACAAAAAATGGTTATTGTGAGTTATCCTTAGAAGATAAACATATGCTGTCGCAGACTTTTTTTGTAGAGTTGTTTGAGATATTCAATTCTGTGTACATTAATTTAATATATTTGTTATGGTTTAGGCAGCGTAAGCCATTTAATCATCAAAATAGGGACCTTATTTCACGTTTTTCGCTACAAAGGGTGACTTTTAGGGATGAAAGGGTTGAATATCACGACTTTCGTATAGCCTATGTTCATCTAGGGATTCTTCTGAACATTTCGCAAAAAACCTCATCGCAATCGGATCAACGGTATGACCGCGCATAAAGTGCGGACAAACAAACAAACAAACAAACAAACAAACAAACAAACATTTTTATATATTAGATTAGATATACAATGCGGTTGGAATTAAAGGGGTGTGAGTGCAGGTTTTGCAGTAATGGGTTTAGAGAAACAGGTTTAAAATTGAATTTGTATAAGAAAATCATAGATAATTGAAAATTATAACAATCCTAAAGTAAATATCTATAGACGTATATAAATAGGCTAAAGCAAAACAGTTAAGTACCATTTTCTCCTCCGTTTGTCAATTTTTTTTACTTTTCTTTTTCTACATTTTGGTAGCTACTGATGAGTTTTAGTGTCATCAATAAACAAATTGGAAACGAGTCTGCCGTTTTAACTGCAAGACAATGTTTATGGAAAATTTACACGATGAAAGATTTTTTTCCCCCACAGAGGCATGCGATGTACAAAGGCCATGTCCAAAACATATATCGACCGTTTTTAACTGCGTGGCATTAAAATTCAGCGCCATAGTTTCCATTTAAACTATAGAGGAGTAATCTATATACATTATTCAAAAACATTAGAGGAACACATTTTTAAACCAAAACACGTGAATGAATACTAAAACAATTTAATGTTTGATCTTTTGTAATTATAAATTGAAGATTTATGTAAAATTAGAGTATACATTCAAACGATATTTTCTTGTACAGTATTAGCAATACGAACAAGTTATCATTTGTAATATAAAACAAAGTGGAAATTTGAGATTTACAATTTTTGGAATTAATTTTTCCATGGTTATTTCAACACTCAGTACTTAGTGTGTCCTACGTGAGCCTGAATGACCGCATTACACCTACGAGGCATGCTTCGCAGAAACCTTCTTACAGAAACTTGTGAGATTCTCTCCCATTCTTCGGTGAGTGCATGTGAAAGTTATTCAAGGTTCTGAGGCACAGCAGGACGCTTACGAACAAGTTTTTCCAACTTATCCCACATATGCTCGATCGGATTAAGGCCCGGACTGCATGCAGGCCAGTCCATCACCCGAATTTGGCATTCTTGCAGGGCATCTCTGGTAGCCTGTGCTGTATCACATCTAGCATTATCTTGCATTAGAAGAAAATTAGGGTCCAAACCATAAGCAAAGGGTGCAACATGTTGGTGGATAATGTCATTAATGTAAATATCAACACTCATGCGCTGTGGGACAACGACAAGCTCTGTCCGAGACTCTATAGTAATCCCAGCCCAAACCATAACCGAGCCACCTCCAAATCTGCCACGTTCAATAATTGTGGCTGGATCAAAATGTTCACCGGGACGTCTTCATACACGTGTACGACCATCAGAACCTGTTAGGCGAAATCTTGATTCGTCCGTGAATAAAACACCCTTGTATTGGCGGAGCTGCCAGTTGACATGATTCTAAGCAAATCGCAGCCGGGCTTCTTTGTGCTGACGTGTTAAACGAGGGGTTTTAAAGGGAGTTCTAGACCTCAACCTTGCATTTGTAAGTCTATTGCATACAGTCGGATCATAAATTACCGTCCCAGTTGCTGTGCTTAAATGATTTTGTAGATCTCTGGCTGTAGATTTTCTTCTGCGCAAAGCTGATAAGACAAGAAATCTTTTCAGTACACCTGTAGCCTTCGTCTTACGACCTTGCCCGTGTCTGCTCTTGTATCCATGTGTCTCTCTATTTCGCCTTCATAACCTATGGATGCCGGAAGGCCTGACATCAAGAATCCTAGAGACATGACAAATGGAACGATCATCTTCAATCAATTCAACTGCTCGTGCAACTGATGTTTCATTCAGATGTCTCATTGCTCTGTATGTAGCTTCAGAGAACACAAAAATAACAATTACCGTAGATTTTTCTTCAAACCTGTTTAAAAAAATCAACACGAACTCACTTTGGTTTCAGCAGCTCTGGGAATTTCACTAACATATTCAGAGAAAAATTAATAAAACCCAGAATATCTTCAATCTGATTTTAAACAGTAGGCCTACTTGAACTCAAAATATCTGACTCTCAAAAATTAAATTGTTACAATATTTATTTTGTGGCTTTGGTTTAAACATGCATTCCTCTAATTGTTTTGAGTAGTGTATTAATACGTAATGGAAATTAACATGCAAACGTTGCACCCCTTTTTAAGCAGATTGCGGCACGGAGGAGTGTGATATTTGGGATAATTAAAGTTCATTTAGAGAAGGAGTGCAGAAAAATATTTTTTTGTTACAAATATATTACATTAAACAAAATAAAATATTTTTTTCTAAGGAATTTGTGTGTATTGCTCATTTGTCTACTCGTTCATTTGTTTGTGTTCTCATTCATGTTCACGTTCATAGCTGAAAGTGCATTGTTGTAAAGAAGAAGATTGTGCAGCAGCATTGTGAATTGACTTACTTTTGTGCTTTATTATTAGTGATTTAAAAAAAGCGAGTACATTTTAATATTAAAGTTAAACCCTGTCTAATCTTTGTTTCAGTAATTAATAACTTTTTTTTAAATATTTTGATATTCGTTCCTACTTCCATTATGCCTCGACATATAACATTGACGGGTCCACGTGAGAGACAAAGAAGAAAGGATATAATATATCCCGTACACATAAAATAGGCCAAATACAAATTTAGCAGCAACGTGAATTGACTTGCTCTTACGTATTTATTATTAGTGGTTCATTATTAGTAATTTAAAAAAAGTGAGTACATTTTATTTATTGGATTAAACCCTGTCTAATCTTTATTTCAGTAATTTAATTAAAATTGTTTATATTTAGATATTCGTACCTTCTTGCATTATGCCTCGACATAGAACATTGACGGGTCAGAGTGAGGAACAAAAAAGAATGGGTATAATATATTCCCATACACATAATAATAGGCCAAATGCAAATTTAAATAGTCAATACTAATAAAATCTAAATAGTATAAATAGTATACAAATGTCAAATGACGTGTTATTGTTTATCAAATATGGTGTAGCCACATATTACCTATCGTTCGTATGTTTAAAATAAATCGAAAATTAATACATAATGACGTATTTGTGACATACTTAAACATTTAGTGAATTGTGGTCGAATTTCGACCGCTAGGTGCATGCAAATGTGTTAATCACAGAGGTCGACAATCATCCTGCCAGTGCAGTGAAGGGCAGACATGTGGTCAGCGTCTCGGGTCCACCAGCCGTTACAGTTGGTTTTCTCAACGTGGGACCGCTACTTATTGTAGCTACCCATTTTCCTCACGATGCTGGGTTATAATTTAGAATACCATCACCCCATCATCAGTTACACTCCAACATAAATATAATTACATATTTTTTTGAAGTATAACAATTTCTGATTCAATCATAATTATGGTCGAAATTCGACCACTTGGCGAACGCTAATTAAAATAAATACTTGGCGGGGTACCGTCGCCCTCAACTAGGTTCAAATTGTGAAAAAAAAATCTTAAAAACTGTAGGCTTTTCGTAAACCAGCTTCCATCATCAGTAGAAGGATATGCGTTACTAAGTGTTGTTGTTTTACAACGTTTTTGACATCAGCGTAGCAATAGAACAAAACCAACAGTAATGCACATCCTTCCTCTGATGATGGAAGCCGGTTTTCGAAAGGCCTACAGTTCCTAATACTTAAAAAAATAACCTACTTGAGGACGACGGCACCTGCTAGTTACTTATTATAAAATTTTACTTTGCGACTACTCACTTCAAAGGGATATTAATATTAATTTTATCAGCATTGTTATAACAATCATACTTTTTCTACTCCTAACGCATTCTCTCATATCCCTTTGCTAACTAACTCACTGGCACTAGCGAACCCGTAGATTCATGGCCGCGCGGACATAAGCTCTTCAAACATCCCAATCCTGAGGTAATGTTTTCAAATCTCCCCTGTATAATCTACTTCCCTCAAATATTGTTATTGTTGTTCTCCCACCTCATTATTGGTCTACGAACTTGGTGTTTTCCCTCTGGTTTTCCTACAAGAAGCTTCCATGCATGTATTTCGTTCCCCATTCGTGCCACATGCCTAGCCCATCGCAGTCTTAACTATTCTCATTATATCTGGCTTCCTAAAAACACCATGTAGTTCACTCTTAAGTAAGTCTTCTCCATTCACCTGTCTGTTCATCTCTCGGGTCCAATTTGTTTTAAAACTTTATTCTCAAATACTCGTAATCTCCTTTCCTCCCTTAAAGTAACCATTTTTCGCATCCATATAAAATTACTTGTAGAATAATAGTTTTATATATTTTCATATTTACGTTTGTAGAAAGGAGTTAGGAGGTCAAGCGACTCGGTAACGCATAATAGCACCCATTTGCAGAATTGAGCCAATGTTTAATTTCTTTACATACACTTATATCCCTTTGCTGTTAAATAAAACGATGCTTCAAGAATGTAATTATGCACAAAACTTGTTATTGCGAGAGAAGAAAAAATTGCCGATATCCCTTTACTTCTAACAGCTTCATATGAAATTACTTTCAATTCTGCAAATTATGTATTGAATGTCCTATATATTTTGTGGGACCTGTCTTCCTAAAAGTATGGAGATTCTGTCAGAATTTATTACTGATAACCATACTCGCCTCTGTTTTCGGACTCTTAACGGTTCAAACCTATTTGATGTTTAAGGTCATAACATTGTTTATTACTACCTCCTTCGAAAGGGAAGTAAAGTCGGGGAGCCGGGTAGTTAGTTTGCGGGAGGGAAATAACATCAGGCAATTGACCTTTGGCAAAATATTTGGTCTATTTACTCTTATATTTAAGTTATAACGTTAATATTACGCAATTTGTTAAAGAGTGTAGTTAAAATATTTTCAATTATTATTATTTAGTCAGATTACAATGTTTTCACTTCTTCTATCAGCCAAATACAAATACAATATAATCATTTACATAACATAACAAAATAAATAAAAACAAATGCATTAATATGACACGAATCGATGTCAATCAATCCGCTAAGTCTATCTATTGCTCTTCCCTTAGATGCCTGTTCTGCACTGTTTCCCAGATACCCTTCATCCATGTTGTCCTTGGTCTTCTTTTTTACGTTGTCTTCATGGAATCCATTCATAAGCCAACCTTTGTGACCTCTCTTCAGACATTCTCAGTAGTGTCCGTACCATATGAGTTGTCTCGTTGATTAAAATATTAAAATTATAAAAATCGTACTTATATCAGCCGTCCTCAACTCAAACTTCTCTTTATAAAACTTCATTGTAGATGCTGATGATGAAATACAGTCTTCTGAAAGGCCTATATTTTTAATGTTTGAGGATTTGTATACATTAAAAATTTATATTTCATGTACATACAACATTTAGAAATATTTTACAATATGTGACGCGAAAAATGTTTCAAAGTTTCAATCATACACCTAGTCAAGGGCCTTCTAGGCTCCTTGCGCTTGGAGCAGGAGGAAAAGCTAACCTAACGCAATTTAAGTAATCTAACCTATGAAAGACAAACCTAATGCAATTTAAGCACTCTAAGCTGTGAAATAATGCAACGCCCAAAAATAAATAAATAGATCTGGAATTCTGAAGTATATGTGTACAGTTAATTAGTCCTTCCTCACTGGCACTATCGAACCCGAAGGTTCATGGCCGCGCGGACATAAGCTCTCACCCCAGATGAACCCATGTCCGCATTTCTTGACGGTTGTATTTTTACTGTGAAAGATCGTCACTCTTTCGCCTAAGGTACTTTTTTCGTCTGGCTTATCACCTTCGACCAGTCCGGCATGGGTAACCCTATCGGCAGCAATGCTACCGCCGGCATAGCTCTCAGGATCATTTAAGCACGCAAGCCACTCCACCTCGACAAGGTAAAGATACCATGGAGGGACAGTTAATTAGTATCTATTCTAACTTCGTTACACTGGAACGTGTCTTTGTTGTTGCATAGCATATACGTTAAAATTAATATGGCTGTCATGTTTTCATGATATATGTGTTAAATATCGTAGAAAATGGGTATTCTTACAATATGTGACGTGAAAAAATATTCTAAATTCCAATCGAACACCATACGCATACGCCAACAAACGCGAATCTGTTTACACTATGAAATCATGGGTTGCAGCCAATATACCGTATGTCAATTTGTTATTCATACAATTAGATTTTATAATTGAAATATTACAATTTTAATTCTCAGAATATTGCAATTATATTTTGCCATTAACTAAACATTATCAGGTACACTTCTTTACATAATATATACAAATCAACAAATTCTATAAACATTTTACGTATAATATAATAAAAACTTTAAAAGTTGTATATTTTATAGACACTTTTATATTCATACAGTCGGAAGGGCAGAACGGGGGAAAAATAAAAAAAATGAAGAAAAAAAAAAGAACTGTCCTTAATACTTTGTAGGGCAACCTTTAGCTTTAATAACAGCTTGACATCTACGCTGCATGGATCTAACAAGCCTATCACATATCTGATGACTGATTTTGCATCATTCTTCAGTAACCACCTTCTTCAATTCTTCTTTGGAAGAAGGATTTCTGCTGTGGACCCTAGGTTTCAAAAACGCCCATAAATGTTCTATAGGATTTAAGTCAGCAGATTGAGGAGGGGTTTTCAATTGCTTTGGCACGTTCCATATCAACCAAGTCTTATTTAAGTCCGCCGTATGTTTGGGGTCGTTATCTTGTTGGAACATGTACGTAGGGAGCATATCCAATTTTGCTGCACTTTGTTTAACATTCTTACGAAGAATGTCGTTATACACAAATTTGTCCATAACATTGTCAATGAACTGTATATTGCCAACCCCTTTTGCCGACATACACCCCCACAATATTATAAAACCACCCCCATGTTTTACTGTAGGTGTTGTATTGGTCACATCATTATCCGCATTGGCTTTTCTCCAGAATCTATGAACGTCATCTGAACCGAACAGATTGATTTTAATCTCATCAGACCAGAGAACATTATTCCAAAATGCCTGCCCCTTATTTACATGTTCTTTTGAAAACTGTAGTCTTACAACACGGTTCTTCTTACTTACATACGCTTTTTCTAGTCATTCTTCCATGATAGCCATTTCTGCGTAACACCTTCCGAACTGTCTCAGTACATACATTTTTACCAGTAGAAACTTCTAGGGTAGACCGCAATTTTGGAGCACTAATTCTGGGGTTGAATTTCACTTGTCTCACATTGGTTCTCTCCACCTTTTCACTTAACTTCTTTTGTGTAGGTTTTCTCGGAACATTCTCTACTGAACCTTTATACTTGAATTTATTTAGTATATACTGTACTGTTGCATGACATTTGTCTATCAGTCGCCCTATTTTTTTCAAACAATATCCCTTAAGTGCAAGATTTACAATTGTATCCTTGAGATCAGAACTGAGTTCTTTACATTTACCCATTTTGGAGGCGACTGACTGCCAGTGTACACAACCAGCACAGTAGGCAGATGTAAACAAATGCACAACTTAGAGTATTCATGTTGCGTTAATGTTTAAGCAAGTTAGACAAGCAAATGTACTGCAGTGTTTACTTTAGTGTATGAATAACAAGTTGGCTTGTATTTGGGTGTAATAAAGATTATTTGTTTTGATAAAATTATGTTTATTTTATAATTAAGTTTTGAACTACATATTTAGATATAACTTAGTGTTTCCTTCAAACCACAATAAATATTTTTCCTTTACTTTTAAAAACTTTGTGAAAATTGGATTTTTATTAATAAAAATGCCTATGTGTAAATATCAAATTGACATACTGTATACACGATATTTAACGAAACTAAATGCTAACCTAACGCAATTTAAGCACTTTAATCTGTGAAATAATGCGACACCCAAATATAAATAGTACGTTATGCAATTCTGAAGTATATATGCACAATTTAATTAGTACGTAATCTATGTTGGCTGAACTGGAACATGTCTTTCTTCTTGCATAGAATGTTCGTTAATATCAATATGGCTGCCATGTCTTCATGCTACGTATATAGTTAAATATAATAGAAAAATACGTTGAAATAATCGTTAGAATAAATGTAAATTTTGTTGTAAATGGTGGGACATAATTTGAAAAATGGAACCTTAAAAATACAATTTGACAGGAGTCCATGAAGGAATTTACTCACGTCACCGGTTGTTAAGTTTAGCCCAACATTTTAGATGATAAACATAATAATAAGTCTGTTTTAGTTGAGGACGACAGTTACAATAGGTACACATTTTAATATTTTAATCATTAGCCTTACGGGGTTTACCGTGAATTTTCAAAAGTATCCATAGTTACTAATGTTACCAGTAGGATTGTAATTTCCTATGTGGCTTCGCAAGACTATAAGGACAGTAAAGTTGCAAATTGTACAACAAAACATCGTATTGGTGATGGAGAATTTCCAAATTTACGAGTAGTAAACCTCGTATCTATCGCAAATTCATATTTTCGATTTGCTAATGCGGCAGATATGATACGTGCATTCGATTACCTGTCGCACTGTCCTTACATCTGTTGATCGTTGGGTATATTCCATTCCATTATCGGAGCGGGCTCGCGTTCGATTTCCGGTCGGGACAGGCTCCTGGTTGATGTTATTTCGAGTTTTTCCCTCACCTGTAAGACAAATGTCAGGAAGCCTAGGGCTCAACGGTCCCCAAACATCATCCGGCCATCATCATCATCATCATCATCATGATTATCATTATCATCATTCACCGGTGTGGAAAGCAACTGGAAGCTACCACACCTATAATTGCCTAGTAAAGCTGCAAAGTATAATATGAAAATTCCCCTCGGGCAGAACACTATATAAATAGAATATCTCAGTTTAACCTTTCGCCTTAGAAGTAGCCGCTCACTACGTGGGGCTTACAGTGGCACAACACAGGGAGAAGAAAAAATGTTTGCTTTCTTAGAGAACCTAAGAGGTAACTATTTGTATTATATTTACTAATTCATAATTTTACCACCAGACCGTGCTGAATTTCATATTAGCACCACATCAATATATTAGATGTCTGCAGGTTAGTTCTATACAAGTGCTGCTTGTGGCACGTATGCGAAATTACTTACTTTCTTGTCACATCTTGGTCTATAGGCACGACCTGCCGGGAGAGGGGTTTTGAACAACGGGTCTCACACATACTCTCTTAACCTCACAGCAACATGGAGAGCCTCTCTGAAAGAGGGATCAGCTCAGTGTCAGGACCTCCTCCGAGACAACACAACATTAAGACGGAACACACCTTTCACGCCAACATTCTTATTAAACATGGTGAATATAATGATTGTGATGGCCAGATGATGATCGGGAACCGTTTGGGCCTTAACGTTTCCTGTCAGTTGTCTTACATACGAGGAAAAACACCGAAGAAACTATTGTCCAGGAAATTTTCCCGTCCGAGGATAGAAACTAGGTCCGCTGCATACGAGGCAGCCACATTGCCCCGACACCACAACGGTGGACTCGTTGGGTAAATACCAATTTAAATTCTACGAACTTGTTTTTGTGATGCGGTATTTGCTCTCATTTGACTTCATCAGTTTTTAAATAAATAAAATTCTAGTAACTGATTAAAAAACAGATGAACATTTATGTACAATCGTTTTGTTTATTTATTTAGAAATGTGAATTCGGTCGCATCTGTTTCGCGATAACATTGTACTTTAATGTTACACTGTAAATTCTTTGAATTCAATTGAAATTTGTTATTAGCAAACATTAACTCTTTGAGGACTGATTATTTAGTAGTTTCCTATAGTTTCATTGCAATTCTCAATACATAAGTTCGAAATACACATTTGATGTATACGTTTCAGAACGGAAAACAAAGATCGTGAACTGTTTGAAAATTTATAAGGAAATGAAAGATGAGATATTTAGTATTATTGATATAATTTTAAGTGAAAGCTAGGACATATGATTTTTTAAAATTATTTTCACAAAATAGGGTTAAGAAGAAATTTCATACATTAAAAGTACAAATATTTAGGAGATAGTATATCCAAATTATTAGGATAGAAATTGATTAATTAAATTCCTATCCATCTACCTATCCCGCGTTGACCTCGGTGGGCTAGTGGTTATGCTCCTTGTTTTTCAGGCTGAATAAAAATACCTCTAAGCAAAATTTACGGATCTCAAAGATCCTAGTCATACCTTAGTTGCCTGCTAGATGTCTCATTGAGAATCATTGCGTGATCGAGCAACGGTTCGAAGCCTTTGGCGCTCGGAAGTTAACAATATATGATATTAATTTGCGTTTAGATTGTAGTGCTCAGGTAGCTCGTCTGGTAGAGCATTGGCATAGAAACTAAGGTCCTGGGTTCAGCCGCGGTCTGAGGATGTATTTTTCTCCTCAAATATACTTTCTCTTTCCGTGAGAATTATCTAATTAATAATAAAAACATCGAGAGAAGCCTTATTGGCTTCATAAAGTAATGTTTAAATTTACTTTGTCTATTAACTCCAAACAATGTAGAGGATGTGGCTCAACATTGGACTATGTCATTATAGATATGTACGCCGTACTTCCCAGTATTTGTGTGTTCACAAGTGGGAATTTTTGTAATTGACACGTGGCCAATTTATCGCCTCAGTGAGACACATAGCAGCCAAATAACGTGTTACTTGGATGGATAAAAGTCGGTAAATTTTGTATACAGGCTTTTATGTTAGAGCTGGCTGTAATATTACGGTTCTGAAAATCTTAAGACTAGGAACCCACTATCTTGAAGTACTCCCGGAGGACTTGATCCCTTGCAATTTTTCATCCTAAAAATCCATCGACACCAGCCGAGTTTAAACCCGTGACCCTCGGAACTACAGGCAAGGAACACATCCACTATTCCCGTGCGGCCGACGCTAATGTATTTGGCATAATCCATATCAAATCGGTCAGCAACAAATCTTGCAATTTAGTTTTTTTTTAATTTTATGTATCCCTAATTATAGTGAATACATTTATAAGCGTATTAGTATCAAAATGTATTTTTTTGTCATTTGTAGGTTCCTAGTTATGACGATCTAAAATTATAGTAAATATGATAAACTAAAACGTTTACAAACTAATATTTCTGATACGGTAAACAGCAAAAATTTGTTTCAAACGTATTTATGTACGTGATATAGTGTAGTTTACTGGTGTTATTTTCATAATTATGAATTTTTTATTTTATTTTCAATTTTATGGCGGTTTACTGCAGTACACATAAAATGAAAAAATAATACGGGATATTATTCACGTAATGAGGATTAATTTTCAGCAATTCCTTTTTCGGTGGCATGAATAGTTCAGATAATATAAATGTTTTTATTCTATTTTCGTTAAAACCGGTAAACTCGAGTAACAGAGTTCCTTACTTCTCGCTTCAGCAATTAAATTCCTTAAATGTTTCAACATTGAAGTATCTACTGCGTAAGAATTATAATATCGCCACTATTATACATTAGCGGCACTGTTCCACTGGGCTCATGTAACAAAAGATGGGTACTTTTGAAGGAACTATGTTAACAGTTTTCGTTACATATTTAGTTATTTTTGTTTTGTGTGTATATATATATATAGATGTTATAACTATATTTTTGACATTTGGCAATATATATACATAATTAGAGGAAAAACAATAATGTGTTCATATAAGCACAGCAATAGAACTTTTCGAATTATTTAAATAATGTATTAGATTTAATGACAATTGGAAAAAGTCATTGATGAAGCGGGGTCAGCTGTTTCAATAACCACGCGCGCGACCTTGGTCGTGAAGGAAACCAGATGCGCTGTTGATCACTAGGTTTTATATACACAAAAAACAAAAATAACTAAATATGTAACGAAAACTGTTAACATAGTTCCTTCGAAAGTACCCATCTCTTGTTACATGAGCCCAGTGGAACAATGCCGCTAATATATAGTAGTGGCGATATTATAATTCTTATGCAGTAGATATTTCAATGTTGAAACATTTAAGGAATTTAATTGCTGAAGCGAGAAGTAAGGAACTCTGTTACTCGAGTTTACCATGAATTTATTAAACAAACTATTTATTTTTTTACAAACTTTTCCATTACAAGTCAAATGCAATACTAATAAAAACTCTTACATTATTAAATGGATGAACTGGTATTGATTTTACTTTCTTAGTAAGTAACACTTTCCATTTTAAAATAACTTTTTTATTCAGTGTACTTTATTGTACCCTGCAAACTATAACGAAATAACATTAATTTTAAAAGACATCACTTTCAAATAAACCCGAATATTTTAATAAACGATAATAATGTACAGTCAACATGTTTTAAATCATCTGTTCTTCCGTCAACAATTCTCGAGTTTAGATTACTTGTCACCAGGCAGTTTTCTATAAATAGTGCTTGTGTTTAGTACCTCGTAATTTTCGTGTTACGTATCACTTTCAAATTTAAAATATTTTAAAATATTTTTATTAACAAGTTTGCATGTTTAAGTGTTTTATTTTATTAGTAAACTTATACTGCATTTAGTATGAGTAAGCCTAACTGATGCTATAAGTGCTTCAATCCACTCGCACATCATAAGGAAAGTTTTAAAGTTTGAGATCTATCGCTTCATGGATTTCTGAGGAATTCGGGATCAATATGAATAAAGTATATTTACACCTCTTAAATGTCGCTTGTAATAGCAGAAAATTAATTAGTATAAATTATTATTCATAGCTTAACATTCCATGCACTATTCAACATCAGATGTTTGTGTACAGTACAGAATATTACAGCACATTACAAAACTACTCTCTAGAAAGTAACTGTTTAGTAGCCTACAAGATTGAGTTTGTAGGTGTAAAGTAATTCAAACGAAACTATACGTTGCAAAAGCAGCACAAAATGAATCGCCTACTGGAGAGATCAATAAAGATTGTTACATTTGACGACGCTCAATAACATGTGAGGTCATTATGTAGCAATTTATTTCAAGCGCGCGAGGTTCTCCTACGTACAGTAAATCTACGACACGTAACTCACGGATTTCCTTCCCTCTCGAGAAAGCTACATTCAGAATTTTTACGCCTTTAAAATTCCATTGATTCCTATCGAGTTTGAACACGCGAACCTCGGAATCGGAGGCTGCAGAGTAACCACTAGTCAACGATGATTATGATGATGATGTAATAATAGTAATCATGATAATAAAAATAGTGTAATGATGATAATAACAATAAAAGTGTTCGGAAGTGTACAAAGGAATATTACCAAGTAGCTCCGTCGTTGTTTGTACGAGCGAGCGATCTTTTCTCACACGAAAGTTATTGCGAGCCGACTACACAGAGGAGATTTTAGGGAAAATAATTATTTTTAGTAGTTTCCTTTCTTCTCACCACTGTAATATTAATTACAAACAGATAACTGGTCATCAGGTAATAATCTGGTATTTTATTTTATAAAAGTTTTCGTTGGAATGGTCAATTACAAATTAATTGCATTTATATCCTTCAGAAAAACCTAAATATTAACATACTAATTTTCAAGCGATAGAGCATAAAATCATCTTTAACGTGACTATCTTTTAAAGTTGAGGAAGTAGTTATACTTCGAGAAATTTATTTCATACATGAGACTTTTTAAAACAATACGTTAAATTGACAGCTCTATTGCTCTTTACTCACATCGAACGAAGACCTGAAATTCGGTTCAGACATTCAGTGTATCAGTGAGTTTCACTGTAAAAAAAATGTAAACTTTCAAAGATGTGCTTTCAATTTTGACAATTTTTTAGCCAATTTCGTATGGAATGTCCCAATTTCATAATAATTATTAAAACATATCTCCGATCTTGGCGTAATAGTATATTACGATGCGAGGTTGGGAAGTGGTTATTAAAAATCAAGGAAAATATTCCGAGATTCTGTAAAACACTTCACAAACGTGCGTTGTACTTTATGTTTTGCTCGATGGTATTTTCAAAACAATAAATAAAGGAAAATAATATCTTTGTTGACAATATTTGCGTTCCTTATAAACAATTGACTAACATTAACAGTGTGTTGAAGTTACAGGAGACCGTGAGACAATATTAGTGATAAAATGGCGGCAAGTATATATTTATTGTTTTATATTGTTTCAAATAAAGTTCAGTTGTTTTAAAGTGCAGTGATTTGATTCGTATAACGTAGGCCCTATATTAGCACTACCTTTCGGATATTTTTTGTTTAGGTATACATTGTATGTAGTATACATAGTGCAGTGGATTTACTTCCCATGCGCGTGTTTGTAAGATGTCTTCTTCTTCTTCTTCCGAATGCAGTATTGGGTGATGATGCCCGTTCTGCGACTACAAAAACTGATCCTTCCATCGGTTGAAGGGTCTTCCGAGGTCTCTTTTGCCATTAGGGTTGAGGTGGTAAATCATCTTTGGTAAACGGGAATTTGACATTCTCTGGACGTGTTGGAACCATTTAATCTGATAATTTTGTATATGTTCAACCATTTCCATACTATTCCACTGCATCCTTATCTCATCACTTTTCATTCTATCCCTTAATGTTACTCCAGTTAGTGATCGGAGGAATCTCATTTGTGAACTATTAATGCGGGATTTATCTTTTGCTCGAAGTGTCCAGCATTCACTTCCGTATAGTAGAGCAGGTTTGGCTATGGCATTATGAAATCTCAATTGGATTTCTTTCCTCATTTGTTTTCCAAAATTTCTCCTAATTATACCATTTAATCTGTTATATTTTTCTAAATTTGTTTCCACATCTTTTTGATTATGAAACTGTGATATATTATTACCTAAATAATTAAAGTGTGTTACTTGTTCTATTGGTTTATTATTTATTATTATTTTTACTCTCGAAAGTTCCTTTCCAGTGATTGCCATGAATTTGGTTTTATTTTCAGATATTTTCATGTTGTATTTTTCTAGGGTATTCTGCAATTTAAACACTGATCTCTGCAAATCATCTTCATTCTCCGCTAGAAGTACTTGATCATCTGCGAAGATTATTGTTTGTATTTGATTTCCTCTACATATTTTTACTCCTGGGGGGTTTAGTTTTTTCCACTCCTGGACAATTTTATTTAGATATAGAATAAACAGTAATGGAGATAGTCCACATCCCTGTCTTAAACCTTGGTTAATTTCAATTTATCTGTTATTTTCCCATGATCTAACTTTACTTTTATAAATGTGGTTTCATATAAACTTTTTATAGCATTTATTAGATTATTGGGGACTTGGTAGCTTTCCAATATTTTCCACATTATGTCCCGTTTGACTCTATCATAGGCCTTTTCAAAATCTAAAAATAATATATATAGGGGGATATTAAATTCTTTCCACTTCTCAATTAGTTGTTTTATAACAAATATAGCGTCGATACACGATCGGCCTTTTCGGAATCCACATTGTTCCTCTCCAATTTTATCTTCTGTAATTTTCTGGAGTTTTCGTTTTAAAATGGATGTATATATTTTAGATGCTGTTGTCAACAATGATATACCTCTATAATTTGAACAGTTACTTTTTTCTCCTTTCTTATGGATGGGTATTACTAATGATGTTTTCCAGTCCTGAGGTATTATTCCATGTGCCCATATATCATTAAAAATTTGTACCAATCTAATATAGAGTGGTTTCCCACCATTTTCCAAAGCTCCATTGGTATACCATCTACTCCACTAGCTTTTCTATTTTTCATTTTCTTGATAGTTTCTATCACTTCATCCAATGTTATAGCATTATATTCTTCTGTGGGACAGGGAGGTGTATTTGTTCTTTTCTTCTTCCTCTGCATATAATAACTGTCTGAAATGCTGTGTCCATTGTTCTGCTGTCATTCCATTTATAGCCAATTTATCCGTACAATCTTCTTTTAATCGCTGGAATACTTTGAAACCATATCTTTTTGCTCCTGTGACATCTCTTTCTATATTTTTTATAAAACTTTCCCATCCTTCATTTTTTAATTTTCTAGATATTTTCTGACTATTGCTCTTTTGTGTTTGTAATCTATTCTATCATTAATAGTCCCAGAATTAAGCCATTTTAAATAAGCTATCTTCTTATTACTGATTGCTTCTTTTATTTCTTCATTCCAAACTTTCAATCGATTTTTTGGTCTATTTTTGGAGGTTCCCAAACATTCATTTGCTGCTTTTTTTATTGATTCTTTAATTTTATCCAATCTATTTCTACATCTCCAACTCTTGGTTTCAAGTTTTGTTTTATTCGATTTTCATATAACTGTCTTATACTATCTTGTTCTAACAGCTGTACTTTGTATTTTTCGTTTTCTGATTTCTTTTCTACTTTCCTTCTAAAATAAGGTTTGTTCGTTCTAATTTTTCCAACCACTAAAAAGTGATCAGAATCTATTTCTGTCCCCCTATAGACTCTCGTATCCATTATTTGTGTCCAAAATTTTCTGTTTGCTATTATGTAATCTATTATAGATCTGGATCCCCGACTCTCCAAGTAAACTTATGTATTTCTTTATGTTTGAAAAATGTATTTGTAATTCGTAGCTGGTTATACATACAAAAATCTCTTAAAATTATCCCTTTATCATTTACTTCATTTTCTCCATGTGGCCAATTAAATCTTTAATGGTTTTATTTCCAATTCTGGCATTGAAGTCTCCTAATATTACTATCTGGTCATTTTTATTTATTCTATCCTTTATATCTTGTAATTCATAATAGAATTTCTCTGCTTCCTTTTTATTTCCAGTAGATGGGGCATATATTCCTATTATTGTTAAATTATCTCTTCCTAACTTTAATCTTAATGTTACTATTCTGTCACTTATCCAGGAATAAGTTGTTATTTTTTTTCTCCAATTTGTTTTATTAAAATAGCAATTCCAGATTTGGCTCTTTCTGTCTTTTCTACTCCTGAATAGATCATATGATAATCTCCCATTTCTGTTGATCCTCTTCCTTTCTTTTTTGTCTCACTAATAACAGCTATGTCTATTTGTCTTTTCTTCAATTCCTCTACCAATTCTTCATCTTTTTTATTAAGTCCTCTTACGTTCCAGGTTGCCAAATTCCAGTAATCATAAATCCTTTGTTCTTTGCCTGTCGTCATAGTTTTATTATCCGCCTGCTTATTTCTTGTAGTCTTTCGAGTATTCAAAGTTTTCCCCATTATAGGTTACCAGCCTATAGTTGGGTAAGTCCAGTGGTGGGGTTGCCACCTCAATGCCTCTTGGACAGGCATGCTTTTCTGTAGGGGATGCTCCCTTAGCCTTTGAAGTTTCTCCTTCTCCGCAAGGCAGCGGTTCCTCTCTCTTTCCCTGAGTGAGGGTAGGGTGCCTCTTCCGCCAAATCTGCCGTATTAAGGGTATCCCTCTCCGCCTTCATTGCCGTTGAGGTCTTCACCGTTCCCTGGCAAGGGGCCCTCACATGGTACTATCAGCCGGGCCAGCTGAACCAAGGTTTTTTTACGAGGTGTTACTCCTCCCCCTCCTCCTTTCTCATCCGGGCTTGGGACCGGCAATGGCGTGGTTTTGTAAGATGTAATATTACAATATAGTTGTTTTATTATAGTGTAGTTATTTAGGTTGGCAACCCCGAAAGATAGGAAGGCGAACTTCAATCATGGTCGCCATTGCTGTAAGTACGACAAAATGCACTATCGCGCAAAAAAAAGTTTTCGTCCTAGGACAGAGAAATTCACAATAGTTAGTATAACTGAACTAGGGGACTAATAGCAGACAATGTCTTAATATAACTACACTACTCGAAAGTACGTATTTACAGTTGGTGCCTAAATGTGCAGGTATTATAAAAAGTAGCGGTTATATATTTTGGGGTTATTTGATGGAAACTGATGGAGCTATTTGTCGGAAACTGCTAGATTCCAACTTGCTGTTAAAATAAGAGATTAATTCTGTACAAGTAGATAACAATCGTAAAGGACTCAACGACCATTTAAATAGTTCAGTTGCATTATGCCTCGATATAAATGACGAACCATTTAAGGTAATAAAGTGATTTGGTCAGTATATCTATAGGTAATTTCGTTTTGTTTAGTTTGAAGAATTTTCATAACTAACTAACTCACTCATTCTATCAAACTCGTAGGTTCACTGCCGCGCGGACATAAGCTCTCCACATATCCCTATCTTTAGCTAATGTTTTCCAAACACCCTCTGTATGGTCAATTTTATTCTCCGACCTCTACCAACAGGGTGATTTCCCTCTGGTTTTCCTTCAAGAAGCTTCCATGCATCTCTTTCATTCCCCTTTCGAGCCACATGCCCTGCTCATCGCAGTCTTAGGAAACATAATTATTCTTAT
Organism: Diploptera punctata; assembly: GCA_030220185.1. Lineage (NCBI taxonomy): Eukaryota > Metazoa > Arthropoda > Insecta > Blattodea > Blaberidae > Diploptera > Diploptera punctata. Next base: position 1,036,494 of record JASPKZ010003873.1, on the reverse strand, counting down.
TATGTCTGGCTTCCTATTAAGACCATGTAGCTCTCAGTTACGTAGTTTCCTGTATTCAGCTGACTGTTCATCTGTCTTTGCTGGAAAATTTTTCCTAAATACTTTATTCTCGAATACTAGTTCTTTTCCTCCCTTGAAGTAAGGGTCCTTGTTTTGGATACATATAACTGGGACAATAGCAGTTTTATACTTCTTCAGTTAATATTTTTTGAAAGGAGTTGGGACAGAAAGAGTCCCTGTAATGCATAATAACATGCATTGTGCCTATATTTAATTTCTTTGTGCATCTAATTCCTATTTTTAATTATTGTTCCTAGGTATTTGAATTCAGCCACTTCTTCAACTTTCCCTAATTTGTCATTCCAATGGTAATGTCTTGTAATAATATTTCAGGATGCAAATCAAACTTGTAGACGTATTCTTGATGCCCTGTATACGTCCCACACACTTTAGTGAAATAAGTATTATTGTTATAATTTACTAGTTAATGAACATTATATATATATAGTTGTATAAGAACATGATTATCGTAAATGAACCGTGCGATTAAACAGAAGTTATTCAAACATTCATTAAAGAGAATGTCGCATAAAGTTTTAGATCAGCTGAAGTTTGAAAGATCATCATCATCATCACTCCAGGGATTAGGCAATTGCCCGTTCCGACTTCATAATACATCAGCCCAACGTCTTCTAGGTCTTCCAACATCACGCCTTCCTCTTGCTTGATAATTTCTTGCTCACAATGGATATCTCTCCTTACTCATTCCATCCATGTGATCAATCCATTTCTGTCTGTAATTCGTGACTTTATCCAATAAAGGCTGTACTTTCAAAGTTTGAAAGATACCATTAATATAAGAGCAATAAAGAACAAAATAAGTACCGACAGATCAACGCCCTATCAAAGGGATAACACAATTGTGTCTCTCGCAGCGAACGTTCGGTAGGGTTAATTTTCCTGTCAAATATACGACAAATTCTGGGACATTTTGGTCACGACTTTGCTAAAATGTAATCACCAGACTGAAGGGAAATAGTATTGCCATGGGTAGGACATATAGCATAAATGGAAAATAAAATATGTGTATGGAAGCTTCTTTTATGAAAACCAGAGGGAAAACGCCCAGTTAGTAAACCAAGAATGAAGTAGGAGAAAAACATTTCATGTTTTGAGGGAAATAGATTATATAGTGGATAATTGAAAAATCTCAGGATAGTGATATATGGAGAGCTTATGTACGCGCGGCCACGAACCTACTGGTTCGATAGTACCTGTAAGATAAGGTGAATTAAAATGTTTCATAACATTCATCATGACCAATCTTCTAAGTAGATCGCGATTTCAAAACCTTGGCGGCTTTATCCTAAGTAGATCGCGATTTCAAAGCCAGGCAGTTTCATCTTAGAAGATTGGTTATGAGGAGAGGTATGAAACATTTTAATATAATTTAATAAGACCTCATGGTGAATTATTAGTATAAAAGTTCAAACTGCAAGGTAGTTTGTGCGAAAATATTACGGGAGTAATGTGTTTACATGCTTGCAAGTACTCCACGAATTAACTATAGACCAGGGATGTAAAACACGAGCTCCATGAGACGGTGCGCTCCGATACGCACCAGAAGCGCTCCGCTGGACAGGTAACGTTACCTGGTGACTTGGTTCAGTTTCACACGTCAAACGCAGTGATGAACATAGCTACGTTCAGCACGGAGACCTTGCGAGAATCAAGCCTTTGTATTTTTTTGGCGCAGAATATCTCTCCCAATTTTGAAATGGTTAAATTAGCTTTTTCGATGAAAAAACAAAACAAAAACATAAAAATCGCCTTTAAAACTAATGGCAAAATCAACAGCATCGTATCAAACAAAATTCAAGTAACAAATAATACGAAAATAAAGGCGTTTATAAACTAAAGTACAAAATTGCGATAAGTGTTACATCGGTAGAATAACAAGAAATTTTAACACAAGATATACTGAACATTAAAAAAAACATATTTATAACGAAGAAAAATCAAGTTTTGCCAAACATATACTAGAAATGGATCATCATTTCTACAAAATCGATAATACTACGTCAAAATTACACAGAAAGAATAATAACAACAAGATTAGCATCATATTTTTAACTACTTGACAGAGTTTTCAAACAGAACTTTATTTTAGATGAGGACGACTGGTTTATCAGGTCCTAATTTTATATTTTTAATATTAAATTAGTAAATGGGAGTAATAGACGAATACATAATATCGCATTTAGACCGTCTTCTAAAATCGGTATGATATTAGATCCCACAATTCGTTTTGAGACTCATAGTAGCCAACCTGAGGAAGTTTACTCTGAAAAGAATATCATATATAAGCCAACAGTTGAGTATTACAAAGACTATTTAACTCATGCCCCAAATGGGAGTCAATGACCAATCACATTTCAATGATTTTTTATTTACAACCAATCACAGTCGTGTTATGCCTAAAATTTACCAACTAAAGTTTATCATAATAAATAAATCGCCTCATTTTTAACATTCTGAATATGTCATAGCATTATTTTTTCAGTGACTGACTATCTAAGAAATCCGGCTACCAGATTGTATTTATATAGTGCATCAATGTCAACACATAGCACATACGAGAGGTAATATAAAAACATTTGTAACAATTGATTATACTACAAAAGAAAGAACCACAGTTTGCACCTTCTTAAACGAATTATTTTCTAGGAAATGACGCAGAAAAATATAATAGACATATTTACATCATAGAACATCAGAAATTAATTAATACCTATAACCTATAACGTTGGTTATAAATTTCTCCACTAGGATGCATTCTTACAACATTGCGATCTTTTGGCAATAAATAATATTATGATCTGGTTGCAGTGATGGAACAAAAGAAACAAATGAAACGTACCAATCGATTCTCTTTGTTTTCAAACATCACCGTTACATTAAATATATAAGTATTTTAAAATAACTATAGTTAAATAATAATTTGTGAATAAACAGGTTAATTTTATTCGTTAAATAATCCCAAAAAATGCCACTCTTGATTTCCATATAATCTAGATAAATTACTCGTGGCATTACTTATGATAAATACCAATTAGGTAGTATAACTGTCACAGGATTGATGATCGGGGAAAGAAGTACTATAGCAGGATTCTTAGCTAAATTTTGGAATTTCTTAGAGTTGGACAGAGTGTTTCCTTCTAAAGTTGCCATCGCTGCCTTCAGAGGATCAATTTCAATTTTATGTAACCATGTTTACAAAATTTATATTTTATATAATATCCTTAAATTACAATTTTAATTTTTTAAATATATTCATCAATTTCGAAAATTAAATGTCGGTATCACTTTGTTCTTGTGGCAATCCTCTAATGAGGAAAGTCTTGTATAAAAAATATCTATCCATAGTAATTCTGCCCGAATGCAGGTCCTTAACTGTAATCATAGCCTTTTCATGCTATGCTTTGCAGCTTTACTAGGGAATTGTAGGTGTGGTAGCTTCCCGTTGTTTTCCACACTGGTGAAGGATGATAATGATAAGGATGATCGCCAAAAATATAATAAAATGAAAACATGTCAAGTGTGAAGTAAGAATGTCCGGGAAGTAGTTCCCTGAAAAGAGGTGATTTATTTTCCTGCAGTAGGAAAATAAATATACCCACTATTTTTTTTCCTGTACGAAGTAATATTAAATCATGTTTTTTTTTTAAAAGGTGTAGAAACGCAGGAGCATTTTAAATGTATTCTCATCTATTGTTTTTTTTTGTACGTAGAGGCTTGTTGATTCTTAATGTGTTTTTTAAGGCAAATATTAAATATTGTAGATTAAAATCTTTTGAGGTATTATTTTAATACTGTAAACCAGTTAATACTATTCATTAGTAAACGCTAGTCCACCGCTGTAGTCTCGAGGTAGGGGTAGCGTGCTGCTTTGTCACGCAGCGGGCCCGGGTTCGATCTCCAGTCGGGGCAGTTTTTCTGGGTGAGATTTTTATCGGGGTTTTTTTCCTCACTTGCAAGACAAATGTCGGGAACATTTAAGGCTCAAACTGTCCCCGAAATCATATGGTCATCATCATCATCACCCTTATCATTATCATCATCATTATGCTTCACCATTATGGAAAGCAACGGGTAGCTACCACATCTACAATTCCTTGGTAAAGCTGCAAGCATAGCATGAAAATGCTATGATTGTAGTGAAGGACCTGCCTTCGGGCAGAATTACTATGGATGGAATAAATGATTTACTCCTGTTTGTACGTTGTTTTATATTTCGATTCCTCCTGTTATAAGCATTCGTGACAATGGTATCTTTCGTACAGGTCTCGCCGGAGAAGTAGAAAGTAGAATGCATGCTCCAGAGTTAGTTCCGCGCTCCGCTCAGAACTTGGTTCTCTCAACTATAACATGCCTGCTTTAGACTGAAGCACAGGGGTTACGGCAATTACGTCACTACTATAGTATATACAGTAAACATAGACAATTTTGCAAACTCCACGGCCCGACAGGCCTACTAGCCGGCTGACATCACATCTACATGTGTTAGTCACAGAGGTAGACGATCATCCTTCCTATGTAGGGGTGACATATGGTCAGCATGTCGGGTCCCAGCCGTTATAACTGGCTTTATCAACCTGCAGTGGCTTTTTATTGTAGCTATCACAATTCCTCCGCTACTGGATGGTTACCGGTCCCATACTGACCGAAATTCCATGATAAAATTTCTTCCCTCGTGGAGACTCGAACTAGCGCAAGTCGCGTAGCTGTGCGCCAAGGCATCTTGCCTTAACCAATCGGTTTAACGTGATGCAGAAACACGGGCAATGTAACAATTTATTTCAGCGCTGAACAACAGGTGCATTAATACAAACGTGAATATTTAAGTTTGTTGTCAGAGCAGTAGCATCACTAGCTTGACACTACCAGAACAAGTCCTCGCACTTTGTGAGCAAACCGAGATCGTTTGTTCGTAACTTCAGATCTCGGTACTATTTCTCGCATTCTGATCATAACTATTATCATTCATATTTATGTCAAGTTAAGTAAAGATAACACGATAACATGATCATAATTCCACGCGACTCGATGCACTTAACCTCTACATTAAATAAACTGGCATCAGAAGTTGAGGTCCTCCATTTAACAAAATAAATATATATTCTGTAAAGCAACTAAATCGAATCTTATATTCGACTTTCTGGGGAATTCGCTCAGTATACGCAGTTCCCTGGTAACGGAATTCTTTGAATCGACATAATAGTAAATTTAAATGTACTCTTATTGGCCCAAAAAGAGATGAAAAAACAAGCGAATGGAGAAGAGTACATAACAGTGAACTACATGATATTTATAAGAATCCAGACATAATAGAACAGCTAAGTCTCGTAGACTGGGATGGGCAGTATATGTGACACCAATGGGGAAAATAAGATGTGCATAGAAGCTTCTTGTAGGAAAACCAGACGGGAAATGTCTAGTTGGTAGACCAATAATGAGGTGGGAGAATAACATTAACCATCATTTGAGGAAAGCAGATTATACAGAGGATGATTGGAAATCATTAGCTCAGGATATGGATGTGGAAGAGCTTAAGTGCGCTCGGCCATGAACCTATGGGTTCGATAATTCCAGTGAGTTAGTTATTATGTCTATTTAAGAAAAGCGAATTTTGAAACATGTTGAATCTAATACGTAGACACAGAAACATACAGATACATGAACTAATTCAAGTGAGAACAGATGATGATCGTCTTGCGGATTATCCTCGCCACAGTGTAAGTGTTTACAAATTACATAACGACTCGCTTCAATACTCTTGGATGATTTTTCAACTGTTATTCACTAACGTTTTTGCACTTTGGCTTGATTATTATAATAGTTCTCAGTGTATAAAATGTCATCATTAAAAATCCATTTACCGGAAAAAAGAGGAGTAGGATATAGGTTAAGTTAATTTATGAATAAGAGCCAATTCACTGCCACTCAGTTACATTAAGTACAATCGGTGGAAAGTGTACTTATTTCCGGTATAAATAACTTAATATATAGACCGTACTACAGTATAATATAAGAAATACATTGATGAAATAAATCATATATTTTGTACCTACCAATTTAACATAATCCTCGAGTACATAGTGATATCAACGTAAACTTTCTTTCACAGCATGGACAAAATCCTGTAAAACTGTAAGTTATTACTACACATTGTGCAATTCTTTTCACAGAGACGAATTGCAATATACCACGATGTACACTTAGCAACAAATAGAATGAGCCGCTTCAAAAAGCAGAGTCTCTGTAATGGCCCACTGCGCATGCTCGAAAAGCTAAAGCTGTGGTGCACTAGGTAACGCATTGTTAAATGTTTTAAGTAAGCTGTATTTGGTTTTAATCGTCATATATAGTTAAATGACAGTGAAGGAGACATATTTATTGATATTTACAAGTGTTCGACAAATGCAGTATTACTCAAATCGCGACATTTTAAATAAAGTTCAACTCTCGTTCATAGTGTAAAAGTAAACAACACAACTAGCATCCAATGTTCGAGTAGTGCAGATCGTTAAACCACTTACAAAAAGTTTATATATATATATATATATATATATATATACAGGCTGTAAATGAATTATACCTCACAAATGTAACTGCTTACAGAGGGGTATTATACAAGTAATTTGAGATAGGTAACCAATGGTCTACGTGGAAAAATGGCCGAGTTATGGGGAATCAAAGTAATTGAAAATATATACAGATAAATCAACAGGAGAGTAAAGTAGTAGAGAAAATTATACTAGAATAACTTCAGATCTTAGTATTAATTTCGAGATCCTGATTGCTAACAATTCATCATCGTTTATGAAATATTGGGTTATCAAATTCCTAAAATGTCGAACATGACAGATGATTGCACGCCACTGCACTACTTATAGCAGAATCGGTGCAACGAGAGCCTTAGCTTAGAGTGGAACACGCAGAAACAGTGTAATGTAATACATTGGCATAATGGTTAAAGAGATGGATTTAAGTTTCGAACATTGTTGGTTCAAATCACGACACTATACTTTTTTATATTTTTCTTTCTCTTGCATATGTACTCTGATATGTTTACACTGATTTTTTTTAGTCTGGGCATGCGCAAAGTACCTATTCCTATATTGTTTATTACGTTAACGCCTGATTGGAAGTTACTTCAGTATCAGCCGCATTACATGCATCATGGAACAGTTATGCTGAACTTGCCGATATGCATCATATTTATGGTCCAGCACAAGGTAATGGTGGAAGAGCTGCTGCCCATATATACGGAGCGGTATCCGAATGGACACCATCCTCACCGAACAATCTTCGAGTCTGGTTATAGGCATTTGCGGGAGCATGGGATTTTGAAAGTAAACAGAATAGACACCGGTGAAAGACATCGAATAAAATGTTCTTCATAGGGTTAAAGAGGATCCTTCTTCTAGTACTCGTGCTATCGCACTTGTAATGCGCACGTACAATCAGATTTTATGGGAAGTCCTGCATGAAGACCAGCTCTGTTCATTTCATCTGCAAAAAAGTACAAGCCTTTCAGCCAGTGCACTTCGTTCAACCGGTACAATTTTGTAATTGGGCTTCGCTGCAATTACCGCACTTATTTCCTGGATGTTATTCACCGATGAGGCAGTATTTAATGGGGATGGGCTGGTTCTGAACTCAAAGAACAGTCATGTGTGGGGTTATAAAAAATCCTCATGCCATATTTGAGAGGCGTTACCAGCAGAGATTCTCGGTGAACGTGTGGGTGGGCGTAATTTCTGACCACATATTTTGTCCCTATCTTCTTCCGGAGAGATTTAATGTTGTCATTTATAAGACTTTTTATAGTACGTCCTATCTAGATTGCTAGAAGAAGTTCCTGTTCACATCAGGCTTAATAATAATAATAATAATAATAATAATAATAATAATAATAATAATAATACGAATGCTTTATTTTACCTGTCAGAGTTAAGGCCATAAGGCCTTCTCTTTCACTCAACCACTAACATGTACTTTCAGCACAATGGAACTCCTCCCCATTTCTGTCGGAATATGCGAAATCGGATGAAGTGTAACCTGGCCGCTAGAAATAGGAAGGGGTACTTTAATTGTAGTGTGGCCATCAGGCTCTCCAGATCTCTGTTTACTTGATTATTTTTGTGAGGACACCTGAAAACATTGGTGTATGCGACCCGTGTTGATACAGATGAACTGTTAGTCCAACGCATAATCGCATCATGTGATATGATCCGCGAGTCAACTGGTATCTTGAACGGGGTATGAGAATCCGTTAGTAGCCGATGTCTTCTGAGTTGTGAGAATGGAGGTGCCCAATTTGAACAATTTCTCTAATGAGTGTGCAGGTGCTTTACATTTTTTTTTTTCGTTTACTCAAATGTATTGTTTTTAATTTCCAAACAACATTATGTATGCCATGTGTACATACATTGTACCTCATCATGTTATTACTTTTGTGATCACTGCACTATCATTTATCTAACAAGGAAAGTACTTATGTTGGACCATGTGGATTGTAATAAAAATGGGAGAATATGTTGAATGAAGGATACTGAACACCGTGATATTAGTCATTTCATTGCAAATTCAATAGTATGCATTATATTTAATAGGAAATGAGGAACAAGAAAAAAAAAAGAAATAGAGGCTTATAATCCGTATATGACAGAATAAGTAAGTAAAATATATGGAAAAAACAAAATAAACAAATAAAAATAGAAAATGATAGTGTGGTGGAACGAGGGAAGAACAAAAAAGGGACAAGGAGAGAAACAAACTAACGAAATCGATATTGCAACGGAGCTGCACGATTACTTGAACAGCAGCACCCCGGTGTCTGAATGTTTTTTTTTCACTCCCGCAGTCGAGTATTTGTATAGTATGTACGAATTGTTTCTATTTAACACATAAGAACTCAATAAATTGAAAGTACAATAGAATATTTGTTTAGGATGTCATTTATTGATTAGCGCTTTTATGGCGTAATGAATACTTCTTTTTAGGACATAACAATATATTTACACGTAAATGTGTACATTTACAGGTGATAGTCTTGTGAGTCCATAAAATATTTCATTAAAAGAATAAAATGGGCATAATACAGCCATTTTACGTCTTAACTACGTTAGAATCTATAGTTCAGGAAACATTTGAAAAACACGAAGAACCTGAATTGCATTATGACCAGTTTGCGTATTTTCAGGCAGAACTTATAGAACAAAAATATTGGAATGGGTTAGAGGACTTTAGCGAAAATACTTTAGATTTCGAAGACTCTGCCACTTGCAATCAGAAGCTCACAAAGGCCGGATGTTCTCAAGACTTTAAAATTGCCAACGAATCCACTGAGAAACGTGAGAGTTTAAGTAGCTTTGAGCCGTCTCCTGTTAAAAAACCTAAACGTCCTAACGTACTGTCTGCCTATTCTGAAGAAACTTTGGAAAACATTTATGAACATAGAATGTCAGGGAAATCTGGCCCGAAGCCCTATTCACAAATAATAAAAAAATGGTCATCATTAATTATTAACCATAAATGTAAGAACAGTTTTGAATTATATAGAAAATAAAACATCTCGTTTAGCTTCACAATTAAAAAACAGTGACCCCTACAAAATCGCCCAAATTAAAGACTACATCCTTAATACGTTTCGAGATTCTCGAGATCGTGGATTGACAGTGCACTATTGGCATAACAAACGTGGGCTGTTTTTCGAGCTAAGGAATTGGGCTTGAATGAATTTAAAGCTTCAAAGATATTCATTTCAAATTTCAAAAAAGAAAATCAATATTTGTTCAAGAAAAAGTATCAAATTTGTCGCTGTCAATGATATTGAAAACGAAACTCAAACTATTGAAAATGCTAATAAGTTTGTAACAGACGTTCATCAGACCATTCAAGAAAACTGCATACCAACAAAGAATGTGTGGAACTGTGACCAAAGTCAATTTAATTATTGAATGACAGAAAACAGAACACTGGCAGTCAAAGGCGAAAAGCTCACTGTTGCTACAGTTCAAAACCTACACAGAACTACATATTCTTACACGATAGACGTTCTTATTTTAATGTGTGGGCAACTTGCGAAGAGGTTATACCTCTGTTTTCAAGAACCTACTGGAAACAAATTCGGGCACAAAGTTCAGAAGAAGGTAGAACAGAATACACCTCCAAATGTGTATGTTGACTGTAGTGCCAATGGAAAAATGACAAAAGAACATTTGAAAATATTCTTAAAACGTGTGTTTAGTGAAAACATTGAAATGGATTCATCTTTAATTAATATGCGATTCGTGGTCCGGGTATAAGGACAAACAATAATTGATATAGGACTGTTTACCCGATAAAAATGTGAAGCTGACAATTATTCTTGCAGGAGCCACCAAATATATGCAACCACTTGATGCTTTTTTCCCGTCAATATAAGATCTATGTGTGACGACTTGAAGAATATGTGCGTCTAAAATCAGACGGTGACGTGAAAATGTCTGATAGATTCTTTATTATAAAACTGCATTCCCTTGTATATAATTAACTGTCAGTAGAAATTTACAAAGATATGCGTATTTATGCTTCGACAAAAATCTGGCTATAACGTGGACCAAAGTGTAACGAGATTCACAAATGTGATTGAAAATTCATTTGACATTGGTTTTAGTGAATGTGCCACATATAACTGCTCCATCATCAGATGCTCATGGTGTTCGCAAAAACTTTGTTACAACCATTTCATCGAAGACCCTCATTATTACCATTGATGTTATGGTAAATGATAATTTGTTTTTGTTACTCCAGTACACAAAATTATAACCGTTTCTGAATTTTAAGTAACAAAAAGTACACAGTGCTCTGCTATCTGTATAAAGTAATAAAAAAATAATCAACTTTTATAAGATTCATGTTGTGTTCCGTTAAGGTATTATTCAAAATTAAAATATAAAATTATGGAATATTCACCTGAAAGGTCCGTCTCCTCAACTTAATTAATTATTTAACTGCAGCGCTTTCGGGACTTGTTCCATCATCGGCAGGATTCAAAACTGGTGTTTTACTGAAGATCTGGTAGAGGGGGTTACATGTGTTGGTTTCGTTTTCGTTTATCTGATTGTTGTTGTTGTGGAAGGAAGAACAATATAACCAACATAACTAAACTAGAAAAAGAATTGACAACAAGAAGAAAACATGGATAACACTTACATACACAGGAAAACAAACGACAAAATTAGCCAATGCACTAAAGAAAGCCGATAAAAAAGTAAAAATAGCATACAGAACTAATAAAAAATTAAACAACATAATAAACAATAACATTGAAGGAAATAACATTTTCAACAGCAAAGGAGTATATAAATTGACATGTAAGGACTGCAAGAAATTGTATATAGGAAGAACAAACAGGAGTTTTAACATCAGATTTAAAGAACATTTTCGAGACTTTATTCACGCAGAAGGAAAATCAAACTACGCAAAACACGTTTTAGATGAAGGACATCGCATATTGAATATTGAAAACACCCTAACAGTAATGCACAAACAAAATAATCCAGCGAAGATAAACGTACTCGAGGAGATGGAAATCATGAAAGCAGCTCACAACAACAAAATTCTGATAAACGAAAACGAACCCAACACATGTAACCCCCTCTACCAGATCTTCAGTGAAACACCAGTTTTGAATCCTGCCGATGATGGGACAAGTCCCGAAAGCGCTACAGTTAAATAATTAATTGAGTTGAGGAGACGGAACTTTCAGGTGAATATTCCATAATTATATATTTTAATTTTTAATCAAAAATAGTTATTAATGTTAAGAAGGAAGGAAACTAATATTTACGTTATTCTTACCGCTATCGCTAGCAGCACTTGTACTTGAAACCAGTTGCAATGAGCAACCGTGCCGTTACGAACCGGCCAATCAGACGCGATTGAAATTTAATGACAAATAACACGAGTTTTATTAAATTTGCAGCAAAATGACTAACGCCATCATATTTAATGTCAATTGATTAACATATCTTCCAATTTTTGTTACAATCCAACTGGTCCAACATAAGTACTTCCCTTGTAAGTACACCCTTAGACAAAAAAAAATGACTCATCCACTGATACCATCAGTCGATCGGGGAACTTCGTGAGCGCTCGCAAAAGCCGTATTTCACATCAACACGTTTTCATTAATTGTACTGGGTTATTTGCTAGTTAACACAGTGCACACTCAAGCAACATTAAATAGAGAGTTTGGCTTAGTGTGTTTCCGTGGTCGAGAGTTTTAATAGACATCGTCTGCGTTCGTAAACTCACGGGATCGATTCCCGTTCTACCTTTTTTAACGCAATGTTAGAATAGCATTTTGCCTGTAATGTAGTTTCATATTTAATTTTATATTTGAGTTTTATGGCTTTAATGCACACACAAAAACATAAATTAAAACCTTCTTCTAATAAGTAAATGAAAGAAAATAATATCTTATAAAATGAAAACTTTAACAAAAACAAAATCAATATCGGGTGCATGAATCCTCAGCATTTATTACTGCCCTCAATCGGCGGGGCATTGATGCAATCAAATTTCTACAGGCACGTGGATGACCGGCTAGAGCATCCCAGGTGTCTTGATTTTTGTGCCCATAAGCCATCTTCTCTCTTTCGTGCATCGGCAGGCCATTTAGAGCTCATCTCTATTTTCATCTTAGCCCACACATTTTCGATTGAATTGAAATATGGTGAACAGCGTAATTTGATTTGCCTTCTCCTTTAACAAACAAATTAAATTTCGCTAAACAAATTTTAGAAAGTGGCCACAATTTTATTAATGTCGAGAATACAATGCCAATTATATACAGAGAAAACAACAGACACAAAATTAACATTTTAGAAGAAATCAAAATTATCATGAAGGCCAAGAATACAAACATTCTCAACGAAAATATGCCTAATGAGCAAAACCCTCTATTATACATACATTTAATTCAATACTACAACTCCAGAAGATGAAACATGCATCGAAAGGCCTAGAGTGAAATCAACGAAAATTATAATTGTTGAGGAAGACGGTAGTAAACAAGGTAAAAATAAATAATAGTTAAAAAACCTAAAACAACATGCTTTATTAGAAAACCGAACTAAAAAATGAAAAATAATTTAAATTTCCAACACACTTGGGATAAAAGTGGTCAACATGAAAATCATCAACACATTTAGGGAGCTGTGGGAGGATATAACCAAATTTCAGTTCATAAAATCTGAACCTATTCATCAATTAATCATTTCGGATGAATAATTACAGCCATACTTTTAGGTGAAAATATATGATTAATTTACATTGTTATTTATTCAGAGTTATCTACAAAAAAAATAATTTTCCATCGAACGCATGGGGTGCTGTATATCAATTAATATATCTGATAATAAACAGATATTGGTAAAAGTTAAGTCTCTACGAAGAAAACGTAAAAACCATAAAATGCATCCCTTGCTTTTGTAGGTAAAATTATTTTTTTGTAGCTAACTCTAGTTTTATTCTGTATGTGTTGGAGATGATATTTTTGTTGACCATTTTAATTTTATCCCAAGCGTGTTGGAAATTAAATTTATTTTTAATTTTTTAGTTTGGTTTTCTAATAAAGTGTGTTGTTTCAGTTTTTTTTAACTATTATTTATTTTTGTAATTTTTAGTTTAATTGATTGTCATCTACCAGAATCCCATGAAAATTTAATACTCTTCTAAAAAATCCTCTGGCTCGGATTTGAACCAGCGACCTACGGATTACTGAAATTATATACCACTACAGTCCACCGCTCTACCTACTGAGCTCTTACAACGATTGACTAAAAAATCGATAAGTCCGCAACCTATTACACCGGTTTTTATTTTTTTTTATTTTCTGATGATTCTGGCCAGGATTTAAAAAAACAATTATAAAATTATTGTATTGTCATGGGTCTTTTACATGTATACAAAGTTTTAAGTCGATCCAATGTTTTTAAGTGGGTGAAAATCGTGTTCAAATATCCCGTTACATAGATACAGGTCCGTTACATAAACAGATACTGATCAAGCTAATATAAAGCGTTTAAAAATATATAATTTAACATTGTTGTAACCTTAGCAGTATAAAAAACAATTAAGAACTTAAAAAGTATAGATTAATTCAAATGTCAAAATAAAATGCATTTAATTCATAAAACATTTTAGTACAAATATCACAAAAAAAACTGCGTAATTGAAGACGTGAACCTGAAATCTTCATTAACAGAAACAGCGACCGCATGCTTTACCGCTGACCTATCAGGACACGTAGGAGAGTCTTCAGTTTATGCCACATAACACAATAGCTCAGGAACTGCACAATTATGGCTAGTTTCCTTGTTTGAACCCAGCGCTGTGCCGAGTATGACTTAGAAGAAATGTGCATTCAAGAGATGACTCATTTTTTTGTCGAAGGGTGTACATACTTACTATATAGTAAAATTGTACATTTTATTTGCAAAACCAATTGTACTCTACTGTTTGTGCATTAGGGCCTATTATTAGAACCATTCAAACAATTCTCTTTGTAATACGTAAGTAGACAATTTTATAACTCAAGTACTGCGCCGACATTCCAGTATCGTATTCTGTAAAATAATGAATAAATATTTGAACCAGAAATAAATTTACGTACCTAACTGTTTTACAACATACATAATAAAGGAAAAACGAAAAAAAAAGTATACACATACTGTACGGAGTTTCGAACGTGATGCATCAATCTTGCATTTGCATTGGTAGTAAGAAGCTATAACCACTGAACCATTGCCACTTATAGTCTCTGTATCATTATTTCCATTTCAGTTTGAAATAATCAGTGCCGTGCGAACCATTTTACTAATTGAATCATAACTTGGACATTTTTAGTCGTAGACCATTATCTCAAAATGCTTAAATAATACCCCTCTACTCTATACGTAGTTAAATTTATGAGATAATTAATTTACAACCTGCATATATATATATATATATATATATATATATATATATGGATCGAATCCTTCGACAATGGTTTTTTTAATCATTTGATTTTCGCAAAATACATTCTATGACATTTAATACGTGCCTCGTAATCTACGTCCAATTTATACTATTAAGTAACATTCCTGCCTTCGTAATCTCTGTAACAGTATTTAGCTACCGGTATAAATTTAATTGTGTGTGTAGTACCACGTTTTAATAAATAATGCTATAAATGTATGTAATAAAATATAATATAACTTCATATAATTTATGTATTTATTTATTTATTACGTATTAGTGAGGAAAAATTTTCACCCTTCTATTGTAATATTTAGTTTTGAATATGTCAGGTCCAGCATAATAATAGCCCATAGGCCATAGATGAAGGGCAATAATAATAATAATGATAATAATAATAATAATAATTATAATAATAATAATACCCATTATCTATAATAAATAATTATTATTCTTATTTTCTTTATTTATATACTTACTTACTCTTGCTTACTTACTCACTGGCACTATCGAACCCGTAGGTTCATGGCCGCGCGGACATAAGCTCTCCATACATCCCTATCCTGAGATAATGCTTTCCAATCATTCCCCGTATAATCTACTTCTCTCAAATCATAGTTAATGTTGTTCTCCCACCTCATTCTTGGTCTTCCAACTGGGCGTTTTCCTTCTGGCCTTCCTACAAGAAGTTTCCATGCACGTCTTTCATTCCCCATAAGCTCAACATGTCCTGCCCATCGCAGTCTACGAGAATTGACTGTTCTTATTATATCTGGCTTCCTATAAAGACCATGTAGTTCATTGTTATGGAGTCTTCTCCATTCACCTGTCTTTATTTATATACAGAATTTTAATGTTTACACATCTTTCTGTACCTAAAGTTTTATTTTCCTTCTCCACTCGTCCCTCTCCATCCAATCCATGTCCTCCAGTCCTCTTACTCTCATTCCGGTTCTTATTTCCTGCATCCACGAGTTTCGAGGTCTTCCTCTCCTTATACCTTTACTTATTCTGTTCTTAATACCACTTTCTTGTTTTTCCTCTTTATCTAATTTTACTCCCAGATACTCAAATTCTTCACATCCTCTAATATATCCCTTTTAATCTTCTAATATCAAATCGTTGGTTTTGGTTCCACATCCCATATAAAATATTTTTTTCTAATTTTTTTTCAAACCCCAATTATCATATTCGTCCAATAATTTTCTGAACATAAACACCATGTCTTCATATTCTTGAGCAATTATTATCTGGTCATCCGCAAATATCAGTGTATATATTGTATCTGTTGATTCATCTCCAATTGGTACTCCCATTCCTGAACATTTTTTGCTCCAGTTTAACAGTGCTTTATGTATAAATATCTTAAATAACGTTGGTGATATGCTACAACCTTGACGAAGGCTTTTTGTTACTTTAATTTCTTCTGATACATATTTTCCAATTTTAATTTTAGATACTGCATTTTTATACAACTTTTTCATTGCATTAATAATTCTATCGTTTATGGCAATATCTTCTAATGCTTCCCACAACTTTTGTAAAGGTAAAGTGTCATATGCCTTTTCTAAACCCGCAAATGTGAAATGAACTTGTTGGTTGTTGTTATTCGTCTTTCAAACAATTGTTTTACCACAAATATGTGATCAATTGTAGATCTCTCAGGCCTAAAGCCTGCGTTTACTTCATTCTCCTTATGTTTATAATTTTCTTCCAACTAGTATTTGATTATTTTCCCATATATACCGCTAAAAACATTCATTACGGTGATTCCTCTATAATTATTGCACTCATCCTTTCTTCCTTTCTTATGAATGACTGATATGAACCCAATTTTCCATTTTACTGGTACATCTTCTCCGTTTAGGCATCTCTCAAAGAGGCTCCTTAACAATTCAAATAATTTCCTTGTACCACATTTAATTAATTCTGGCTGTACTCCTTCTTCCCCACAAGTCGTTCCATTTTATATTTTAGCAAGCTACTCACTGAAGATCGTTTGGAATTTTTAAGTGGAATTGCAGAGGAAACTGATGATCAAAACAGAACGAGTATACATTTAGATATTGAGACAGTAGAGATAGCAATTGGAAGTTTTAAATTTTTCAAAGTTCTCCATGCCTCTGAACACTTTTTCCTCCAATATAAGTCTGAATTCTTTGACAGGTTCTTTCCCAATATTTATTCTTATATTCTGTCACGTTTTTGTTACCTTTGCTTGTGCTTTTTTATACTCCATTTTGTCCGTCAACTTTTTTGTACTTAACCATTTAAGTTATGTACTATTTTTATCATCTAGATCATTCTTAATCTCCTTGTTCCAAAAATAAGTTTTCTTATTCTCCATTTCCTTTTCTCCCAAAGCCTCCCTAGCAGCCATATATATATTTTCGACAATATACTGATATTGTTCTTCAGGAGTGTAAAATGTATTTTCAATTAACTTTTCATCCAGCCTCTTGTGGTAAAGGTATAAAATACTATCGTCCTCTAACAACTGAGTAATATATAGAGGTCTGCATAATTTATTATTATTATTATTATTATTATTATTATTATTATCCATCATCTATAATAATAATGATAATAATACTAATAATAATAACAATAATAACAATAATAATACCGTAATAATAATAATTAGATGTATCAATTGATGTGAAAAATGTAATTACCTGGGGATCAAAATGAACTCAAAATTTACCCAAGAAAATTACATAAAATATATAATTCAAAAAGGCAGATTGGTAATAACAATGTTAAACAGAGTTTTTTGGGATAAAAACATAAGAATAGATACCAAATTAGAAATGTATAAATCGATAATTCGAAGCACGCTAACGTACGGTGCAAAAACGTAGCAGTTGAATAAATAATTGAATTTAAAGCTTATGTCTACTGAAATGGATTGTTCAAACTCTCAACTAGACATTCTAAATTGGAAAAAAAGATCAGAAATACAATCATCAGACAACAAATTGAAGTCCAAAACTAAATATATTAGATTTTGTGAAATACAGACAACTAGAATAGTATGGTCATACACGTAGGATGCCAGAGAAAAGATTACCCAGCCAAGCTTCGGAATGGATTACACCCGGAAAAGGAAAGAGAGGTCGACCTAGATTTAAATAGATGGATGATGTAAGAAGAGGTATAAGGGAGCTGCCGTCTGAAATAATTGATATGAGATGATAGAGAAAAATGCAGAGATAAGATAAAAATTTAAAAAGCTTTGGACACAGGAAGATGTTGTATTACATTGTAAACCTGTTTATAAATAAAGAAAGGAAGATAGAGAGAAATAAATAAATAAATAAATAAAGAAAGAAAGAAAGAAAGAAAGAAAGAAAGAAAGACAGAAAGAAAGAAAGAAAGAATGAAAGAAAAAGAAAGAAAGAAAGAAAGAAAGAAAAAGAAAGAACGAAAGAAAAAGAAGAAAGAAAGAAAGAAAGAAAGAAAGAAAAGAAAGAAAGAAAGAAGCAAAGAAAGAAAGAAAGAAAGGAAAGAAAGAAAGAAAGAAAACGAAAAAATACCACCCGCCCACCGAACCACCTACCGCCATCCGCCCCCCCCCGCCCCGCCTTCCCGCGCATCGCCTCCCCCGTCCCGCTTCCCCGCCGTCCGCCTCCCGCCCCCGTCCCGCCCGCCCCGCCGTCCCGCCTCCCGGCCCCGTCCCGCTGCCCCCGTCCCGCCTTCCCGCCCCGTCCCCGCCTGCCCCGCCCGTCCCGCCTTCCCGCCCCCGTCCCGCTGCCCCGCCGTCCCGCCTTCACGCCGCCGGTCGCGACGTCCCGTTGGCCCGCCCGCCCTCCCCTCCCTCCCTCCTCCTTCCCTTCCCCTCGTTGTTCCCCTTTTTCTTTCCTTACGAATGGCCATCTACTCTATGAAATATTTGTTTGTTTGTTCGTACTTTATGCACTGCCATACCGTTGATCCGATTGTGATAGGGCTTTTTGCATAATGTTCAGAAAATTCCCGGAACGAACATAGGCTATAAGAGGGTTATGATACTAAACCCCTACACCTTTAAAATTCGCCCTTTGTGGTGGAAAACGTGAAAAAATTAGCTCTTTGGACGCTTAAAGAGCTTATTCTGCCTAAACCGTAACAAATACTAAAACTTAATGTACACGAAATTGTACACCTCGAAAAGCTCTACAAAAACCTCCGGGACAGCATATGTTTATCTCTTAATTATAACTCATAATAACCATTTTTGTTTTTCATTGACGCCAACAAGATCGAGACAAGTACGTAGATTCCTGTACTAGCATAGCTGCACATGGCGGGTATACTTTTATGGATAACACACAATAACGCATCTCTTATTTTAGCTCATTTATGCCAAGAAGATCGGGATAAGTACATTCCCGGGCAACACCGGGTAATCAACACGGGGAATCTTAAAATATATACGATATATTATTTTTAATTATTTTTCATTTCACTTATTCAACTAATCATACTTACTTAATCACTGGCACTATCGAACCCGTAGGTTCATGGCCGCGCGGACATAAGCTCTCAATATATCCCTATCCTGAGCAAATGCTTTCCAATTATTCCTTGTATAATCGACTTGCCTCAAATCATAGTTAATGTTATTCTCCCACCTCATTCTTGGTCTACCAACTGGGCGTTTTCCCTCTGGCTTTCCTACAAGAAGCTTCCATGCAAGTCTTTCATTCCCCATACGTGCAACATGTCCTGCCCATCGCAGTCTACGAGACTTAACTGTTCTTATTATATCTGGCTTCCTATAAAGACCATGTAGTTCATTGTTATGTAGTCTTCTCCATTCACCTGTCTGTTCATCTCTCTTTGGTCCAAAAATTTTCCTAAGTACTTTATTCTCAAATACTTGTAATCTCCTTTCCTCCTTTAAAGTAAGAGTCCATGTTTCTCACCCATATAATATAACTGGTAGAATAATAGTTTTATATATTTTCAGTTTAAACGTTTTTTTGAAAGGAGTTGGGACATCAAGAGTCTCTGCAATGCATAATAGCATGCATTTCCAGAATTGAGCCTATGTTTAATTTCTTTGTGCATCTCATTCCTATTTGTGATCATTGTTCCTAGGTATTTGAATTCAGCCACTGCCGCAAAATTTTCCTCATTTGTCATTAGCTGTCCATTTCCATTATATAATGAATTTCTACGTGTGACCATATATTTAGTTTTATTGATATTTACTTCCAGTCCTAAGTTCTTAGTATTACTCAATAGTGTGTGTGTGTGTTGTTCATTAGTATCTCCTCGCTATCGGCCAACAATACTACATCATCAGCATAAACTAACAGCTTATTAATACCATTGAGTTGCAAGCCTTCCTCATTCTCTAAAGACTTAATGGCATGCTCTAGTACAAAATTAAATAGTAGAGGAGATAGTGCATCTCCTTGCTTCAACCCATTCTGGATTTCAAAAGTGTCCGAAAACTGTTTGCCTTCACGCACCCTACTCTTTGTGCCATTTAGACACATTCGTATAAGTCTAACTAACTTTTTAGGAATTCCGAACACCAGCAGGATACTATATAACTTCTCCCTCTTAATTGAATCATATGATTTTTTGAAGCCTACATACAGTTGATGTACAGTACCATTATATTCCCATTTATTTTCTAAAATCTGTCTTATACTAAAAATCTGATCTGTTGTAGACCTTTTCTTCTTTCTTCTAAATGCACATTGATGATCTCCTAGAAATGTCATCAATGTAGGGAGTAAGTCTGCTTACTAATATATTTGTTAGAATTTTGTACGAAGTTGAAAGTAATGAGATGCCCCTGTAGTTGTTGCAATCAGTTTTATCTCCTTTCTTATAAATTGGTACGATAATTGACTCCTTCCATTCATCTGGAAGAGCTTCTTTTTCCCAAATCATACTAAGCAACCAGCGTACCTTGTCCATCAATTTTTCCTCCCCCTGATTTTATCAGTTCTGCTGGGATCTCATCTGAACCTGATGCTTTATACATCTTCAATTTTTCAATCGCCATTTCAACCTCTAATGCACTTGGCTCTGCGACTAGCATTTCTGCTGTCTGTAACTTATCCTCCTCAATGTCCTGTTCTGTATGTACATTTAATAGCTGATTAAAGTAACTTTTCCATCTATCCAATATACTCCTAGAATCTGCAATCATATCCCCATTTACATTCCGAATTATGTTTGTTCTAGCCTGAAACCCTTTCTTCTCTATACTAATTCCCTGATATAATTCTCTAATGTTCCTATTTTTTGCATTCATTTCAAGATCATTAATCTTCTCTCTCAAATATTCCATCTTTTTACTCTTTAGTAGCTTGGAGGTTTCCCGTCTAATACTACCCAATTGCTCTAAAATTACCTCATTTGGCTCATGTAATCATTTCATTTTTGCTAGCTTTCTTTTCTTTACAATGTCGTCACATTCCTCATCAAACCATTTCTTGTTTTACCTCTTTTTTAAACAACCAATGCTTTCTGGTGCTGACAATTTAATAGTATCTCTTATAGCCTCCCATTCTTTATTTATATCAGTTTCTTCTTCGTTTGCCACATTGTCACAACTAATCATAAGAAGTACATTCATTTTTGCCATTCAGCTCTTTTATGCCAAGAATCTCGGGATGAGTAGATTCCCGGACAATGGTGAGTAAATGGCACGGGGTATCTAAAAATAATTACGATATAAATGTTTGCTCTTACTTATTTAACTAAACTTTAAACACATTAATTTTCGTATTTCAGCTCATTTATGTCACGAAGATCGGGATAAGTAGAATCCCGGATAACGCCAGTTATTCAGTACGGGGTATCTAAAAAATATAAATGTATAATTATTTTTCCTTTTATTTATTCAACTAAACATAAAACACATTAATTTTCATTTATTTAGGCGTAGCAGCGTACGCCGAGTATTAGCTAGTACAGAATAAAATAGAAAGCATTTTAACAATTAAAAACATAACCTCAACGGGAATCGAAACTGTGTCCTCTTGCATACGATTCAAGCCACTAAAGCACTGAGCTAAGCGTTTTGTGCCTTTTTGTGTTTAAAAAGAATGTTCTTCAAAGGAAGAAGAGAAACGTATTATAGCTCTACTGTGCAATTAGTTTACTCTTGTGAATCGCGCGTTAGAACTTAAAATATTTGAGATTAAATGTCGGCCCATACATTTGTTGCTAAGTATACATACCAGGTTGTCAAAAGAACAAGTCTATCGGACAATTATTTATTGCTTACTTCATTATATATTAATTGTTTTATATGTTGGAAATATTGTACATATTTGTAGTAGGGCACAGCGAATAGTCAAAAAGAAAATAAGATGGACATATACGCAATGCGGCTACTATGGTACCTGTCAACCTCGCGAGAAGCTGGCAAGGGAACGAAGACTGAGTCCATTAGCCCCTAGAAATGTGGTGTATTGCCGAAGCGAATACGTAATTTAATATGTAATATAGTGAAAACACACCCCATGGCTGTGACTGGCAGGTATATTGTGCTCCGTGCTCGTTGACTCCGTGTTACCTAATGAGGTAACGTATGTAGGCCTATGTGTAATTATGTTGATTTCCGAGGAGCGGTATGTACGTGTTTTCCAAATGTGTATGGGTGACCGTCGAAACGGTACCATATATGCGGGTCTGCGGATTCAAAAAGTGTGGGACATTTTACTCTCTCAGGTTTTCTGTCAGTACGTAGCATGTTACGTTATCCGCGTGACGTCCTAGTTCCACCTTAATATTTCAAATCTCAATTTTTCTAATGCTGAAGCCGTTTTTGCCAGACACCGCCTTATGCTCTTGGCGCGATTCCCTGGTGTCTTCACTTTTGATGGGACCTGCTTGTAAAGTAATCAGGCATATTGTCGCCGGGCTCCGGAAATGATTCTCTCTTTGAGTTACAATATGTATTACGAATTTAATATTAATTAAAAGTGTTGTTTAATAACTGATTAATAAATAGTGTCTTTACCTTCATTTTCCAAAATATTCTTCTTCTGTGTTTACTAATATTTCGTAATATTTTAAACGTTTTTCATCTATGCGTAAAACGTTATCTTACATATTTTAGGTACTTATTTGTTTACGATAAACACGGTAATATTACGATATTTTTAGACAATATTTTGAAAATCAGTAGTCATTTCCCCCCCTCTTCCAATGTTGCCACCATCAACAACCCAATTACACAATGTCTAATATTTTTGTTATGTTAGTACTATTTTTGTTAGATTAGTGTCAGTGTTAGTGTGCATCAGATTAGTGTACACTTCAGTAATTAAATGCACGTAATTTATTTAGTTAGATTAGGAAGGAAGAAGTTAGTGTACATCCATTTCTAATAAAAGTTTGGGAATGTATTTCAAAGGTTGGTCATACCGCACGTTTCGCTATCTAGCGTTATCTCTGTAAACTTTCTGTAGGACTTCAAAGATATGTAGTTCTATAGTTCAGCCGCCCAGTCAACGGCTCTGACGTTTTCACAAGAGCGTTGCCGATATGGATATTCAGTGGGAGGGTCCGCTTTATGTACCACGCGGAATATTAAATTATAGCACTTTCTCTTTATCCAAAAAATAAATATTATAAATAAATGCTCATTTTATTACGCGAAATTGAAAATGAAACAAAAATATGAGATGTCTCATTTATCGCTACGAAACACACTATTCTCGAAAATGTTCACAATCCTAATAAATTTACGAAAATGTCAATTACATACATCACTTCAAAACTAGTTACATGCATAAAGAACATGATTGTTATTAAAAAAATAACCTTCTCGTGTATCGTTAAAATAAAAATCTTACCATCATCGTTGTTAATCAAAAGGAAAGGCACCACAATCTTCTCATATATCAATTTCTGCCTCATCACTGGTGCCAGTGCTGTCTGCATTTAACGAAATTGTGAATTGTTCAACTTGTCTTTCAAGAATCCCATCAGTTTCCCTTGCCTGCTGCATAATTTTGCATCCTCATGTAATACTGGTAAATATGCTGCCTAATTGCATCCTCCTGAAATTTATCCAGCGTTGTTCTGGGGCTTCCACGGGGTCGTTCTTTTCCGGGAGTACGTAGCGCTGTCGATGGCGTATTAAAGTCAGATGGACAGTTTTCTTTTGTAACACTTTTAACAGTTTTTTTTACCCACCTTCAAAGATCACAGACTCTCTCTACAACCTTCGTAACAGGAATCAATAGCCACCTAGTCTCGTTCCTTCTCAAAATATTCACGCAGCCGATAGATAAATTATCGGGTTTGACTCTTATAAGAGCCGATTTTCTTTTTTGATTCAGATGAGCCAGTCGCCATATTAAAACAATAATTGACTTAAGATATATTGTTAATAGTGAATCACAAGATTAAAACAGCAAACAAACACACTATGTACTGCAATAAAGAGCAACTGAAGCCACGCGGTTAGCAGAAATACAGCCGACAACATCACAGCATTCTCAAAACATACTAACGGCGTCAACAGTAGTGATTGGTTGTAGCAGTCGCTCTCTCACACTCAACTATTTTCTTATTGGCAGTAGAGGGCAAGTTTCTCCCTTTCCCTTCATACAACCTAAAAGTTTGAGCTGGAGATCCAGTGGCCGGACTGTACCTAAAGATAGCTCTATAAACTCATGCGCATGCGCACTATTATTCTGTAGCACTGTGAAACTATATTGAAAGGTAAAGTACTATTTATCTGTCTCTCGTAATAAAATATACTGAAATACAGCAACACGGATTAATTATTTTTCTTCTTTCATGAGATAAAATGGTCTTTTAAGTTCTCATAGTTAACAATAATTAATATACTAGTAAAGGAAATAACATATTAACAAGTGAAGCAATTTCAAAATTGATAAGCTACCAAGGATGAATTTACAGTTCATAAGCTTTTGCAGTCATTATAGATGAACACGGTCCTGACTATATCATCTACCTTAACTTGAATTCAACAGAACTGAAACAAAGGTCTGACTACAACAATAAGGAAATGCCACAATTTAGCAATACACAACTCTTAACTATAGCAAGCGAACCCACTATGGATGTCTTGAATTAAGCAAATTACAGTGCGTGAAATGACGTCATAGTTTATAGTAAAGAGTGGTACTAACTTGAATAGCTCTATTGATGAGCTGTCTAGTGATCATCATAGTTTTCATGAACAATAGCAACTTAAAATCTTTTCAATTTAGAACTGAAATTCCCAAATCAGGGATAAAATATTGTGGTTGTGACAATTTTAAGAGAACATGTGTTATGGTATTCTGTAGAAATTAAAGTTTTCATTTATCCCATAGGATATCGTAAGAGGGAACGAAATCTCTGGTATTAATGCCAGGCATCACTAGGTGGAGAGAGAGAACACTAATCTATGAAGAACTAAGGACAGGTGAAACTCAGCTCAGGTTTTTTTGAAATTATGGCTGTTCCTGTTCTTTTAGGCCTATATCGATCTGAATCTTGCAAAATAATATATCTCACATATTCAAGCCACTGAAATTAAATTTATAAGATCCGTAAAAAAGGATGTATGCGCATGGGTGGATTCCTTAATGAATCAGTAAGAAATGGACTGGATATATTTTCAATACTCGATAAACTAGAGCACAAATATCGATGGAAAGTACATTTAGACAGAATGGAGAATACAAGATTATCCAAAACGATCAACACCTACAAATCGCATGGAAAAATAGATTTGGGACGGCCAAGCAAACGATGGACTAGAGACCGGAACAGGTCGCATTGACCTAATTCTGGAAAGGAAAAAGAACAAGAACAATAACGTGCACATAAGTCGAAATATGATCATCGTATTTAATCCTTAAATTGGCAAAACAATATTTTTTCGTGTCAGTTCTTTAAATGGGTCGGATCGTGATGTAAACAAAATCATGTAGAAACTCTATTATCATTAGTCTATAATATATAACTGTATAATTTGACAAGTGTAAGTAATTCATACTGTTGTTTTTGTATTGTTTTATAAACTACATTAAATAAACTAAACCAATGTATTTAAGGATTAAGGTGACTATGAAATAAATAAAGTAGAATTTCACCAATGATGTGGATCAGAAAGTAGCTTTTAAACACGTATTCGATCGTTAATGCTGCATTTGTATTCGACATTCCAATCAACTAAACGGTACCGAATGAGTATAATGAATTCCAGACACATGATCGTTTTTATTCAACAGTATTTCGCTTGAACATCCGGTACCAGTAAAGTGATTTCTTTATTCAGAGTGTTTCAGAATAAATATTACAGACTTCAAGGGAACATAGCAGGTAAAGTTTTGAAAAGGAACACATGTCCGGAATCATACCATTTCGGTGTAAAATAAGTTTGAAGATCGAAACACAATGGACTGATATCGCAACAAAAATTAAATTTTATAAAGTAATGGCTGTTCCTGTATTGATGTATGGATCAGAATGTTGGACGATCACTAAAATGCAAGAACAAAGATTGGAAGCAGCCGAGAAGAGATTTTTTTAAATATAGCAGTATATACTCTGTTGGATAAGAAAAGGAATGAAGATATAAGAAAGGAACTAAATATTTTCAAACTTACAGACCGAATAATTAAATATAGGAACGACTGGAAAGAATATATTGATATAATGCCAGAAGGAAGATTTCCAAAATTATTGCTAAATTATAAACCGCACGGAAGGGGAAATGTTGGACGCCCACACAGAAGATGGTCTGAACAATTTTAACAATTCTAGCTTTCATAAAACCGGAACGAGCCAACAGACTTAAATCCCTGGATGATGATGATAATGATGACATCTAGGGGTTGTACCACATTTGTAGAGTTGGAGGATGATCTTCTTTCATGAATCCTGACGGCAGCAGAAATTATTGAGCACACACCAGGTCTTGTGGGACGTGTGTATGAAAATATGCGTCGCAGGTACGCTTTGTGCAATGAACAACAGGGTCGGCATATGGAACCACACTTTTAGTACAACTCCTAGAAGCCTGTAATACTTATTCTGAAACACAATACACATTATATCAGTCCATTGTGTTTTGATCTTCAAACTTATTTTACACCATCGAAATTGCACATTTCCGGGCATAAGTTCCTTATTAAAACGTCATCTACTGAGTCCCCTATATAACCCCTAAAAGTCCATAATACTTCTGAAACACCCTGTATATTGTATTTAGCAACATTAAACTCCTGTTATGAATAGAGACAACAGTGTTTTCACGTATTCAATAAATTACAAAAGTATGTAGTAAGGTTAGTGTTATAAAAGTCCGTTACCCAGGAACTGCGTAAACAAAGCGAAATCCTCAAAAATAGAATTAATATTACTGTTTTGTTGGTTTGCGGAATATAAATTTCTTTTGTTAAATTGGACACATTAATTTTCTGATTATTTAAAAGTGTCGGACTGCAGTGGAAATAGATCACGCATAACAATAAGTGATATCTATTTGCATATTGTTATAAAATTTGACACTAATTTAAATTATTTACCGATTCATTTTTCTATTGCTTAGCCTCTTTTTTTTGGGTCTCGCGTTCAAACCCGGCCGGGGTCGATGGAATGTTAGGATGGAAAAATCCAAGGGACAAATCCTCGGAAGGAACTTCAAGTCCTGGTTCCAAGTCTCAATATTTTCGGGCTTGTAAATCCTCAAGCCTAAATTAGTGCCTCTGAGCAATATCTATAACAAGTCTTCCTTATGCAATTAATTTCTTAGTTGGTAACTAGATGTCTCAATATGGTGATGTGCTAACTATAATTTACTCACTACATTTGTAGGGAAATATGCGCATCTAAACTAGCTTGGTCAACAAACTCCTATTAGGGAATATCCATGTTCCCATGCGAAACATACGGGATAGATACATGTATATATCTATATTTCAGTTAGGGTTTTTTTTAGTTACCGTCTATATATATATATATATATATATATATATATACATTATGCTAATGATTCATCTCATTTTAAAAAAAATATATATTTTACAGCAATTTTTATTTTTTGTCAGTTGAGAGGTTTTGTCACATCTCTGAGATATATATATATATATATTGTAACGATTTGTGTTTCCGTGACTATTTAACTCAGGCCCCAAATGGGAGTCAATGACCAATCACGTTTCAATGATTTCTGTTTTACAACCAATCACAATCATGTTTCACCAAATATTTACCAATATTAAATTTACCATATTAAAGAAAGCTCCTCCTTTTTAATATTCTGAACAGGTCTGACTCTGTAAGAAATACGGCTACCAGATTGTATATATATATAGTGCATGGATGTCAACACATAGCACTTGCAGGTGTTAATATAAAAACATTTGTAGCAATTGATTATACCACCAAAAAAGAAACCACTGTTTGCACTTTCTTAAATGTATTTTTTCCCAGGTAATAATCCAGAAAAATATAATTGTCATATTTACATCATACGACATCAAAAATCAATTAATATACAATGATGATCTTGCAGAAGATTTCCGGGATGTTGGCCGTGGTCTTGAGGCCAACAGCCCGGAAATCTTCTGCAAGATCTTCATAGTAACTTCGGCCGTGAAAGCCTAAGTCAATAAATTAATATACAGTTTGATGTGTTTCATTTTTTTCTCCACCAGAGAGCATTCTTACAATATTGCGTTCCTTTGGCAATAAATAGTAGGATCTGCTTGCAGTGATAAACAAAAGAAGCAGATGAAGCGTACCAATCGTTTCTCATTTGTTTTCAAACATCACCGTTTACATTAAATATATAAATATTTAAAAATAACTATAGTTTCAAAATGATTTGTGAGCTTAATTTTATTCGTTAAATAGTCCTAACAAATGCAACTCTTGATTTACAAATTCTCTAGATAAATTCACTCCTCACTTCGTGAGTCGTGAATTTATCGATAATTTGGAAATCACTGGTGGCATTACTTAAGATAATTTTTAAATTAATTGTCACGGAATTAAATGTTTTAAAATATAGTTCTTGGGTTACCTCATAAATGATCCATCCATAGTAATTCTGCCAGAGAGCAGGTCTTTCGTTGCAACCATAGCAGTTTCATGCTATGCTTTGTAGCTTTACTAGGGAATTATAGGTGTGGTAGCTTCCCGTTGTTTTCCACTTCGGTCAAGGATGATGATGATAGTGATTAGGATGATGGTGATGGCCAGGTGATTTTCGGCGACAGTTGGGCCCTATGCGTCCTGACACTTGCCTTACAGGTGAGGAAAGACTCCGAGAAAAACCTCACCCAGGAGTCTGTCACGACCGGGAATCGAACCCTGGCCCGCTGTGTGGCAAGGCAGCACGCTACCTCGAGACCACAGCGATGGACCCAAACATGATAAGCTTCCTTATTCTCATTTTATTGCTTTGTCTGCCTTTTGAAAACCATAGCAAAGCCACAGAAGCCATCGAGATGTTGAAAATGGTTGAATAAGTAAATTGTTTACCTCTCATGACTATACTTGAAGAAATATTCTATGTTTATTGTATGTGTTCAATTAATAGTTACACAATACTCTAATATTGTATTTTAATATCAACTGATACACGAGTCTTAACAATATAAATTGATAATAATGACTATTTAACTCATATCCCAAATGGGAGTCAATGACCAATCATGTTTCAATGATTTCTGTTTTACAAACAATTACAGTCGTGTTTCACCAAATATTTATCAATATTAAATTTACCATATTAAAGAAAGCTCCTCCTTTTTAATGTTCTGAACAGGACTGACCATTATTTTGCAGTGACTAACTCTATAAGAAATACCGCTACCAGATTGTATATATACATTTGTAGCAATTTATTTATACCACCAAAAAAAGAAAGCACTGTTTGCACTTTCTTAAATGTATTTTTTCCCACGTAACAATCCAGAAAAATATAATTGTCATATTTACATCATACGACATCAGAAATGAATTAATATACAGTTTGATGTATTTCATTTTTTCTCCACTAGAGAGCATTCTTACAATATTGCGTTCCTTTGGCAATACATAGTATGAACTGGTTGCAGTGATAAACTAAAGAAGCAGATGAAGCGTACCTATCGTTTCTCATTTGTTTTCAAACATCGCCGTTTACATTAAGTATATACATATTTTAAAATAACTATAGTTAAATAATGATTTGTGAGTAAACAGCTTAATTGTATTCGTTAAATAATCCTAACAAATGCCACTCTTGATTTCCAAATTCTCTAGATAAATTGGAAATCACTCGTGACATTACTTATGACTATTTAACTCATGCCCCAAATGGGAGTCAATGACCAATCACGTTTCAATTATTTATGTTTTACAACCAATCAGAGTCGTGTTTCACTAAATATTTATCAGTGTTATAATTACCATATAAAAAGAAAGCTCCTCCTTACAATATTGCGTTCCTTTGGCAATAAATAGTATGATCTCGTTGCAGTGATAAACAAAAGAAGCAGTAGAAGCGTACCTATCGTTTCTCATTTGTTTTCAAACATCGCCGTTTACATTAAATATATAAATATTTTAAAATAACTATAGTTAAATAATGATTTGTGAGTAAACATCTTAATTTTATTCGTTAAATAGTCCTAACAAATGCCACTCTTGATTTCCAAATTCTCTAGATAAATTGGAAATCACTCGTGACATTACTTATGACTATTTAACTCATGCCCCAAATGGGAGTCAATGACCAATCACGTTTCAATTATTTCTGTTTTACAACCAATCAGAGTCGTGTTTCACTAAATATTTATCAGTGTTATAATTACCATATAAAAAGAAAGCTCCTCCTTACAATATTGCGTTCCTTTGGCAATAAATAGTATGATCTCGTTGCAGTGATAAACTAAAGAAGCAGTAGAAGCGTACCTATCGTTTCTCATTTGTTTTCAAACATCGCCGTTTACATTAAATATATAAATATTTTAAAATAACTATAGTTACATAATGATTTGTGAGTAAACATCTTAATTTTATTCGTTAAATAGTCCTAACAAATGCCACTCTTGATTTCCAAATTCTCTAGATAAATTCACTCCTCACTTCGTGAGTCGTGAATTTATCGATAATTTGGAAATCACTCGTGGCATTACTTATGATAAATAAACTTCCGCATTCACGATTTTATATATATATATATATATATATATATATATATATATATATATATTTTATGAGACGACTCTTCTCACATGTTTAACGGTGTGAATGTAGACAGTAAGTAGACAATTCTAAAGAATATTAATAAGCTTTCATATGATTTACATTATGTATGTCATTTATATTAAAATTACATATTTTTTGCACTATGTAATTAATATTGTATACTACTGATATTGTTGATGTGCATCGTAATTTAACATTCCCGCATACAATCTTGGTTGCTATGAAAACAAAAGTAATCTCAATACTTAAAAAATGACCAAAAGCTCTAGTGCGGTAAGTAAAAATATTTATTTTGAAATATTGATAGTGATACTGCAATTTGTATTAATTTCGGTTTTTAATTCATCACACGTAGCTTTCCACGCCTCCTCTAATTTTATCATCACTGCACACATTGTCTAGAACGTTCTCAATAATCAGAAATAAATCCCAAATCAAATTAGTTTTACATTTTTAACAAATATAAGATGACGACATAACCAACAATACTTATTATTTCTCCACAGCAACACATATAGCCGATTCACCTTCTGAAATCTAACATTTTTCTTCAATTATATATGTTAATATTTTAGCTAATATCTTAATTACTAAAATAAATACATGTAGTGCAAAACATAGTATGCAATACTCATGTGGTAAACACATAACGGAATCTCGAAATTTTAAAAAAGCGCCTCTTTTTTTAAAACTTTTCCTCGAAATTATTAAGTGTTTATTACACTCGTATTGCAATTTACTAACAGGATTATAATAATTAAGCCTATGCGGCTAAGTAAGCTTATGTTTGAAATCAATACCATAAAATAATTTCTTCATTCTTCATCAAATTATTGATTTTTTCTGCATTCTTAATTTTCGTTCTTATTTATCAAGAACAATATATTATTATTATTATTATTATTATTATTATTATTATTATTATTATTATTATTATTATTATTATTTCAAGCATATATTTATAGAGGACAGTATTTTCGCTAGAAAGTAAGACTATTTTATTTTGTTTGCAGACATTTTATCAACATGTGTATGTTTAATATTATTATTACTGTTAATGTATAGTTTATTTTTAAAGGGAAATAGGTCTAAATGTTAGATGTCGTTTGGTATCACTTATGACATTTTTATATTTGTCCCTATATAACTTGTAATATTGATTATCAACTTTAATAAACGGCGAATTGAGTTGTATTATTTATTTATGAGCTTCAGTTTTAATATCACGGATTAAGATACCACAATCACGTATTTAGGAAAGCTTTTCTTGGAGAAAAGGACGAGGACTTTCGGGACAAATGTACATCGGTTTGGAGTGAATTCGATAAATAATCTCCTGGAAGGTTTATACTGTGTTCCTGCATTCATATTTTCTCATCAGTATCTAAAATGTTACATTTGCACAAAAGAAGTAAAAAACTCAGGAAAATTAGACAACCTTGCCCTATATTATATATATGGTATGATAAGAAAAATAAATGCCTGGACGGGATTCGAACCCGGAAGTCTGAGTCTGTATCTCAGCGTGATATCCATTACACCACCAGGCGAATCCAATCCAAACGCTTATTTTTCTTATATATGTATCCATTATTACTAGATGTCGCGAGAACTCGGTCTTCACTGCCGTCTAGTAGCTGACTATAACAAGTAAGCAAATTAAAGAGTATATATATATATATATATATATATATATATGTGTGTGTGTGTGTGTGTGGTGTGTGTGTATGTATGTATGTATGTAAATAATAACAGACTGTTGGTAATGTTATGCAAGTAATAAATCATAACCTATATTTCAAACGATAAAATAGATGAGAGAACAACAGGCCTGGTGGTCTAGTGGTTAGGACGCTAGTTTTTATTTGTTAAAATTTCGGCGGGAGTCTAAGGATTTTTAATGCCTTAATGGGTATGACTTATGCCGGTATTCAGAAACTACGCAAAGGGCGACTTTTTCCTCCTCTCTATGACGTTAGAGAGTATTCATACAACCTGATTTATGAATACTCTCTACCTCTCTACGTCATAGAGAGGGGGGAAAATCGCCCTTTGCGTAAAGATTGGTTTCTGAATACCGGCCTTAGTTCTTACGATTAGATTAGTTAAGATGTGTTCGCGTATTAAGACCGTAACACGGCAAACTTACTTTTAGTTCATGTATTACCTTGTTTAATTTATGGAATGATTGAATTGAAACATACTGTAAGATTATATGTAGTCTGTTTTGGTATTTGTGATTCGACACATATATAATGTTCACAAACGACTGATACCACTGTTTATTTGGGCTGGGCCAAAGGCCTCGAGGAGGCTACAGCTCTCCCTTTGGTCCTATTCTACTGTTAGTTGACACACAGGCTCGGAGTCATGATGAAGTACATGAGTGTGCTCCTTTCATAGCACCTAAAGCACATATTTAAAAAAAACTGTGGGTCAGAGCACCTGAAGCACATATTTAAAAAAAACTGTGGGTTGGTAAACTAAATTAGTTTTTACCTAACATGAGAATAGGAGAAAAGTGATATGAAATAAATGAATGAATTGAGATGAAATGACATGTTGGGGGAGAAAAGAGGAGTGGAGAATTTTGGTGGGATGAAATTCGGAA
The DNA here is from genome assembly GCA_030220185.1 of Diploptera punctata. Taxonomy (NCBI): domain Eukaryota; kingdom Metazoa; phylum Arthropoda; class Insecta; order Blattodea; family Blaberidae; genus Diploptera; species Diploptera punctata. Next base: position 1,002,629 of record JASPKZ010003873.1, on the reverse strand, counting down.
AACAAAAAAAAAACCCGAAAAATCAAAATTGTAATTTGTGGTGTTTGAGATCTAAAATATTATCCTACATTATGAAATTTATCAATTTCTTTAATGTTATTTTTTTATAATATAAAAAAATAAACAAAATTTTCTAAGGATCTATTTTATTATGAATGGAAAATCCCTGTGTCAATACCTCTCTTGAACCCCAAGTTTCGAACATGAGTTCCCAGTCAGAGCAAACGCGCTCGCTGGCCACGCATCCACAGACAACTCTCGTTCCTGTAATACGCAGACGTCGAAAACGTGTCGTGTATTTGTGGTACCTAAACACAAGTCTGAAATAAGGTTTCTAAGCAACAGTTGTTCGTACAATTTTTCAAATGCGATGCAGTTAATCTTAGTAGTTAGAATGTACTTAAACAAAATTCTAATGTGTGTACTTAAATGTATGTAAGCTCTAGTCTATTTCCTGCTGTTGATACATAATTCGATACAATACAGATATATGTTTTATATTAATCAACATACATAATGTATGTAGTCTCGAGTATGTACAGTTTTGATATGACTAATCGGGTCAATTTTTCTGGTTGAGGTTTATCTGTGAATATTTCCTTCAATAAGGCGACTTTGTGGCGCATGCGGTTAGACCCCTCCCACCCACCGGTGGGATCACGAGTTCGGGTCTCGGCCAATCCATGTGGGTTTCGTGGTCGACAAATGATGATTAATGGCGTAGCTAATTGTTGAGTTATAGCCTCTCCTTTGTCTGCAGTTAATAAACCAAGTATATTTTAGTTACCTCATTTGCCCAAAGATGTCATTAGTGGCATGTGGTCAACACACCGACTCAATGAGACATGTAAGCAAGCAACTAAGGTATTACTAGGATATATTTTAGATACGTTAATTTTGCAACCCAGGGCACAAAGTCCCTCCCGGAGGACATGATCCGTCGATTTTTCCATCCTAAAAAATCCATCGATCGCGGCCTGGTTTGAACCCAGTCGACAGGCTTTCAATGTTAATGGCTTCATCGCATCTCATCCTGACCAGACCCTGTGTCGGACTCGAGTTGAGGATTATCGCACAGCTATAAGACAAATGTCGGACAATATTAAGGCCCAGATAGTTCCCCAACAACATTTATCCATCAAAATCCTTTTATTAATCCACTTTATTTGTGTAGATGAATGATACGTCTTATGTTAAAGCATTCGTGTTGTTTCGGATATTGCACCGGCATTGAGCTGATCCTTTATCCGGGGAGGCCCTCCATATCTTCTCGAACATCCTCCGGCGAATGGTGTCATTGTGAGGTTCGGGTTCCATGGCACACACAGAAAAATATTTAAAACTTAGTATTGAAATTAAGAATAATAAGAAAGCGTATATAATTGTCCAATATGCCAGATTCTTATGAGGTTCAGGGTATTTTGCGATTTCGGGCAGCGATGGTCAACGGAATTTTTCTCAACTTCATCTGATAATGTTTTCAATCTCTTGTATGACTATCATGAGTATCGATTTTCTCTGGGGTAAATGTTCAGTCGTGGGGTAGGCAGGTAATTCTGACCATCTATGCATGTGTGTGCCACATTCTAAAAATAAGAATATTCCCTTGCTCATAGTGCTGGCACCAAGCTAGATGTAACATTTCTGTTATATGTTTAATGTGTATAAAAGCATTGAACAAACGATGTTGTTATAGACAATCACATAGATGCATATATTTATAAGCCTATCTCCCAGCAACAAAATTAATTCCTTTAAATTAGTATTAACATTTTTCAAATTTATTCTGAAACTCCGCTCAAGCTTCGAACCAGAAATTATTATTTAACTTCTTTTTAATTTGTTTTAGCGAATTCCAAGGAATGAAGGTGAAAAGTGGGAATTTATAAATAATATTTAGTATACTAGCTATTGGTTTTGTATTTGTAAAAAAATATTTTTTATTTTTTTTACAGATTTTCACCGATGCTATCTAGTAGACACCTAAAATGACCTTGACCAAAACATTATACGACTTTCTCTCTCTATGTGTGTGTGTGTGTACCAAATTTAACATATAGCCATTAATTAAAAAGGTAAGGTCGAACACTAGGTGTAGGAGTTCACCTGAAACCAAAATATACAGTCTCTCTATATGTCGCAATTTTCGATGTTTCACAGCGAAACGCAGTATATGCTAGTAGAATAAATTGTCAAATGTCATGTCACTGTTGACGGACCTCCCCTATCACGCAATCCGTTCGCGCAGAGGAGTGCGAGAAGGGTGAATTCGGAAAAGACCGGGGACTAAAGGGCAAAGGGATCAAGGAAGCAGAGACCTAACAATGCACGATCGACGTCACGGCAACACCACGGTTCAAAAATAATGGAAAATTACGCATACACAGTTCAAGATCACATCATGGGGTTTCGAGTACTCAAAAGGGAACGGTTTACCATTGCAAACCGAAACTTACCTTGAAATTTCTCATAGAGAAGCGTGATGTACCATGACCGCGTCCAAAAAAATTATCTGCAATTTTAAAGTGCAAGGAACATAAATCGTAGCTGGAACCCAGCAGTGGCAGGTGTAAATCCCTGCATGAATTAAATACAGAATGAAATGAGGCAGGACGCGGCGAGAACGGCGGATATTGAGGGTTTTCCATTCTGCCAATAGAGGAGTTGTATTATTTCCGTATAATTTTAATGAGAGATTTGCTGCTTGCAGCTAAAAAAGGCAGATAGTTTTTGTACACGGCCCATATACATCACAAAGTTTCTCTGGAAGAAATTTCAAGATAGATTTCGGCATGGAGTGGTTAACAGTTCCCTGGTCAGTATATGAAATGCAGAAGAGTTACTTGTTCGAATAATTTTTTGATAACACGTATAAAGAGGCCGTTTATAGCAAAATATCCAGAAAGATTATAGGTAGGAACTTTAATAGGATAGTTATTTAATTTTGGAAAGCAACGGGAAGCTACTGCACCTATAATACCTTAGTAAAGCTGCAAAGCATAGCATGGGAATGCTATGATTGCAGTGAAAGACCTGCCCTCGGGCAGAATTACTATGGATGGTTATATAATGGACAGTTATTAGCCCTAGAGTTCCGTAATTCTAATTCTCTTAATATGCTCCAATTTCTTATTGATTAGAGACTGTTGCTTACAAATCTGATTCGTGAACCACAGGTTCATTAGCGTTATACATCTCTATAAAATTACAGCGAGACAAACCTGACTTCAAACGGAACGTATTCAACAAAAATACCTACTTAATGCAAGGTAATACTTTCAACTGTTAGTTACAATTTGAGAACTGATTTCGGAATTAAAATTGTTTCAGAGAATTCCGAACGAATGAAGCTATCGAGGTGGTTCTCATGAAACTATTTTTAAGCATTTTTGTTTTTACAATTCTTCACCAATCTCATCTAGCAACATCAAAAATACCACGACCAAAATTTACGCATATATTACAAAAGGTTTGTTTTATTTTACCTGCAGACTTAAGGCCGTACGACCTCGTATACCCCAACCAGGTCACAAAAGTTACTGTTACATTTAAATTACAATAAACGAAATTATTACAGTGTATATCTACAATTATTATTTACAACATACTTTGATTTGCTTTAGATTTAACGATTGAAACATAAAATGAATGAGATATAAAAAAGAAAAAAAAATTAATGACATAGAGTGAATTTAGTTCCGGAGAAAAATGAATTACTGAACAAGAATTGTGTAAGCGTAACTCTAGTGTCATGTGTTTGGTAACCCCTAGTATTTTCAGCGAGAGAATTCCAGGAGCTGTAGAAGTTATATATATATAATATGTGTGTGTCCGTTATGCAGCCGCAATTCGTTTCTTCGAAATCTAACTTTTCATAGGCTCCAGCAATTAATTAAAAGTAGTAATGTCGAGCTCGTTAACCAGTAATGTTGAAGTATTAGGCGTAGGAGTTTACCAGAAACTAAAATTAAAAATCACTTTAGCGGTTCCACTTTTTGTAGGTTTCACAACGAAACTCAGTTCATGCTATTTACATTAATCGTGGAAGGTATTCTCCAAAAGATAAGCCAAGCCTGACCATTATAAATAATGGTTTACCTAAAACCCGAAATTAAAAATTATCTGTACATATATGTGTGGTTTGTAGCAAGGTCTACAATAATATTTAATTAAACCTTAAACTGCCAATTTATTTTGTAATATACAATACTTTAATTTATTTAATATTTAAAAAAAACAATGGGAAATGAAACCGTAGATATTTAAATTGGTCTCATATTATTCAACAATATGCAAATGGGTAACTTAGGGTTATGTATAATTTGTTTATCGGCCGCGGTGGACTAGTGGTTATGCTTCTTGACTCTGGTCTCGAGGGTCGCGGGTTCAAACCCGGCTGGGGTCGATGGATTTTTTAGGACGGAAAAATCCTAGGAGCAAGTACTCCGGGAGGGACTTTAAGCCGTGGGTCCCGAGTCTGACGATTTTCAGGCCCGTAGAAATCCTTAAGCCTGAATGAAAAGGCCTCTAAGCAAAATTTTCCCGTCCTAGTACTACCTTGGTTTCCTAGATGTCAGTATGAGGTGGAACGCTGACCATGGACCACTCAAAATGACATCCATACGAAAACAAGTGTAACTAAATTAGTAGGGGAGAGCGCCTAAATCTCTGTAAAGGGAAAATATGGGCTTACAATAAAATAATTTGTTTTAACTGCAGTCCGACACTTTTAAATAAGCTTCCACCAGAAATTAAGTTTCTTCTAACATAACAAATGAAATTCCGTATATTATGTAAACCATCAAAATCAGTTCCTAAATTCGACTTGATGAGAAATTTGCTTAGTTTCCGCAGTTCCTGTGTGACATACTATTAATACTTCCTTTGCACCGGTATCGCGAATGTAAAATAAACCGTTCTAAAACACTGAAAGTGAGAGCTACAGTTAATTTTACTATTTTTCAATCATTTTAAAAACATATACATTCATGACTCCACACATACGAGTAATATTTTGTATTACTGTAAGATAACAGTTTAATAAATGTCATTGTTACGAGTATATACAACCGTCATTATGCCTAAACGACTTAATTAAAACTAACTGCAGAGGATGGAATAAGGCGTTCCGAAACATCTTCGGTAATATAATGAATAATAATTTTATTGAGAACGACTGATATTTCAGGTATGCATACAAATTAAAAAATTTTAACTTTGAAAGTAACTGATAGCCAATTTTTTGTATTTATATCTAATGTAAATCAAATAAATCCATAGCACCACAGATTCGAAGACCCACGTTCGAAATGGTTTCTCTCATTGGATACCAGTATACTCTTTCTGGAAGTCGTTGGACTCATTTTTTCAACGTTTACTTACAGTTTATATAAACGGATTTAACAACATTTCATATCAAGCCATTGGTCACATTTCCCCGGTCTGAGTGTAGCCCGTTCCAGACCGAGAGTCAGAGAAATCTATGGCAACCGAAAATACTGGATTGTCAATTCTTCCTCCTTTACCATTATCAAAGACATCGCGTAAATAGTAGTAGTAGGACTTTATTAGACTAAAATTAAGACAATTGCAATGCTGTTTACAAATATGGATCGCACGGGCATTGAGTGGTACGTGCTGTTGACAGTCCGTATCAATAAAATAATGTCTAGTAATAATACAAATTAAGAAAAAAGAACAACACAATAGAAACAATACAATTACATTATACATTAATTAGGTTAAGTAAAATTATTAAGTATTAATGGTTTTACACTCTGTTTACATATTTATTTATTCACGAATAAGTGTTGTTCTTATTTTCCGCGTTATGTACAGAAATTTAGAAATGTTGCCGGTAACAACTGAAGCCTCCAATATTCTAAATCGTTACATTTTTTCCTAACATATGTATTTTGTTTTCAAAGCTCCCGCACATCGGACATGTTCGCATATCGTGTTCGTCGGTAATTTTTAGAAATTTCCATGCCCCGAACCTAAATCAAGCAAGCCCTGATCTCTCTTTAAATCCTAGATTGGATACATATGATTTCCTTCCTCAGACTTTGTAAGCACAGTGAACGTTTTCCCGTACATTAGGAGGGAGTCCGATGTTTCAGGGTCTTCTTTCGAGGGTTTATAGTCTTACAAAGTATGAAACAAACTGCGAAAATGAACTAATAATGTATTAAGTGAATGAATTGTCACGTTAAATAAATGATGGAAAGTGATATTTACTTTCATTCATTTCGTCTCAATTTGGAAAAAACGCTCTCCTTTAGGAGGCTTTTTGGGCAGGGCATGTGGCACGAATAGGGAATGAAGGGCATGGAAGCTTCTTGAGAAAAACTAGAAGGAAAGCGCCCAGTTGGTAAACCAAGAATGAGGTGGGAGAATAACATTAGTCATGATTTAAGGGAAGTAGATTGTACAGAGGATGATTGGAAAATATTAGTTTAGGATGGGGATGTGTGGAGAGCTTATGCCCGCATAGCCATAACCTACGGATTCGATACTGCTATTGATTTAATTAGTGTGGAGAACTTTTAATAATATGCCTTCAATACTTCTAAAATTCACTGTGAAGCACCTTTGACTTTATGTACTAAAATATTTTTCTTCTTCTGCTTCACTTCCTGGTTTAGGCATTATTTGCCTGTTCCGTCTTCACTAATATATCTAAGACCACACTAAAATGTTAACAAAATAAAATAAGTATCTGCTATGTCAGTCGTCCTCAATTAAATTAAATTTCTGTTAAGAAAAAAATTCGTCAAGTAGCTAAAACTATGAAGGCCTTTAAAAATCATATTCTACCTTCGGCATCCCATTTGGTGCCAACTATTCAACTAAGTTTTTCAACCAGAAATTGAATTTTGTTGAGGACAACTGATACATCAGGTAGGCCTACTTATATTTACTTAGAACATTTCAGTATGTCTTCTTCGTGAAGAAATTAAATGCTATATAAATTGAGAATTAAAATAAAGTTGAATTAAAGGTGTGGTTTACAATATAAATGAGCCATGTAACTGATGTAACTCTCTTAATATGTATTTATTTACTTATCTAATAACTAGGATTGTGGCCGTAAGACCATCAACCTACAAAGAAAATAACAAAATATCATAATAACAAACAGTAAATATAATATCAAGTATGGTGGAAATCTGACATCTTCCTCCTAGCCTCCCAGTAGCGTTTTATTTCTGTGCGTGACTGCAGGCCAGAGCATGTTTAAGTTGATGTCGGTCCAGATCTATGTTGTTGTTGCATAGTACACAGGATGGTGTTTGTATTATCCAAAGACGAAAAATTGTTTTGCCAGGAACTCGTGCCCCATTGCTAGGCGGAACAATGCAACTGCGGTTCTTCAAGGGAGGTCTGGTGTCTCTAGAATTGTTTTCCTCCAGGGTTTATTAGCTTTTCTGGATGCTATTGCACTTACGTATTGTGTATTGTATAGTTATTTTATTGTTACTTTTGCAGTCTGCAATGTCATTGGTTTTTGGTAGGTAAGTGGGCTCCCTTCTTAGCCAAATAAGCAGCTTGTTTATTTCCTTATATAACTCTCTTAATATGTTATTTAGAAAATACATTTTGGAATAAAATCTTCTAGCAACAGGTTATTTTGCTCTTTTGAAAACTTGCATCAGTCCACAGTATATGAGCTTCTAATATAATAATATAATGTTCGGTTCCGATAGGCTAGTGGTTACAATGTTCCCAGCTGGTTTAATCCCTACTGCGGTCGTTTGTTTTATATTTCACGGAGTAAAATTATGAGCATGGCTTCTTACGAATGGGAAGATAAATCAGTTGTTCCCATGCTGTACATTTACTAGACGTAATAGAAACTTGCGCCTGAAATAAAAGGCCTCCGATGAAATTTGTAGCCCTTTCATACACTGTTTTGAATTGTGACGCTAATGATCTAAAATGTTGAAGAGGATCATTAAATAAAATATTAAGTGATTACCTGCTTACAATATTGAGAACGTTTCCTTAGTGAATGAAGTGTAAATAGTTCAATTTGTTTCTTCATTATAATCAATATTACTCTGTTAATGTACGATCTCAAAATATCAGCAAGTGAAATCTGATTTTGGGGACATAATTTCAAAAGCAGACGAGTCCAAATGTATACATTTGAAGCGAGGCAAAGGGTGAAACTTTGTATTACAACTTTTAGACTTGTATGAATATTTTACACATATTTATTTACACTAATAGTGCTGTGATGAAGGGGTTTTTCCTGTAAGCCACATAGGTTTTGAGTTTATGAGTTTTTATTTATGAAAACTGGACTTAAACAAAAGAAAATATTTCCTATATTTTAAGGAAAACTGCTGATTTTAAATAATACTGTGACGCATCGTAATAGCAGCGTTTGCACTTTGTGGCTGACGGCGATAGTAATGGTTTCGCATTGATGGAAATAGATTCGTGAGTCATTGACTCTCGAGTTGAAAGACTCACGGAGATGGTGGAAGCGTCTGGCCTTCCATTCGGAAGGTTTTTGTAAGCCTGTACTCTCCCTGTTGGCAACGTTCGATGCCAGAAGCTTCCATACTGGAAGTGTCTCGATAGGAAGCCTAGAAATTTCCTTCCCCGTCCTATATAACTTTTGCCAGGGTAGTGAGCGAGTGTGTTATGAAGTAATGGCAATACAGTGGGCTGTGACACCAGAAGAAACTGTGGCAAGTGAAAGCATTAGTGACTGAAGATTATTGTGTGATAGATAAACTTTGAAACAAGATCAATTATTATAGCAATTGGTGGATAAAATGTCACTGAATGTTAATAGATTTAAATAACGTTATTTATGAATTTTATGCAATTATCTGTGTGTTGTGTGAAAACAACGTTAAAAACGACCCCGGGGCTGCCAGGAACATTGCAATGGAGTTATTTACAAGCACAACATACACTAACAATTCTCTACATTCAAAATGAATGAAGACTAAGAAAATGTTACATATTGTTGATTTGTAGTTCAAAATACCGCTTTTGAATTTCACGGACGGCAGAAGGAATCCTTATATGCCAACAAGAGTCATGTGCAGCCAGAAAATTATCTCTCCGGACGTGCTTTCTGGATAAATTAGTATGCAGAACACAGATTCTAGAGCAATCGCTGTTTCGGACTTTCTATGCGAGAGAATTCGAGGTTGATGCCCAGAAAGTTTCTACCCTTACATATATAAGATACAAGGGTCGGACTACTCAGTCATATCCAGAGTGTGGACGAGTAAATGTAACCTAAGTGTGAAATCAGGATTATGATCTAAGTGAAACCGTCAGCGAATATAAATAATTGGGCAATCAAATAAATTGGGAAAGAGTAAACTTTATTAGCAGCAAATTATTTCTGAAATATCAATGAATTGTGAAAAAATATAGCAAATTTGGAACTTTTGCGTAAACATCTGTGGAATTATTTTAAATCCCATTTGAATACTAAGCGACGGCCATCCGTTAAGCTATATTACTAATCTGAAAATTTAAAAATAACTTAGTTGTACGGTAGATGGTTTACGTCGCTACAAGAATCGAGTAGGTACGGAGATTGGAATGTAAATAATTTTCAATAACCTCTAACCATATAATTTTGGAATAATATCGTTATAGTTTGAAATTCACCTCTAATTATCGGTATATCAATAACAGGCTAGGAGAAGGAATGTGTGGTATTACATCCAGCGAAGTCTCTCTAAAATGAACTTCTACGTTCCTTTTTATGTTATTTTTTCGATGGTCAATACTAGTTCTACTATTTCTTTAAAAAACTAGCATTCACACTTAACGATTTTATTTATTTAACTTGGCGAAACAATAAATTCTCCTATCAGATATTTAAAATTTAAAAGTTTCGGACCGGAATGAAAACAAACTCATATAAAACTCATCATCTTCATAGTGCATTCACGAATTTAGACCATTTGTTGACCTGTTTCGGCCTGAAGAGAAACACCATCCCAAAGCCTTTTGAGTGGACATCCTGGTCTTCTTTCTGCAGGTTGATAGCCTAACATTTGTTTCGGTATCCTGTGAACTTCCATTCGATGAACATGTTGTAAAATTGTAAGTTGTACATTATTGAGTAATTTAACATGACTATAATTATTTTCTACTCGTTTGTTTTCTATAATTTTATAAACAATATTTGATTAATTAAATCAATGTCTTACATAGTCAATTTAAGAATGAAATAACACGCATTATGATCATTACACACTGATTATAAATTACAGTGGTATGGCAATTACATAAATCAAAGTCTGTTTGTGTGTGTGTGTGTGTGTGTTACAACAGGATTAATAGGGGATTCTGTTGTTTCCATAGATTAATGGTAAAGACGGGATATAGTGGGCGCCAGGAATTCCTTTTCATGACACATGTTCTGCGTATCATAGTCCAACACACGTAACTGTTCTTATCACATCTGGCTTCCCATTTCGTTTCGGATGAACTCCTACACATAACGGTCCGATTTTGCAGGTTAACGAACTGTAGTTAATTGCAATTTTTAGGCTGTAGCTGTAGGGATGGTAACTTAAAATGTTCCTATAATATATGTGTAACTATTATAATTTTTATAAAGGTTCCGGTTGGCCTCAAATTTCTTCAAAAGTTTTATCTTTAAGGGGGGTAGAATTTAAGTTGGAATATATCTAACTTGCTATTGTCAATAAATATTTTAAGTAATTGCAATGTATCAAGTTTCGTTTCGATAAGACAAAAAATGCAGCAACTAGAGCTAAATCTTCTCATGAGAACAACCTTAAAGGTTTCATTCCTTTGGAATTCACTAAAAAGAACTAGATTTTGATACATTACATACATTAAATTTTCGAAAAATGTATTACGTGTATCAGATTTTCATTCCGTGGAAATTAACAATTTAATTGGCAAATGAATCCTATAGGATACATCAACGGTTTGATTTATTTAGGTTTATTAATGAAACAGAAGTAAACGGAAGAGTAGTAATAACTTATATGTGTGCCGAATTACGCAAATAACATAAGAACAGTTATGCATGATGTATTCACGTAGATTTTCACGGCCGGAGTTGCTATGATGATACTGATGAAGATTTTCGGGCTATAGGCCGTGGTCGTGAGGCTTGTAGTTCCCCGACGTTTCGCCAGAGACTGCGTCTGGCATCCTCAAGGGTTGTCTTGAGACTGGCATTTCGGTCCACTGGTCTGTCCTATTTATACATTCACCGCGATGTGTTCGTAAGTTACATCTGCCTTCTGATTGGTCAGCATTAGGGACTTCCATTGCTCTAATGAGATTGCTGTTAGCTGGTCTAGTCTTCACATACCAATTGCTACTACTAACGAAATTAAGAAAATCATCAAATTTCTAAATAATTATAAAGCCCCAGGACAAGACAGACTAACTACAATTTCACTTAAACAACTTCCTAGGAAAGGTCTAGTACATTTGACTAAAATTCTAAATACTGCACTAAAATTACACTATTTCCCAGTCCCTTTCAAACAAGCTCACATCACTACCATTCTCAAATCCGGTAAAAATCCACTATTTCCTCAAAACTACAAACCAATTAGCTTACTTGATCATATAGGTAAAATACTAGAAAGACTAATACTTAAAAGACTACAACCATACGTAATTCAAATACTACCTTTGACTCAATTTGCTTTCAGATCTGAACACTCAACTACACTACAACTGACTAGACTCATGGACGACATCACGACTAGATTTTTTACAAAGAAAATACACAACTGCTGTCTTTTTTTACATATAAAAAGCTTTTGACTCCGTTTGGCACACAGGTCTAATTTCTAAATTAATACAGTATAAAAATTCCAGACAGCTACATTAAACTAATTCATTCCTTCTTAAACAAACGTACATTTAGAATCATTTGTAACAGACAGAAATCAAATTGGCACCCAATCAAAGCTGGTGTTTCCCAAAGATCTGTACTGGCACCTACACTATGCAACATTTACACAGCAGACCTCCCAACTTTATTACACACCAAAATAGCACAGTATGCAGACGACACAGCTATATACTGTACACAAAATGACATTCATCATACTATTAGAAAAATTCAAACACACATAAACAAGATCAGCAACTGGTTCTCCAAATGGAGAATCAGACTAAATGCTGAGAAAACACATGCAATTGTATTCAGAAGAAGAAGACCAAATCCAAATCCACTATATATAAAGAACATAAACGTAGAATACAAAGATTCAGTAAAATATTTAGGAAACATTTTAGACAAAATACTAACATTCAATCAACACATCAAACAACTTAAAACTAAAGCATTAACTAGAATATCTCACATCTTCCCTATACTTACATCACACACATTCACAATAAAACATAAAACAAACCTATACAAAGCACTCATCAGACCACTAATGACATACGCCAGTCCAGCCTGGGGACACGCAGCTGGTACACACACCAAAAATCTCCAAATTGTTCAGAATAAAGCCTTAAGAATTATATTACACACAGATTGTCGAACCCAGATTTCTCTACTACATGACATTACAGAATTATCTTACATAATAGACCACATTAAACACCTAGCATGCAAACAGAAAGACACATTTGAAACACATAACAACAGACTAATACAAGCCATAGGAAATACACATGTTCACACTAAACTACACTACAGAACACCTATGCACATTACACTTTAATAGTACAACCCACTAAAGCATACTCTAAGACTTTAAGACCGGGATACATAAGCTTCTTACTCGTGATTTAGAATTTCTCGTCGTAAACAAATTAACACATAAACAAGAAAATAATTTATATACATGTACAAGAAATATGCAGAGAGAGAATCACTCTCTTTTGCTAAAAATATCAATTACAAAACACTTCATTACAAGTAATATAAATATTGGGTTAAGACCTATAAAAATCGGTCGATACCATACATTTAACACATAAATTATTTGCAAGTGCGACTGTACGTTGTGTCTGCCTTCTGATTGGTCAGCGGTAGGGACTTCTATTGTCCGAATGAGATTGCCGTCTGATAGTCTAGTCGACTGTACTTGTAGAGGTTTACATTTTACGTTACTTAGATCAGGTATCCATACTTTGTTGACTTTAATTGATTCTTCTTTTCTATTGAAACTGTTTTTATGTTTGGATATTTCGATGGTTTCTCGTTGTAGATGGGTGAAATAGTGTGTGCAGTTAGATAATATGTCTGTATTCTGATATTGTACTCTGTGGCCATCAAGTAAAGAGTGTTCTGCTATTGCTGACTTATCCATTTGTTTAAGGCGACTGTATCTCTCATGCTCCTTAAGTCTGGTTGCGATGCTGCGTTTAGTGGTGCCTATATACACTTTTCCACAACTGCATGGTATCCTGTATATGCCGGCTGTCTTATGAGGATGGAGTTGATCCTTTATAGGTCTGAGAAAGTTTCTAGATTTTCTTGGTAGGCCTGTATAGTGTCTTTATGTCTTCTTTCTTTAATAGTTTTCCAATGCGGCCCGCTACATTCTTAATGAACAGTAAAGATGCCCTGGTTGAAGTTTTTTCCTCTGATTCCATTCAGCTGTTGCTGTTGTATCGTATGGGATGATTGGCTCGGTTGATTTATTTCCTGGTGTATCCATTGGCTGTGAATACCGTCTGGAGGTGTTGAAGTTCCGTTGTTAATAAATCCGGATGACAAAGTTTTTTGGCTTGGCATGTCAATGTTTTGATGATTCCAAATTTTTGTTTAGGGTGATGATTCGAGGTTTTATGAAGATACCTGTCCGTGCGGGTAGGTTTTCTGTAGATAGTGTGATAACTGTTGCTGTCTTCTTCCCTTTTGATCAGGATGTCTAGGAATGCTATGCTATTATCTGTTTCTTTTTCTATGGTGAATTGTATACTGGAGTTATGTTGTTGATGTGTGTCAGAAATTCGTCTAATTTCTCTTCTCCGTGTTTGGTTCCAGATTACAAAGGTGTCGTCTATATAGCCAAGCCATATCTTGGGTTTAGAGGTGTCGTATCTAAGCATGTTTGCTCAAAGTTTTCCATGAAGAAGTACTGGGCTCAAGGGACTGCCCATAGTTACTCCATCTGTTTGCTCGTAGAAGTCGTTTTTGAATAGAAAATAGCTGGTGGTTAAGCAGAGTTCGAAAAGTTTGTGATGTCTTGAGGAAACTTGGCAGCAATGAGGTGAATTGGAACTTTGGTGAATAGTGAGATCACGTCGAAACTCACCATTATATCTTCCGGTTGCAATGTTATCTCTTTTAGTTTTTCTAAGAAGTGCATTGAGTCTTTGACATAAGTGTCACTGTTGTTAGTATGTGGTTTCAATAAAGTAGAGAGATATCTAGCCAGGTTGTAGGTAGGTGATCCTATTTGGCTGAGGATCGGTCTTAAAGGTGTATTTTCCTTATGAATTTTGGACAATCCGTATAGTCTTGGTGGCTGGGATTCGTTCTTCTGAAGTTCTTTCTTCACGTTGTCGGGAAGCGAGGAGGCACTTCTTAGAAAAACTAAAAGAGATAACATTGCAACGGGAAGATATAATGGTTAGTTTCGACGTGATCTCACTATTCACCAAAGTTCCAATAAATGAGATTATTCACCTCATTGCTGCCAAGTTTCCTCAATACATCACAAAACTTTTCGAACTCTGCTTAACCACCAGCTATTTTCTATTCAAAAACGACTTCTACGAGCAAACAGATGGAGTAACTATGGGCAGTCCCTTGAGCCCAGTACTTCTTCATGGAAAACTTTGAGCAAACATGCTTAGATACGACACCTCTCAAACCCAAGATATGGCTTGGCTATATAGACGACACCTTTGTAATCTGGAACCAAACACGGAGAAGAGAAATTAGACGAATTTCTGACACACATCAACAACATAACTCCAGTATACAATTCACCATAGAAAAAGAAACAGATAATAGCATAGCATTCCTAGACATCCTGATCAAAAGGGAAGAAGACAGCAACAGTTATCACACTATCTACAGAAAACCTACCCGCACGGACAGGTATCTTCATAAAACCTCGAATCATCACCCTAAACAAAAATTTGGAATCATCAAAACATTGACATGCCAAGCCAAAAAACTTTGTCATCCGGATTTATTAACAACGGAACTTCAACACCTCCAGACGGTATTCACAGCTAATGGATACACCAGGAAATAAATCAACCGAGCCAATCATCCCATACGATACAACAGCAACAGCTGAATGGAATCAGAGGAAAAAACTTCAACCAGGGCATCTTTACTGTTCATTAAGAATGTAGCGGGCCGCATTGGAAAACTATTAAAGAAAGAAGACATAAAGACACTATACAGGCCTACCAAGAAAATCTAGAACTTTCTCAGACCTATAAAGGATCAACTCCATCCTCATAAGACAGCCGGCATATACAGGATACCATGCAGTTGTGGAAAAGTGTATATAGGCACCACTAAACGCAGCATCGCAACCAGACTTAAGGAGCATGAGAGATACAGTCGCCTTAAACAAATGGATAAGTCAGCAATAGCAGAACACTCTTTACTTGATGGCCACAGAGTACAATATCAGAATACAGACATATTATCTAACTGCACACACTATTTCACCCATCTACAACGAGAAACCATCGAAATATCCAAACATAAAAACAGTTTCAATAGAAAAGAAGAATCAATTAAAGTCAACAAAGTATGGATACCTGATCTAAGTAACGTAAAATGTAAACCTCTACAAGTACAGTCGACTAGACTATCAGACGGCAATCTCATTCGGACAATAGAAGTCCCTACCGCTGACCAATCAGAAGGCAGATACAACGTACAGTCGACTAGACCAGCTAACAGCAATCTCATTAGACACTGGAAGTCCCAAACGCTGACCAATCAGAAGGCAGATGTAACTTACGAACACATCGCTGTGAATGTATAAATAGGACAGATAGTGGACCGAAATGCCTGTCTCAAGCAACCCTTGAAAATGCCAGACGCAGTCTCTGGCGAAACGTCGGGGAACTACAAGCCTCACGACCACGGTCTACAGCCCGAAAATCTTCATCAAGATCATCATAGTTATGCATTTTTTTAGTGCGGTTCGCCACATTTAAATAAGTGACACGAGAAATAAGTGTTTTGACATTACAGGGTTAACATGTAATTGTCATTTTGTGTTTGTAAAAAAATTAACAGAGTATCTGATTGTGACACTTTGTGACTTATATAAATTATTACAAAATCTTTTGTTATATTCTGACGTCACATATGTCATTTAAACTGCGATATATTTAAATATTTAATGAAATGAATTGTATCTTTGAAAATTTACTATAAAATGCAATTCTTTCTACATATTTTACCCTCCTTTATTTATGGAACTTGCATCCATGTGGCGGCCTTCGAACTGATATTTTTATGTAGGGAGCGAACAATTAGAATAACTCCTAGAGAGTGTGTAGTAACTGGATTTTGGTGAGCAGAATGCCAATACTACCGCTGCGCTTCGACGAAGTCAACAAAGGACTTCACAAAGAGCACATCGAAGAGTCAAAGTCGTAGATAGAGACTCCATTTGACACGAAGGGTCTTTGGTGAGCCGAATGCCAATACCACCGCTGCGCTGCGCCGAAGTCAACAAAGGACTTCACAAAGAGCACATCCAAGAGTGAAGGTCGTAGAGACTCCATTTGCACGAAGGGTCTTTGATGAGCATAATGCCAATACCACCGCTGCTCTGCGCCGATGTCAATAAAGGACTTCACAAAGAGCACATGCCAAGAGTCAAGGTCGTAGATAGAGACTCCATTTGACACGAAGGATCTTTGTTGAGCATAATGCCAATACTACCGCTGCGCTGCGCCGATGTCAACAAAGGACTTCACAAAGAGCACATCCAAGAGTCAAGGTCATAGATAGAGACTTCATTTGACACGAAGGGTCTTTGATGAGTATAATGCCAATACCACCGCTGTGCTGCGCCGAAGTCAAAAAAAGGACTTCACAAAGAGCACATGCCAAGAGTCAAGGTCGTAGATAGAGACTCTATTTGACACGAAGGGTCTTTGGTGAGGAGAATGCCAATACCACCGCTGCGCTGCGACGAAGTCAACAAAGGACTTCACAAAGAGCACATGCCAAGAGTCAAGGTCATAGATAGAGACTCCATTTGATACGAAGGGTCTTTGGTGAGCAGAATGCCAATACCACCGCTGCGCTGCGCCGAAGTCAATAAAGGACTTCACAAAGAGCACATCCAAGAGTGAAGGTCGTAGAGACTCCATTTGGCACGAAGGGTCTTTGATGAGCAGAATGACAATACCACCGCTGCTCTGCGCCGATGTCAACAAAGGACTTCACAAAGAGCACATGCCCAGAGTCAAAGTCGTAGATAAAGACTCCATTTGAAAAGAAGGGTCTATGGTGAGCAGAATGCCAATACCACCGCTGCGCTGCGACGAAGTCAACAAAGGACTTCACAAAGAGCTCATGCCAAGAGTCAAGGTCATAGATAGAGACTCCATTTGACACGAAGGGTCTTTGGTGAGCAGAATGCCAATACCACCGCTGCGCTGCGCCGAAGTCAACAAAGGACTTCACAAAGAGCACATCCAAGAGTCAAGGTCGTAGATAGATACTCCATTTGACACGAAGGGTCTTTGTTGAGCATAATGCCAATACCACCGCTGCGCTGCGCCGAAGTAAAAAAAAGCCTTCACAAAGAGCACATGCCAAGAGTCAAGGTCGTATATAGAGACACCATGTGACACGAAGGGTCTTTGGTGAGCAGAATGCCAATACCACCGCTGCGCTGCGACGAAATCAACAAAGGACTTCACAAAGAGCACATGCCAAGAGTCAAGGTCGTAGATAGAGACTCCGTTTGACACGAATGTATTTGGTGATTAGAATGCCAATACCACCGCTGCGCTGCGACGAAATCAACAAATTACTTCACAAAGAGCACATGCCAAGAGTCAAGGTCGTAGATAGAGACTCCATTTGACACGAAGGGTCGTTGTTGAGCATAATGCCAATACCACCGCTGCGCTGCGCCGAAGTAAAAAAAAGCCTTCACAAAGAGCACATGCCAAGAGTCAAGGTCGTATATAGAGACACCATTTGACACGAAGGGTCTTTGGTGAGCAGAATGCCAATACCACCGCTGCGCTGCGACGAAATCAACAAAGGACTTCACAAAGAGCACATGCCAAGGGTCAAGGTCGTAGATAGAGACTCTGTTTAACACGAAGGTCTTTGGTGAGCAGAATGCCAATACCACCGCTGCGCTGCGACGAAATCAACAAATTACTTCACAAAGAACACATGCCAAGAGTCAAGGTCGTAGATAGAGACTCCATTTGACACGAAGGTCTTTGTGAGGAGAATGCCAATACCACCTCTGCGCTGCGACGAAGTCAACAAAGGACTTCACAAAGAGCACATCCAAGAGTCAAGGTCGTAGATAGAGACTCCATTTGACACGAAGGGTCTTTTGGTAGCAGAATGCCAATACCACCGCAGCGCTGCGCCGAAGTCAATAAAGGACTTCACAAAGAGCACATCCAAGAGTGAAGGTCGTAGAGACTTCATTTGGCACGAAGGTTCTTTGATGAGCAGAATGACAATACCACCGCTGTTCTGCGCCGATGTCAACAAAGGACTTCACAAAGAGCACATGCCAAGAGTCAAAAATCGTAGATAGAGACTCCATTTGACACGAAGGGTCTATGGTGAGCAGAATGCCAATACCACCGCTGCGCTGCGACGAAGTCAACAAAGGACTTCACAAAAAGCACATGCCAAGAGTCAGCGTCATAGATAGAGACTCCATTTGACACGAAGGGTCTTTGGTGAGCAGAATGCCAATACCACCGCTGCGCTTCGCCGAAGTCAATAAAGGACTTCACAAAGAGCACATCCAAGAGCGAAGGTCGTAGTGACTCCATTTGGCACGAAGGGTCTTTGATGAGCAGAATGACAATACCACCGCTGCTCTGCGCCGATGTCAACAAAGGACTTCACAAAGAGCACATGCCAAGCGTCAAAGTCGTAGATAGAGACTCCATTTGACACGAAGGGTCTTTGGTGAGCAGAATGCCAATACCACCGCTGCTCTGCGCCGATGTCAACAAAGGACTTCACAAAGAGCACATGCCAAGAGTCAAAGTCGTAGATAGAGACTCCATTTGACACGAAGAGTCATTGGTGAGGAGAATGCCAGTACCACCGCTGCGCTGCGCTGAAGTCAACAAAGGACTTCACAAAGAGCACATCCAAGAGTCAAGGTCGTAGATAGATACTCCATTTGACACGAAGTGTCTTTGTTGAGCATAATGCCAATACCACCGCTGCGCTGCGCCGAAGTAAAAAAAAAAGCCTTCACAAAGAGCACATGCCAAGAGTCAAGGTCGTATATAGAGACACCATGTGACACGAAGGGTCTTTGGTGAGCAGAATGCCAATACCACCGCTGCGCTGCGACGAAATCAACAAAGGACTTCACAAAGAGCACATGCCAAGAGTCAAGGTCGTAGATAGAGACTCCATTTGACACGAAGGGTCTTTTGGGAGCAGAATGCCAATACCACCGCTGCGCTGCGCCGAAGTCAACAAAGGACTTCACAAAGAGACTCCATTTGACCCGAAATGAGGACAGAATATACATTTATATAAATTAGTTGAATATAATATTTATCTATCTATATAGTATATACCCCATACTCTTTTGAGGGAGGAAACGATATTACGACTATTTAAGAATGATGTTCTTATGAAAATGTTTGGACCAAAGAGAGAGATTGACAGGTGAATGGAGACAACTACATAACAGAGAGCTACATGGTCTTTGTAGGAAGCCATGTGTAAAAAGAAGAGTTAAGTCTGGTAGACTGCGATGGGTAGGACATGTAGGACGAATGGGTAATAAAAGAGGTACGTGGAAGCTTCTTGCAGGAAACCAAAGGGAAGCCGCCCACTTTGTAGACTAAGAATGAGGTAGGAGAATAAATTTTACTATGATTTGAGGGAGGTAGATTATACAGGATATGATTGATAAACATTAGATCAGGATAGGATTGTGTGGAGAGCTTACGTCCGCGCGGCCATGAACGGATTCGATAGTGGCAGGGAGTTAGTCACCCAGTTACGAGTAGGAGTATATACCCCATATTTTCTCGTGTGGAGATTAGGATGTCTCCTAGTGAGAGTGTTTTAACCATAGTAATTTTTTTAGTTACGATTATTCAGCGAGTGATATGGGTTCAGCATATCGTCTCAGTGAGACATCTAGTGATTAACTAAGGTAATATAGTATTTATTAAAGTTTTATTTTCGCCAGAGTTTCTACAAAAGTAAAAAATGTAATAGCATTTACTAATACGTTATACAAAAAAGTAACATTAGAATAGTTGAAAAAAAAATCACTCTGTGTATCCTCAAACTCTATTCACGGCATGTTCGATAATATAAAGTTGCTGATGGTGTAGTTTGTTTCAGGAAACACTTCAGTGTAACAGTTGCTACGGCGCAAAAGATAAAAACACATTTATTATCTACCTGGCTAGTTTGGTGTGTGAATATAGTGTTATCTTCACCAGCTAGTAGTTTGCAATGTTTAAATACATGAAGTGTAATTAAAAATAATATACCGAGTGATAGAGAAACATTTATCATTCTTAATAGTCATTTAAGAATCGCTGGCATTAACGATTGCGGTAGGGATGAAGCTATTGAGATTGTTCCCATGAATATATTTTTGAAAATTATTTACAGATTTTGAATGTTTGCATATCTTTCTGTGCTTTAAGTTTTATTTTCCTTCTCCACTCGTCCCTATCCATCCACTCCATATTTTCCATTACTCTTATTCTTATTCCACTTCTTATTTCTTACATCCATGCGTTTCGAGATCTTCCTTTCTTTCTTATTCCAGATGGAAAAATTGTATATAGACACATACATACACTGTATGACCGTTAAAGCTGTGGTGCACGTAATATTTTAATACCGAAACCAAACTTGGCATAACTAAGTAACTCACTGGCACTATCGAACCCATAGCTTCATGGCCGCGCGGACATTAGCTCTCCATACATCGCTATCCTGTGCCAATGCTTTCCAATCATCTCCTGTATAATCTATTCCCTCAAATCGTAGTTAATGTTATTCGCCCACTAGTACTACATGGTCTAGCAACTTGACGTTTTCCCTCTGGTTTTCCTACAAGACGCTTTCATGCACTCTTTCATTCCTCATTCGTGCCACATGTCCTGCCCAACGCAGTCTACGAGACTTAACTGTTCTCATTATTTTTGGCTTCCTGTGAAGACCATGTAGTTCACTGTTATGAGGTCTTCTCCATTCACATGTCTTTTCATCTCTCTTTGATCCAAATTTTTCCTAAGAACTTTATTCTCAAATACTCGTAATCTCTTTTCCTCCCTGAAAGTAAGAGTCCATGTTTCGCAACCATATAATGTTTATAGTACAATAAGAGATTTATGTATTTTCAGTTTAACGTTTATTGAAACGAGTTGGGACGTCAAAAGTCTCTGTAATACGGTACATAATTACACACATCTCAAGAATTGAGCCTATACTTAACTTCTTTGTGCATCTCATACCTATTTGTGATTATTGTTCCTAGTTATTTAAATTCATCCACTTTCTCAAAATTTCCCTCATTTGTCGTTAGCCATTTCCATTATATAATGTATTTTTATGTGCGACCATATATTTAGTTTTATTGACATTTCCTTCCAGTCCCAATTTCTTAGCGTTACTCAGTAATGTGTGCGTGTTGGCCTTTAGTATCTCCTCACAATCGCCCAATCATCAGCATAAACTAACAGCTTATTAATGCCATTGAGTTACAGGCCTTCTTCATCCTGTTAAGTTTTAATGGCACGCTCTAGTACAAAATGAAATACTACAGAAGATAATGCATCTCCTTGCTTCAACCAATTGTGGATTTCAAAAATATCCGAAAACTCTTTGCCTACACGAACCCTACTCTTTGTGCCATTTACATACATTCGTATAAGTCTAACTAACATTTTAGGAATTCCGAACTCTAGCAGGATACTACATAACTTCTCCCTCTTAAATTAATAGTATGCCTTTTCGAAGTCTACATATAGTTGATGTACAGTACCATTATATTCCCATTTCTTTTCTAAAATCTGTCTTAAGCTAAAAATCTGATCTGTTTTAGAAATGTTTCTTCTAAATCCACATTGATGATCTCCTAAAATGTCATCAATATATTGAGTAAGTCTTACTTACTTACTTACTTACTTACTCACTGGCACTATCGAACCCGTAGGTTCATGGCCGCGCGGACATAAGCTCTCCATACATCCCTATCCTGAGCTAATGCTTTCCAATCATTTCCTGTATAGTCTACTTCCCTCAAATCATAGTTAATGTTGTTCTCCCACCTTTGGCATGGGTTCCCTGAAGTAGTCCCCGCCCGGAGAACCGAATGGGGGACTATTTGACCTCCGGAAAATTTTACCCCAGTAGAACCCATGTCCGCATTTCTTGACGGTTGTATTTTTACGGTGAAAGATCGTCACTCTTTCGACCAAGGTACTTATTTCGTCTGGCTTATCACCTTCGACCAGTCCGGCATGGGTAACCCTATCGGCAGCAATGCTACCGCCGGCATAGCTCTCAGGATCATTTAAGCACACAAGCCACTCCACCACGACAAGGTAAAGATACCATGGAGGAATTGAGTAAGTCTACTTACTAATATATTTGTTGGAATTTTGTACGAATATGAGATGCCCTTATAGTTGTTGCAATTAGTTTTATCTCCGTTCCTATAAATTGGTACTATGATCGATTCTTTCCACCCATCAGGAAGAGCGTCTTTATCCCAAATCATATTAAGCAATTGGCTTAACTTCTCCATCAATTTTTCTGCCCTGATTTTATCTGTTCTGCTGGGATCTCATCTGAACCTGATGCTTTATACAGCTTCAAATTTTCTATAGCCATTTCAACCTCTAATGCGCTTGTTTCTGCGATTGGCAATTCTGCTGTCGGAAAATTATCCTCTTCATTATCCTGTTCTGTATGTACATTTAATAGCTGATTAATGTAACTTTTCCATCTATTTAATATACTCCTGGAATCTGCAATCATATCCCCTTTTCATTCCTAATTATGTTTGTTCAAACTTGAAAAACCTTTCTTCTCTATCCTAATTCTCTGCTATAATTCTCTAATGTTCCTATATTTTGCATTCATTTCAAGATCATTAATCTTCTCTCTCAAATATTCCCTATTTCTACTCTTTAGTAACCTGGTGGTTTCCCATATAATATTACCCAATTGCTCTAAATTTACCTCATTATACTCGGGTAATCATTTCATTTTTGCTAGCTTTCCTTTCTTTACAATTTCAGCACATTCCTTTTTTTTTATTAAGTACCAAACTTGGCATGTAGAAATTAATAAAGAAAGTCGAGTTTAACTAGCAAATTCGGATTTTTAGCTGTAGGAGTTCACTTGAAACGAAAATTTATAAATCGCTTTAGCGATTCCAATGTTAGATGTTACACGAGGAAATTCAGTTGGTTTATAGATATAAAAATAAACTCAAGAAGTTTTAATAATAATAATAATAATAATAATAATAACAAAAAACACCGAACTCCGTCCTCTAGAATTTGGAATTTACCTGAAACCCAAAATTAAAAAACCGCTCACGCAGCCGCGATGTTTGCTTGGTGTCAATGTATCTGTATATGATATAATTTAATTAATCATTAAATTGACAATATATCCCACGTTTCTTCGGTTTAATAAAAAATATATATATATATATATATATATATATATATATATATATTCCGTTAACCAGCAAAATGGGACCATAACTTCGACTTATTAGGAATTCGCTTCGTTTTTGCAGTTCCTCCATGTAGGACTGTAAATGTTTTTAGTGTTTTATTTTATTTAGCAGAGTTCTCAATGTTTTACATTTTACTGATTCATATTAATTTACTGTCATTCTCCCCCTTATCTTTCTCATTCTAAACTCTCTCTCTCTCTACATATATATATATATATATATATATATATAAGTGAAGTGATCCCACAACAGGCCTGGAGGCCCTTGGGGTAGTAGGAGGTTAAGGCTCCCACTTTTTCTAGACAATCGGCACTTTATGTCAGCCGGGTTGTCAGCCCTGCGTGACGGCCGCCTTTACCCCCAGAACAAGCGTCTGGTACTCATTTCCGTTAGAGGCTGAGTCGACCCCAGGGCCATGGTGCCGCCAGAGGGTTTGGGTCAGTTTAAAAACCTGACCCCAACGGGACTTCAACCCTCGACCCTCCGGCTTGTAGCTCAATGCCTTAACCACTACGCTACGGCGTGCCCCATACATATATATATATATATATATATATAGCATGAAAATGCTATGATTGTGGTGAAAGACCTGCCTTCGGACAGAATTACTATAGATGGATATATATATATATATATATATATATTCACCGCAATCATTGCATTTTCATGCTGTGCCTTGCAGATTTTCTGGGGAATTACAGGTGTTGTAGCTTACCGTTGCTTTTCACACTGGTGAAGGGTGATGATGATAATGATAAGGATGATGATGGCCGGAGATTTTCGGGGACCGTTGGGCCCTACGCTTCCTGACATTTGTCTTACAGGCATGGAAAAACCTCGAAAAAATCCTCACCTAGTAGCCTGTCCCGACCGGGTATCGAACCCGGGCCCACCGCGTGACAAGGCAGCACACCACCTCGATACTACAGAGGAATTTATCTTTATTATGTTCCTTCTTATTATTTTCATATTTTATCTTATATTTCTATCCGTTTTTTTCCTCCTTTGTCAAAAATATATTTCTATCTAACACTATTTATCGTTTTTTAAAACTAATGTTAAAAACAATTATTTTCATATCGGGACTTTATTGGGGTTATTCTTAGTTGTGTCGCTTCATGAGGTTCGATGTTGTCTCGTCCCAGAGACACCTGGTGGGCAGATCGAAGTGCTTAATCAATGCCACGATATCCGATGTGATGAACGGACACTTTAATTTTAGTGAGATACACTCTCAACTGAATATCACATAACGTGGACTGTTGAATTCGTTGAAAATACTGTTACATTTATCTGTAAGTTGCCCTGCAAATTAGAAAACAGCTGAAAAGTATGAACTAGTATTATGGGGGAACCGTGCTCACATCCAAAAAGTGTTTTTGTTATGGAAATAATCACTAGCTAATAGCCGATATACATATTAGAGCTTCATTCAGGCCCTCATTAGAAGAGCATTAATAATAACTATTTTTATAAATTGTACATATTAACGGTATTGATGTAAAAAAACTGAATATAGGATCTGCCAATAAGAAGTTATTTTATACATTCAAATTGTGCAAGACAACACGAATCTTCTTCAATGAAGTGTAACTAAAATCAAACAATATTTATAACTCAAATCTTACTTCATAACTGACTCATTGGCGATATCAAAATCTGGGATTAATGGCCTCGTGGACACAAATTGTCGAAAATTTCCTATCCTCTGTAATTTTTTGTTTACCATCACCCCTGATATAATTTACCTTCCTAAATTATGGTTAATATAGTTCTCCCACTTAATTCTTGGCGTTTCTCCTATCTAAAACCCGAAATACGTTCATCAGTCATGTTTATAAATTGAGTAAATAGGTTTTTGAATAATCGTTATATACATAGTGCGATTTTTTCAAACATTTACCAAACTTGAATCTTTGTTTTAAGTCAAACGCATATATTTTGCTCCACGACTGTATAATAATAATAATAATATTAATAATAATAATAATAATAATAATAATAATGTCAATATTAATAACATAATAATTCTGTGGCCTCGAGGTAGCGTGCTGCCTTCACGAAGCGGGCTCGTGTTCGATTGCCGGTCGGGACAGGCTCCTGGGTGAAGTTTTTTCGGGGCTTTTCCTCACCTGTAAAACAAATGTCAGGAAGCGTAGGACCTAACGGTCCCCAAAACTCATCCGGCCATTATCATCATCATCATCCTTACCATTATCATCATCATCCTTGACCGGTGTGGAAAGAACGGGAAGCTACAACACCTATAATTCCCTAGTAAGGCTGCAAAGCATAGTATGGAAATGCTATGATTGCAATAAAAGACCTGCCCTCGGTCAGAATTACTATGGAATAGTAATATTTATAGCAATATTAATTATAATTATAGTAATATTGGTTATATTTATATTTTTTATTTAGATACATGTTTTCAATATTCGCACATACTTGTTTCATTATACTTTAATTTTTCTTCCCCGCTCGTCCCTATCCATCCAGTACATGTCTTCCAGTCATCTTGTTCTCATTCCAGTTCCTATTTCTTACATCCATGAGTTTCTTGGTTTTCCTTTGTTCTTCCAGGTGATATTATTGGGGGTAACCTATCTTCTTGCATTCGTCGTACAATACCATACCAATTTAATTGCTTATATCTTCTATAACTAAAAGTAGAGGAATTAAACACAACAATAGAATAATGCAGAACAAACTGGAAAGAACACTTGGCAAGGGTGACAGAGAATAGAATACCAAAAGCAGCATACAGCTATTCACCGCGAGGAAGAAGAAGTTTGGGTAGACCAAAGAAAAGATGGAAAGAGCAGCAATTTGGAGCCGGAACAGACTAGTAAATAAGCCTAAATCGCGAAGAAGAAGAAGAAGATATCTTCTATGATATACTATTGTACATTTAATATTAATTTTTCCTCGTATGACTTTATTTATTTTTAAAATTTTGTACATCTTCCTATTCTCCTGAAGAAATCCATTTCCATCGAAATAAGTTTTTTGTTTCCATGCTTCAGCTCCATACGTGACAGCACTTCTCACTATTGAATTACGTATATAGATTTGTAGTTAATTTTCCACGGTTATATGTATGTTACACAAGACATCATTTAAAATTGCTATTATTGCTCTACCTTTATTTCTACTTTTACCTCCAAATACTCAAATTCTTCACATCCTCTGATATACCCCTTCTCATCTTCTAATATTAATTAATAGGTTTCTGCTCAACATCACATATAAAATGTTAATGATAATACCGATAATAATAATGAATAATTATGACAATCATGACTAAAATATTACGATAATCATGAAATTATGATAATTATGAAATTATACTGATGATAATGAGGAGACGACGATGGTGTGTATGATGACGACAACGGTGACGACGTATAATGAAAAAAATAATAATTTAATTATTGTCAAAACGTTTTGTTATATTTTGAATAATTTTACACATATCAGCTGATTACCTGGTGTTGCGGTGTACTAATGTTTACATATTCTAAACTTCTAGCCAATAATGGGGTTAGTGACCCCGAAAACTAAGGGAGATACACTAATCTCGATATTGATAAAATCCCTTTCCATCTATACTTTTCAATTAAACATACCTTAGGATTTATCATTATGATTATAACTTTAATAATATTATTAATTAAATAAAAATAAAACTTACAGTTTTATTTGATTTTCATATTTATTAAGATATAATTCAGTTAAGCTGTTTCGGTACACTGTATCTTCTTCAGACATTTTAACAAATTAATAATAATAAATTTTATTTTTCAACTCTCCCCACCAGCGTGCCAATCTGTGCTGAGTTTGGACATAAACAGGATCGATACAGTCACAAATAATCTCAGCGATTGGACACCAAAAGTCGATAATTTCCGACATATAATTTTTACATGTTACCCACATCTCACCCATAAAGGTTCAAGCGATGAAAATTGAGCTTAAATGCCAATAGCACTGTCGCCAACCAGATTAGCGACTCCGAAAAAAATTGGTTTCAACACTAATTTCGACCAATTTGGACGTTTTATTTTACATCCCTTCTCTCTGCCATGAACTGCACTTGTACTTAAACGGCATAGGGAGTATCCCTAATAATGTCAGCGAGCTGTGAACTATGAATTCGACCCTAATATCAATCAATTTCATTAACTCTACATGTCACCCTCCTCTCACACCGGTATGGGTAAAACATGAGTTTAGCGATCTTAGAAATCAATCTCTGTCATTTTGGTGTATTATTTTTCACCTCCATTCACCCTCTAAGGGCTTCTAAGAGTAGAACGTGGCGTTAGATCTCATTTGGAATGTTACCAATCAACGTAGTGACCGGGGAAATGATGTAGGCCTACTTCGCAGTAATGTCAGCCAATTTGGACATTTTATATTTTAAGATAAAAATTAAAAATTAAAATGTTCTTGTTGGCAGGTGCCGTCATCATCAACTTTGTTAAAATTATGTATTTTATGTAAAATATTATTAACTGGAGGCATTTCGGTAGTTGAATTCCATCATCAGCAGGATGAGTATGCGCTACTAGTAGTCAAGATGCTGTAGACGTTGCAGGTCCTGATGTTTCTCTAGTAGGGACTGACTGGTTTTTAAGAATCTCATATAAGGGACTGTATGTTTGGGGTGTGTTCTCATTCAGAAGCAAGTTGTTGTCGACTTGCTTCAAGATTTCAAGCTCTTCCAGAAGGTTAATTTTAGTTGGCATTCTTGCTCGGTGAACTATCGATAGACTGTGTTCAATTGTGTGCATGCGGTGACCAGCGTTAATTATGTGTTTAGCGTAGCTTGATTGGCCACCAGCGTACATAAAATCTCTGACGTGTTCCTTATATATCTTATGTTGAAGTTTATATTAGTCCACACGCCAAACACACAATCCCTTATATGATATACTTAATAAATAATAGTTTTAAAAAACTAAAAGAACACGCTTTATTAGAAAACTAAAAAATGAAAAATAATTTTAATTTCCAATACGCTTGGGATAAAATTAAAGTGGTCAACAAAAAAATCATCTCCAACACATATAGAATAAAACAAGAGTTATCAACAAAAATAAACTAATTTTACCATCAAAACCGTGGGGTGCTCTATATCAATTGATATATTTGATAATAAACAGATATTGGTAAAAGTGAGCTCTCTAAGAAGAAAATTTAAAAATCATAAAAAGCACCCCACGCTTTTGATGGTAAAATTATTTTCTTTTTGTTGATAACCTTAGTTTTATTCTATATGTGTTGGAGATGATTTTTTTGCTGACCACTTTAATTTTATCCCAAGCGTATTGGAAATTAAAATTATTTTTCATTATTTAGTTTTCTAATAAAGCGTGTTGTTTTAGTTTTTTAAAACTATTATTTATTTTTTATTTTTTAGTTTTAATATTTTACAGAATAAGATAAAATGTAAATATCTTTAAATTCGATACTATTGTAGTATGAGCTGAAAGTAATGCTCTTCTATAAAAAAACCCTCCCAGCCGGATTTGAACCAGCGACGTATGGATTACTGAAATTATATACCACTAAGAGTTCACTGCTCTACCAACTGAGCTCTTAGAATGATTGACTAAAAACTCGACAAGTCCGCAACATATTATACCAGTTTTCATTTTTTTGATTTTCGGATGATTCTGGCCAGGATTTTAGAAACAAAATATGAAATTATTGTATTATCTCGGGTCCTCTACACGTATACAAAGTTTCAAGTCGATCCAATGTTTCTATGTGTGTGAAAATCGCGTTGAAAGATTCCGTTACATTGATACAAAAACACTTTTTTTGATTTTCTGATGATTATGGCCAGGATTTTAGAAAATAAATATGAAATTATTGTATTGTCACGGGTCCTCTACAAGTATACAAAGTTTCAAGTCGATCCAATGTTCCTAACTGGGTGAAAATCGCGTTGAAAGATTCCGTTACATTGATACAAAAACACTTTTTGTTATTCTCTGATGATTATGGCCAGGATTTTAGAAAATAAATATGAAATTATTGTATTGTCACGGGTCCTCTACACGTGTACAAAGTTTCAAGTCGATCCAATGATTTTAAGTGGGTGAAAATCGCGTTGATAGATTCCGTTACATACATAGATAGATATATAGATAGATAGATAGATAGATAGATAGATAGATAGATAGATAGATAGATAGATAGATAGATAGATAGATACAGGTCAAGCTAATATAAAACGTGTAAAAACCAGTCGGTTCCTACTGAAGACTCATTAGGACCTGCAACATCTACAGTGTCTTGACAACTAGTAGCGTATACTTATCCTACTGATGATGGAAGTTAACTTCCGAATGGTCTCCAGTTAATAATATTTTACATACATAATTTTAACAAAGTTGTTGACGGCGGCACCTGCCAACAGGTATATTTTAATTCTTAATTTTTATCTTATCACTATTAACCTCAACAGAATTTGATATGGATTTTATGTTTTTCCCGTTTTCGCCTCCTCACTTTCTTTAGGGGTGCTAGGTGTCAAGCGTGGGCTTAAATATCATAGGATCTATCATTAATAAAAAAACGCATATCCTAAAAACTATGGATTGGGCATTAATATCTTTTTTTTCGATTATTTTTATAATTAACCCCTTTCATTGCCTTCCTTGAGAAGCTAGGTGTCTCTTATCCATTTCTTTTTAGAACCTTTTAAGATTGTAACTTATGGGTTTTGAACCGAGTTTGTTTGAAAATTCTCCAGGCGTGCCGTGTTGCATAATTATTTTGAAACATAATATTTATTTCCCTAGGATTGCTAGGGTATTTTAACCCTTTACACTCGCTTTTTCATATTTTAATTAATATTCTACCACGTTTGGTTGACATTTCACTAGACATTCGAGATTTATGCTGAACATACGTAATTACACACATGTATATATCCCAGGTACTGAGTATTACATTAATGTGATGGAGTGTGCTGTAAACAAATTAAAATAAATAAATAAATAAAAATAAAACTTAAAAAGTTTTATATGATTTTCATATTATTACTACAATAGGCTATAAATTCGTAACAGCTGTTTCGATACTATGTACACCCTTAGACAAAAAATGAGTCTGCTCTTGATTCTATCACCCGATCGGGGAAATTCGTGAGCACTCGCAGAAGCCTTATTCACATTAACACGTTTTCAGTAATTGTAATGTGTTGTTTACTAGTTAACGCAGTGCACACTCAAGTAACATAAAAGAGAGATCTTCCCTTTGTGTGTTTCCGTGGTTGAGCGGTTTAACACACAACATCTGCGTTCGTAATCTCACGGGTTCGATTCCCGTTCTACTTTTTTTTCTACTGAATGTTAGGATAGCATTTCGCCTGTAATATAGTTTCATATTTAATTTTATATTTGAGTTTTATGGCTTTAATGCACACACAAAACACATAAAAGAAAATCTTCTAATAATTAAATGAAGAAAGAAAATAATATCTTCTAAAATGAAAACTTTAACAAAATTAATATCGGGTGTATGAACCCTCAGCATCTATTACCGCCCTCAATCTGCGGGGCATTGATGCAATCAAATTTCTACAGTCACGTGGACTTTGGGCTAGAGCATCCCAGACGTCCTGAATTTGTGCCCATAAGCCATCTTTCGTCTTTCGTGCATCTGCAGGACAATTAGAGTTCATTATAAACAAACTTGTTAGAGTCTGTTGCTTTTGCGCAGAACGTGTGCGCATCAGTCTATTAAAATCAATACATTGACATCACCTAGAACAAACCCTGAATATGGTAAAATAAGTGTTACAATAACGTCATTAACATTGATTTAGTTAAATTGTCAAAATAAATTGTATTTAATTCATGAAACATTTTAATACAAATATCACGAAAAAAAACTACATAATTGAGGACGCGAACCTGCGACCTTCATTAACAGAAACAGTGACTGCATGCATTACCGCTGACCTAACAGGGCACATAGGAGAATCTTCACTCAGTTCATGCCACATAACGCAGTAGCTCAGGGCCTGCACAATTATGACTAGTTTACTAGTGTGAACCCAGCGTTGTGTCGAGTAGGACTTAGAAGAAATGTGCGTTCAAGAGGTGACTCTTTTTTTTTTGTCTAAGGTTTTACCTTCTTCAGACATGATTATAAATGAATGAATTTTCTTATTATTATGTTATTTGTAATCATGTCTGAAGAAGGTATAAAGTACCGAAACAGCTGTTACCAATTTATATTGTAATAAATATGAAAACCATATAAAACTTTCACATACATACATGCATACATGTATATACTGTACACAAACACATACATACATACATTCATACACATATACACACAAACGTACACATACGGTACACACAAAAACACGCACACACACACATATACATGCGGAAAATGATAATATAACACCCTTGATGACGGTGTCATTAGCACCAGGTACTATATGTGCATACTAAGGGGCTTTAGTGTTAGTGATTCATTTGTCACACGGTCATCAGCGACTAGATGGCGCTTAGGCCAGATTGTGCGCCCTCTCTTTTCACTCTGCAGAGAGTAACTGTTATGCTTTTAGAGATGAATTGTGTTTGCAAAATTCACTCCAGGGTACAATCATGCCCGCCGACGAGTAGGACATACTCCCGTTGGAAAACCTCTCCATTATGTGTTTATTGTGCAGCCAACAACTTTTCTTCCATGCTGTCGCTCAAACGTTCTTTATCGGTAGATGAAAAAGGATTTTTGGAAATTTAGGCTTACTGTGTATTACATTAAATTATTTTATTGAAAAATAATTAAAGATAAGATTTAAAAATTAACATGGGTGATCTTAGTTATATGGTAAGAAAACTTCAAGATGAATACGACAAGGTTAGTTTAAACATGAATATGGGATAGTGTGGATATCTGAAAGTGGACGATGTTAAAACTGAGAATTTGCATGTAGAAGGTAAACAAATGTGTGAAAACTGCGAAATATCTGGGTGTTATTTTTAATAACGAGAATAAACAAATGAAGGCAATGATAAAGACATTAAGATAAATTTAATGGAATAAGAAAAATCATGGAAAAAATATTATAATCAGCACTGTAGTTCAACGTATTTGGTTGCATGGGTCAGAGGTAAGGGGTATAAGTGGCAGAAATAAAAAGGAAGCTCTTGAGTACCGAAGTGGATTTCTTGAGACGGAGTTCACGTAAAACGAATCTAAATCAATTACGGAATGCTGTGATAAGGAATGAAAATGAAGGAAGGTGTACTTAATGATGTTTAGAAAATGTAGTTAGTTTGGTTTGGCCATGTGAACAAAATTAAGGAAGAAAGGCTCTAAAAATGCATTAATGTGGGTAATGTGAATACCATCGCGAAGAAGGTACCAATTTCATTCCACGACACAACTGGAGTTATGTTGTTGACTAGACAGTGACAAGAAACGTACATATTAAGAATGCCAGATTAGTGAAAGATGGCGACTGGAGAAAGAGAGACGGCAATTCCTGCAACAATCCGTGATGATGAATATGATTCAGAAATTTAGAAACCCATATCAATTACTGTCTTATAGCGAACTAGATAACTGAAACCATATGTGCATGAATCTGGCTGTGTTCTTCTCTGGCATGACAATATCGCCGTAACCCTAGAGATCAATACCATTTTTTGCTTTATAAAGGTACATACTGATGATTTACATGTAAAAAGGACACCATGAAAAAGAGTTCGTCCATTCGTTAAGCGAATTTGATTAGTGATCTATTTTAGTATTATTATTCTACACACAAGTATGATACAATTAGTTAATCAAGATATATTCATATTTATCAGTTGTGCTTATATCTTCCGAACAATTCAGTTTTGTTTGCATTATCTCTTAGACGCGGATGTGAGCATTCTTTTAAATTCAATACCACCGCTTGTCATTTCGACATTCTGGTATATTCTCCAGGCATGACGTTTCTGTAACCCACTTCTGAGGTTGGACCGCCTCGGAGGTGAAGTTATGCTGTCCCGGTGATATATGATAGCAGATGATGATGGTAATGATGCACTAGAAGAAGCCTTAATGCTAAACCTAATATGTAGGCTAGTGATAGTGATGGTCAGATGATGTTCGGGAACCGTTTGGGTCTTAAAATTTCCTGACATTTGTCTTACAGGCGAGGGAAAACCCCGACAAAATCACCCAGGAAATATGTCCCGACCGGGATCGGACCTGGTCCCGCTGCGTGACAACGCAGCACGCTATCTCAGGACCACAATGGTCAGTGAATTATAATGATTATCGTTCAAATTAATTAAATCAACGGATTCTAAGCGTTATTTTCATTCTAATTTCAAATATGCTTTCAGATTGTTATATTATGCAGGTAAGTTTGTTAAACTTGACATTTATGTCACTCCATGTGGATTTCGTGGAGGACGAAATGGAGTCTTGATTTATTTTTCTCGGGGTTTCCCCCTAAAATTTCATTCCTCCATTTCTCCACACTCAATTTATTGATACCGTTTCACTTCATTCGTCTGCCCCATATGATTATGCGTCAGGCGTGTTCGACAGACATTCTTGTTATTCACAGATCTTCAATGACCTCTTGTCCTTTATTCTGGGCTTGAGTTCGACACGAGTTCAGGAGAATTTAGTTGAACGCACTTGTATGAATAATGCACATATAACTCTAAATAATATTCATATTTTCTATTAGCTTCCAGATTTACTTTGTCACTGATAGATCTCTTTGTGTTCCAGTAGTCAGTAGTAGTTGGCCAACGTACTAGAATTTAATTTTGGCTAGGTACCTCTATTCTATAGTTGAAACCTCTCTTTGGAAATATCACTTTAATCACTGCCAACTTAACATTTTTCAGGAGAGAAATGTAGGCGAGTCCCCAGGGAGGAAAAAAAAACAATTTTTATAATTTACAAAAATTGTAGCGACGAAAACAGTACTCTACCGATAAATGTACCCAGATTATTCTAAGTAAACACCTAGCAGCAGCCCTGAACGTCCTGAGAATAGAAAATAACATTTAGAAATTAATAAACAATCAGCTTGTATATCAGGTATGAACAATAGCTATACGTTATCATTGCAGTAGGGATCTTTGTAAAGGCTAAAACTACGAACGAGCGTCGGAGGTATAAAAAATACTGAACACAGCACCGTGTAAATGTCCAGTAAATTTGACTGTTGCAAATTTTATGTTTGTTTTAAAATGCAACTTTTTTTTTGTAATCTATCAGAAACCATTTTGTCTAACACCAAAGTGCATGTTACATGTCCAACACATCAATAATATATTTTTCTGTAACAGTTCACTGGAGAAGATGGTACTAGTTAACAAAACTGTAAACCAACGTACCGGAACAATCTGTGGAAGTTAGTCGGTATATTTCTGTTCCACTCTGCATAGAAACCGACTGCCGTAAGTAAAATAAAGAGAAACATGTGCATACATAAGTTGCAGAGCAAGTTTTTATGGCTTACACTCGTAGATATGTCACAGGTAGATCTGAGATAACAAAAATTCCCTAATTGAAAATCATATTCCAGATATATTCTGGACAAATATACTACACAACATATTCCATACGCGTCTAAAATTCCTACATAATTTAATGTTTCATAGGCGAATCGACAAGTCTTTACATAACAGTAAGCTACATGATCATTATAGGAAACCAGATACAATAACAGTTCAATCTTGTAGATTGTAATGGACACGGGGGAATGAAAGAGGCACATGGAAGCTTCTTGTAGGAAATGCAGAGGTAAAACGCCCAATTGTTAGACCAAGAGTGAGGTAGGAGAATAACATTAACCATGATTTGAGAGGGTTGATTATATGTACCGATTGATTAGAAAACATTAGCTCAGGTTAAGGATGTTTGGAGAGCTTGCGTCCGCGCGGCCATGAACCTACGGGTTCTATACTGTCAGTAAGTTTAGTTAGTTATAACTATATTGCAATTTCATTCCAGTATTCCTTAGATTGAGTTTTGACTTTGAATGCAGTGATGAGATTTTCATTACCTCTTCCTCTGTTATGTGAACCCGTGTAAACATTGTAATCCTTTGGCAGACAACCTAATAAATAACGCGCAGTTTTTTGTAACAAATGCCATGTATAATACTAGCCCAATAGGACAATTCTGCCTACATATTTGAATAATGTATAAAAGACTGCACAGTCAAGAACGTTTAATTCAGATTTTGTAAAAATCATGTTTTAAATTATATTGAATTAGAAGCAAAGGGACGTAAGTGATTTTTTTTTTCGTAGGAAACGAGTTTAGTGTATAATTACATTCTTGGAGCCGGGCCACCGCTGTGCTTTTGTCTCACAGTAGGCCCGAGTTCGATCCCTGTTGGAACAAGTTTCCTGGGTGAAGTTTTTCGACGTTTTTCCTCACTTGTCAGACAAATGTCAGCTCAAGAAACTTTAAGGCCTAAAAGGTCCCCGAACATCACTACGACCATCATAATCTTCATCATTCATATTAGCTTTAGATTATGTTTAGGATAAATGATTCCCCTGGCACAGCACTATCATCATCACCCATTATATCATCACGGCAACCGTAACCCCACCTTTCAGGCGCCCCAGCCGCAGAAGTGTGTTACAATACGCCGATGATGGTAGAGAATACCAGAAATGTCGAAATGACAAACAGGTGGCATTAAATATAAAAGAAACATTCTTGGAGCATTATTTAATTTGGTGGCAAAAGGAAGTAAGTCTATGTGTTGGCAGTATATAAAATACGATTTTTATCATTTTCACTTATTTAAGATTCAACTTTAAACCTGTTTTTCTGAATGTTGCAAAACTTGCGCTTGCACCCCGTAGCTTCAAAACGCCACATTTATTATCCTTGAATTTAAAAAAAATGATACAAATTAAGCTCATATTAGAGCCCTGCTATCAGGAATGATTATTTTCCTATGTACTCATAATAACGTTTGTGATAAACTTGTATTCGTTCTTATTTGCACAGTTTGATTACTCATTTACTTCAGATCCTAAACATCAGATAGCTCCACCGCAATCTTTATTCTTCGATACGGTTCTATCTCACGTTAGCTTTTAATATCTGTTATCTAAACACAGAATCGTTTTAAAACCATTTAATGCATGAAGAAACTTGTAAATCACGAAACAACTTTCTGGAATATTCATGGGATATCACTATCCTAAAAACAGTATTTATTTTATTGTCTGTTATATAATGGAAATATTGACGGTCCCAAAGGGATCTGCATTCAAGTATTCAAAATAGTTTTCGCCGAATAACGTAACATTTTAAAATTGCAGATAGAATATAGTTTTAAGAATTTAATTATTATTTTCTTATATAATTTGACAACAAAAATTTTATTTGCTAAAATAGATTGATTAAATTATTCAATATTGTTTTCTCTTTCTCTCTCTCTCTCTCTCTCTCTCTCTCTCTCTCTCTCTCTCTCTCTCTCTCTCTCTCTCTCTCTCTCTCACACACTATACCCCCATTCTAAAGGTGATTTTACGGAACCTACGCCAACCGGGCCTACTGTGGCTCGACGTGTGGGAGAGAATTTGGAACTTTGTAACAGACATCTACTTTTTAGACCACACATGGAGGGCCTACCTGGATGAATATTCAGCTCGATGTCAGCCCACCTCCGAGGCAACATAAAATTTAAGACAAGATACACCATTCACTTATACACTCATACTAAACAAGCCAAATATGGCCAGATGATTTTCGGTGGTTATTTGGGGGGCTTAACGTTTCCTGATGTTTGTCTTGCAGGCGCTGTCTAATTACCTTTGTCTCTATTCATGTGTGCTAATAATCAATCTAAAATTACCTGTCACTTACCTACACTACTTTACTATAAATAGTTCGTCAGAAAATACATATTTTGTTAGTTAGAATAATATAACGCAGATGCCCCTCGCATGCTTATGAAGAATTCGGCATGCTTGCCGTAAGGTTTTCATGGTTTCAAAAATCTGGCAGTTCTACACACATGTATGTTTTCACGCACGTGGTACTCTTGTTTGAGATTCCTACCACGTCACATAAGGAAAAATGTATGATCTAGCTGGACAAATTTAATTACGTCACTCCTATCAGACACATTTTCACCAAAATTATTCAATTGTTAACCATGGCATTTTCTGCATGTGTAGAAAATTCCATATATTTTTTGGAAAAAACCACCCCTTACAAGAGAGTGACATTTTATAAAATATACCACTTCTATCCTATTAAGCATAATTTCACGAAACTTTACATAATTTTTAACAATACCATTATTCGCATATGAAGAAGAAAACCTTAAATTTTGTTGGAAAAACCACCCCTTATTCGAGGGTGAAATTTATATAATTTACAACTTCCGTCCTATCAGACATATTTTCACGAAATATTATACAGTTATTAATCATGGCATTTCCTGCATACGTAGAAACTCCCACTACTATTGTTAAAAAAGAAAACTTTACAGGAGGGTGAAATTTTATAAAATTTACAATTCTGCTCCACTTATACATATTTTCACGACATTTTACAAAGATATTTGTTCATGACATTCTATGCATTTGTAGAAACACCCATCAATATTGTTGGAAAAGCTACCTGTTACAGGAGGGCGAATAATTGTAAAAGTCTGACATTTTCATGAAACATTAAATGCATGACTTTTCTGCACGTCTCATAGGAAAACACATGATCTAGCTAGGCAAAAATATTTTCTTTAAAAATAACAAGGAAAACTCTAAATTTATATTTTATTGTGTTGTATATGTGGCGAGTTTCACTATTTCAACTGATGTACTTTTACCACTCTATATTAGACTCTTCTGGTAGCATAAGTAAGTTTTCGGGAGGCGCTACTGATTATGCAGTCCTTGTCTTCGTTCTCTCGGAATTTTCACTAAAACGTATCCTTGGTCTTCCTAATTTTGCTTTTTACTGTCGGTTAATTTGTCTATGTTTATATCTGTTTGTAACCACTGATACGTTTTCCTTGTGAATTTGTCATCTATTTGACAACTGTTTTCTTCATGTAATTAGGATTTATATAAATGCGCTCACCTTATGTTTTAAACATTTTTCTACCTCAAAAGATCACTGATTTACTTTAAATTTCCTAAACAAAGTAAATATCTCTTGACTACCACCTGGTAGGGGATAATTTAAAGAATTGTTTGTCTTTGAATTGTAAAAAAAAATATTATTTTGAAGGTCTCTGAACCGCTAATATCAGAGTAAGCTCGACTACCTGTAAAAAACGGTTTTATTTTAAAAAGTTATTAAAAGTTATATATAATTTTTGTATAATAATCTCAATGAGAATATAAAACACCCTGACAGAAAGAACAAATAGATCAGGATAGAACTTTTTAAAATCCTTATCAAATCTTATTCTCTAATTATAATTTTATGTGATTATAACAGTTTATATAGTGCTTAATAGATTAATATAAAAATAACATAATGAAAAGTAGCTAGTATGCTATGAACGAGCATACTTTCTGTAACACAATCCACGCTGAGAAGTTACATAATGAATAAACACGAACTCTGCGGGGAAATAATCAGCTGTGAATTTTGTCTGTAAATTACTCTCCGCACGTGGCATTCTGAACGATAACTTTCGTTGGCTGTAGCGATGGTGTCATTAACAGCATCATAAAATAAACATACAGTTTAAAATTTTGATTCATTAGTATATGTTTCACTACTTTCTTCACATTTCATAGGAAGTTCGAAAACTAATTTGGTCCTGCTAGATCGTGCATTCTTCCGTACGTGGGCGTGACAATTGGGAAAATATGTCTAGCGGTCAACATGGTGCTTTCCGACAGTACAAACCATCATATAGGCACCAAGCTCGTCTTAACCTCTCGTTTTCTCATAATCCCTCTCGAACACACAAACATTTCAACTTAAACGCATCCTATAAATTTGTTTAAACAATTAAAAGAACACCATGTAGCTAAATATCGATACGTAAATTGAAAATAGGTAAGTAAATACAATGTATACTTTGGATGCGAAACCTGATCATTAAAAGTGCTTGGATTTGAATTACACACACACACACACACACATTTAGAGGATGTAGTAAAATAATAGTCCGTCTCGCAGGAATTGCGTACACTAAGTGAATTACTCACCAAGTCGAATTTATGGTCCCATTTTGCTGGTTTTCTGAATATGTGTATATATATATATATATATATATATATATATATATTGTTAACCTAAAGACACTCAATTTCTTATTTAAAAATGAAAGACTGCAGAAAAAAACAAATCATGCATAATAGCAAGTTTTATACACTTGCATATTGCTGTATAACTTAACAATAGTTTAGATAATAACAGCAGATTAATTTCCTTTTACTTTATAAAAATATTAAATAAATTAAATTAACATAACGTACAGGACATATTGACAATTTAAGGGTTAATTACATTTTATCGTAAACATTGCGACGACCAAACATGCAGTTGCTAGAGTCAATTTTGAATTTCAGGGTTTTTTGGTTAACTAATTCGACCTTACTTTTTTAATTGATTGCTGTACGCCTACTTTGGTTCTGATAAATACAAAATTGAGGTTGCTAGAATATTTACGAATATATATATATATATATATATATATATATATATATATAAAAATTTCGTGTCACGTTGTTTGTCCGCGATGGAATCCTAAACTATTGAACCGATTTTAATAACATTTTGCACACTGTGTGTAGTTTGATCCAACTTGAGACTTAGGGTAGTTTATAACTAAATTTATAGTCCCATTATTTTTTATTGCAAATTATTTGTTTATTATTTAACAAAGAGTTATGTGAGTTCCATACGATTCTAACAGATAGCGGTGTAATTATCTGTGAGTTCCATAAGATTCTAATAGATGGCGGTGTAAGGTAATTGGTTTATTATTTTACAAAGAGAAATCCAGATGGCTGTGCGTTATGTTGCAATCGCGAATTTCAATTGAAATACAAATATTGATTATTTCATAATTTATGTGTGTTTAGTGTTTATTTATTTTCAATATTAATAATTTCGTGTGTAAGTATTAGTTTTAAGTAATCTGGCTGAAAGACAGCAACTTAATTAAATTTTTTAACGTATACCTTAGCCACAGCAACGCGTGGCCGGGACTTCTAGTATATATATATATATATATATATATATATAGATTTGTGTGTATGTGCAGAAATTTTTCTTATGATTATTTTCGGTGTCTACTAGATAGGATCGGTCAATATCTGTGATTTTCTCCTCAGAAATCGTTTCACGAGAACAACTTCAATAAATTAATTCCTTCACAATTCGCTGATATTACAATAGGCACACATTAAACTATATTGATGTGACAAAATACTGGGGTAAATTACGTTACAGATTCTCTAAACAAAAGAAAATAGCCACTGTTGCCAGCATACCTGTAACATGGAATGCTTCGCATGGCAGAGTTTTACGGTAGATCGCACAAGGTATTTCCATATGGCACAAACATGACATCTAGCGTCGACAAATACAAATCGTTTTACATTTGCTTCTGTTATCATTTCATTTCACACTTGTTAATTAGAGCGAGAAATCAATGAAGCTATCCCTTGATCTTTCCTACATCACCTTTTAATGTACGTATTTTATTACTCATTTAATTTGATTTTAATAGGACTTTTATATTCTCTCTGTGTGTTACGTTTTGTGTTCTAAGTTACTACTTTATTTATTATTGAATCAACTTTTCTAAATTGCACAAATACTTAATTGTGTAAATACAGTACTCAGTGGTATTAATAAGTTGTTACTTTATGCTGGTGATGTAGTATTATTAGGCGATAGCGAGGATATACTAAGGGCTAACACACACACACACACACACACACGCACACACACGCACACACACACACACACACACACACACACACACACACACATACACACTATATTGAGTACCACTAAGACACTGGGACTGGAATTGAATGTCAATAAAAC
Organism: Diploptera punctata; assembly: GCA_030220185.1. NCBI lineage: Eukaryota > Metazoa > Arthropoda > Insecta > Blattodea > Blaberidae > Diploptera > Diploptera punctata. The sequence continues at coordinate 960,705 of JASPKZ010003873.1, read as the reverse complement.
TAAATATGTGGTCACACACAAGAATTCACTATATAATGGAAATGGAGAGTCGATGACAAATGATGGAAAATGTGACGAAGTGACTGCATTCAAATATTTAGAAACAAAAATGATAGATAGGAATGAGATACACAATGTAATTAAACACAGTCGCAATGCATGCTACTACAAATGTATGCATAGGGACTCTTGTTGTCCCAACTTCTCTCAAAGAATGTTAAACTGAAAATGTATAGAATTGTTATTCTCCCAGCTATGTTGTATGGACGTGAAACATGGATTCGTATTCTAAGGAAAGAGAAAAAAATTACCAGTTTTGAGAATAAAGTTCTCAAGAAACGTTTTGGACCAAATATATGTGATTGTACAGGCGAATGGAGAAGACTACGTAACATTTGAGCTACATGGTTTTCAAAGGAAACCAGGTATAATAAGAGAAGTTAAGTAGCATAGACTGCGATGTGCGGGACATGTGGAACGAATTGAGAATGCAAGAGGGGCATGGAAGCTTTTTGTAGGAAAACCAGAGGAAAATGCCTAGTTGGTAGATCTATAATAAGGTGGGAGAATAACATTTACCATTATTTGAGGGAAGTAGATTATACAGTGAATGATTGAAAAACATTAGCTAAGGATGGGGATGATTGGAGAGCTTATGACCGCGCGCCATGAACTTAAGGGTTCGATAGTGCCAGTGAGTTAGTTATGTAAATACAGTTCATAGCCAGACATATATATGAATAATTCTCACTCACTCTGTATATAAATAAATACACATAAACACAAATACATGCGTGAGTATGTAAATACATACATATGCTACATTTAAATACTGTACATAGTTAATGTACAGGGCAAGTCAAAATGTTGTGCAGGTTTTCAGAAATTTATTATGTGAAATGTAATGAACATATAATATCGTGAGACATATTGTATGAAAGGTAAACTCTCAAAGTTTAGTTGTCCACTTCTAAAGTTCCGCGTTCACCCGCAAGATGTCAACAGCAGAGCAGTAAAGGAAAATGGCGTTGACTGGGGATCAGAAGTCTTTCTGTGTGCTTGATTACCATGTAAACAACTCTGTGACTAGTGTTCAACGACATTTCCGTACCAGATACGATAAAGACCCGCCGGATGGGAGATCCATTCGTAAGTGGTACACACAATTTAGGGATTCAGGCTGTATCTGTAAACGAAAATCGACTGGCCGTCCGTCGACGAGTGAAGAGACAGTCGAACGCGTTCGCACATGCTTCGTGCGGAGTCCACAGAAATCCACCTACCGGGGAGCGACAGAACTTCAACTACCACAAAAAACTGTATGGCGGATTCTCCGGAAACGTTTACAGATGAAACCCTACCACTTGCAACTGGTTCAAGCCTTAAAACCCGCCGATTATGCTTTGCGAGCGTCCTTCTGTGTTGATTTTCTCGCATTGATGGAAGAGAATGAGTTCCATGAGAGGGTAGTTTAGTGATGAAGCGACTTTCCACCTTTCAGGAAAAGTGAATAGACACAATGTAAGGATTTGGGGAACTGGTAACCCCCATGCAACTCTGGAACATCAACGCGATTCTCCGAAAGTGAATGTCTTTTGTGCCATTTCCCATGCAAAGGTTTATGGGCCCTTTTTCTTTCATGAACGTACTGTGAACGGACATGTTTTCCTTGATATGCTACAACAATGGCTCCTTCCGCAGCTTGAAGCGGATAGTCCAGATTTCATTCTGCAGTTGGATGGTGCCCCTCCACATTACCATGGCAGTGTTCGAGACCATTTGAATACGGCTTTACCACAACGCTGGATAGGCCGTGCATCTCAGGGTGATCAACAACTCATTCATTGGCCACCTCGTTCACCAGATCTAACCCCGTGTGATTTCTTCATGTGGGGTCTTGTAAAGGATCATGTTTACGTACCACCACTTCCAACAACACTGCATGAACTGCGTGCCCGCATCACAGCAGCCATTGCTGATATCGACCGCGGACTGCTACAGAAAGTTTGGCAGGAGATTGAATATCGGCTTGACATCTGTCGTGTAACAAAAGGCGCTCACATAGAACATCTGTGAATATTTAAAAAAAAACTTTGAGAGTTTACCTTTCGTACAATATGTCTCACAATATTATATGTTCATTACATTTCACATAATAAATTTCTGAAAACCTGCACAACATTTTGACTTGCCCTGTATATATACAGAGTGTTTAGGAAATTCCCATTAATAAATTCTACAGCTTGTAGAGAGAATGTTTGAAAATGCTTTTTTTCGAAAACGCACGTTTTTCATGCTGCACGTACAAGTTCGTATTAAGCATTGAAATATCCCGCGTCTGCTGGGAATAAATCAAGAGTAATTTAAAGATTTATGACTCAATTAATTACGTTTACACAACCCAACATTCACTGATCGTGTCAATGTTCAATGTTACGAAAAAAAATTATACTTTGTCACTATAAGAATAATTATTGTTAATACGCAAACTAACAAAATTTTTCCTACTGTACTTAACACTATGAATAGTACTTGTCTACTATAACAGCGGTTCCATGTGGCGACCACCAAGTTGGTTGCACACATTGTACCTGCGAATCATCTTCTGTTACACTCGATTCATCTTATTCTTAGAGTGACAAAGCGAAATTTATTTATTTTTACTTTGATATTGGATATTGTAACGAAATCAGTGAATTAAGGGATGTGTAAATGTAATTGCGTTGTAAATCATTAAATTACTGTAGATGTATCCCCGGCAGACGCAGGGGACTTAAATGCTTAACATGAACTTCTAACTGCAACACCAAAAATATAGTATTCCGCACAAAGGTTCTGATTGAAATTGTCATTTACTGAGTAATCTCTACAAAACCTAGAAGTTTGTAATGGGAATTTTAGAACTATACATACATATATATATATATATATATATATATATATATATACACATTCACACCTAATTCAAACACATTTTACACAAACTGTAAAAATACATTCTCAACCAATCTTCAGATCCGAATACAAGAAAACAATGTAAGAACACAATCCACACTATACTTTGTTACACCTCGAAAGGAAGCTGTAGCATATTTTGGGCTCAATACAAGACATGATTGTCTTGGAGCTCATCTTCATCGAATTGGAATTTACAGAAACCCGCATTTCCCACTGTGCTCCACGAACACTAACAAGGACAGAAACCACCTGCTACAGTGTCAGGCACTTCACTCTGCTACGCTGAAGGAGAGATACTGGAAAGCAAGAGCCGAACTTTCTGTTTTGACATGATGTTTACTTACTTACTCACTGGCACTATCGAAACCGTGGGTTCATGGCTGCGCGGACATAAGCTCTCCATACATCCCTATCCTGAACTAATGCTTTCCAATCATTCCCCGTATAATCTACTTCCCTCAAATTATAGTTAATGTAATTCTCCCACCTCATTCTTGGTCTACCAACTAGGCGTTTTCCCTCTGGCTTTCCTACAAGAAGCTTCCATGCAAGTCTTTGATTCCCCATACATGCAACATGTCCTGCCCATCACAGTCTACGAGACTTAATTGTTCTTATTATATCTGGCTTCCTATAAAGACCATGTAGTTCATTGTTATGTAGTCTTCTCCATTCACCTGTTTGTTCATCTCTCTGGTCCAAAAATTTTCCTAAGTACCTTACTCTCAAATAGTTGTAATCTCCTTTCCTCCCTTAAAGTAAGAGTCCATGTTTCACACCCATATAATATAACTGCTAGAATAATAGTTTTATATATTTTGAGTTTAACATTTTTTGAAAGGATTTGGGAAGTCAAGAGTCTCTGTAATGCAATATAACATGCATTTCCAGAATTGAGTCTATGTTTAATTACCTTGTGCATCTCATTCCTATTGTTTCTAGGTATTTGACTTCAGCCAGTTTCTCAAAATTTCCTTCATTTGTCATTAGCTGTCCATTTGCATTATGTAATGTATTTTTATATGTGACCATACATTTAGTTTTATTGATATTTAATTCCAGTCCCAATTTCTTAGCGTTACTCAGTAGTGTGTGCGTGTTGGGCTTTAGTATCTCCTCGCTATCGGCCAGTAGCACTACATCATCAGCATAAACTAACAGCTTATTAATGCCATTGAGTTGTAGGCCTTCTTCATCCTCTAAAGATTTGATGACATGCTCTAGCACAAAATTAAATAGTAGAGGAGATAGTGAGATCCAAAATTATTTTAGAAAATCTAAGTATAGAACAGGTGTCTAGTTTCAAATATTTAGGCTGTGATGATGTTGAGTGATTCCGGGTTCTGTGGCCGTGGTCCATAGTTGGTGTTGATACCAGACGTTTCGCCCTCAACTGCGGAGGGCATCTTCAGTGGCGAGTGCTTCTAGGCGTGTTTCCTGGTCGGAAGCTCTACTTAGAGTGAACGCTGCGGGTGTTGTATTGATACTAGTGGTGGGAGCAGGGTGAGCGGGCGTGGCTCTTGCTGATTGGCTAATGGTCGTCTCCTTGTTGTCCCTAGTGTTGATGCATTTATTTTCTAGTGTACGGTACCAGGCCTTAGACAGTTTAATACCTTCCTCTTTTCTGTTAATATTTTCCTTATGCTTGTGTATTTCTATAGCCTCTCGATATAATCTAGGGAAATAATAGGAAGTTGTGGCTAAAACTTGTGTATCATCGAATAGAATCTAGCACTAAAAGCACTAAAAACAGCTCCCAAGTCTCCAGAACATTGGTTTCGCTATGTTGATGACACATTCGTAGTATGGAGACATGGCAGTGAAGAATTGGAACGTTTCCTTCAACACCTTAACAGCAGACACAACAAAATACAGTTCACTATGGAAAAAGAAGATAATGGAAGACTTCCTTTCCTGGATGTTCAAATAATAAGGACTGGCAATGGGGAAATTCAACATACAGTTTACAGAAAACCTACACACACAGACCGATATCTGCACAAAGACTCTAACCACCATCCAAGACAAAAGCGAGGTGTCATTAAGACACTGTTCGACAGAGCGACTAAGTTATGCCAAACCACAACACCTTAAACAAGAACAACACCATCTGTTCAATTGTTTCCAGAAAAATGGCTACACATCCAAGGAAATAAGACAAACCATACATCCACGAAGACAGCACGTCAGAATGGATAACACACACACCCTCAACCAGCATAGCCTACTTACCATATGTACAAAGAGTCACAGATCGTATCGGAAAACTCCTACGAAATACAACATAAAAACAGTTTACAGACCTACAAGAAAAATAGAAGACTGCCTTCGCTCAGCTAAGGATCCTCGGCCACCTCTCTCCACTTGCGGCGTATATCGACTTCCTTGTTCGTGTGGTAAACCATACATAGGGACCACAAAAAGAAGTATAGCCACCCGTTTATCAGAACACAAAAGAAACTGCAGACAAGGAGAAATGGATAAATCGGCTGTAGCAGAACATGCCATTATGAATGGACACCAGATTCTATTCGATAATACACAAGTTTTAGCCACAACTTCCTATTATTTCCCTAGATTATATCGAGAGGCTATAGAAATACACAAGCATAAGGAAAATATTAACAGAAAAGAGGAAGGTATTAAACTGTCTAAGGCCTGGTACCGTACACTAGAAAATAAATGCATCAACACTAGGGACAACAAGGAGACGACCATTAGCCAATCAGCAAGAGCCACGCCCGCTCACCCTGCTCCCACCACTAGTATCAATACAACACCCGCAGCGTTCACTCTAAGTAGAGCTTCCGACCAGGAAACACGCCTAGAAGCACTCGCCACTGAAGATGCCCTCCGCAGTTGAGGGCGAAACGTCTGGTATCAACACCAACTATGGACCACGGCCACAGAACCCGGAATCACTCAACATCATGATTACCGGCCGTGAAAGCCTGCATTCAACTATTTAGGCTGTGATGTTGGCTACAATGTGGAAAGAGATATTGACTCCAAAATAAATAACTTTCAGACAGTGTGTGGAACAATACAGAGAACATTCAAAAATAAAATTATAAAAGAAACCAGGATAAAAATGTATAATATTATGGCGGTTCCCACAATATTGTATGGATGTAAAACTTGGACTCCACTGAAAAACAGAAGGATTGAATACAGACGGCGGAGATTAGGTTCTTAAGACAAGTTAAAGGATGTACAAGACTTGATAGAATAAGAAATGAGAATATAAGAGAAGAATTGAAAGTACAGCCTTTATTGGATAAGGTCACGAATTACAGGCAGAAATGGATTGATCATATGGATGGAATGAGTAAGGAGAGATATCCATTGTTAGCAAGAAATTATCAAGCAAGTGGAAGACGTAATGTTGGTATCAGCCCAATTGGGCTGTTGCATTATGAAGTCGGAACGGGCAATTGCCTAATCCCTGCAGTGATGATGATTATGATGATGAGGAGGAGATAGTGCACCCCTTGCTTCAACCCATTATGGATTTCAAAAGTATCCGAAAACTGTTTGCCTACACGCACCCTACTCTTCGTGCCATTTAGACATATTCATGTAAGTCTAACTAACTCTTTAGGAATTCCCTCATAACTAAATCGTATGCCTTTAGGAAGTCTACGTATTGTTGATGTACAGTACCATTATATTCCCATTTCTTTTCTAAAATCTGTCTTAAGCTAAAAATCTGATCTGTTGTAGACCTGTTTCTTCTAAATCCACATTGATGATCTCACAGAATCTCATCAATAATATATTTGTTAGAATGTTTTACGAAGTTGAAAGTTATGAGATGCCCCTATAGTTGTTGCAATCAATTTTATCTCCTTTCTTATAAATTGATATGATAATCGATTCTTTCCATTCATCTTGAAGAACTTCTTTATCCCAAATCATATTAAGCAACTGGTGTATCTTTTCTATCAATTTTTCTCCTGATTTTATCAGTTCTGCTGGGATCTCATCTGAACCTGTTGCTTTATAAAGCTTCAATTTATCAATCGCCATTTCAACCTCTAATGCACTTGGTTCTACGATTAACATTTCTGCTGTCTGTAAATTATCCTCTCCAATATCCTGTTCTGTATGTACATTTAATAATTGATTAAATTAACTTTTCCATCTATTTAATATAACTCCTGGAATCTGCAATCATATCACGATTTCCATTCCTAATTATGTTTGTTCTAGCCTCAAACCATATCCTCTCTATCCTTATTCGTTGATATAATTCTCTAATGTTCCTATTTTTGGCATTCATTTCTCGATCATTAATCTTCTCTCTCAGATATTCCCTCTTTTTTTACTCTTTAGTAATCTCGTGGTTTCCCGTCTGACACTACCCAATTGCTCCAAATTTACCTAATTGGCTCGTGTAACCATTTAATTTTTGCTTGCTTTCTTTTCTGTACAATGTCGGCACATTTCTCATCAAACCATTTCTTGTTTTGCCTATTTTTTAAGTGACAAATGCTTTCTGATTCTGACAATTTAATAGTGTCTCTTATAGCCTCCCATTCTTTATTCATATTAGTTTCTTCTTCGTTTTGTTTTATTGTTTTAATTTATTTCTGTCAGTTATTTTGTTTACTCATAATTATGGGAAATGACTTCTGTCAAACACCCTGCATTTGTATAGGGAAGTTTGGGTAATGTGGACCCTTTTGCTGAGTGGACCCTATTAATATATTATTTTATTCTTTGTGCGAAGAAGGGCTTATTTGTGCCATTTGTGAAAATTGCCACTTTTAAAGGTTTCAAGCTAAGAATCAATTCTTAATTTCTGCTATTAAATATTACAAATGTTGAAAAAAGCTCCTAAATATATTATATATAAGCTGTTTTCATATTAATCTGTGCCTGTCTTTATAAAGTAACGGAGTAAATGAACTTTAAAACAGATTAAAAACTAAGGTGGCCCTAGTGTGCACTTTATCCTAATGTGGAGGTTAAAGTGACCTTTCTTTTAATGTAAAAACGTTTATAAATTATGAAGATGTTTCCATATATGAATAAAATAATAAAACTATTTCATAGTTGCAACACTATTGATAATCACTGTAAGTAAACAAAATTCAAATCCTTTAACCCTTCAGAGTGGACGGATTTAAATGGCCGAGAATACTCTGATGTGGGAGGAAGTTCACCGGTATTTAAACTCAGCCGCTCAGTGCCAGTATTCCAATAACGCATTTAAATTGATATATCTTGAGTAATTTAAATGTTTTTGCAATTCGTTTATGGTGAACCCTTAATATAATATTTAATTAATTAAATTTGTTACGGTTCTCACGTAACATCTCTGCGTTTTTTTGCAGACTTATTTATGGTTGTTGTGCCACAGTTGAAATAGGTCCTTTTTGTAAACTTCTCGCACATAAGTGAACACAGTGTATTGCACTAGGGATTCTTTGAAGAATTCAGAAAACCGGCTTTACCTAACAACAAAACGAAATATTTACACAAAGAAAAGGGTCTTGAAAAAAAAAGTATGAACTTCAAAAAATTGGTGTGATAAATCTTCAAAATGTAAACCAGCTGTTTGACACTCGGGCAACAATAAGTGTATTTTTTTTCCCCATGTGTTTACTTTGTTCATGTTTATTACAAACACATTGCTTCTATGCGCTGACCTTCTTTTTTGTAGGGGGGGGGGCAGCCTTCTCCAAATGTGTCTTTCTAACACTTTTGGAAACATTATTTTAGGTCGTGTGCCTTCAAAAAATGGTCTTTCTACACATCAGACCTGTTGTACTAAGACCTTCATCAACCCTAAATTTCAATGCCTTTCTTCTGGTTTCCAAACCGAAAACATTTTGATGAAATATGACTATAATAGTTTCGCCGGAGGTGTGGACTTAAAAGATCAACATGCTACAAGCCGGAAGATCGAGGGTTTGAGTCCCGGTGGATCAGGAATTTTTAAAACTGAACCAAACCTTCAGGCGGCACCGTGAACCCGGGGTTGACTCAGCCTCTAACTTAAATGAGTACCAGATGCTTGTTATGGGCCGTCAGACAGAAATAAGTACTCGGCTTGCATCAAGTACCGATAGTTTTAGAAAAGTGGGAGCCTTAACCTCCTAATATCCCAAGAACCTTCTAAGGTCTGTAGTGGACCACTTTACCTTTTAGATACTGACTGAATTGTAGACTAACTACCTTTCCATAATGTAAGGATATCGTCATTTGAAATATATATATTATATATATATATATATATATCTTGAAATTTACTGTTGTGGTCCTGTACTGTAACGTAAATCGGAAATAACTTTGTTGGTTCTTTATATATACTGAATTTTGCGACATTATTATTAAAAATGAAGAGATTTGAAAATAGAATTCAATTTGATAGACAAGCTAATCTACAAAAAAAGGCTAATTTAGTTTTATAAGAAATCCTTTGTCAAGTTATAAATTTAAGAAAAATGTCAGAGGCCGCAAGAATAAATGCAAATATAAAATTATTTTAACTTGTTACTGAGGGCCGTAATCAGTTAATATATGCACTAATATAAACTTTGAAGTCTCTACATAAAATTTGTATAAACGGTAAATAGTTAATGTAAACACAAAGGTCATAATTACAGTTTAAAGCAGTGCGTGTAGCTAGCGTACATGTCACGTCGTTCCGCATTGGGTGAAGAATTCAACTTGCGTACACGTCACGTCGCTCCACGCTGACGGGTTAATTAAAAGAAGAAAAGAAATTAAAACTGGGGTCCAAATTACCCGAAATTCCTGTATAAATACATACACCCATGGGTCCTTTTACAGATAAATACAACAAATACATTTACATTGGTAATCAAAATGAATAAAACAGTTAAATTTATCCTTTCTGGGCATATTTAACTAAACAGAGTATCAGGTGATAATTAAGATGACTTAATGAAGATTCCAACATATGCAAAATTCATAAAACTATGTAATTCTACTCAATATGGTGCATGGTCCCATTTGGAAACAATACAAGATAGTAACAATGAACACCACAGACTTATGTTGGAGAATTAAGACAGAGAGAAAAGTGTTTCAGACTAGAACAAACATATTAGACAATTAAAATGGGGGCATGATTGCAGATTCCAGGAGTATGTTAAATAGATGGAAATATTGCTTTAATCATCTATTAAATCTACACTTAGCGAAAAAAAGAATGGGCCGACTCTTGATCTCGAATATTTCCAGTTCTAATGCGCGATTCGCAAGATTAAAATAATTGCACAGTAGAGCTACAATACGTTTCCCTCCTTCCTTTGAAGAGTATTCTTTCTAAACATAAGGAGGCCAAGAAAGCTTATTCAGTGCTTAGTGGCTTGATTCGTATGCGAGAGGTCACATGCTCTATTCCCGGTGAGATTTTTTTTTAATTCTTAAAGTGCTTTCTATTTTATTCTGTAACATGTCCATTTTAAAGAAAAAACGTACTAACAATTTGGAAGTATACTATATGTATTATTATTTATTTATATATAAACAGGTTTACATTTTAATAAAACATCTTCCTATGCCCAAAGGTTTTTAAATTTTTATCTTCTTTCTCCATTCTTCTCTGTCTTCTCATTCCAGTTCTTCCAGACCTAGTCTGATCATACCTATTCTTACATAATTCATCCATTTAAATCTAAGTTGACCTCTCTTTCCTTTTCCAGGTGTAATCCATTCCAAAGCTTGTCTGGGTAATCTATTCTCTAGCATCCTACGCGTATGCCTTACCATTCCAGTTGTCTGTATCTCACAAGATCTAATATTGAATTTTACTGTGTGATGATTGTATTTCTGATTTTTTTTCCAATTTAGAATGTCTATTTGAGCGTCTGAAACAATCCATTTCAGTACACATAAGCTTCAAACTTAAATGTTTATTCAACTGCCAAGTTTCTGCACCGTATGTTAGCGTGCTTCGATTTATGGATTTATAAATTTCTAATCTAGTATCTATTCTTACGTTCGTATCCCACAAAACTATGATTAACATTGTCCTTACCGATCTGCCTTTCGAATTCTATATTTTATGTCATTTTCTTGGGTACATTTTGAGTTAATATAGGTCACCAGGTAATTGCATTCTTCACATCATTTGATACATCCATTATTATTGTTATATTATTATTATTATTATTATTATTATTATTATTATTATTATTATTATTATTAATATTAGTCACCGATGTAGTCTCGAGATAGCGTGCTGCTTGTCATGCAGAGGGCCCGGGTTGGATTCCCGGTCGGGACAGGCTCCTGGGTGAGGTTTTTTCGGGGCTTTTTCTCATCTATAAGACTTGTCAGGAAGCTTAGAGCCCTAACGTCCCCGAAAATCATCCGGCCATCATTATCATCATCATCCTTCACCGGCGTGGAAAGCAACGGGAAGCTACCACACCTATAAATCCCTAGTAAAGCTTCAAAGCATAGCATGAAAATAGTGTGATTTCAGTGAAAGACCTGCCCTCGGGCAGAATTACTATGGATGGATTATTATTAATATTGTTATTATTATTATTATTATTATTATTATTATAGATGATGGATAATAATAATAATTTCTTTATTAATGTCCATCATCTGTGGGCTATTATTATGCTGGACTTGACATATATAAACTTCTTCTTCCTTCCAAGTATTAGGCCAAGGCCTGTTACGATCCTATAGAAAATTTTCCCTCCAGCGTTTCATAGGACGGCCCAGTGATCTTCGTCCTCTTGGTATATAATTATAAACAGCTTTGGGGATCCGATTTGAACTCATTCTTTCAAGATTGTGTTTCCAATTTAGTTGGTACTGTTTAATATATTCCAAAATTGGCGTAGTCTTCAATTCTTTTAAGATATCGGTGTTCCTTTTCCGATCCCATCTGGTGTAACCCGCTGTTCTGCGCATGAATCTCATTTCACAAGCCGTTATTCTGCTTTCATGTTGTTTTTTTAGTGTCCATGCTTCACTACCATAGGTCAACACTGGTCTAGCCAAAGTGTTATATAAACGTAATCTGGTGTTTTTTTGTACAAGGTATGGTTTCATAACTTGATTAATAATTCCTAAACTTTTATTATAACTAGTAACTTTTTCAGGGATATCCTTTTCATCCCAGATAGAGAGATAATATCCAAGATATTTAAATTGATTAGATCTCTCTAAAATTTTATTCTGGAGACAGATTTTACTTTGTATGGGGTCCTTCCCATGAAATGCCATAATTTTAGTTTTGTTAATTGATATTTCCATATTAAATTTGGCACCTATTTTTTGTAAATTATAAATTGATCGTTGCAAATCATTTTCGGAAAGTGCCAGAAGAGCTAAATCGTCTGCAAAAAGAATAGCATCGAGTTTGAGGTTCCTATTGATGGGTATATATCCTCGTTGTGTTTTCCTCCATTAATTTATTAATTTATTCATGTATATAATGAAAAGCACCGGTGAAAGTCCACATCCCTGTCTTACTCCAGTGTTGATCTTTTCCCAAGAAGATAATTTGCCATCTTGTTTAACAGAGATTTCATTATCTTTATAGATGTTGAAGATATTAGTAATATATTGTTGTGGAACGTTATCATCAGCTAAAATTTGTAGTAATATATTTCTGTCTACTTTGTCAAAAGCCTTTATGAAGTCAACGAAGGCGATATGAGTTTCTATATTGAATTCCTTGTGCGTTTCTAATAGTAGTTTTAGAGTAAAGAATCCATCTGTACAAGATCTACCCTTTCTGAATCCATTCTGCTCTTCTCCAATTATATTTTCATAAATTTTCCTCAATTTATTCTTAACTATATTAGCATAAATTTTATATCCAGAGTTCAACAAGCTAATTCCACGATAGTTATCTTAGATTTGGCGACTTCCTTTTTTGAAGATTGGTATTACAATGGATTTCTTCCAGCTTTGTGGTGGTTCTTGTCCTTCCCATATCATATTAAGGAGAATAAGAAATCTGTCTATAAAATTTTTAGTTGAAAATTTAAATAATTCTTGATTAATGTGGTCGTCTCCGGGAGCTTTGTTACTTTTTAATGATTTAACAACATCAGTTTGAACCGAAAGTACGTTTTTCGGCTCATTACTGCAGCGTCGTTATCCTCCCTGGACTGTGATATTCATGAAATATGCCAATATTCCTTTCTCCTTGCATCTACCCCCACTCTCCCTCTTTACCTCTCCTGCTGCGCTGTGCCTACGGCGCATCTCCCCTCTACCTCGGAACCTTCATATACGTGGTGCACAGGCAGAACGTTATCATTCATGCATCATTCATTCTTTGATTCATCGATCCATTCCGAGATGGGATTGGAACTCTAAAATGGACAAGGTCGTCTGAAGCCGAGAAGCGGCGCAGTTTTAGTTGGTCCTGTAGACCAGGGAAGAAGCCACCCTGGCTTGGACGCGAATGTTCAATCTGATATGTGCAGGTAGCTGTTTGGTATAAATCCTATACGGAAACTCACTCACTTAGGAGATCATTTCGAGCTCCCTTTATCTTGCTCTCTAGCTTTCCTGATTGATAATCATAGTGAAAACAATCATTTTCAGTCACTCTGTGGGTTTGAGAATCATTATTGATTTATGTTAATACGCCTTGGAAAGAAAGATGAATCAATCCTTGCCTTCTATGGGCCCGAGGCATGTAATTTTGTGATTAATAACCTTGGAGGTTTTCAGATCTACGCTAATAGAAGCAACGAAGACAAACGACGATCCGTAAGCGGCACAAATGGTAGCAGAGCGTGGTTTATTAATTGTGGTTTCCGTAAGCGGCACAAATGGTAGCATAGCGTGTGGTTTTGTTTCTTTCTGTTGGGAAAAGTATGTTGTATTCTATTGGCAGTAGTTCAAGTGGGTGTCGATTCAAAATCTTTGAACTTAAGTTTTGGGTTCTGGATTCAAGGGCCAGAACAAGAATATATACTCTGTATGGTCATAAATGATTTTTGGAATTAGAAAGTATTTTGATGTCGACATTTTTCAGAGGTATTATATCGTGGATAACTATTTGTTTTCGAGACTTATTATCTACGTAAATGTTATTGAAACGTACTTATTTACGTATTTGAATTGTTTAACGTAAATGAAATTGATTCATCTCTCCTTGCATGTAAACACAGAGTAACTTATGCATAAAGAACTGCGTTCTCTTGTAGTTGTTTACATCTTTTGTTCATTTTGTTTAGTAAACATGCCTAGTTGGATTGAGGTTGTATCTAAGGACAATTCGGTCCGAGAATTGAGCTTACTAGGTATTGACGTTGAAGGCGACGTAAATATATTGCGTCAGCGACTTAAGATTCATTTGAACTCTCTCTCTCCCCGGCTGAACAAACATTGGTGAAACGAAAGTTTATTGTAGACGGCGCGATTGCTGAAGACAATTCTGTAGAGCAGAATAGGAATATTATCGATCGTAGACCTAGCTCCACTAAAGATTTTTCTAGTGGAACGGCTTCCAACCTTTCTCCTCACACGGAAGAAAATAATCAGCGAATTTTTCGAGAGTTAATTAGAAAAGTCGATCCCTGTGATGGAAGTGATAAGGATTTGTTGGTTTTCTTCCTTATTAAACTCAATTCGATTTTTGAATTGAAACTAGTTCAAGATGAATATTTTGTTAATTCGATTTTGAGTTGTATTGGAGGAATACTATTGAAGGTGTGGAGTGATGTTGTTAAACTAAGATTAACTTGGATTGAGAGTTTGGAATATGTGAAATGTTCGTTATTGCCTTCCAGTTTGTTAGAGGATTATTGGATTAAATTTGTGTCTGGACGATTCCAACTTTCTAAGGAATCTTTATTGGAGTTTATTTCCGAAATCCAAGGAGCTTCATTGATATTGAACCCCCAGTTTTCGGAAAAAAAGTTGATTGACATAATTCTTCAAAATATGTCTTCTGCCACTAGACAGCATTTGATCTTCGCTACAAAACCCGAAAGTGTAGCAGAAATGTGTGTCTTGGCAAGGAAAGTAGCTGATTTCGAGATAGCTGAAAGACAAAAGAACTTCAGCGAGAAACGTGTGCCTGATAATTTATGTAAACCTAATGCTCCTGCGAATCGTTCTTCTCGCAATAATTCCTGGCAGCAGAAAACTAATTTCCTATGTTGGAAATGCCAGCGTTTTGGACATCTTGCTAGAGAGTGTCGATCTTAGTTTTTCGGCGTAGTTCGTTTGCTTGTTTTGGATATCAGGAAAGCTTGTTTTTGGACATCGGTATGTGGGCTGATTGAGCCATTTCGTTTGTGAATATTATTTGGATGGGAGACTCCTGAGTAAGTTTCGGTATACGAGGACCAGGTTTTGTCATTATAAGACGCAGTCTAAGTTCTAAAAGCAAGTGTAACTAGAAATTAGAAAGCGTCGATGGCCACGTCATAAAACAGCACGTTAGTCAAGTAAAAGTATGCCTTTTGTGGTTTAAAACCACGGATGTTTTAGAAGGACACTTGTACTGTGTAATATCTTATGTAAAAACGTTTGAGGTTCCGTTTTCTGTCTCCGCCTGTTTTGTTATTTCAGTTCACCCTTCCTTCATATTGGCATAGGAGAGGAACTTGGTATGTTTGGCAGTCGAGCACTTGGCGGATCCGGCCGACCCCGAGTGCCCAGCTGACCGAAATGGTGGTTCTGCAACTACAGATTCCTAGAGAGCGGTTGATCGGGATTGCGACCCGGCAATCCATGTTATGGTATCGTCACTCTGTTTTTTCACCTGGAACGCCGCGGAGTTCGACTAGGGCGGCTGTGTCAAGATTCGAGTTTATTTACAGCGCCTGGATGGTGGACGAAGAAGCTGGTGTGGTGATAGTGATTTTGGGGAAGATGAAATAGGTGATGAAGTTTACCGATCGGAATCTGGTAGTGTTACCGTGCCCTCTTAACGTGGGATTCGCTATCTAGTATCTTCGTAACATCGTTATAGTGACTTAAGTCTATAAGACTTCTGGGACTTTCTTGCATTGTTTAGAAGTTTATGGACTGTTTTCTTTTTCCCGGAGGGCGCGAGGAGGAGATATTGAACCGAAAGTGCGTTTTTCGGCTCATTACTGCAGCGTCGTTATTCGCCCTAGACTGTGATATTCATGAACTAGGCCAATATTCCTTTCTCCATGCATCTACCCCACTCTCCCTCTTTACCTCTCCTGCTGCGCTGTGCCTACGGCGCCTCTCCCATCTACCTCGGAACCTTCATATACGTGGTGCACAGGCAGAACGTTATCATTCATTCATCATTCATTCTTTGATTCATCGATCCATTCCGAGATGGGATTGGAACTCTTAAATGGACAAGGTCGTCTGAAGCCGAGAAGCGGCGCAGTTTTAGTTGGTCCTGTAGACCAGGGAAGAAGCCACCCTGGCTTGGACGCGAATGTTCAATCTGATTTATGTGCACGTAGCTGTTTGGTATAAATCCTATACGGAAACTCACTCACTTAGGATATCATTTCCAGCTCCCTTTATTTTGCTGTCTAGCTTTCCTGATTGATAATCATAGTGAAAAAAATCATTTTCAGTCACTCTGTGGGTTTGAGAATCATTATTGATTTATGTTAATACGCCTTGGAAAGAAAGATGAATCAATCCTTGCCTTCTATGGGCCCGAGGCAAGTAATTTTGTGATTAATAACCTTGGAGATAATCAGATCTACGCTAATAGAAGCAACGAAAACAAAAGACGATCCGTAAGCGGCACAAGTTAATTCATCTATAGAAATTTGTTCCAAAGCAGTGTTATTAGAGATTGGTATTTGTAATAAATCACCCTTTTGTGTCCATAAATGATGAAAGTAGTTAAGCCAAGATTCTTTAGGCATACCATTTAAATGTGCATTTTCTCTTGAATCATTATTTAAATTTATTAAAACTTTATATATTTTTGGTTGAGGCCTAGTGATATCATTTTCCAAAAATGAGACAAATTGTTCCCAGCTTTGTCTATGTTTTTTGCGAACTTCAATTTTATCTATGGCTCTCTTCCTATGATACTCTACTTTATTTTCATATTTTTTTGTAGACAGAAATGTTTTGTTTGCTTCACGTTTATCATCAATTACTTTTTTGATGTTTTCATCCCATATCCGTAGTCCTTTTTTTCCGATTCCATTTAGGTTTGATACCCAGGCTTTCATTTGCTGCTTGTCTCAAAATACTTTATAGAGCAAGCCATTCTTCTTCAATATTTTCGCCAACCGGTGTTTCTTGAACTAGACGATCTAATCTGTATTTGTATAGCCAGATAATAGTGGGATCTCGGAAAAAACTTACTTTATAAGTATAGTCCACTTTTTCAAATTTTACATTATTAATTTTATTTTTATTTTTCCATCTCGGTGGCGTACTAATTGGACAAACAAGTAAGTAATGGTCTGATTCGATTTCAGATCCTCTGTAAACTCTTGTATCAAGAAATTTAGATACTAATTTTTTATTACATATAGCATAGTCAATTATTGATTTAAGACCCCTGGCTTCCCATGTATATTTGTGACTATCCTTGTGGTTAAATACTGAACATATAGGGCCTATAAACTAAATATTTTAATTGAAGGGTGAAACTTTTTCGTCCCAAATACGTAATAAATAAATAAACTCATAAATATATGAAGCTATATTATATTTTATTACATACATTTAGAGCATTATTATTAAAATGTAGTAGTGCACACACAATTAAATTTATATCTGTAACTAAATAGTGTTACAGAATTTACGAAGGCAGGAATATTACTTAATATATGTAAAGTGGACGTAGATTATGTGGCAGGAATTAAATGTCATAGGATGTATTTTGCAAAAATACAAATGAATAAAAAAAATTGACGGAGGATTCGATCCCTGGCTTTTACATACATTTGATCTTGTTGTAAGTAGTTTAGTGGTCTACGCTACTCGAACATCGGATACTAGCTGCTTGTTTACTTTTACACTATGAACGAGAGTTGAACTTTATTTAAAATTTCTCAATTTGAGTAACATTGCATTTGTCGAACACTCGTAAATATCTAGAAATATGTCTTCTTCGCTGTTCTTTAACAATTTAAGACTATTAAAACCAAATACAGCGTATTTAAAACATTAAACAATGCGTTACCTCGTGAACCGCAGCTATGGCTTTTCGAGCAGGCGCAGTGGGCCATAAGAATTGTGCTTTCTGAAGCGGCTCATTCTTTTTGTCAATAAGTGTTCATGCTGAACTGGGTATTAAAGAGGACAACAGGAATAATAGTCACGGAAACAAGTGCATGGACGCAATGAGGATGAAACTGCCATTTTGTTAAAAAGAAACATAATTACAACGCAGCAATGCAGCTCATTGTGATATCTGGGATCACAGCACTCGCTGGAACAACTATTTAGAGTCAAAAAATAAATAGAAGAATTAGATAACACTTGAAAGCCTAAGCAGTAAAAAGAGCAGATGGGACAACGGTCGGCCGCGATGATTTAGTGTTTACGTTCCTTGCCTATAGTTACGGGTTCAAACCTGGTTGTTGGTAATGGCTTTTCTAGGAAGAAAAAATTTCATGGAATAAGTCCTCCGGGAGGAATTTTAGCCGTGGTTTCTGAGAAGATATAGACCAAAATAACAATGTGACACTTGAGTATGGTCATCAATTAATTTTTATAGTATCGTCCTTGTTCTTGTAGAATAACTCTTAAATTCTGGAGAGTGATTCCGACAATTTTCTCCATCGAGCATCACAAAATCGATTATAGGATTTAATTCGCGTGAACAAGCATTCAGTCCATGCGAGCGACAGGAAAACTTCAACTACTCGTAGTACTCTGAGTGGCGGTTTCACCAACAGAGATAACTGCATTACGCCAGATTATCTGATTATAATGCATAGCTTAAACTGGTGTAATACAGTTACCTCTGTTGGTGAAACGGGCCCTAAGAGGACGAGCATTATCACTCTTCGGTAAGATATTTGGGCTGCAGAACCTCGATATAATCGAAGAAGCTGTCGTCAAAGTAACTTGATGGTTTACAAGAATACTGAAGTGGTGTTGGTTAGAACGGTTATCATGAGATTACATCGTTTGATCTATTTTTGAATTTTTTACAGTTATTTAGGATCGCAATACGTTTTCTGATTTTTCACCCTGACCAGATAATGATCCGAATTGAAGTATGTCCTTTTAACTGATCTAACTCCGATTATGCTAGTGTACTAGTGTTTATCTACTAAGAGGCCTACATTATCTACGTGGTTTCGAGTTTCACCATCTGGAGACGTCCAGGTGTATTTATGAATTTATTCTTGTGCTGGAATTTAACGGTTATCGCTTATGAGAGGAACAGATACTAAAGAATATTTAGAAAAAATCTTATTAAATACTTTAGAAAAAATAAACTACGGCAAGGTATCAGATCAAAATTTCTAATAGCTTTGAAATATTGTTTGATGAGGAA
The DNA here is from genome assembly GCA_030220185.1 of Diploptera punctata. Classification (NCBI taxonomy): domain Eukaryota; kingdom Metazoa; phylum Arthropoda; class Insecta; order Blattodea; family Blaberidae; genus Diploptera; species Diploptera punctata. The sequence continues at coordinate 941,312 of JASPKZ010003873.1, read as the reverse complement.
TATGCTGGCAAAAGTGAATTGGTTAGAACAATTATTGGGTAATACCAGGCGGAAAACCACTAGTGTATTAAAGGAGAGAATACTTGAGAGCTAAAATTAATAATTGACAATTTTTTTAACAAATTCGTAAAACGGAACAGGGGAAAGAGTATGTTTTAAAGTGGATGACAATGGACTCGAATGCTGGGATAAAGGAGGACTCATGGGAGAAAGAATTGAAGACAACGGTATGGAAAACTGCGATGGAGAGATGATCATGTAATTAATAATAATAATAATAGGTATCATTGCAGCCAATGGTCATGTAGAATGAACTGTTTTCATGTCTTACAAAAGTCTGTTATCGATGTTCCTATGTTTTTACACTGTAATAGGTGATATCGGTCGCAGTGCGACCCACATAGTTTGCACTTGCACTTTTCTTCTGGGTTGTGGCGCTTCACTGTTGTGCATATCCTGTGGTGGAAACCATGGACCGCGACTCTCGTCACGGTGTGTCTCAGGTCGTATCTGGCTGCTGTCCATTCCCTGTAGATCATCGCATCAGTTGCGTAGAACTCAGGCCATATCTGTTCTCTCTTCTCGTTGAGTTCCCACAACAGTTCTTTGTAGGCATCTGTTGCCGGCACGAGAAGGTCCAGGTGGAGCTCTTCTGTGAAGAATGGTTCCTTTGTCAGTATGTATGTTAGGCGTGAAGGCGTGTATTTTGATACGCTTAGCGCTGTCTTTAAAAAGTGTGCTTTGACTTTCTCTATTTCCTCTAGGTTTGCCTTATTTGGGTTCTTCCAAATCACGTCTATTCCATAGGTCATGATTGGTGCTATTTTTAAGCGGAAGAGGGTCATTGCTGTCTCCAGGGATAGTTTACTCAGGCTTTTAATGCTGTTCGTTGCTATTCTGGCCGCTAAGGCGCGTTCTTTCATGTGCTTATCGAAGGTGTCTCCTCGGCTCTGCAGTGTGATCCCCAGATATTTGAACTGGTTTACATTTTGCAGTGGGTCTCCCTTATACCGAATGCAGTCATTCGCTGCGAGTCTTCCTCCTTTCCTGAAGGTCATTTTTACTGTTTTCTTCTCATTTATTTCTAGGTCGTTCTTTTCTGCCCATGCTACGAGTTTGTCGAACGCTGTTTGAGCTTTTTCGATGTCGTGGGATGTAATCACCATGTCATCAGCGTATGCCAAGATTTGGACGTTTTCTGTTTCATGATCATGTAATTGACAAAATAGAACACCAACATGACATGCCAGGTGTTACAAACTGCAAGACCGTTAGTGGTGTAAATTAAATATGACTTTTGTGCTTATTTAAATAATTAAGACCATATAAGAATAAGAATAAATTTTATTTACAAATAAATGTAACATACAGTATTAGCACCCGAATGAACAAATGTTTGTGCTCGGGCGCAGTTCAGTTACACGAATAATGCAAATAGAGTACATACATTTAAAGTTAGGGGCCAGTCTCACTTTTACATAAATTGACACGAACAAATAAAAATAATAGTAATAATAATGTATTGGGATTAAAACTTATTCTAGCAAAATAATTAATGCAATGGAGAATGATATACATACAATCATATAAACCATGTATTGTAATGAATTAAAACCAATAATACAGAAGAAAGTAATTAGTAATATTTTAGGTTACAATAATAAACAAAAATAAATGCTTTATATTTATTATATTAAAATGTTCAAATAATTAATTTTTTCACTTAATTAATTAATTAAAAATAATTAATTTAATTGCTTTTTTAAAACTACCTGTGTTTAGTTTACTTAGCTCTGGATTGGATCTAATTCATTCATTATATAATTTGAGTACTAGATATCTAATATGTTTAGATCCAGCACTTGTATAAAATTTTGGAACATGTAGCAAAGAAGTAGTATTTTGTCTGGTGCCGTAAAAACTTCGATTATGCTCTTTAAATTCGATTTTATTTTTAGGAAAATAAGTAAGTAATGTATGCTTGAAAATTTGTTTAATATTTGGCACATTCAATTCTAGATAAATTAAATTTGTAGGGTAATCTAAAGGTTTCTGCGCGCAGATTTTTATGATTCGTTTTTGTAGTAATGTTAAGGGAGAAAGGATAGAATTAGCGATTCCACCCCTACCTAATATTCCGTATTGGATTATCGATTGAACCAGAGCTAAGTAAACAATTCGCAATACATACATTGGTAAATATAATCGAAGGATGATAAATTTGCGAATAGTTTACGTAGTTCGTTACACAGCAAGGAAACGTGTTTGTCATATCTTAAATATTGGTCTATTATAATACCTAGATATTTGACTTGTGTTGATATTCTCAAGGATGGACATGTGCAATATGCGCTATTACAATTGTGTATTGTAATATCGAGACTGGGGTTTGAATGAAATTCATATATATATACCGCGTGATGGTAAAGAAAAAGGAATTAATGTAGTTTTTTGAGATATTCACAGAAAGTAAATTTGAGTCTAGCCATTCTTTAATTACATTGATTCCTTTCTTAACATTAAGTTTGGTTTCGGTCCATGTACTTACTTACTTACTTACTCACTGGCACTATCGAACCCGTAGGTTCATGGCCGCGCGGACATAAGCTCTCCATACATCCCTATCCTGAGCTAATGCTTTCCAGTCATTCCCTGTATAATCTACTTCCCTCAAATCATAGTTAATGTTGTTCTCCCACCTCATTCTTGGTCTACCAACTGGGCGTTTTCCCTCTGGCTTTCCTACAAGAAGTTTCCATGCACGTCTTTCATTCCCCATACGCGCAACATGTCCTGCCCATTGCAGTCTACGAGACTTAACTGTTCTTATTATATCTGGCTTCCTATAAAGACCATGTAGTTCATTGTTATGTAGTCTTCTCCATTCACCTGTCTGTTCATCTCTCTTTGGTCCAAAAATTTTCCTAAGAACTTTATTCTCAAATACTCGTAATCTCCCTTCCTCCCTTAAAGTAAGAATCCATGCTTCGCACCCATATGCTATAACTGGTAGAATAACAGTTTTATATATTTTCAGCTTGACGTTTTTTGAAAGGAGTTGGGACATCAAAAGTCTCTGCAATGCATAATAGCATGCATTCCTAGGAACATGTCCCTGTGTTTGAGCCTTTGGCATGGGTTCCCTGAAGTATTCCCCGCCCGGAGAACCGAATGGGGGACTATTTGACCTCCGGAAAATTTTACCCCAGATGAACCCATGTCTGCATTTCTTGACGGTTGTATTTTTACGGTGAAAGATCGTCACTCTTTCGACCAAGGTACTTTTTTCGTCTGGCTTATCACCTTCGACCAGTCCGGCATGGTTAACTCTATCAGCAGCAATGCTAACGCCGTCCATGTAGAGGCGGAAAATAAGAGAACCGTGTCGTCAGCATATGAATATATAGAACGAGAAAATGTTTCTAAGTTAATTTTGAGTAAATCATTAATATAAATTAGGAATAAACTTGGTGCTAAAACATTCTCCTAAGGTACACCTATATTAATATTACGTACACTACTGTAGTTGTGGTCGATTTTTGTTGTTTTGGATCTATTAATTAAATACCATCTAAATATTTCTAAAGCGGTTCATTTAATGCCAATTTTATCTAATATATCCAGCAGTATGCTGTGATTTACTGTATCAAAGGCTTTTTGGAGATCTAAGAAAATTCATAGGCATTTATTTCCTGAGTGTAAGCTACTAATTATATTTGAGGTGACGGTCATAATTGCATCCTCTGTACTTATATTATGTCTGAAACCAATTTGATTTCTGCTTAACAAATAGTGTTTTTGTAAGAACTTCATTAATCGTGTCTTTATATATTTTTCAAAGATTTTTGAAAAACGTGGTAAAAGTTAAGATTATTTTTGTCTCCGGCCTTGTTTATTGGGACAATCACAGCTCGTTGAAGAGCTGATTGGAAAATTCCTTGACAAATGCACAAATTAAATATCTAGGTAAGTGGCTTTGCTATAGTTTCGACAATAAATTTAAGGGTATTATTTGTTATTCCGTCTATTCCTGGAGATACATTATTTTCTAATTATTTTATACTGTTAATAATTTCATTATCGCTCACAGGGAATAATAACATTGAAGACGTGATTTCCTTATTTTCAAAATTGTAGTGAGAAGAACTAAATATTTTCTTATTTATGTTGGCAATAATGTTCTTTCCTATCTCAGTAAAATGGTCATTAAATTCATTAGCAATATCATTTTAATTTTGTATTTGTTAACTATTATGATTTATGATTTTATTGATTGGAGATTTTTAACTTGAAAATGTGTCAGTGGCCTCATTGACGGTCTGCTAAAATCTTTTACGGTCATTTTTGTTATTGTTATTTTTTTCAGAATAATATTTAATTTTCATAGATCTTATCACGCGTGTTAACATATTTCTATGAAATTTATATTTACTAAATAAGTCAGTATTCAAAGTTTCACGTTTTACTTGCATTCCAATTTTATCTCTAGTTTTTGTTGATATAACAATGCTAGTTGTAATCGAAGGTTTAATTTTTTTTGTATTTGCTGGAAATAGATGAGAGAGTAGCAGAGAATGTGGAGATGTGATTACTTACACTTTTATGAAACATATTGAAACTTAATTCCGCATCTGTGCAGTTCAGAATCGGGTCCCAAATCATGTTTTTGAGTTGGGTTATTAGATAAATAATAATTAATAATTTGTTTGTAATTCTGAGAGGGTTCAATAGGATTTTTGCTTCAAGTTTTATGTGGGTTTACAAATAAAGTAAAAACCATATAATGATCTGTTATAGCGCTACTATATACTCCCGGTTAATGGATGTAAAACATACATTTTATACAGTATATTCAGTGGTGTATCAATACAATTAAGTACAGGTATGATCACTCATACACTGTATAAAGTAAATGGATAGTTAATGACAAATGAGGGAAAGTTAGAAGAAATGGTTGATTTCAAATACCTAGGAACAATCATTACAAATAAGAACGATGTGCACAATGATAATAAACATATGACCTAGGCTTCATTCTGAAAATGCATGTCATTATGCATTACAGGGACAATTGTCGAATGTTGTGATCTTAACAATAAGATTCTTTGATGTGACAAAGGTGATTAATCAAACCCTATTGCTCTTACTATCTTCATCAAGACTACATTTCTCTATTGTTGACGTGAATATATCTTCCCGTCGCACATGTATATGACCTATATTTACTTATCATACTAGCAATTGCTACTTCAGGTTTTTTAGTAATTTATAAATTAAGCTGAGTGAATTATATTTTCATTGCATGTTAAAGGTTTTCCTTACTGTCATTTCTAATAGAATGTCATAATTAACTGCACTCTAATTATCACTCACCTGATTATATTTTACGCTAACTGCTATCCCAGATAAAATATGAACGCTAACTCCTCAAAAGTGATAATGGCAATTTTGGACTGCATTCAATCCTTCTGTTTTCCGACGAATGTTGTCGTTCCAACATCTCTAAAAAATATTAAACTGTAAATCATATGCTGTTTCATGGAATATATATATATATATATATATATATATACATATAATTAAATTTGTAACATTGAGCAATGCAAGCTTAATATGACATGATAAGAAAAAATAAATGCTCAGACAGGACTTGAACCCGGACCTCTGGATTGATACCCCAGTGCGATTCCGATCACACCACCGAGCAAGTCTAGTACAAACATTCATTTTTCTTTTCAAATAGTCTCATTATTATGAGATGTAGTGGGAACTCGGTCTCAACTGCCATCTCGTAACTCCTATCACAAGTAAGCAAATTAAAGAGAATATTTTTACTTTATAGCAGTCACGCTTTATCGATGTTATGATTAAATTAAATTTTTGACATTGAGCTACGCAAGCTTAATATGACATGATAAGAAAAATCAATGTTTGGACGGGACTTAAACCCGGTCCTCTGGATTGAAACATCAGTGTGCTTCCTATTACGCCACCGAGCAAGTCTAGTACAAATATCAATTTTTCTTTAAAAAAAGTAAATAAATAAAAAACTTGCTCGGTGGAGTAATCCGAAGCGCAATCAATCCAGAGGTCCGGGTTCAAATCCCGTCCTAGCATTTATTTTTCTTATGTCATATATACCGGTATATATATATATATATATATATATATATATATCCATCCATCCATACTAATTCTGCCCGAAGGCAGGTCCTTCACTGCAGTCATAGCATTTTCATGCTATACTTGCAGCTTTACTAGGGAATTGTATAGGTGTGGTAGTTTCCCGTTGCTTTCCACACCGGTGAAGGATGATGGTGATGATGATGATAATGATAAGGATGATTATGATGATGATGACCATATGATTTCGGGGACCGTTTGGGCCTTAAAGTTTTCCTGACATTTGTCTTACAGGTGAGGAAAAACCCCGATAAAAACCTCACCCAGAAAAACTGCCCCGACCGGGGATCGAACCCGGGCCCGCTGCGTGGAAGGACTTTATTAGACTAAAATTAAGATACATACAATGTTATTTACAAATATGGGTCGCACGGACAGTAAGCCGTACGTGCTCTTGACAGTCCGTTACAATAAGTTGATGTTTGGTAATAATATACTTAAAAGAAAAAAGAAAACACAATAATATTACAATTAGATAACAATACAATTACATAATACATTAACTTAGTCAATTAGAATTATTAAAAAGTAATGGTAATGCAATTTGTTAACATATTTAGTTATTCATGAATGAGTGTTGTATATGTGTACATATATATGTTACTTTGTGATGTCTCTTATTAAAATGTGTCATACTCCTATGTAAATAAATCATGCTGAAGGATTGCCTTTTTTGCATGTTATATTATATAACACCAATTTAGTAGTAGTAGTAGTGGTAGTAGTAGGACTTTATTAGACAAAAAGTAAGATATTTACAATATTATTTACAAATATGGGTCGCACGGGCAGTAAGCCGTACGTGCTGTTGACAGTCCGTTACAATAAAGTAATAATTGGTACTAGTGTAAAGAAAAATAAACAACAAAAACAGCAATAACATTACAATTACATAAAGAAAACACAATAATAATATTACAATTAAATAATAACACAATAGCATTATACACTATTAACATTACAATTACATAAAGAAAACACAATAATAATATTACAATTAAGTAATAACACAATAGCATTATACACTAAAAAAACATTAACATTACAATTACATAAAGAAAACACATTGATATTACAATTAAATAATAACACAACAGCATTATACACTAATTAATTTACATATAATTGTTAATAATTATTAATGGTATTGCATTTTGATAACATATATTTATTCATGAATGAGTGTTGTCCTTATTTTTCGCGTTTTGTCCAGAAATTTACCGAGGTTTATCCAATTTTCTGGATTTACCAATAACTCGTAGCATGTCAATCTTTCCCGATTTGAATTTAGAAATCTTTCCGGTAATAACTGACGTCTCCAATATTCTAAATCATTACATTTTCCTAATATATGTATCTCATCTTCAAAGTTCCCGCACATTGGACATATTCGCATATCGTGATCGTCGCTAATTTTTAGAAAATTCCATGCCCCTAGCCTAAACCAAGCAAGCCCTGATCTCTCCTTAAATCCTAGGTTGAGTATATACGATTCTTTTCCCCAGACGTGTTTTAGGTCTCTTTGTAAACACAGTGAGCGTTTTCCTGTACATTCGGCGAAGGTATCTTGTTGGTTTATATCTAAGTACCTCCTCCTTATTTTTCTCCACACGTTCTTGCGACTTTCAGTCCCTTTTTCCCATATCCAGCCCATCCCAATCTTTTGGAGTTCTCTCCTAACCTCGTATGCCTAAAATTTAACATCTAGGTTTTTAATTTGGTGGTCGTAACAAATTGCTCTAAGCATTGTTTGTTCACCTTGGATTACTCGCAACCAGTATTTGAGTACACGAATTTTACAGTTAGTGTCGTCCTGGAATGACCCGAATTCATATAAAATTCCACAGTTAGAAACGGCCTTACTAAGTCCTTTAATATACTTTAGAAAATGCGTATATACCTTATTTAATATTTCCGTTCTTTGGAAACCCCAAATCTCACTACTATAGTGCATTACTGGCCTGACCATCGCTCCATACATTTTTTCTAATGTGCTGACTGGAATATCAGGCACTCGACCCAGAATACCGAGTACACTGTTAAGTTGTCCCCTCCCTTTAAATAATGCTATATCAATGTGTTTTTTCCACTTTCCGTTCATTTTCAACGTCGTACCAAGATATTCAAAATGTTTCACGTTTTGAAGTACTTGATCTCTGTATTTCCATTCCTCTGCTCTACCATAAACCGTCCCATTTTTAAAGGTCATTGTTTTTGTCTTACTAACATTTACAGTCAATCCCCAATTCCTACAGTATATTTCCAGTAGGTCAAGACCTCTTTGCAATCCCTTGATTGTCTTGGAACAGATAATTAAATCATCTGCATACAACAGGACTGGGATTCTAACATTTCCTATCTCCGGAGCCTCAATTTCTCCTTCTAGCATTACGTCTACAATATCATCAACGAATAGATTAAATAGCATTGGTGATAAAATGCAACCTTGTCTCACTCCCCGATTGGCTTCACTGCTCTCTGTAATGTGCCCTTGGTCTACTTTTATACAAAATTTAACATATTTATAAATTGACATTAAAGCATGTATCATTTTATGAGACAATCCTTTCCGATTTAATTTTCCCAAAGTGCGCTTCGGTCCACAGTATCAAATGCCATCTTAAAATCAATGAATGCACAAAATAATTTACCCCCCTTCATTTTCAGATTGTCATCAATTAATGTTCTCAGAACAAATAGGTTGTCCACCGTGGAGTACCCTTCTCTAAAACCTGCCTGATATTTTGAGAGCCTATTGTTCTCTTTAGCCCATTGTCTTATTCGTTCGTAAAGTACTTTACAATATATTTTTTCCGAACACTGACAAGAGACAAATTCCCCTGTAACTTTCTGGTATCTGTGCCCCACCTTTCCCTTTGTATAGCGGTTGGATGACACCTGTCGCCCAGGCTTCCGGATAATCTCCTCCATTAAAAAGTTTGTTGAACGCAGTTTTCAAAACGTCTAATAATTTATTGGATGATATCATATTTTTCAAGAATTCCCCTGGTATTCCATCAATTCCAGGTGCTTTACCATTCTTTAAACATTTAATGGAAGAAACCACTTCATTTTTCGAAATATCCTGATCCAGTAATTGAATATGAATTGGGTCAGGGATCTCAACTATATTTCCTTGATTATATCTTAACCTCTCATTTCCCAGCACCCTATCAAAGTAACTTCTCCATTCCCCGGGCGTTATTCTTGTCCGATTTATGGACTTTACTTTGAGTTCCCTTAACGCTTTCCATATGTCCGCAATGTTCCCACTTTCAGTCGCGACTCTCATTTCTTCGGATTTCTTATTTTGCCATGCTAGTTTTGTTTCTGCCAATAATTCTTTATATTCCTTTCTCTCTTGCGCATAATTTTTTCTGCTTTCATCTGTGCTTTCTTTTCTAAACTTTAAAAGACTACTTTCGACAAATTTCTTCTTCTTTCTACATGCATTATTGTACCACCCTTTGTCCTTCTGGTTCATTGCGTATTTAACCTTGAATTTTTCCCCTGCTTTTTGAAAACATTCTGTCAAAGTTTTAATAATTTCCTCCCCGCTAAGATCATTTAATTGCAGATCCTGTATTAGCGTTTCCAAACTCCTGATAAATTCTTCTCTCAGATCCTCGATCCACCTGAAACGTGTAATTGGCCGCAATATTGTTGCCACCTCATCATTAACTGTCTCACTAATACCTTTCATATTTAAAATAAGTTTGTTTGGGAAGTGGTGTGATTCGATTCTGGAAACTATACAGAAATTACTTAGGACTGGAATCATGTCTTGTGTGCATATTGAATAATCGATTACGCTACTTCCATTTTTATTAATAAATGTCAGTTCTCCATTTTTATCTTCCCCATATTTCCCATTCAGAATTTCAAGTTCAAATGCATCGCAAAAAGCTAACAATTGGTTTCCTTCTGAATTTAAAATCTTATCTTTGCTTCTCCTACCCTCACCTCGTGTTTCATTATCATCCGATTTTATAGTGATATTTTCCTCCCCAATCCTACAGTTAAAGTCCCCTAAAATTATTATTCCCGCTTCCGGAAACCTATCTTTTATTTCTGCCAACGAGTCAGACAATTCAACGAAAAAATTTGGATTGGCATACCTGGAATTTAGTGGTTGGCGGTAAATAGACAAGAGACACATTTCTGCTCTTTCTGTATGGTAATATATACAAATTGCCTCTTTTAAAGTAATATTTACCTTTTTAATATATGGGTCTAAGTTAGCTTTATATAAAATGGCAACACCGCCTGGATATCTACCTCTCTTTCCTCTATTTTGATTACCCTTAAAATAACCTTTCATATTACATAGATTTACGCATTCATTAGCTTTTAACCATGTTTCTCCTAGAGCTAATATATCAAAAGTCTCAATAAACTCTACACATCTGTCCATTGAAAGTTTTTGTTTTAACCCTTCGATATTCCATGAACCGACTGTCAACAAACCCTATTGTGTTCCCTTGTCATTAGTCTTACCTGTATTTTTCGAACTTCCCCCTCTCAATAGTTCCTTTTCTGCGGGTAGATTCAGAAGTCTTAGTGATTTTCTTGTTGGAGTTCTTGTGTCCGCCGGTCGTTCACCTCTTAGAGGTGGGGTATGCTGTTTGCGTTCGGCCGTTTTTTGCTGTATGTTTATTGGATTCCTGGGAGTTAGTATCGTAGTGCTCCCTCTCTCTTTCTCTCGTGTAGAATTTTCTCCCTCCTCTGCTGTAAGGAGACCACCTGCTGTTGAAGCGTCCCCTGTAGGTTTTGGGGACTCGCTGTCAATGACCTCTTCAAATTCATTTTCAGAGTTGTCCATATTTTGTAGTTTTTCCCTGCTCCAGATTCGTCCATTTATAATCAATTTATTAAATTGCATGATTGCATGGCAGCCCTGCCTCCTCGCCTCGAGCATGTGTCGCTTAAGAAAGTCCCTTTCGCGGCGCACCTTCTCACTAAAGTCTTCGGCAATATTGATACCGGTCCCTTTAAGATATTTACTGTCTCTAAGGATCCAACATTTTATTTTGTAGTGTGATAATTTGCATACAATCGGTCTCATTCCACTATTCCAACGACCTACTCTGTGCGCTCTTTCAATATCACTGTCCACCAAATCAATCCCGATTTGCGCCACTACTCTTTTAACTATATGTTCAGTTTCCTCCCAGCTCTCTCTGTCTTCTTCATGCACACCATATATCACAATATTATTACGGCGACTCTGGTTTTCGAGATAGTCTAATTTAGATTCCAGCCATTTCAATCTGTCCTCCATCCGATGCATGTTCGTCTCAATATCACGAATTTTTTCACCCACGTTGTACTTTTCAAACCCCTCTTTCACTTCAGTTGACATTGTTTCAATCAGCTTTCTAACTTCTTCCATAATGCTTTGTCCCCTGCACACTTCAACCACTCTAACAAAAACACGTCCGCTCTTCTCGACGGCTAGCAGTAAAGTCCCCTAACACCAATTTAAATAATATATGTCGTTCATTTTTCCATCACGTTAATAAAAATGGTAACTAAATTAAACTGATGCATCTTATAGGATATTTAATGATTAATTAAATTATTTGGTATACATAGCTACAAAATAAACATGGCGGCTGCTCGTCAATTATTATTTCGAGTTTTAGGTAAACCCTCAATTGTAATGGTCGAATTTCACTGATATTTGGAAAATATCTTCTTCCGTTTATTTTAATAACATATACTGTGTTTCATTGTCAAACCTCGAAAAGTGCGACCGCTAAAACAATTTTTAAAGTTTCGAGTCAAGTGAACTCCTATATATAATGGACTGATTTTACTGTTTAATGAACTGGACCTATTTTTTATTACCACTAGTTTCTAAATGCCAAGTTTCATTTCGATTAAACAAAATTTTCAGAGTTAACGGACACAAACACACACGCACGTACTATATATATAGTATACAAATTTTTGCAATGGTCATTATCGTCATCTTCTATGTCATCTGTGAAGATGTAAAATTTTTTCAAAAATATTCATGTAAACAATATCAATAGCTTAATTCCTTCAAATTCGTTAAAATATAAAATATATATTTATGGCTTTTAGAGGAAGAGATCCAGTGAGATCCAAAATTATTTTATAAAATCGAAGTATAGAACAGGTGTCTAGTTTCAAATATTTGGGCTGTGATGTTGGCTACAATGTGGAAAGAGATATTGACTCCAAAATAAATAAATTTCAGGCGGTGTGTGGAACAATACAGAGAACATTCAAAAATAAAATTAGAAAAGAAACCAGGATAAAAATGTATAATGTTATGGCGGTTCCCACAATATTGTATGGATGTGAAACTTGGGCTCCAATGAAAAAACAGAAGGATAGAATACAGACGGCGGAGATGAGGTTCCTAAGACAAGTAAAAGGATGTACAAGACTTGATAGAATAAGAAATGAGGATATAAGAGAAGAATTGAAAGTACAGCCTTTATTGGATAAGGTCACGAATTATAGACAGAAGTGGATTGATGATATGGATGGAATGAGTAAGGAGATATATCCATTGTTAGCAAGAAATTATCAAGCAAGAGGAAGACGTGATGTTGGAAGACCTAGAAGACGTTGGGCTGATGCATTATGGAGTCGGAACGGGCAATTGCCTAATCCCTGGAGTGATGATGATGATGATGATGATGATGATGATGATATTTATGGTCCTCTTAGACTAAACTACGTTGGTGTTAGGAATTACGTAAATTGTACGTCAGAATATATTATTTTTATTATCAACGTTTACGGTACATTTTTTGTGAATGTTCAATATTCTATAAACATTATGTTTTCGTTTATTTATTTTTTTAATTTTCTGTGTGTATATATATATATAGTACATAAGGACTTTATTAGACTAAAATTAAGATACATACAATGTTATTTACAAATATGGGTTGCACGGGCAGTAAGCCGTACGTTCTGTTGACAGTTCGTTAAAATAAGTTGACGTTTGGTAATAATATACTTAAAACAAAAACGAAAACACCATAATATTACAATTTGAAAACAATACAATTGCATTATACATGAACATGGTTATGTAGAATTATTAAGAATTAATGGCATTACAATTTGTTAACATAAAATATTATCGTATACAGAGTGAACAAATACTCTTGCGTAATAATACTACAACGCTTCTTTAAAGATTATTTTGTGTATTTATAGATACAAAAGTTATATAACAAACTTATGAATACTTTCGAACCCGGAGATTTATGGCTTCAGGAGATAAGCTCTCCACACATCCCTATCTTGAGCTAATGTTTTACAATCACTCCCTGTATAATTTACCTCCAACAGATATTGATTCATATTATTCTCCCAACTAATTTTGGCCTACTTACTGGGCGCTTTTTCCTCTGTTTTTTCTAGAAGTTTCGATATCCTCTTCATTCCCAATTCTTGACTCATGTCCTGCCCATCTCAGTCTACGAGACTTTAGTGTTCTAATTTGATCTGGATTTCGATATAATGTATGTACTTCACTATTGTATACTTTTCTCCATTCATATTTCTGTTCGTCTCAAATTGTTCCACGAATGTCCCTGAGTACTTTATTATCGAATACTCTAATCATATCTCTTACAGAATGATACCGTGTTTCATCATCCCTTTTATTCAGCTTGGTGGCGTTAAGGCCATGTGATCTTTTCTTCCACTCACCAGGACAAAACATATGTTACATTCAAATGCAAAATTCATCATAATATTAGATACCAAACGATTATCTGGCCAATCTGAGCAGTAATAAAAATAATATCTAATATTAAAATAAAGTTAAAGACAAAATGAAAATTAATAAAAGGAATAATTAATAACAGAATAAATGAGAGTTTGTGGGACTGGGGTTCAAACCCGTCGTGGTCGATAAATTTTCAGGATGAAAAAATCCAAGAAACAATCCTACGGGAGGGACTTCAAGCCGTTGCGTTGGTTCCGAGTCTGAAGATTTTTCAGGCTCGTAAAAGAACCGCAAGCCTGAATAAAAAGGCCTCTGTGCAAAATTTAATCGACATTCATCAATCCAATAATACCTTAATTGCCTATTAGATGCCTCATTGAGGCGATGTGCTAACCACAAGTCACTCGTCGACACCTGTAGGTAAATAAGCGTAACTAAACTAGCTTGCGAGCACCCATGTTACCACGTGGGACGTTGTTTCTAATTAAACATTTTTGAGTAGAGTTGGAGAGGTCATGTAGTGCATAACACAAGGTGTTTGCAGATTTAAGCCTACGTCCAATTTCTTTGTGCACCTCGTTACTGGTTAAGATAATAAAACTACTTGATTGGCTCTTTGCTTGAGTGAAGTAAACTGCAAACAGTTTATAACACGTAAGAGATATTGCAGGGGCTGCGCCACAGTCTCCACAGCGACTGACGGATGTATCGCCTAGAATAACAAATTAGATTCAAGCGATATCACACTTTTCATATGTTACAATACTATACCTCAGAATTTAAAACAACTCCAACAACAACTCTGAAATTTTGAATTGCAAATTGTGAATTTATCACCAGTTTCAAATTTATTTTGAATTACATATCGTCTGGAAAAAACACGATTACTTCCTAGGAGATATATTTCCTACATTAAATGAATATATTTTAATGTAGTCCACCGCTGTGGTCTCGAGGTAGCGTGCTGCCTTGTAACGCAGCGGGCCCGGGTTCGATCCCCGGTCGGGGCAGTTTTTCTGGGTGAGGTTTTTCCTCACCTGTAAGACAATTGTCAGGAAAACATTAAGGCCCAAACGGTCCCTGAAATCATATGGCCATCATCATCATCATCATCATCATCCTCATCATTATCATCTTCATCATCATCATCCTTCACCGGTGTGGAAAGCAACGAGAAGCTACCACACCTACAATTCCCTATTAAAGCTGCAAGCATAGCATGAAAATACTATGATTGCAGTGAAGGACCTGCCTTCGGGCAGAATTACTATGGATGGATATTGTAATATAACTCGGTGAAACGTACAGTTATCGAAAAATCATTTAATGACATAGAATACATTGTTGTCTTCTTATTCTTCTTCTTCCATTCCATTAATGCGACCTGTTCCGGTCTCAAGTCCATCGTTTCCTTGGTCGTCCCAAAGGTCTTTTTCCATGCGGTTGTGTAGGTGTTGATCGTTTTGGGTAATCTTGTATTATCCATTCTGTCTAAATGTTCTTTCCATCGATATTTGTGCTCTTTTAGTTTATCCAGTATTGAAAATATCTCCAGTTCATTTATTTTTTATTCATTATGTAATCTATCCATGCAAGTATATCCTTTTACGGGTCTTAAAAATTTAATTACATTGACTTGAATGCCTGAGATATATTTCTTTGTAAGCACCCAAGATTCAGATCCCTATAAAAGAACAGAAATAGCCATAATTCTATAAATCCTGAGCTGAGTTTCTCTTTGAGTCTTTAGGATGGATATTCTTATGGTGCCACACATCATTTGATACCGATTTAATATATTATGTATATCCCAAACATAGCTATATGTTACATCTGAACCCAGAGAGTTAAAGTGTGCTATCTGTTCTATTAAGTCATTATTGATTACCATTTTTGCCCTGAAAAGCCATCATTTTAATTTTCGAAGTTGAGACTTTAAGATTATAATGGAGTCTTAATTGATTCAACGTTTAAATGAATCTTTGTAAATCACCCTCTTCTCATTATTATTTACCGACACTATAATACAGCTGATACTTTAAGGGAGGAAAGGAGATTTGAGAATAAAGTTCTTAGGAACATTTTTGGGCCAAAGAGAGATAAACAGACAGGTGAATGGAGAAGACTACATAACAGTGAACTACGTGACCTTTATAGGATGCCAGATATAATATGAATAGTTAAGTTTCGTAGAATGCGATGGGCAAGACATGTGGCACGTATGGGGGATGAAAGACGCGCCTGGAAGCTTCTTGTAGGCAAACCAGATGGAAAACGCCCAGCTGGTAGACCAAGAATGAGGTGGGTGAATATCATTAACTATTATTTGAGCGCCTAGCTGAGGGGTTAAGGACGAATCCCTTGGCGCAGAGCTACGGGACTTGCGCTGGTTCGAGTCTCCATGGGGGAATACATTTTCTTATGGTATATGAGCAAGTATGGGACCGGTGCCCACCCATAATTTAGATAGCTACAATAAGTGCGGTTCCAGATTGACAAAACCAGCTACACCGGCTGGGGGACTCGACATGCTGATCACATGTCACCCCTACACTGGTTAGATGATCATCTACCTCTGCGATTGTGGATATGAGGCCTGCAGCCGGCTGGTAGGCTAAGAGCCTTCTAGGTCTGTCGCGCCATGGAATTATTATTTTTTTATTATTATGATTTGAGAGAAGTAGATTATAAGGGAATGATTGGAAAACATTAGCTCAGGATAGGGATGTGTGGAGAGAGTATGTCCGTGCGGCCATGAACCTACGGGTTCGATAGTGCCAGTTATTTAGTTAGTTACTTACAACACAGCTGATGTCATCATCATCATCTGCATTCTTGGATTAGGTCTGTTGACCCGTTCCGACTTCAGTCCATCTCTTCCTAGGTCTGCCCACATCTCGGGTGCCTTTAGGTTTGTATTTTGTTATTTGTTTCGGATATCTATCTTCATTCATTCTGTCTATGTGTTGCTTCCATTTTTGTCTATATGTATCTATTTTATCAGTTATTGCAAATATTTCAAGTTCCTGTATTATTTCTGTGTTCTTGATTCTGTCTTCCTTACTGCACCCTTTAACAGATCTAAAAAATTCATTTCTGCCGCCGTTATCCTACTTAGATCTTGTTTTTTATGTATCCAGGCTTCTGAACCATAGAGCAGTACCGGTACTGCCAACGTTTTGTAAACTTTCAATTGGGTCTCTCTTGTTGTTTTGTTATTTAGTGATCGTTTTACCGTACCACATATTCCCTGGAACTTTGCTATTTTATTAGTTATATCATTATCATAATTAAATGAAATGTCACATCCTAGATAATTAAGATGGTTCACCTGTTCTATGATTATGTTTCCTATTGCTAATTTGGATCTGATTTGATTTTTCCCTTGGAATGCCATTACCTTAGTTTTTTCTATGGATATTTTGAGATTATATTGTTCACATATATTATATAGTTTAAAAATATTCCTTTGAAGTTCGTCATCCGTATTTGCTATAATAACCTGGTCATCAGCGTACAATAATGTTTTCAAGTAGTGTGTTTTATCTAATTGTATTCCTTTATTTGTTTTTCGTTCCATTTTTGTATTATATCATTGATGTATAGGTTAAACAAAACTGGAGAGATACTGCATCCTTGTTTAACTCCTTGATTAGTATGAATTTTATTTTTACTTACTTTATTTCTAGTTTTTATAAAAATATATATGTGTTCCAGTACAAACTCTTTATGGCTGCTATTAAGTGTTTCGGAATTCCTTTTTCTTTTAAATTTGTCCAAAGTTTTCCTCTGTCTACTTTATCAAATGCCTTGACAAAATCAATAAAAGCTATGTGTGTTTCCTTGTTATATTCTCTTCCTTTGTTTATAAATTCTTTTATCGTAAATATATTATCCATACATGAACGCCCTGGTCTGAATCCACTTTGTTCTTCTGTTAACATTACCTCTGCTATTTGTTTTAACCTAAATGTTAAGACAGCTGATGTATTGCGAATAAAATATTTAGATTATTACCAATATAAGATATTGTCATGACATTTTGTAGAACTGAACTTATTTTAGCGAATTTCGAACCAATGCAGTTATTGCTGTTTTTCTCGTTAAATTTGTTTTTAAATGTTAAGGGATATTCACGGATAATATCTGGTAAGGCACCGAAAATTTACTGAACAAAATTGAAAAAAAAAGAAAAAAATATATATATATATAATCTGATTGTGGTAGTAGTATTTGTTTATTGGTGCTGCTATAATTCTGAAATAAGATACCTAGGGCTTTAGATCCCTTCTCAAAGTAACAATTATAAGGAATTTTAAGTAAAAAAAGAATGATATATGAACAAGCTCCGAGACACGAAAATCTGGAGCATAAACATGCATTTTAATGACATGATAATTATTGCACTTGTTAACGTAAATTATGTACGTTTTAAAGTCAAATATGCTTTAAGATATTCAGCTATAGAAGCATGCTGGCGAAAAACAAATAATTAGAGAACGGTACTTGGAATTGTCTTATTTTGTATATTTACGATTTATAACTTTCTGACCTTCAAAAATATAAAACACATTTTTTCCTACGCTGACGATACTTTAATTTCGTATGGAGGAGAATTCTGGTATAAAGATTAAAATCATATTTTGAATAATGAATTAAAAGTTATAACAGCACGGTTTGATTACAATTTTCTTTCCATCACCACTATTACAATTAAAAATGCATTATTATTTTAATCTACTAAAAGTGATACACTTAACATGCTTAACATTACTACAAACAAAAATATGCACCCGAGACGGTATTTGAACCCTAGATCGTGGAGGTGCGTCAAGGGGGCTCAAGGATAGCGCGCCAGCGCGTGAACTTGAAAATGTTAGGTTCAAATCCCAACTCGGGTGCATACTTTTCTTTAATAATAATAATAATAATAATAATAATAATAATAATAATAATAATAACAATACTTTATTTATTCTGGCAGAGTTAAGGCCATAAGGCCCTCTCTTCCACTCAACCGGCACAAATACAAATAAATATTCGACAAATATAGATATACACTACACTAATTATAAACAGTTAAAGATACAATAAATGTAGCAATGTAAATGTCATGTACAAACAACATTTTATAGGGTAATAAAAATAATGATACGATAATAATAATAATAATAATAATAATAATAATAATAATAATAATAATATAAATATGATGCATTATACGGGAAACACCAATTAATATACATATCTTACACTGGATAATAATGAAGTCGAGTTTAGAGCAAATATAAATTTAGATTTCTTTTAAAAGATGTAGTTATGTTAACCATAGCCTATAGACGGTTTGTCTGGAAACATTAATTTCCATTTATATATAACATACTTAGTTAATTCATTGTAAATATTAAGTTACTCTTGAGGGATTTACTTACAATAGCTTCTTTTTATTAGGAATACTCCACAATACACTGTTTCACTTTCAACCCAAAGTGATCTGTCGCCAGAGGTTCATGTCTCTCTAAAGTATCTTCTTCCCTCAAATCTCTAGCTTACATACATCTCCTCACTCCATCTATCCAACGTTCTCTAGGTCTGCCGCTTCCACTTCTTCAATTAGCCTTCCAATCAAGTACTTTGTTGGGTAGCCTATCTACCTTCTATCTACTATCTTCTTCCACTTACAATAGTAAAAACCTATAAATGTATAAATACTAGCACCTACATTTAATACTAATTACATTTCGCTGTGATATTAGTCACAGCGTAAAATTATAAAATTAGAATGCGAAGGGTAATTTTATATTTACATTTTATTAATAAAGTTGAAGACGACGGCACCTTGTAGTTTCGACGGCACCAGTTTCACAATTTTATGAAAATATTTATGCAGAATATTGTTCCATCATAAATTACAAATAATTGTAAAAGATTACATTAAACTCTACACTAGTTTGCTTGATTTATGGAGTTACCCATTATACAACGTTTACGATTAATTTATCTTAATACATTTATTATAAGTTTTACATGTATTTGAAAATTAGTTGCTAAATTTAATTGTGGATATTATAGTAGATTATTACAGAGAATTATTAGAAAACATTAGCTCAGGATTGGGTTAAGGAGAGCTTACGTCCGCGCTGCATGAACCTACGTCGAAAGAGCCAGTGGGCTAGTTAGATATGAAAAAAATATTTAATTCTTAAGTGTACTATAAAATGACTGTATATCCACTTTTGGAAACACCCCCTGAGCATAAAAATCGTCCGTTTCTTGAGATAGGAAAGATTTTATTATTATTATTATTATTATTATTATTATTATTATTATTATTCCAAAGCACTGAGTTGAACATACCAATGATTCTTCTTCCATCAGTTATCTTCTTTCTGTAGTTGAACTCTCACTTTTATCTAAAATAGATCCTAAATATTTAAAATATTTAACATTATGCATTCTTCTTGAATTACATTTAAGCTCATCTGTTGTATCCAATGAAACATATGCTGTTTTATTAAACTTTATCTGTAATCCCCATTTTTTTAAAAATTCTATCTCTGATTTCCTTACCATGAGAGACGGATAATCTGGATCCTAAGAAATTACCATCTGATCATCTGCGAATAGTAGTAGTAGTAATAGGACTTTATTAGACTAAAAGTAAGATATGTGCAATGTTATTTACAAATATGGCTCACACGGTCAGTAAGCCGTACGTTATGTTGACAGTCCGTAACAATAAGATAATATTTGGTAAGAGTATAAAGAAAAACAAATAGAAAACAATATTACAATTACATGAAGAAAACACAATAATATTATAATTACATTATAATACAATAACCATTATACATTAATTATGTTATGTAGAATTATTAAGAATTAATGGTATTGCATTTTGATAACATGTATTTACTCATGAATAAGTGTTGTTCTTATTTCCCGCGTTTTTTCCAGAAATTTACCCAAGTTTATCGACTCTCCTGGATTTAACATTAACTCTTAGCATGCCAATCTTTCACGATTTGAATTTAGAAATCTTTCCTGTAATAACTGACGCCTCCAATATTCTAAATCGTTACATTTTCCTAATATATATATATCTCGTCTTCAAAGCTCCCGCACATTGGACATATTCGCATATCGTGATCGTCGCTAATCTTTAGATATTTCCATGCTCCTAGCCTAAACCCAGCAAGCCCTGATCTCTCTTTCAGTCCTAGGTTGAGTATATAAGATTCTTTTCCCCAAACATGTATTAGGTCTATTTTTAAAAGCAGTGAGTTTTTTCCCATACATTCGGCGATAATATCTTGTTGGTTTATATCGAAGTACCTACTCCTTATTTTTCTCCACACATTCTTGCGGTTTTCAGTCCCTTTTTCCCATACCTAACCCATCCCAATCTTTTGGAGTTCTGTCGTAACCTCGTTTGTTCAGAATTTTACATCTATATTTCTAATATGGTGGTCGTAACAAATTGCTCTGAGCATTGTGCGTTCACTTTGGATTACCCGTAACCGGTATTTTAGTACGCGAATTTTGCAGTTTATGACCCGAATTAATATGAAATTCCACAGTTAGAAACGGTCTTACTAAGTCCTGTAATATATTTTAGAAAGTGCGTATATACCTTATTTAGTATTTCTGTTCTTTGAAAACCCCAAATCTCACTACCATAGTGCATTATTGGCCTCACCATCGCTCCATACATTTTTTCTAATGCGCTGACTGGAATATCAGGCACTCGACCCAGAATACCGAGTACACTGTTAAGTTGTCCCCTGCCTTTCAATAATGCTATATCAATATCTCTCTTCCACTTTCCGTTCATTTTCAACGTAGTACCAAGACATTCAAATTGTTTCACGTTTTAAAGTACTTCATCTCTATATTTCCTTTCCACTACCCTACCATAAACCGTCCCATTTTTGAAAGTCATTGTTTTTGTCTTACTAAATTTACAGTCATTCCCCAATTCCTGGAGTATATTTCCAGTAGGTCAAGACCTGTTTGTAACCCTTTGATTGTCCTGGAATATATAATTAAATCATCTGCATACAACAGGACTCGGTCTTTAACATCTCCGGAGCCCCAATGTCTCCTTCTAGCATTACGTCGACAATACCATCAACGAATAGATTGAATAGCATTGGTGATAAAATCCACCTTCTCTCACTCCCCGATTGGCTTCACTACTCTCTGTGATGTGCCCTTGGTCTACTTTTATACAAAATGTAACGTATTTATAAATTGACATTAAAGCATGTATCATTTTATGAGACAATTCTTTCCGATTTAATTTTTGCCAAAGTTCGCTTAGGTCCAGAGTAGCAAACGCCATCATAAAATCAATAAATGCACAAAATAATTAACCCCTCTTCGTTTTCAGATTATCATCAATTAATGTTCTCAGAACGAATACGTTGTCCACTGTGGAGTACCATTCTCCTGATATTCTGAAATCCTATTTTTTTTTCCAAACACCCACAAGAGGCAAATTGTCCTATAACTTTCTGGTTTCCCTGTGTCCAACCTTTTCCTTTGTATAACAGTTTGATTAGACCTGTCGCCCAGGTTTCCGGATAATCTCCTCCATTAAAGAGTTTGTTGAACGCAGTATTTAAAACTTCTAATAACACCGTTCTGCATTTTAAAACTTATTTTTAGTTTTTTTTAAAATCTGATAGGTGATTCTAAACGGAGTTTTATGCTGAATTCGAAAATCATATCCATTTTCCCCATCACGTCAGGTTTGCAAAATATTTGTGAATAATTTGAAATAACATTATAGCTCTGTAAAACGTAATAAAAATTACTTTCAACAAGAATTTTGTGTAAAAAACAGAATTTGTTATCTGCCACTAATTAATCATTACTTAATAATAATTATTAATTATTTTCAGCATTCCAGGCATATTTCACTTTTCGACTCATAGCATCCTCGAACTGACTGCCATCATCAGTTTTCGAATTTGTGGGCCAACGATTAAAACAGCCTTAATTTTTTCATAGGATAATGAAGGAAATGTAGCGCAAAGGTATTTAAAGCACTCACTGCCGTTATCTAGAGTTTTCAAAAAAATGTTTCATTGAATCTAATTTTACATGGAGAGGGAGCAACAATACTTTTGAGGGATCAATAAGAGGTTCACTTCTTATATTTTTTTCGCGCGGTATTAAATTAGTCCTACGTGACTACTGTTATCTTTCCTAGTGTTCTGACCTAGCTCTTGCTATCCTATTCACATACCAAACAAGGGTACTTTGTTAAACTAGCTTGCTGACCAACTAATGGTCCAATAATCATGATATCTCCACAAACTAGCATAGATGGTTTTTGTACCGCAGTTTTTGTAACAAAAACTTTACATTTTCATATGTCTCCTTTAAAACAAAAAATGGACCATAGGATGAATGTTTCCATTGTGAAGCAAAACACCTTTAAGACTTATTTAAAAAGAATGTATGAAGAATCTCCACTCTTTGGAATTATAGTTTGTTATAACATTTTAAGACAGCAGGGATGTCTTGGCAGTACACTAAATTTCTTCGTCAGCAAAAAAAAAAGTGAGAAGTTCGTTCTCACGATGCCTGTACCATGAAAAATATGTACTCTCAGTCAATACTTTATTTTCGTTTAACCTAGAGCCTAATAGTTCTGCCGATTCTTTAGGCAAATTTAAATTCCTCACTAAATCATTAAGCTCACTTTGAATAAAACATCTCCCATGATCAGAATTATATATGGGTCATCATCCACAGGAGATTTAGTTGCAGTGCTACTGGATACAGAGGGCAATATATCTGATTCAGGGTGTAAAGGAACCGGAATGTCTTGACCATTAGGTACAGGCTCAATGGCAGAGGGTTCATTCATACATTCATAGTGTTCTGCTCAAGAGCAGGTCTTTCACTGCAAACTCAACAGTCTCCACTCTTTCCTTAACTCAGCTTTCCTTTCTGTATTTACATACAGACCATTTATTTTAATATTGTCTATCATCTGATGTTTTTCTGCCTCTAACTTTCTTTCCGTTCTTCTTTCTCCCACTCTTTCTAGCACATCTTTATTTCTTATTTTGTCTGCCATTTTATACGTTCCATTCTTCTCCATGATTTACGTCCGGAGTCTTTTATCGTGGAAAGATCACATGCCATGTTAGCAGCTTTACTAGGGATATATACGTGTGGTAGCTTCCCGTTTCTATCCACACCCCACTCTCTCTTTAGCATCTTAAAATCTTAAAACATCTTAAGAAGGTCCCGAGGAGCCCCTACTTGAGGTGAGCAGAGTGGATTTGGCTACGTTAGACCCTCCGGACTTCACCTAAATTCACCCCAGAGGTTAAATATCAGTTCAATCAAGGTTTGTGACCAGATCAAAGATCCGGAAATCCCAAAAAGCCACAGCTCCCCAGAGGGAACGTTAGGATATACAATATCTTTATTGTTTTTATCATTATATCGTGCTACCTTAGCTGTTCAAAAATAACAATCGTCTCCATGATTTGTAGGTTCCCTCTAAATCATAGGGTACCAAAGTGCAATGACTTGTTGTATCCATTTTTCCAACTCCTCAACTCTGCAACACAATTACGACACACTTTGTGAGAGCATCACGATTTATCCTGATCTCCTAACTTAATTCCAAAGTATTGAAAGTAAGTTTTCTCTACAAAAGAAGTTATATTCTTTGTTTACTAACGTATTTGACCCACATATAATTATAGCAAAACATATTTGGATCATTTACACAACCACAATTTTTTGTACGGACCTAGGGCGAATCTAGTTAGTAGAGTTTAGTAATTATACACATAATTAAAATATAAACATAATAATAGTTATATTATTTCACATGTTAAGTAATAAAGTCGAATTATAAGTTATTGGGCCTTTCTAACAAACGATAAGCACACTGTAATATTACGAAAAATATTCAAAACACACAGTTTTTAATAGTAAAAAATCCTGACGTGGTGCGCGAAAACGGATTTCATTTTTGCAATCAGTGTGAAATTGTGATTCAAGAACGCTCATTTATTTAAAAAAATCCATACAGAAGAGGGTAATTTATAGGATGAAGTCATATTTTTGAAGAATTCCCCTGGTAAATCCATCAATTCCAGGTGCTTTACCATTCTTTAAACATTTAATGGAAGAAACCACTTCATTTTTCGAAATATCCTCATCCAGTTAATGAATATATATTGGGTCGGGGATCTACACTATATTTCCTTGATTATACCTTAACCCCTCATTTCCCAGCATTCCATCAAAGTAGTTCTTTGCACGGGCGTTATTCTTGTCCGATTCATGGACTTAACTTCGAGTTCCCTTTTCGCTTCCCATATGTCCGCAATGTTCCCACTTTTAGTCGCGATTTTCATTTCTTCCGATTTCTTATTTTGCCATTCTAGTTCTGTTTCTACCAGTAATTCTTTATACAGTAATATAATGTACGGTTTTAAACTATATTATAGTTTAACCGTATATTACTGTGAACTAATACCTGAACGGAAAATCACCATGAATTTTACTAGTATCAATTCTTTATACTCTTTTTTTCTCTCTAGCGCATAATTTATTTCTGTTTTCATCTGTGATTTCTTTTCTAAACTTTAAAATACTACTTTCGACAAATTTCTTCTTCCTTCTACATGCATTATTGTACCATCCTTTGTCCTTCTGATTCATTGTGCATTTAACCTTGAATTTTTCCCCTGCTTTTTAAAAAACATTCTGTCAAAGTTTCAATAATTTCTTCCCCGCTAAGATCATTTAATTGGAAATCCTGTATTAGAGTTTCCAAACTCCTGATAATTTCTTCTCTCCGATCCTAGATCCACCTGAACCGTGTAATTGGCCGCAATGTTGTTGCCACTTCATCATTAACTGTCTCACTAATACCATTCATGTTTCAATTAAGTTTGTTTTGGGAAGTGGTGAGATTCGATTCTGCAAACTATACAGAAATTACTTAGGACTGGAATCATATCATGTGTGCATATTGAATAGTCGATTACGCCGCGTCCATTTTTATTAATAAATGTCAGTTCTCCATTTTTATCTTCCCCATACTTCCCATTCAAAATAAAGTACAAATGCATCGCAAAAAGCTAACAATTGTTTTCCTTCTGAATTTATAATTTTATCTTAACTTCTACTACCTTCACCTCGTGTTTCATTATCATCTAATTTTATAGTGATATTTTCCAACCTAATGCTACAGTTAAAATCCCCTAAAATTATTATTCCCCCTTCCGGAAACCTATCATTTATTTCCGCCAACGAGCCAGACAATTGAACGAAAAAAAATTACATTGGCGTATCTAGAAGTTAGTAGCTGGCGATAAATAGAAAACATAGAAATTTCTGCTCCTCCTGATTTGTAATAAATACAAATTGCCTCTTTTAAATGAGTACTTACCTCTTTAATATAGGGGTCTAGATAAAAACAGTCAGGCGGCACTATGTCCAAAATGTCGACTCAGCGTCTAACGGAAATGAGTACCAGACGCTTGTTCTGGGGGGTAAAGGCGGCGGTCAGGCAGGGCTGACAACCTGGCTGACATCAAGTGCAGATTGTCTAGAATAAGTGGGAGCCTTAACTTCCCACTACCCCAAGGGTCTCCCGAAGCCTATAGTGGGATTACTTTACTTTACTTATATAAGGTCAACACCTCCTGGATATCTTCCTCTATTTGCCTTCGTTTCACTACCTGTGAAATATCCTTTCATATGATTTATATTTACACATTCATTACCTTTTAAGCACGTCTCTGATAGAGCTAACACATCAAAAGTCTCAATAAAATCTACACATTTGACCATTGAAAGCTTTTGTATCAACTCTTCGTATCCCATGTACCGACTGTCAACAAATCCTAATTTGTTCCCTTGTCATTAGTCTTACCTGTGTTTTTCGAACTTCCCCCTTCTCTCAATACTTTCTTTTCTGTTGGTAAATTCATCAGTCTTAGTGATTTTCTTGTTTTCGTTCTTGTATCCGCCGGTCGTTCACTTCTTTGGGGTGGGGTATTCCATTTGCGCTCAGCTGTTTTGTCCTGACTGTCTGTTGGACCATCCGGAGTTAGTTTCGTTTTACTTTCCCCCTCATTCTCTCGTGTTGAATTTTCTCCCTCCATCTCTGCTGTAAGGAGATCACACGCCGTTATAGTATCCCCTGTAGGTTTTCGGACCCGCTAGCACTGACCCCTTCTAATTATTTTCTAGTTGCTCCCTCAGATTCGTCGATTTACAATTAATTTATTAAATTGCAAGATTGCATGGCGGCCCTGCCTCCTCGCCTCGAGCATGTGTCGCTTAAGAAAGTCCATTTCGCGTTCCACCTTCTCACTAAAGTCTTCAGCAATATTAATACTGGTCCCTTTAAGATATTTACTGTCTCCAATGATCCAACATTTGATTCTGTAGTGTGATCATTAGTATACAATCTGTCTCTTTCCACTATTCGAACGACCGATTCTGTGCGCTCTTTCAATATCATTGTCCACCACATCAATCCCGATTTGCGCCACTGCTCTTTTAATTATATGTTCAGTTTCCTCCCAGCTCTCCCTGATTTCTTCATTCACTCCATACATCACAATATTATTACGGCGACTTTGATTTTCGGGATAGTCTAATTTAGATTCCATCCATTTCAGTCTGTCCTCCATCTGATGCTTGTTTGTCTCAATATCTCGAATGTTTTCACCCACGTTGCACTTTTCAAACCCCTCATTCACTTCTGTTGATAATTTTTCAATCAGTTTTCTCACTTCTTCCATAATGCTTTATCTCATACACACTTCAACCACTTGAACTTGAACAAAATTGGAGATAAGCTACATCTTTGCAGTAGACTTTTGATGTTTGACAAGAATTCCAAGAAGGGATAAGGTCACAAATAGCACAATAGGGGAACTATGCAAGTTGGAAAAACAGAAGAAAAATATTTCAAATGGTATGGACATAGAAGGTAAGAAGAGAGAATACCAAAGAAGATCCTTAATTTGAAAGCTAATGGGAGAAGTGGAAGAGACAGGCCTAGAGAACGATAGGCCTAGATGGATGGATGGATGGATGGAGTGGAGAGGGGTATGGAAACTAGATATTTGAGGGAAGAAGGTGCTTTAGACAGGAACCTATGGCGACAAATCACTTTGGGTTGATTCCACTGTATTGTGGAATATTCCTAAATAAAACATATTATTATTATTATTATTATTATTATTATTATTATTATTATTACATTATTTGGAATTTACATGTCCCGCGTCGTAGCCGAGCGGTTAAGGTAGGAAGCCTTGGCGCAGAGCTACGGGACTTGCGCTGGTTCGAGTCTCCATGGGGGAAGACATTTTCTCATGGTATTTCGGCCAGTATGGAACCGGTGCCCACCCAGCATCGTGAGGCAATTGGGTAGCTACAATAAGTAGCGGCTCCAGGTTGAGGAACCAGCTATAACGGCTGGGGGACTCGACATGCTAACCACATGTCACCCCTACACTGGCTGTTGATCATCTACCTCTGTGATTGACACATGTGGATTTGAAGGGCCAGCAGCCGGCTGGTAAAAGGGCAACCGCTGTAAAGTGGAAAGATCCTCAATCGGAAATCGGGAATTTACATTTTTTATCAAGTATGTACGCCGACTAATATACAATATCATTTGTTGCTAGCAATTTTACTGTACACTGATTATTTAAAATTATTTGTATCGCTTTTAATAGATACACATCTATTTTCATTTGTAACTTTTAGACGAATGCCTGTGATATAAATTTTAAATGTACTAATGTTTTTGAAAATATGTCTATAATGTATGTGCCGTCGTCCTCAAGAGTGCTTAACTTAATTGAGGTTCCACTTTGAAGATTATCTTCAACCTGGAACGCGTTTTATTATGCCTTATTTATTAGTTCTAAACACACATTCAAGATAAACAATTTATAATGTTATATCGTTATGGAATGTGGTTTTACGCTTAATAGAATTAATTTCTTCTGAAATATTTTATTTAAAATGATATTGTATTAATAAATGTTTGTATCAACGAACGTAGACTTAAATCTATTAATATAATTAAACAGAATAACTAGATATTTAGAGTTCAGTTCTCGCATTTGTAGTTAAAGAACCTACTTTATGAGATAGCATCAGGCTGTACCAAAATTCTCATGGCAATATAATTACAGATAATGAAACAACGAGGAACTACTTAAAACTAATTACGGAATCACATCGTGTTAGAAATGTCAAAATCAATCGTTACGAGTTAGCAGTAAAGGTTCCAAAATTTTGTATTTCGAAACTTGGTAGTTACAATAAGCAAAAATGATGAACATTTTCCGGTCCATAGTTAATAGTCGTATTGGGGCCAAAGTGTCATCTCCCCAGCCTATTATTCCGGAAAATAATCATTATTTAACAGTCGGCTGTAAAGTCATTCAATCTACAATAACAAACGATAAATAATGAAATAGAATACGAGGAACAGACCAAACGTACGAGATATTTATTTTAATACGCATGTTTGTAGATTCTTGTTTTGGTGTTCAAGTCTTCTGTAAATATTAGAACTTCGAATTGAAGTACCCGTGTGTGTGTGTGTGTGTGTGTGTGTGTGTGTGTGTGTGTGTGTGTACGTGTGTGTGTGTGTGTGTGTGTGTATGCCACTTATGCAACTCAAGAAAAATTGTAGACTATGGATGGGTAATGTATTGATTGTATATTATATTCCGTATAAAAAGCTGTCTCATTGTCAGTGTTAAGTTTTATTCTGAAACAAATCGTTTTGATGAGCGTAATTTGTTTGTAAGACCTTAAACTTGTGTCATAACTAATGAATTAATTTGTGTTATCGAACTCCAGAAAAATGGCAGTACGGACATAACTTTCTATATCCATTATCTGAGATAATACTTTTAAAATAATTTGTTGACTATGAAAATTAGAGGCTCGTATGATTTTGATCACTAAAAAATAATTGGAGAAGTCTCTGAAGGGAGAAAAAGCCTTATATCACTTTGCAGTTGTCGAAGAAGTAAAAAAAAAGTATGTTTTGAGACTGCCATACGACATTCAGGAATATAAATAAATAATAGTTTTAAAAAACTAAAACAACACGCTTTATTAGAAAACCGAACTAAAAAAATTAAAAAAATAATTTTAATTTTCCAACACCCTTGGGATAAAATTAAAGTGGTGACCATAAAAATAATCTCCAACACATATAGAAAACAAACTAGAGATATCAACAAAAAGAATATCAAAATGCCATCAAAAGCGTGGTGTGCCGATTCCGATTGAGGGTTTTTCCACTTTTCAGCGGTTGCCTTTTACCAGCCGGCTGCTGGCCCTTCACATCCACATGTGTCAATCACAGAGGTAGATGATCAACAGCCAGTGTAGGGGTGACATGTGGTTAGCATGTAGAGTCCCCCAGCCGTTATAGCTGGTTCCTCAACCTGGAGCCGCTACTTATTGTAGCTACCCAATTGCCTCACGATGCTGGGTGGGCACCGGTCCCATACTGGCCGAAATACCATGAGAAAATTTCTTCCCCCATGGAGACTCGAACCAGCGCAAGTCCCGTAGCTCTGCGCCAAGGCTTCCTACCTTAACCGCTCGGCTACGATATAATTAATATAAATTTGATAATATACATATATTGGTAAAAGTAAAGTCTCTAAGAAGAAAATGTAAAAATCATAAAAAGCACCCCACGCTTTTCATGGTAAAATGATTTTCTTTTTGTTGATAACTCTAGTTTTTTTCTATATGTATTGGAGATGATTTTTAGTTGACCACTTTAATTTTATCCCAAGCGTGTTGGAAATTAAAATTATTTTTCATTTTTTAGTTCGGTTTTCTAACAAGGCGTGTTGTTTTAGTTTTTTAAAACTATTATTTTTTTTTAGTTTTAATATTTTACAGATTAAGATAAAAATGTAAATGTCTTTAAATTCCGTACTATTGTAGTATGAGCTAAAAGTAATACTCTTCTAAAAAAATCCTCCCAGCCGGATTTGAACCAGCGACCTATGGATTACTGAAATTATATACCACTAAAGTTCACCACTCTACCAACTGAGCTCTTACAACAATTGACTAAAAAGTCGACAAGTCTTATTATACCATTTTTCATTTTTTTTTAATTTTCTGAAGATTCTGGCCAGATTTTACAAGTACACAAAGTTTCAAGTCGATCCAATATTTCTAAGTGGGTGAAAATCGTGTTCAAAGATTCCGTTACATAGATACAAAGACACTTTTTTATTTTCTGATGATTCAGGCCAGGAGTTTAGAAAATAAATATGAAATTATTGTATTGTCACGGGTCCTTTACAAGTATACAAAGTTTCAAGTCGATCCAATGCTTCTAAGTGTGTTCAAAAATTCCGTTACGTAGATACAAAGACATTTTTTTATTTTCTGATGATTGTGGCCAGGATTTTAGAAAATATATATGAAATCATTATATTGTCACGGGTCCTTTACAAGTATACAATGTTTCAAGTCGATCCAATGATTTTAAGTGGGTGAAAATTGCGTTTGAACAATTCCGTCACACAGATAGATAGATAGATAGATACAGGTCAAGCTAATATGAAGCGTGTAAAAAAATCGCGCTTTTGACTATGTTGAGAGGTGTAATAAATATTTCAAAATTAAGTAAAGGTTGCGGTAATTATTTCACATTCCATATAATACTGTAATTGTTTTCTAAAACAAAGTTATGTTGTGATGAATATGTGTATCTGGGGAGAAAAATTAGTGCAAATGGAAGTCATGTTGCTGCAATTAATGAGAGAACAAATAAGGGCAAATCTGCAGAATCAAAATGAAATGGTGTTTTATGGGATAAGAATATAACTTCTAAAACAAACAAAAATAAATAAAATAATAGGAAGTACAATGACATACGCGCAAAAATGCGAATTATAATCTAGAATAGTAATTATATTACGAGGAAATGGATTTTTTGGAGGCGTTCAGCTGGAATTTCTAAAATAAATAAAATAAAAAACAGCGTAATTAAACAATAGTATATTATGATGTAAAGTTGGGGATGTTTAATAACCGAGCGATATCGAGGTTTTTAATTTCCGAGATTCTGTAAAACTCTTCACAAGTGAGCGATATATATGTTATATATTATTTTTTGCGCGATGGTGTTTTGAAAATAATAAATATTAGTATCATTTTTGTTGGACATGTTTGCATTCATTATAAACAATTGACTAACGTTAACAGTGTGGTTAATGTTTATTAATTGAAACTACAGGAGACCGTGAGGCCAATTAGTGATAAAATGGCGCAAGTATGTATTTATTGCTTTATATTGTTTCAAATAATGTTAGGTTGATTTAAAATGCATTGATTTTTTCGTATAATGTATATTAACACTAACTTTTGGATTTTTTTTGTCTATGCATTGTATGTAGTATACATAGAGGGCAGTATTTTTACTTCCGATACGCGTGTTTGTAATATGTAATATTACAGTATAGTTATTTAGGTCGACAACCCATAAATGTAGGAAGTTGAACTTTCAATCATGGTCGCCATTGCTGTAAGTACGACAAAATACACTATCGCACAAAAAAAAAGATGAATGTTCAAATTTCAGTTGTCGATTTCTTAAAAAAAAAACAAATAATTAAAATAGTGTGGTAATGTAAAAGGAATGATAGAAGACAGATCCCCAAGAAGAATATTAGAATAGGTTCCACTTGGCAGAAGAAGAATAGGACAGCCAAAATTGTTTTGAACAGCATGATGGGAAAGGATTGAACGATGGAGATTGGAATGACAGATGTGGAGAGAATGACGGTAGATTAATTGGACGCAGGAAGATGTTGTGAAACCTGCTAAATAAATAAGTGAATAAATAAATGTAATGTTTTACCTTCGAAGCTAACCATAACAAAAATATTTAAGAGAAAAAATGTAAATTTTCAAGAGGAAGAGGGTACATATATAACAAAAGTTTTGAAATACAGAATTTTTCAGAAAAAGGAGAAAATGAGTTTAATGATTCAGGAATTTGTAATAAAATATGATGAGCTAGGGTCTGAAAAATATGTGTTAAACAATTCTGTTTCTATGTAAAGTTTAAAAGAACGAAAAAGGGTGATTCACTATGGTGTGTAGAATGAGAGGGAAACCAGAGACTCTAAAAGTACCGTATTACTAAAGTATACAAAACAAGCGAGTAATTCAGTCAAGTAAAGAAAAATAAATTGAACGCATTTATCTCAAGAGTAGCTTCAATGTGCTCCCACTTACTCTAACTGCCAGTACAAGGTGTGATAAAACTACACTCGTATTCCAGTCTTAAACTCTGTAAAACTAATTAATGTCTTTCTATCAGTATTAAAGCAGGCCACTCTTATGCATTTTCTTAGTTAGGTAAAAAAGAAAAGTCCGTCACGCAGGAACTGCGTGAACTGAGCGAATTTCCTCAGCATTTCCTCATGGTTGAAATTGCTCATTTACGAAAGATATTTTTCTGTTCTTACATTGGAGAAACTCAATTTCTGATGTCAGTTTATTTATAAGTGTCACACTGCAGTGAGAACAAATCATGAATAACTATAAGTTATTATCTATGTGCATGTTGTATAAATTGACACCAATTTAAATAATATCTATATATGCACTCTTCCATTACTTCTTAATTAAGCATATTAAATACATAAAACTAATATATCTTATAGGAATTATTGCCAATTTAAGGGTTAATTAAAATGTATGGTATAAATTGCAACTAACTAAACATGGCAGTTGCTAGAGTCAATTTTTAATTTTGGGATTTCAGGTAAATGCCGAAATCTAACAGTCGGTTTTCGCTAATATTCGGATAATTTTCCTTCGTTAATTTCTACTGTAGCCTACATACTAAGATTCGTTGTGATACATCGAAAATTGAGACCGCTTTAGCTATTTAATATTTTTCGTTTCAGTGAATTCCTACAACGAATGATTATGTTTTGCTGGTTAACAGATTCGACCTTATGTGTTTAAATGAATTGCTATATGCTAAGTTTGGTTTCGACAAAACAAAAACAGTGGCCGTCAGAGCATTAACGGACACACACACATACATGCCTGCATAATGCATATACATACATATATATATATATTGACAAATAAAATATAACACTAAAGGAGAAAATGTTAAAAACATGTCTGCAAGATGGATATCAACAGATTGCCTAGGAAAAGTCTGAACTATCAACCAAGAGGAGGAAAAAAGAGATCGGGGACGCCCACGAAAGAGATCGTATCAGCAGCTATAATACTTGGAGCCGGAACGAAGCAAAAAGGGTCAATCGTTGAAAGAAGAAGAAATAGATAGAAATGTGTTTTTGGTGTCTATTATATGGGACTGGTGAAGATTTGTAAAATATCTCTAAAATCATGTTCCTGAGAACAACCTAAATATATTTACTTCTTCGAAAGTCGCTAATAGGCACACTAATATTAAATAATCAATTGAGTTGGTGTTTACTTGATGAAAATCCATATTTATTAATTAAATAAAAATAAAACATAGTTTTATTTGATTTTCATATTTATTATATAATTCAGTGACAGCTGTTTCATGTCTGAAGAAGGTACAGTGTACCGATACAGCTGTCACTGAATTATGTAATAAATATGAAAATCGAATAAAACTATGTTTTATTTTCATTTAATTAACACTAATATTATTTTAAAAGCATAACAACAATTTTACGCGATCATCCTATATTCATTTACGTATGCCATTTCAATTGTTAAATTTAATTAATTTTAAATGATGACTTATGGCGAAACAGATTGTGGTAAAGAAATACTAACCCATATTTTCTTTAACAACAGAGGAAATCCACAATAAGTCAGCTTATCAATACAAAGGTTTGAACTCGGGACCTCTGGAATATAATTGTCAAACACTACCACTTGAATCAACTAGTTTAGGTTACATTATTCTTGAACAAAGTTGCTAGATAAAAACTAGCGGTATTGGTAGAATTAGTGTTATAATTTTGAGGTTATTACATTGATCAATGATCGTATCCTATATAATTTAACAAATGTCGTTTCACAGCTGACGTAAGAAACCTCAAGTTAAAATACTTTATATACCAAAAATCTGTTGATCCACCATTTTCATTCTAGGGTATGCTATTTCAGACATCCAGCTCTAGCAAGTCGATATCATTTGCATGAAAGGTAAGTTGACATGTTCCACTTATAGAGGTTGTTGAAACTGTCAGTCAGTTGACCTCAGTGCAGTGTTTGTATCTCTCTACCAATTATTGTGTACTACGAACAGTTAATATATTGTAACCATTAATTATGCATCATCCATCCATCCATTCATACTAATTCCTGATGTCAGGTCTTTCACTGCAGTCACAGCATTTTAATGCTATGATTTGTAGCTTTACTAGGGAATTATAGGTGTTGTAGCTTTCCGTTGTTTTCCACACCGGTGAAGGATGATGCTGGTGTTGATGATGTTAATACTGACAAGGATGATGATGATGGACGGGCGATTTTCGGGGACCGTTGGGCCCTAACCTTCCTGAAATTTGTGTTACAGGTAAGGAAAACCCCCTGAAAAAAAGTCCTCACCCAGGAGCCTGTCACGACCGGGAATCGAACCCGGGCTCGCAGCGTGACAAGGCAGCACGATATCTCGAGACCACAGCGGTGGACGTATGCATCATGAGCATGGATTTTTTTTATCAATGCCACCAGGTTGTCTCTATGACATTTCTCTCATAGCATGGCCGAACTGTAACCCACTTCTTAAGTTGGGGCGCCAGGAAGACAGAGTTGTGTTATACCATTGATGATGAATAATAATGAAGCACCAGAGGAGACCTTACACTTAAACTTAGTCTAAATCCACACTATGGGAGACCTCAGGAATAATTCCCTTAAATAAGAATAAATGATAGATGCTTTACATTCCTTAGCAAATAACTACAATCTCAATCTTATATTTAAATAAATTAACGAAAACATAATAGTAGTAATATTTCTATATTACATTCTTCTTCTTCCTCTTCCTCTACGTATGAAGGCTGGCAGCTTGTTGCGTGTTCATTCACTTCAGGTCCGGGGTATGGTGACGTCCTTCCATCCAAGTTGTAGTCTTCCTAATGGCATTTTCTCCTGAGGTGTCCAGTCACGTACTTTCTTTACTAATCTAACTGTTCTCAATTCTATATATGTGATCGTTCCAATTTAATCTTTTATCAATTAACCAGAGGTTTGTATGTTCAATTTCACATTATTCTCTAATAACAGAGCTGCGAATTTTCTCTCGCAGCGATTTTCCCACGATTTTCCTTAAAACTTTAATTTCGGATGCTTCATTGATTTGTTTTGTTTTTTGAGTTTCTGTTCGACATTCACAACCATATGTTAGAACAAGTCTTATGACAGATTTGTAAATTCTTACTTTTGTAATATATTCTTAAAATTTTTATTTTTCCAAATAGTATTGTTTAAACGGTCCACCGCTGTGGTCTCGAGGTAGCGTGCAGCGGGCCAAGGTTCGATCCCCGGTCGGGGCAGTTTTTCTTGGTGAGGTTTTTATCGGGGTTTTTCCTCACCTGTATGATAAATGTCAGGAAAACTTTAAGGCCCAAACGGTCCCCGAAATCATATGGCTATCATCATCATCGTCACCATCATCATCATCCTTCACCGGTGTGGAAAGCAACGGGAAGCTACCACACCTACAATTCCCTAGTAAAGCTGCAAGAATAGCATGAAAATGCTATGATTGCAGTGAAGGACCTGCCTTCGGGCAGAATTACTATGGGTGGATGGATTGTTAAACATCCGAATATTTTGTTTGCATTATTTTCTTGATGCAGAGTTTCGTCTGTTATTCTGTAGCTGCTATTAATTTATATTCCTAAATATTTGAATTTCATGATCTGTTTATACATTTCCCTTGTATTTATAATTTAACATGGTGTGGATACTTGGATATTGCGATTGATTTGGTTTAGTTATTAGAAATTTTCATGTTATATTTTGTTGCAATGATTCCAAATTTTTGAAATAGCATTTGTAAATCACCTTCATTTTGTGCAATTAGAACTGTGTCATCAGCATAGTTTAATATCTTCAGCTTTTTGTTGCCTATTTTTATCCCTTTTCTAACTTCAACTTTTAGTTCTTTGATGATTTCATCCATTGTTAGTGTGAATAATATAATACTTAATGAGTCTCCTTTTAGTATTCTTTGCTGGACTAATATTTCTTTAGAATTACTATTTCCATATTATACGATTTTACATATTTAATATCAAACATAAACAATTTTTTCACAAGTCATGGGTTTTGTGAACACCGTGTAATAATGTCTCCACAAAAAAAAATAAAACTTGGTGAGATAGGGAGATCGAGGAGGCACGGTATTGATATATCTACGTCACACTGATAATTGTGAAATTTCAAAGTTGTCACAACTTAAGTGGTTTCTGCACGTATAAAATAATACGGAACTATTCAAATTATCAAAACTTGTGACACGCAATATTTGTGTCTGCTGATAATAGTTATGCTCACTCATTTTAAAATAAAACAACTACAAGTTCAAATATCTGTTATTACGTTACTTTCTTTTGATTAGTTTAACTTTTTCTTTTGTAACTATATTCATATCTCCCACGCCATACGTACCGTACAGCACATGACCTATTAATGGACGATATTTGAATATATATCACGTACATACTATTTGGCCACACGAGGGTAAGAAGAGCCTGTAAAGATGAGTGATCAGCTCAATGTTAGGGCCACCTTGGACACAATACGAGCATTTAAGGCAAGGCACACAATTTAGTCTTTCATAATAAATAAGGAAAATATATAATATGAAGTTTTTGTAAAGATGTTTCACCAGTGGGGCACGTTACGTAATGAGTTTTTTTGGGAGAATTCTACTTAAAACCCAAATACTTCCGAACACATCTGACAATAACTTTTATCATATTTGCCTTGTTCGGCATGAATAAATTAGTAAATGTTGTGCATTGTATAAAATTTTCGTATTGTATCTAGTGACCTTGTATTCACCAGATAACATCCAGAGAAACTTTCCATCCATATTCGTTTGTAGAAAACTTTATGTACCTGTATAACTATTTATTTATTTATTTCATATGATGGAGTTAAAACCTTAAGATCTTCTCTTCCACTTCTCCAGGGCTAAATTATGCATATAATACCTATATTGAATTACCTACAACTTGATTAATAATGCATAATTAGGATAGGCTATACAATATAAAGTTAAAAAGTAAATAACAAAAAAAATAATAATAGTAATAATAATAATAGTAACAATAACAGCAATAATAATAATAATAATAATAATAATAATAATAATAATAATAATAATTCCATAGTAATTCTGTCCAAGGGCAGGTCTTTCACTGCAATCATGCTATGTTTTGCAGCTTTACGAGGGAATTATACGTGTGGTAGATTCCGTTGCTTTCCACTCCGGTGAAGGCTGATGATAATGATAAGGATGATGATGGCCGGATCATTTTCGGGGACCGTTGGGCCCTAAGCCTTCCGACATTTGACTTACAGGTGAGGAAAAACCTCACCCAGGAGCCTGTCCGAACCGGAAATCGAACCCGGGCACGCTGCGTGACAAGGCAGCACGCTACCTCGAGACCACAGCAGTGGACTAATAGTAATAATAATAATAATAATAATAATAATAATATTATTATTATTAAAATTAAAACTATAATATAAAATTATAAAATTGTTATCTAATAGGTCCGTCTCCTCAACTTTGTAAACTGTTTTGGCCTTTCGGGAGTACTCACATCATTAGGAGAAGGAGCAGGAGACAGGTCTTCATGTGCTGACACTGAATGTAATACTTGTACATTATAGATGATCTGGTACAGAGGATTGAACGTACTGGTTGTATTCTCATTTAAATGATGAAAACCAACAGCAACCATATTTTAAATGAGAACACCCCTGTACGTTCAATCCCCTTTATCAGGTCATCAATAGTGTACCAGTATTCCATTCAGGGTCAACAGATAAACACCTATCTCCTGTTCCTTCTGATTATGATGGGACTAGTCCCGAAAGGCCCACAGGTAATCAATGGTTTTCAGAGTTGAGGAGACGGACCTATTAGGTAACAATTTTATAATTTTAAATTATAATTTTAATTTTGTGACTAATACCTCTACGGAACTTTATCATGAATTTTATTAATGTTAATAATTAATAATAATAATAATAATAATAATAATAATAATAATAATAATAATAATAATAACAATAATAATAATATCAATAATAATAATAATTTATTTATATAAAGTTTTTTTAATGTTTACAGGTTTTCTGTGTCTAAAGTTTTATTTTTTTTTCTCCACTCGTCTCTATCCATTCACTCAATGTCCTCCAGTCCTCTTGTTCTCATTCGAGTTTTTATTTCTTGCATCCACGAGTTTCGAGGTATTCCTTTCTTTCTTCTTCCAGGTGTACACCATTCCAATGTTTTCCTGGGTAACCTTTCTTCTTGCATTCGTCGTACGTTCCCATGTCAATTTAATTGCTTATATCTTATATAATCTGCTATTCAATATCTAACATTCATTTTTTTATTGTATGGCAGTATTTCTTATTTTTTCTCATTTTGAACATCTTGCTGCTTTCCTCAAGAAATCAATTTCCATCGACATAAGTTTTTGTTCTAAGTTTTGTTGAATATCCAAACTTCAGCTCCATATATGACAGTACTTCTCACTATTGAATTATATATTTGTAACTTAATAACAATAATAATAATAATAATAATAATAGTGATAGTAGTAACTAACTCACAGGCACTATCGAGCCCGTAGGTTCATGGCCGCACGGATATAAGCTCTCCATACATCACTATCCTGAGTCAATGTTTTCCAATCATCCCCTGTATGAGCTACTTCCCTCAAATCATAGTTAATGTTATTCTCCCACCTCATTCTTGGTCTACCAACTGGGCGTTTTCCCTCTGGTTTTCCTACAAGAATCTTCCATGCATGTCTTTGATTACCCATTCGTGCCACATGTCCTGCCCATCGCAGTCTACGAGACTTATCTGTTCTCATTATACCTGTCTTCCTATAAAGACCATGTAGTACACTGTTATGTAGTCTTCTCCATTCAGCTGTCTATTCATCTCTCTTTGGTCCAAAAATTTTCCTTAGAACTTTATTTTCAAATACTCGTAATCTCCTCCCTTAAAGTAAGAGTCCATGTTTCGCACCCATATAATATAACTGGTAGAATTATAGTTTTTATATGTTTTCAGTTTAACGTTTTTTGAAAGGAGATGGGACGTCAAGAGTCTCAGTAACGCATAATAGCACGCATTTCCCGAATTGAACCTATGTTTAATTTCTTTGTGCATCTCATTCCTGTTTAGTAGTCATAGTAGTAATAGTAATGATAATAATAATAATAATAATAATAATAATAATAATAATAATAATAATAATAATCCATTTATAGTAATTCTGCCCGAAGGCAGGTCCTTCACTGCAATCATAGTATTTTCATGCTACGCTTGCAACTTTACTAGGGAATTGTAGGTGTGGTAACTTCCCGTTGCTTTCCACACCGGTGAAGGATGATGATGATGATGATGATGATGATAATGATAAGGATGATGATGATGGCCATATTATTTCGGGGACCGTTTGGGCCTTAAAGTTTTCCTGACATTTGTCTTACAGGTGAGGAAAACCCCCGATAAAAACCTCACCCAGAAAAACTGCACCGACCGGGCCCGCTGCGTGACGAGGCAGCACGCTACCTCGAGACCACAGCGGTGGACATAATAATAATAATAATAATAATAATAATAATAATAATAATAATAATAATAATAATAATAATAATAACCTACAATTTGATTAAGTAATTGGTTATATGATACAAAGTTTAAAATCGCCTCGCGATATGTCGTGTCCATATAAAATATCTGGTGGTGTGAGACATGTAAATGTACTTAAAATAAATAGACGAAACAGAGGTGAGGAGATCGGTTAAGTTTCTGGATTAATTGAAGGAAAATAATTAACATAATCTTATTATCATTTGATTTTTGAAAGTGAATAGAAATATTTTTTTCTAGCGATATTTGGAGTAGTTATCTGGAAAACTATGAAATCGTCTTTTGTTAAAATTTGGTAGAAGAGCTTCCACTTATGTCTCTTAAAACGAACAATTTGGAGATAGCGTAAAAATAAATTAAAATGCTAACTTTAAATTCATGTAACTCGTAGAAGTGTTTTACATGCTTGCAGGTGCTGAGGACATGTGGTATCCATAAACTGCGATATAAGCCTTCTCCCAAGCATTTAAATGCAGCTGTGGTTTACTACAAAAGCTGTTTCCATAAAGCATGAAAAAAAGTTAGCTGAAATAAAATGCTTAATGGAGGATTATTTCGTTCTCTCCCTCTCTCTAGAAAATATATCCTTGTTTCTTCTAACTTAATAGCGTATCTTGAAAAAATCTGTGGAAACTGTTATTGTCAATGTTGTTATAGTTCTTTGATTGTAATATTGAAAAGTCTAGTATTGTTTATACACACTGGACTTTAAATTTTTACTGGTTGAGTGGAAGGGAAAGCCTCATGGACTTAACTCTGCTGGTGTAAAATGGAGCTTATTCAGTATTTGTAGGACGATTTCCCGCATACAGTGCATAGTATAAAAAGTCCGTCACGCAGGAACTGGGTAAACTAAGCGAATTCCTCAGCAAGATTTATGGTCCCATGTAGTAGACAAGTCCTTAAGTTCATAACTCTGTCAGCTAAAACAAATCTATTATTATTATTATTATTATTATTATTATTATTATTATTATTATTATTATTATTATTATTATTATTATTGAATCTCCAAATGTTTTGAAACCCTATTTCGCCACAAAGACATGTTAGGGTTGTAGCTTACTATAACAATATTATACTATACATTGTTGTAAAACAGAAATATTATCTTATGGTTTTGAATGACCGTTACGAATTACACAAATTACTAATTATTATTATTATTATTATTTTATTATTATTATTATTATTATTATTATTATTATTATTATTATTATTATTAGTGTACTCGTTAGTGTATATATTTTTATTTCGTTAAATTGGAAAAACTGAATTTCTGATTCCAGGATTTAAAAGTGTCGGACTGTACTGAAAAATAATCATGCATGATTAAAATATAAAGTTTGTCTAGTAGAAAAGTAGAATATGAAAATAAAAATCTATAAATATCTCAATCAAGTAAGTTACAACCAATTTTCATAGTTTATATAATTTAACAGGAATTTAAATAATATCTGTGAACTCATGTTTCCATTAGTTTATTAAAAATATTAAATAAATGAAAGTAATATATATAGTAAAGAATGCCTCGATAGTGAAAAAAATAGCTAAATCTATCGAAGCTCCAGCATGGGCAATTCTTCTTGCTAAAGAAGGGTAAACTATTCATCCTGGTCCTGCCGCTCTTTCAGCTACTCTTCTTGAAAGAAGAAGGGTTAAAGACGGAGGTAGAGCAAGAAGCTTATATTATTTATTCGTGGAAAGGCCATATCAGGAGCCCCAAATATTAAAGGAAAGAATCAATTCCCTGATACAACAATTACAGTTGGAATAACTATAAAGCAAAGTATGATCAAAGCAAGGGCTATGACAATAACATTATCAACTTGATCATCTTCAATAAGGGTTCCTGGATGATGTAATTCTGCTCGAATTTGTATTCTTAGCGATGTACAGCCTTTGAAATAATTGTTGGCGCACAGGTAATTTTCAAGTCCCAGGACGGAGCCACTGCGCATGACCAGAAGTCAGTTGTTTGGTTCACAAGTATACAACTATTTGAGAAACTAAAATTCGTTCTATTTCGTTGTGTGTCGTGCAATGGAAAATAATTTCGCGTATATAAGTAGAGCGGTAAATGCTGTAAATAAAGCAAAGCAAAAAATAAAACAAAATAAAGAAAATTAATTGAGATAAGGACTAGAGAGGCAAAAAAAAAAAAACATGACAGCGGGATCAAACACGCGACCTCCTGCATGGGAAATAGAAGCTCCCTCCACTAGACCATAACCATTCCCTGCTAGAAACTGTCTGTATGAAGCGATGCAATACTCCAGGACTTACTTGTATACTGAAATCATATATTAACTTGTCTCAATTTAAATTAATCAGACGCATTTTACATTAGTAGTGGAAATAAACAATCTTGTTATGTCTTATGCTTTTTAAACAAAGAAACGAGATTTTACAATCGTTATTCATATATATATATATATATATATATATATACTCAGAGATCCGGGTTCGAATCCCGTCCAGGCATTTATTTTTCTTATCATACCATATAATTATATATATATCATATTTGCCTTCAATGCCAAATGTCAAAAATATATTTATAATATCTATATATATATATATATATATATATATATATATATATATGTATATGTCCACCGCTGTGGTCTCGACGTAGCGTGCTGCCTTGTAACGCAGCGGGCCCGGGTTCGATTCCCGGTCGGGGCAGTTTTCTGGGTGAGGTTTTTATCGGGGTTTTTCCTCACCTGTAAGACAAATGTCAGAAAAACTTTAAGGCCAAAACGGTCCCCGAAATCATATGGTCATCATCATCATTTTTATCATTATCATCAACATGATCATCCCTCACCGGTGTGGAAAGCAACGGGAAGCTACCACACCTACAATTCCCTAGTAAAGCTGCAAGAATAGCATGAAAGTGCTATGATTGCTGTGAAGGACCTGCTTCGGGCAGAATTCCTATGGATGGATATATATATATATATATGAGCTGTTTCCTTTAATTAATTAATTTCTCCATATATACAAATCTATTTTATATAACCTAGCCTGGTGACGTGTAGGCAATATATAAAGTAACGACGTTATTAAAAAAAATACCTCACCAGGATATCGAACCTGGGCCTGCCTCGTCGCAAGAAAGGATCTTACCCATTGCTCTACTGAGGCGAACGATACAAATACTACATGAGAAGTAAGTGCTAATTTACTATTGATTGGTTTAAGAGACCATTACTTGCTTTCTATCATCTGATAACTCTCTTAACTTAGAAATTCAATTAATACATTTATTAGTTGAAATTCTTTTTTCAATAACAATAGGTATAAATCTATGATTGGCCCCTTATGCCGCTGGATTTGACCTCAAAGGAGACAGCACATGTAACAACTTACTGGTATGAATCGCTCTTCAAAACTTTTAACTTTCCACCATCAAGAGTTGCGCCATCATTTTTTTCAAAGGCTGTACCTACCATTTCTGATCAAGCTCCAAAGATGAAGTACAAAGTTCCAATATCTTTATGATTAGTTGTGAATAATTTAAGAGTTAATTAAATGTTATAGTTTATGTAAGATATATGTTTTGGAGACTTATGAAGAAAAGAGTTTCCGATGTACATGGCGACGAATTGTACATGGCGGTGAGTAATCAATTTTTTATTTCGGGTTTCAGGTTAACCACCATTTCCACTGGTCGGATTTCTTGTGATTTTCGGTTAATACTTTCCTCGGTTTATTTTAATAGCATGTGCTCAGTTTCGTTGAGAAACATAAAAAATTTCGA
Source organism: Diploptera punctata (assembly GCA_030220185.1). Taxonomy (NCBI): domain Eukaryota; kingdom Metazoa; phylum Arthropoda; class Insecta; order Blattodea; family Blaberidae; genus Diploptera; species Diploptera punctata. The sequence goes on along the minus strand of JASPKZ010003873.1, from coordinate 896,696 downwards.
CCACTAGAACGATTTTAAAATTTTCATTCCAAGTTAACTATATAATTGTCCGATTTTGCTGGTTAATTCTCGATTTACTTTTTTTAAATAATTGATATATGTCAAGTTTGGGTTCAGTGACACAAAAATTGCGGCTGTTATATATATATATATATAGTTATAACATCTAAATATGCAGCGTTGCTACTATAAATAAATATTATCTTTGTAAATGCTTACTTGTTATCGTGGCCTCTAGATGACAGCTGGAACAATATCACGCTGCCACTCGAGTAAATTGACAATAATATATATATATATATATATATACTAGCTAAAAGACGGCGTGCGCTGCTACGCCTAATTAAATGAAAATTAATGTGTGTTAATATTTTAATATTTAGTTAAGTAAGTAAAAGGAAAAATAATTATAAATTTATATTTTTTAGATACCCCGTGCTGATTACCGGCATTCCCCGGGAATCTACTTATCCCGATCTTCTTGATATAAATTCATTAAAATATGAAAATTAATGTACTTCTTATGATTAGTTCAATAAGTAAAATGAAGACTAATTATGAACGTATATCTTAATTATTTTAAGATTCCCCGTGCCGATTACCGAGTGTTTCCCGGGAATCTACTTATCTCGATCCTCTTGGCATAAATGAGCTAAAAGACAAAATTCGTTATTGTGAGTTATCCGTAAAAGAATACCTGCCTTGTGCTATGCTTGCACAGAAATCTACGTACTTGTCTCGATTTTCTTGGCATAAATGAGCCAAAAAACAAAATTCGTTATTGTGAGTTATCCGTAAAAGGATACCTGCCATGTACTGCTATGCTTGCACTGAAATCTACGTACTTATCTCGATCATCTCGGCATAAATGAGCTAAAAGACAAAATTCGTTATTGCGAGTTATCCGTAAAAGAATACCTGCCATGTGCTGCTATGCGTACACAGAAATCTACGTACTTGGCTCGATATTCTTGACATCAATGAAAGACAAAAATGGTTATTGTGAGTTATCTGTAAGAGATAAACATCTGCACTCGCTGACTTTTTTGTAGAGCTTTTTGAGATATTGAACTCTCTGTACATTAATTTTATATATTTGAGATGATTTAGGCAGCATAAATCATTTAAACGTCAAAGACCTAATTTTTTTTACGTTTTCCACTACAAAGGGCGATTTTGAAGTGTGTAGGAGTTGAGTATCACACTCTCTTACATTCATAATATTTTAGATAAGAAAAATAAATGTTTGTGTGAGGATTCCTGAGTAGCTCAGTTGGTTAGAGCGCTAAGCGTACAAAGTTAGGTACTCGAATTCAAATCCCGACTCAGGCAATTATTTTTCATTTCATGTGATATATATGTTTTGAACATGGTGGTTTTCGGTGTCTACTAGATAGGGTCGGTGAATATCAGTAAAAAAATTCAAAGGTCTTTTCATGAGAACAGCCTAAATAGATTAATTCCTTCGGAATTTCCCAGACGACTCTAATAAGTTGTTCGTGACCATTGAAGAAAATACTTTCGGTTTATTTTACCAAAGTATATCCAATGAGATTTACCGTAGGTGACTTCCAAATCATCGATAATTTCACGAGTCACGGTAACTGGTGAGGATTTTGAAATTAAGAGTGGTATTTGTTAGGACTACTTAACCAATAAAATTAAGCTGTTTACTCAAAATTATTTATATAAATATAGTTATCGGTATTATAATATAAATATTTATATTTAATGTAAACGGGGATGTTTGAAAAACAAATCAGAAATGTGTGGTTATCGTTTATTGTTTATTCACTGCAACTTGATCATATTATTTATTGCCAAATTGGATCGCAATATTGTAAGAATGCACCCTAGTGCAGAAAAAATGAAGCGTATCAAACTGTATATTATAACATACGTTACAGGTTGTTAATTATTTTTTTAGTAAACAACTCAGTAAAATCATCATTTAAAACACAATTACTGAACACAAATATAAAATGTGTAGTTCGGAGGAATCTGTCCATTATTTGCTATATTCAATATATTTCTTGGAGAGTTAGTCACAGCAAAATAATGCTCTGACCTGTTCACAATATTAAAAAAGGAGGAGCTTTATTTATCACAATAGCAGGAATTGGTAAAAGAGAATTCAATAAAGTTCGATGCGAAACACGACTGTCATTGGTTGTAAAACAAAATTCACTGAAATATAATTGGCTTTGGGGGATGAGATAAATAATGTCCGTAATCGCCTGTGGCGTAAGTAGTTTAAGCGACTAAACGTCTTTATGTGGATGGACACTCCGGGTTCAGACCCAAATCAATTCCCATCATAAACCAATAGTTTTCAGGCTCGTCTAAGGTTCAAAAGTTCGCGGATGTCAACCCGACCGGTGCTGGTGTTTTTTTCATGGTATACAAATTCTGAATATGGTTATCTTTTGATAGCACTGCTACTGGACATGATATTAAGTCTTCTAGTTCTGATAAAAAAAAGTTAGTGATTCCACTACAGGAGGTAGGGGATCCTTGGAGTAGTTAGAAGATTAACGCTTCCACATTCTAGACAATGAGCACAAAATGTCAGCAGGGTTATCAGCCCTGCGTGATAGTCGTATTTTTTCCCATCGCATACATATGGTTGTCATTTCCGTAGAGACAGGGACGACCATCCATAGTAATTCTGCCCGAAGGCAGGTCCTTCACTGCAATCATAGCATTTTCATGCTATACTTGCAGCTTTATTAGGGAATTGTTTAGGTGTGGTAGCTTCCCGTTGTTTTCCACACCGGTGAAGGATGATGATGATGATAATGATAATGGTAGGGGTGATAATGATAAGGATGATGACCATATGATTTCGAGGACCGTTTGGGCCTTAAAGTTTTCCTGACATTTGTCTTACAGGTGAGGAAAAACCCCGATAAATACCTCACCCAGAAAAACAGCCCCGACCGGGGATCGAATCCGGGCCCGCTGCGTGACAAGGCAGCACGCTACCTCGAGACCACAGCGGTGGACACAGGGACGATAAATGTTTTAAATATAAATTGTAGCACTGTTACAACAAGTCTTGTCGATCTCAGTGGACTAGCAATTATCATCTCGCCTCTGGTTCCGAGATTCGTGGATTGAAAACCGGTCTGTGTCGTTGTAGTGCATGACATGTTTGTGTGTGTGTATGTGTTCTAATGGCACCCACTGCTTCAGGTTCCGCGTTCGACGGATCGATGGGGTTAATGTGGTCTACTTTGAATTTAAGCACTACTTCGGCAGTACACTTTACGTAGATAACGTATTCATTTATTGTGTACAGCGATGACTGTTGGTGGAGTATATATATTTGTTTTGTGTAGTATGAAGTATGCTGTGTGGGCTATATGATGAAAAGAGGGACGAAGGCGAAATCCAGTGCCAGAACGTATCCTACTCCTGTCGAAAAGCACCAAGGGATTCGCCAGGCTTGACTTCCTCATCCGACGGACGAATCATTGTCAACAGCACCATATGCCTTCTCAAAATATGCACTGCGGAGATGTTTGCAGGAATCTAGTGCACAATTTAGCGATTAAAAATTGTACACCACCACACTTCCTCTCTCGATATTGAAAAATATACGAGTAAATTAATTTAACAATTAACAGTTTAAACGCCGGATATCGAACCCGGACCAGCTAGTCAGGAACCAGGCATGCTACCTCCTGAACCAGGTAGCGCATAACATTTCATATTTAATCTCATTTTATTCCCTGCAATAATAATTGTATGCAAGCAAATAACATACAGAAACTTAAGGCAGTGAGTCTTTCGTTGTGAAAGATCTGACGCTGAGTATTCTGACGCTAATTCACGGAATACGACGAATATATTAGACATCAAGACGTTAATTAGTCAGTTGAACAATTCTTTAATGTTTCCTATACAGGGTTATTCTCAACTAAGTAGAGACATTGTAGAATAATATTTCGGCTGTCTCCAGATAGATATTTGTTGAAGGTGGATTAATAGTGGTATGTGGGAGGTATACCGATAACCATTCGAACCCCTGTTCCATCAAATTATACGGGTAACTACTATCACGAGTGTCCACAGCTTTGGTCTCGAGGTAGCGTGCTGCCTTGTTACGCAGCGGTCCCGGGTTCGATCCCCGGTCAGGGCAAGCTTCCTGGGTGAGGATTTTCGGGATATCTTCCTCACCTGTAAGACAAATGTCAGGAAGCTTTGAGGCCCAAAATGTCCCTGAACTTCATCAAGCCATATCATTATCATCATCATTATCATCCCATGGTGCGGAAAGCAACGGGTAGTTGCCACATCTATAATTCCCTGTTAAACTGCAAATCAGAGAATAGTAATATAATGTACGGTTAGAAACTGTAATATACACAGTAGTTACCTTGTAGGTCCGTCTTCTCAACTTAAGTTCTTTTAAAACTCTGTAGGCCTTTCGGGACTAGTCCCATCATCAGCAGAATGCATTAGGTCCGTTCTTGTTGACCCTTGTTGAAGCACTGTCTTGGTTGTGAGAATTTTGTGCAAAGGATTGTGTGGATTAGGTGTGTATTCATTGAGAATCAGGTTGTTGTTGATTTCTCTTAGGATTGCGATTTCCTCCAGTATATTTATTCTCGTTGGAATGTTTTCTCTATGTACTATTGTGAGGGTGTTATCGATGTTATGCATATGGTGTCCAGCTTGAATTACATGTTTTGCGTAACTTGATTTTCCTCCATTGTAAACGAAATCTCTGAAATGTTCCTTGAATCTAATGTTGACGCTTCTGTTAGTTTTCCCAATGTAGAATTTATTGCAGTCTGTACATGTTAATTTGTAGGTGCCTTTATTGTCGAATTCATCTATTTCTTCGATGTTGTTGTTTATTAAGTTGTTTAGTTTGTTGTCAGTTCTGTACGATATATTAATATTCTTGTCGAGCTTTTTTAGTGTGTTGGCCAATTTTAATGTTTCTTTACCAGTGTACGTGAGAGATATCCATTTCTTGTTGTTGTCATTGGATTCTATTTCAAGTTTGGTTATGTTGGTAATATTGTTTTTTCTTTTTTGTTTGTTTATAATTCTATTTATTATTTGTTTGTTGTAGCCGTTAATTTTTGCCATGTGTTTGATGTAATTTAATTCTTTATTATAGTTGTCTTTATTTAGAGGGAGTTTTAACAAACACCCTCACAATAGTACATAGAGAAAACATTCCAACGAGAATAAATATACTGGAGGAAATCGCAATCCTAAGAGAAATCAACAACAACCTTATTCTCAATGAATACACACCTAAACCACACAATCCTGTGTACAAAATTCTCACAACCAAGTCAGTGCTTCAACAAGGGTCAACAAGAACGGACCTAATGCATTCTGCTGATGATGGGACTATTCCCGAAAGGCCTACAGAGTTTTAAAATAACTAAAGTTGAGGAGACGGACCTACAAGGTAACTATATTATAGTTTTTAACCGTACATTATATTACTGTGAACTAATACCTCAACGGAAAATCACCATGAATTTTACTAGTATCGTTTCTGCAGCCAGTCAGGCTAAAGTGAAACACAAATATCATAACCTCAAACTGACGCTACATAAAACACAGTAGCTAACATACACTTCAATAAACAATGCCTTAAATACAACATCACACCTAATTACGCCAAAATTAAAATTAAAAACAAAAGTTACACAGCATCTAAAACACAAAAACAAGCGGAAATTAAATGGCTAAAGAATGAAATCAGATATCTTCATATCAAGAAACAAAACATCAACAACCAACTACATTTTTACTCACAAAGAAGCTGGTTTAACATTTGGTAAATGCTGGTCAATAATAGAAAACCAAATTCATGAAGAAATTAATAATATCATGGAAACTAAATACGAAACATTAAACAATAAAATTACGAAATTGAAAACCGAAAACCAAGTGATCAATGCTGAACAAAATCACAAATCTAACAACATATCTGACAATAGAATATTAAATCTCACAAAATTAAAACTAAACAAACATATTAGAAATGGGATATAAATTCAATTATCCCACAAACAATGTAAACAGAATCAAACAAAACCTAATAATTGAAAGCTAAATTGCAATAAACAAACTAAACACAGATGATAAAAACTATGCTAAATACGAGGCGGCCAAAGTCATTAAAGATATTTCACCGAAAATAGACAATACCGAAAAACAACTACTTAAACACATATCTAACATAAAATCTAAACTTAAAAATAACAATATAATACACACGAAAGCGGACAAAGGCAATACAATTGTTCTCATGGAAAAAGAAGAATATATATAAACAAAACCAAACAATTCATGCAAGAAAATAACATAAATAGAATTGAAAAGGACCCAACCGGAAAATATAACAGATAATTAAAAGAATTAATAAAATCAAGTCCCTTAGTCTTTAAAACAAATAACAACAACCAAAACACATTCATATACAAGAAATGGATTAATAATAATCCGTCACCACCTACAATGAAAACTCTTCCAAAAATACATAAAAATAATGTTCCAATGCGAGCAATTGTCAATTGCATAAATGCACCCAACTACAACATTTCTAAATCCATTACCCAAACAATAAAAGAAGACATCAATTTAGATAATCAATTCACAATTAAAAACTCATACGACTTGGCAGAAAAAATACATAACCTAGAAATCAACAAAAACACAAAAATGACGTCGTTTGATATAAAAGACTTATACACCAACATCCCAATAAATGAAACAATAGATATAATAAAACCAAAATTAATGGACAAGAAGCTTGAAAATAACTACATCAACCAACTAAGTAACACCATAAAAACAATAACGCAACAGAATTACTTCCAATTCAACAACGAACTCTTCGTCCAAGAAGACGGAATCCCCATGGGAAGCCCCACTTCGGGAATCCTAGCAGAAATATTCTTACAAGAATTAGAAAATACACACCTCAAAGAACTAATTACTAAATTCAACATAAAATTATTCACAAGATATGTAGATGACGTACTAATTATTTATGACAGCGAAAATAGAAAAGACAAAGAAATCTCTCAAGATTTAAATAACATGCACAACAAAATCACCTTTACTGATGAAACAGAAATCGACAACAGTATAAACTATTTGGACCTAACACTAACAAAAAACTTCACCAACAACAAAATAGAAATTGGCATTTATCGAAAACCGACAAGCAACACACTAGCCATAAACAATAAATCGAGACATCCTTTTCAACATAAAATAAGTACTTGTGATTATTGTTCCTAGGTATTTGAATTCAGCCACTTCCTCAAAAATTCCCTCATTTGAATTAGCTGTCCATGTATTTCTACATGTGATCATATATTTAGTTTTATTGATATTTACTTCCAGTCTTAATTTCTTAGTGTTACTCATTAGTGTGTGCATGTTGTCCTTTAGTGTCTCCTCGCTATCGGCCAATAGTACTACATCATCAGCATAAACTAACAGCTTATTAATACCATTGAGTTGTAAGCATTCCTCATTCTCTAAATATTTAATTGCATGCTCTAGTACAAAATTAAAGAGTAGAGGAGATAGTGAATCTCCTTGCTTCAACCCATTCTGGATTTCAAAAGTGTCCGAAAACTGTTTGCCTACACGCACCCTACTCTTTGTGCCATTTAGACACATTCGTATAAGTCTAACTAACTTTTTAGGAATTCCGAACTCCAGCAGGATACTATATAACTTCTCCCTCTTAATTGAATCATATGCTTTTTCGAAGTCTACATATAGTTGATGTACAGTACCATTATATTCCCATTTCTTTTCTAAAATCTGTCTTATACTAAAAATCTGATCTGTTGTAGACCTGTTTCTTCTAAATGCACATTGATGATCTCCTAGAATGTCATCAATATAGGGAGTAAGTCTGCTGACTAATATATTTGTTAGAATTTTGTACGAAGTTGAAAGTAATGAGATGCCCCTGTAGTTGTTGCAATCAGTTTTATCTCCTTTCTTATAAATTGGTACGATAATTCATTCTTTCCATTCATCTGGAACAACTTCTTTTTCCCATATCATACTAAGCAACCAGCGTATTTTGTCCATCAATTTATCTCCCCCTGATTTTATCAGTTCTGCTGGGATCTCATCTGAACCTGATGCTTTATACATCTTCAATTTTTCAATCGCCTTTTCAACCTCTAATGCACTTGGTTCTGCGATTAGCATTTCTGCTCTTTGTAAATTATCCTCCTCAATGTCCTGTTCTGTATGTACATTTAATAGCTGATTAAAATAACTTTTCCATCTATTTAATATACTCCTGGAATCTGCAATCATATCCCCATTTTCATTCTGAATTATGTTTGTTCTAGACTGAAATCCTTTCTTCTCTATACTAATTCCCTGATATAATTCTCTAATGTTCCTATTTTTTGCGATCAATTCAACATCATTAATCTTCTCTCTCAAACGTTCCCTCTTTTTGCTCTTTAGTAACTTGGTGGTTTCTCGACTAATTCTACCCAATTGCTCCAAATTTACCTCATTTGGGTCGTGTAACCATTTCAGTTTAGCTAGCTTTCTTTCCTTTACAATGTCGGCACATTCCTCATCAAACCATTTCTTGTTTTGCCTCTTTTTTTAAACAACCAATACTTTCCAATGCTGACACTTTAATAGTATATCTTATAGCCTCCCATTCTTTATTTATATCGGTTTCTTCTTCGTTTGCCACATTGTCATCTGATGATTCCAATATTTAAATCTATTAACAATTTTGATTTGGTATTCTTGCCGCATTGCATCATTTTTCAAGTCTTTTAGTTCAAATTTTACAGAATCATTTTTAGTGTTTGTTCCTCTAATAAGTGATAGCCGTTGTCTGATTTTCACCCTGATCAGATGATGATCCGAATTGCAGTCTGTCCCTCTAACTGATCTAACATCGATGATGCTACTGTGTCAGCGTTTATCCACTAATACATGATCTATCTGGTTCCGAGTTTCTCCATCTGGAGACGTCCAGGTATATTTATGAATATCCTTATGCTGAAATGTTGTGCTCTTAACAATGAGATTCTTTGATGTGACAAAGGTGATTAATCTAACCCCGTTGTCGTTACTGTCTTCATGAAGACTGAATTTACCTATTGTTGGTTTGAATATATCTTCCCGCCCCACTTTTGCATTAAAATCTCCTAAGAAAATTTTCATATGATATCATGAAAGGCTATCAAATAAGCATTCTAATTCTTCATAGAACTCATCCTTGATCTTGTCATCTTTATCTTCTGTGGGGGCATGTACATTTACAATTATAAAATCATGTCGCTTACCCTTTAGAATTATGTATGATATCCTATCAGTAACAAACTTAATATCTCGGATAGCGGATAGGATCCTCCTTCTGACTAAAAAAACTCATTCCAAATGCAGGTCTTTCTGCACCCCCGTAGTATAACGCAAAGCTTCCTGTTTCCTGACTACTTTCTCCTGGCCACCTAACTTCCTGTAAAGCGACTTATATCCAAGGGCGATTTATCCAATTCCTGCATTAATATCTCTAGTGCCCCGATATTGTATAAAGTCCTAACATTCCATGTTCCTAGGAACATGTCCCTGTGTTTGAGCCTTTTGCCTGTGTTCCCTGAAGTAGTCACCGCCCGGAGAACCGAATGGGGGACTATTTGACCTGCGGATAATTTTACCCAAGTTGAACCCATGTTAAGGTAAAGATACCATGGAGGGATTTAAAAAAACATATTTATTTATTTATTTTACCTAATGAAGTTAAGACCGTAAGGTGTTTTTATTTTTTTTTCCGATGTGAATATGTTAACAACTATGAATTATCTACATGATTAATGATACATATTAGATAAAGGCAGGCTACGCATTATAAAGTTGACAATGGAAAGACATAACAATTGTAATAATAATGATAATAATAATAATAATAATAATAATAGTAATAATAATAATAATAATAATAATAATAATAATAATAATAATAATAATAATAGACTATAAATTGATTAATTGACTTGCTAAAGGAAGTTTAAAATATAAAGCAACAATATAAGCATACAGTATGGAACACGGTATGTAGGCCTATTACATTGTCTAAGGAAATTTGTAATGCGTATTTTCTTTAACTATTTTTGAATCGGACAACCTTGTCTAACTCCTCCTGTCATATGTATATATCCACTATCAACCACTCTTTTTAACATCTAGTTTGACGACATGTTAAGATCATGGAAGCAAATGACGACTGGGGAAATTAACTTATGAAATATAGTAATAAAAGCAGTAGCCTTAGCAGATGACCAGATTTGAATAGCAAAAACAGAGGACGAACTACATAGAATGCTATACAAACAAAATGAAATATCAAAATAATACAACATGGAAATATCATCAGAAAAATAAAAAACAGTGGCTTTCAAGGGCGCTCATCCAGTTCGGACAAATATAATATTAGAAAATAAACCAATAGAACAAGTGGTAAGATGGTTGCGAAATATCATACACAACGGAAACAGATATAAATAACAAACTAAATAAGTTTAATTATATAACAGGAACACAAAAAAACTTTGAAAACTAAAGCCAGGAAAGGCTCTATAATGAAATTATACAACACAATGGCAGTTCATATTATTACTTATGGATCCGAAACATGGACTATGACAACACAACAATCTGCCAGAATAAAAGCTGCTGAAATAAAATTTCTCAGACCGATAGCGGGATATCAAAGAACAGACAAAAAACATAACACAGAAATAAGACAACTAAAAGTAGAGGAATTAAACACAACAATAGTGAAATAGAGAACAAACTGGAAAGAACACTTAGCAAGGATGACTGATAATAGAATACCAAAAGCAGCATTCAACTATTCACCGTGGGGAAGAAAATGTTTGGGAAGACCAAAGAAAATAAGAAACAGCAGCAATTTGGAGCCGTAACAGGCTAGTAAATAAGCCTAAACCGTGACGAAGAAGATGAAGAAGAAGAAGTTTTTGAAGCGGGCAGTCCTTGATATACGAGGGGAGGGAATTCCAGAGTTGGATGTATAAAACGTGGAAGGATGAGGAACAGTGAGATATTCGATGCAGAGGAACAGTTAGAGTTAAATTATCTCTCGATCGTGTTTTTAAGTTATGGTGGGAGGATAGCGAATGGAAGCGAGGAGAAATATAAAGGATGATGAGGTGGACAAAGTGTTGCATAAGAAACAGAGGCAATTTATCTTCCACCTGTCTTTCTTTCGGAGCCAAGACAACATTTTAAATACTGGAGTTATATGGTCTGATTTGCAGAGGTTGAATATTATAGCGTGCACAAGCATTATGAACACGTTGCAGTCTTTGTACGAATGTGATACTCATGTCAGTTAAGAGTAAGTCACAATAAACGAAATGCGGCACAATCAAAGTTGAGACAAACACTTTTTTCAATGAAGAAGAGAGGAAATGTTTCAAAAGTTTTAGGGAATGGAAGATTGAATGTATTTTTATGCAAGTTTCTCTTAAATGAACCTGCCAACTAAGTTTTTGGTCGAAATATACACCAAGATTTTTCAAGGAAGGTTTAAATGTAATTTCAGTTTGATTAATATTTACTTAAATTATCGATAGGTAATACATTTTGATTAATAGAGTATGATGGCCGATGACAATTGCTTGTGACTTCTCATGATTTATAGTAAGGTATGTTTGTTGCTATGGAGTTAAGGTCTTCATTAAGTTGTATAATTGTAACGCTAATCAGTTCCGGTCTAGTATGTGTATGCAGTTGTAGGTCGTTAGCGTAGATATATTTGCAAAATTTAGGATATATGTATATATACTGTTGGCGATAAAACATTGTAGCAACTTTAGGGGGTAAGAGGAGATTGAAATAGAAAAATGATATACAACAACCTAGGTATATATTCTTCAGAACAATTCTAGGACACCTGGAGTAATTTGAATGAAACTCAGTATGCATATATTTTACAATCTGCAAAATGTTCCAACGGGGTAAGAGATACCTAGCAAACACAAGAGGGGGTTGAGAGGGTTCGAAATCTAAACAAATACCGTAATCTAAAACGGCAAATATTAGTGTCGCATTCGTACTTTTGGAGTCATTAAGCCCATTAGTGACAGTCCCGGGGAGATTTTAAATATTTTACCCACAGCAATCCTAAGAGGTGTGGGAGGATGATAAAGGGTGAACACTAGAATGGAAAAAGGATCGATGTTGGTGTCGAATCTATAATTGTTGGGGTCGTTAAGTTTATATTTATGTGACAATACACTTGTGACAATAAGCCCACATTTGATAATAACAATTTTTTTAGCGTGACGGAGGATGAGAGGGATGAAAAATATGTTAAGAGACCGAGATGTGTGTCGAATCCATAGTTTCATGGTTTGCTATGTTGATTGGTTAAAGTCCTGATGCTAGTTAAGCTCACGTTTGATCCTTACACCCTTGAAGGGTAATGAGGGGGGAAGTAAAATGTCCAAAGGACCGAGATTAGTATCAAAGCCATGGTTTTCTGGATGGGTTATCTGATTTGTGACAGCTTCGATGACTTTCAAGCCCATGTCTGAACTCTAGTACTTCTAAGGAAGAGGAGTGAGGTGGGATAAAAAATAGTATTTCCAAATTGACCCAGAATAATGTCGAATCCAGAGATTTTGGGGTCACTTAGCTGATAGATAACAAAAAGATTGGGATAAATATATACCCGAAAAACGCCGGGCAATCAGCTTACTTATATGTTTTCAACCATCGGATATTTTTGAGGTAAAATAATCAATTGGATAACTTGTATATATATTTTTGCTTTAATTCCGGTTATCAGTATTAATGTGAAATTTTAAAATACGTTATATTAATAAAATAATATAAACTATTTATTTATAACAATAGGCCCTAAGTGAGAGTCTGTTCGTTTTTCTGACTATCTGTCTGTTTGTTGGGAATCAATAACTACTTAACCGATTTGAATGGGGTTCTTACTTTAGTTAGAGATTTTTTTTGGGACAATTAACGTTTAATAACATGTTACCCTACGTACTATAGGGCCGGAGCTAAACAAATAAATTACATCAGTGCACTAAAAATTTGGTTTTTGGGTGCTCAAATTGCTTACGTTGCCTATACCATAACAAATACACAAAATTAAATACTCAGAATGAAGTTTCAGAAAGAATTCTACAAAAAAGTTTGCGACAGTATGTATCTAACTTTTACGGATAACTCACAATAATCCTTCTCTTTTTTCAGCACATTCATGCTAAAACGATCGGAATAAGTAGACTCGGGCAAGCGCAGTAGCGCACGGTGGGTATTCTCTTAAGGAGAACTCACAGTAACGATTTTTGTGTTTCAGCCCATTTATGCTAAGAAGATCGGAATAAGTTGATACCTGGGTAACGCCGGGTGACTGCACAGGATACCTAAAAACTCTTACGGCACAAATTTATTTACATTTATACTCATTCAACTAAATATTAAATACGTTTAATTTATGTAGGCATAACCGGGTATTAGCTAGTCTAATCTAAATGATTGTACAATTAGACACACTGATTTCCTCTAGTTGATAATTCCTCTTGTATTAAGCCGCGACTAGTAAGAATACTTATCTGTAAGAATTCGTTTACTTTCGAGATTAAATGAATTCATATAAATATAATTTTCTCTATTTACCACCACTTAGGTCCCATGTATAAACGTTTAACTGTTGTACATTCATTCTGTAACTTTAAGAAAAAACATGTTTGATAACGTACCTTAGCGACTTCTTTCTCGTGTAATACGGATGTCATTATATTTTGTTTTGCCAGGAATCAGGAAGAGCAACAACTCGAGGCTTCATTCTTTATTTCCTTGATAACTCAATAAAAACTTTTTATTTCTTTGCTTTTAGTTTTTGCAACAACAAACTTGATTTCTTATGTTTCATGCTCGAGAAACCCCTTACATCATTGCCTCCAAGAAGACACCTAATATTTTCTAACATTTCAACTTATGTCGTCATATATAGAAATACATGCAGACTAGCAGTTTCTTTGAGCTGTTAAAAATTACTGAATTCAGGGTGATTTAAGAATCCAATATTAGAATTTGTGCATGCATCATAAAAAATACTTTAAAATTTATAACATTTATTTCTTCTGAAATATTATCAAATTTCACTTCATTGTGGATTGGTAGGCGAGAGTAAATATTTTGGTATTTTCATTCTACTGGTACCTAACAGTTAAAAAAATATGGTTAAGGAGGTTTTAAATAACATAATTTACGCAGTTGACATCAGTGGTAGACATGCAGTAAGATAGCTTAAAAGCACATCCCAGGAGAATCAGGAGCGTTATAAGGAAAAGAAAGGCCGAAATATGAAAACATTAAATTAAGATAATTTTGACCGCACGTTAAAGAAAATATTACTTACAAGGGAACTGTCAACTATTGCATACCTTGAAATTTATTCCAGAGATGTGTTGTAATCTATCAAGGCCGTGTTCAAAAAAATATCTGCCGTTTTTAAATGAGCAAGGCACTAAAATCAAACGCCAAATCTATCGATTGAACTATAGGGAAGTAATACAACTTCAGAATTGGTAGATTGGATAAACCTCTCACTACGTTGCGTTTCCAGGCCGCGTTCCGCCTCACTCCGCTCCGCTCTTACTAATGCAGGGAGTCCATCTGCTCCGTACAGCGCAGTGGGTTGCATTAATGGATTCTAGCTTCGATTTCTGTGTCTTGCAGTTAAAGAGGCAGATACATTTTTGGACACGGCCTTGGTACATCCATGACAACACTTCTCTAGAAGAAATGTAAAGGTAAGGTTCGGCCTGCATGATTAATAGTTTCCTTGCTAGGTCTGCTCTTGTGAATTAGGCCTATGTGCTATATGTAATTCTACTGTGAATATTCTGTTAATTATTTTTCTGTAGAATTATAGAACTAGTCCTTATGTATATGTTGTGAGAAATGTGTAAGCTTTTCAGATTTGGAATCCGAAACAACAATTTGATTTTATATGTGAAATTAATTATTATTCTTCACTCAGATGAAACCAAATTTATTTAGCATGCTTTGTAACTTGTGGAAACCATTTTGTTGTAGTCAACAAATTAAATAAAATATTTATACTGGTGTAGCCAGGAACGAGTTCACGTTCCATTCGTGGACTATAGACTATGGAGCAGGTAGATTGCAATTCCTCCTGAAGTATTATGTTAATGTTGAAGTGTTTTCTTGTACTTGCAGATTTCTTTAATGTATATTTCTATTGTTGTAAGAATAGTAATTAACTCTTGCTTTATTATTTTTAACATATATTTATTGAAAGACACTATTTAAATTTCTTCTTGACTATTTAACTCATGCCCCAAATGGGAGTCAATGACCAATCACGTTTCAATGATTTCTGTTTTACAACCTATCAGCGTCGTCTTTCACGAAATATTTATCAGTGTTATATTTACCATATTAAAGAAAGCTCCTTCTTTTTAATATTCTGAACAGGTCTGACCATTATTTTGCAGTGACTGAGCCTATAAGAAATACGGCTATCAGGTTGTATATATAGCGCTTGCAGGAGTTAATATAAAAGCATTTGTAGCAATTTATTATACCACCAAAAAAAAAAGAAACCACCGTTTGCACTTTCTTAGATGTATTTTTTCTCAGGTAATAATCCAGAAAAATATAATTGTCTTATTATATACATCATACGACATCAGAAAAGAATTAATATACAGTTTGATGTGTTTCATTTTTTCTCCACTAGAGAGCATTCTTACAATATTGCGTTCATTTGGCAGTAAATAGTATGATCTGGTTGCAGTGATAAACAAAAGAAGCAGATGAAGCGTACCTATTGTTTCTCATTTGTTTTCAAACATCGCCGTTTACATTAAATATATAAATATTTTAAAATAACTATAGTTACATAATGATTTGTGAGTAAAGAGCTTAATTTTATTCGTTAAATAGTCCTAACAAATGCCACTCCTGATTTCCAAATTCTCTAGATAAATTCACTCGTGGCATTACTTATGAATAATACTTTCGCTTAAAATTAAACCAATATCTTCTTGTGTAATCAACAAGAGAAAATCCCGGAGCTAAGCGACAACATACCTGCCACTTGCTAAGCATGTCGCATCAAGGCAGAGTACACCAGGGAACCGCACCATGACGTTGCAATCTGGCCACAACTGTTTCAACCAAAAGAAAGATGAATATTCCGGCTAGGCAGTCTTAGTGAGAACCAACATCATTTTGGGATTCGGATGCCACATGGATAGGTAGTATCCGAAGGCCTACTAACAAGAATATGAGAAGGTACTGCTGTAAAATGGATAGCCAGTATTGAGTAAGTAAAATATACCCTGTTACAATTCATGCAATATTACGAATACACAAAAATGAATACACAATAACAGAAATATGCACAATACAAAAGTACGTAAGTATGTAAATGAATAAATAATAGAATGGAGACTATAAAGAATCGTCCATATATTAATATTCTAGATATTCTTCATTTTTTTGTATTTGTTGTTGCACTAATTATATTAATGTTTGAGCATTAAACAAGGGCTTCATTCTGAAAACAAATATGCTATTACGCATTACAGGGATTTTTGTCCTCCCAACATCTCTGAAAAAACGTCAAACTGAATAAATATGTAAAACTGTTATTCTCCAAGTTATATTGATGCTAAATATGAAATTTGATATTAAGGAAAGAGAATAAATCACAAATATATCAGAATAAAGTACTCTTGGAAATATTTGGACCAAACAGAGGCGACCAGGCTGCTCACAGTGAGGTACATGGGAAGCCAGATGTAGTTGGTTTCATAGACTGCAATGGGAAGAACGTGTAGCGTGATTAGGGGGAAAGGAAACTCGTTGTAAGAAAAACAGATGGAAAGCTCCCAGTGCCAAGATTTAGGTGGAAAAATAGCATTAACCAGGACTTTGAAGAAGTAAATTATACAGAGGATGACTATAGAACAGGTGTCTAGTTTCAAATATTTGGGCTGTGATGTTGGCTACAATGTGGAAAGAGATATTGACTCCAAAATAAATAAATTTCAGACGGTGTGTGGAACAATACAGAGAACATTCAAAAATAAAATTAGAAAATAAACCAAGATAAAAATGTATAATGTTATGGCGGTTCCCACAATATTGTATGGATGTGAAACTTGGGCTCCACTGAAAAGACAGAAGGATAGAATATAGACGACGGAGATGAGGTTCCTAAGACAAGTAAATGGATGTACAAGACTTGATAGAATAAGAAATGAGGATATAAGAGAAGAATTGAAAGTACAGCCTTTATTGGATAAGGTCACGAATTACAGACAGAAATCGATTGATCGTATGGATGGAATGAGTAAGAAGAGATATCCATTGCTAGCAAGAAATTATCAAGCAAGAGGAAGGCGTGATGTTGGAAGACCTAGAAGACGTTGGGCTGATGCATTATGAAGTCGGAACGGGCAATTGCCTAATCCCTGGAGTGATTATGATGATGATGATGACTGGAAAACATTGGTTTAGAATGGTGATATATGGAGAGCTTATATCCGCGCGGCCATGAACCTAAAGTTTCATTAGTACCATGAAGTGGTTACTACTTTTATTAATTTGCTGTAATCTAAGATTAGTAATTTTGGAGGGATTCTTTATAAGGAAGTCCTCTTTAAGTTGGTTTGGTCTAAAATAATGTCACTCAAATATTTAAGAGCGAATATTTCTTCCCTATTGTATAATCTCTTTAATTCTCCGACAATCCCTGGTAAATGAAACTAACAATATATATATTTAATGTCGTGTTTGAGGTTTTAAGTAGGCCTACTAGCACAGATTAGAGTTAATTAAGTTTGGTTAGTGTGGAACTCATAACTGTTAAGTGTATATTTATATACAAAATCCCCATTGATGGTTTTTATGTATCAAAACAAAATATACTTTCAAATGGATTAATACCACAATTTATTTTGTAGTTAATAATAATGGTTTTTTAAAAATCCGTCACGCAAGAACTGTGGGGAGTAAGTGAATTTCTCAGCAAGGCGAATTTACTGTCTCTTTTTGCAGGTATAAGGAAAATATATTTCTTTTGTTAAAATGGAGAAACAAAATTTCTTATGCCAGCTTATTTAAAAGTGTCGTACTGCAACAGATCTTGAATCAAATCTTGCACAACCTTGAGATATTACCTATGTTCTGTATAATTTGCCACCCATTTAAATAATATGGATCTATTAATTTTTCCATTACGTTGTTAAGATATGCAATAAATCAAAATAATGTATCGTATTAAATATATTGTCAATTAAAAACAGTCAATTAATGATATGGTATACCAAATGTAGCGGTAAATCTCCATTTATAAGGTCGGATTTCAGTGATTGTTATTTTAATGAATAACTTCCTCGGTTTTTTTAGTAGCATATACTGAGTTTCGTTGTGAAACCAAACGAAGTTTCGGCCGCTAGAACGAATTTTTAATTTTCGTTTCAAATGAACTTCTACACCTAATAGTCCTATTTTGTTGCTTAACGGAATCTATCTTGCTTCTTTAATGAATTGTTATATGCCAAGTGTAGCTTCTATGAAACAAAAATTGCGGCCGCTAAGCGGAGATATATAGCCTCTCCCTCCGATACCTCTTTCTCTCTCTCTCTCTCTCTCTCTCTCTCTCTCTCTCTCTCTCTCTTTCTCTCTCTCTCTCTATATATATATATATATATATATATATATATAATATATATATATATATATTCTTATTGATTTTCGGAGTCTAACAGATATGATCGGTATAGATCTAGAAAAAGTTTATCATTTTTTCATGAGAACAACCTCAATAGATTCATTCCTTCGGAATTCACATATATAAAGTATTTTATTAAATTTTGCATAAAATTAATTATGACAATTGATATCTAAGGAAATTTTAATACGCCATGTTTCCGTTTAGAAAATTGAGTTTAATTTTAGCCAAGCCCTGGAATTGATAGTCTTTCTATATAATGAAGGGTATTAAATGTTGTAGGCAACATATGGATATTTTGTTTTATTAAAGTTACCTGCTCCACAATGCTATCCTGTGGGACGTTATCCGATGCTTGCTCGTCGTGTTATAATACATTGCCTGTGTTCTGCGCCGAGACGATTAATTCAATCCATGGATTAAATTGAAACACGCTGTCGTGGAACTAATCAAGGATTCTCTATCAAAAAATTTAATAACCAGATATTAAAAAAGTCCGTCCGTCACACAGAAACTGCATAAAATAAGCGAATGCCTCAGTAAGTAGAATTAATGCTTACATTTTGCTGGTTTACCAAATATGTATTTATTTTGTTAAATTGGAGGTACTAAATTTCTAATTGTGGCTGTCAAACTAGGGTACTCAAATAATCTGATAAACATAAACTATTAATCCTTCAAAGGAAAATCTTACGGAGAAGCATTTGGCCAATTAGAGAAAGGGATGACACATAGCGTATACTAATGAACTTCGAATTAAATAATTAAAAAGAGATGGCAGAATGACATAAATGATATAACTAACTAACTCACTGGCTCTATCGAACCCATAGGTTCATGGGCGCAGATATAAGCTCTCCACACATCCCTATTCTGAGCTAATGTTTTCCAATTATCTCATATAATCTACTTCCCTGAAATAATGGAAAATATTATTCTCCCACCTCATTACTGGTCTACTAACTGGCCGTTTTCCCTTTAAATTTCCTACAAGAAGTTTCCACACACCTCTTTCATTCCAATTCGTGTCACATGTCCTGCCCATACAGTCTACGAGACTTAACTGTTCTTATTATATTTGGCTTCTTATACATATCATGTACTTCATTAAAATAATAAGTTTTCTCCATTCACTTGTTTGCTCATCTCTTTTTTTGACCGAAAAAATTTTCCTGAGATTTTATTCTCAAATACGAGTACTCGTAATCTTCTTTCCTCCCTTAGAGTAAGAGTCCATGTTACCCATCCATATAATGTAACTGGGAGAATAACTGTTTTATATATTTTCAGTTTGATTTTTTTAAAGGAGTTGGGACGACAAGAGTCCCTGTAATGCATAATAACATGCATTTTCATAATTGAGCGTATGTTTAATTTCTTTTGCAAGTCATTCCTTATTTGTAATTATTGTTCCCAGATACTTGCAATCAGCCACTTCTTCAAAATTTCCGTAATTTGTCATTAGTTGTTCATTTCCATTATATAACGCATTTATATGTGTGAATGTATTGTCCGTAGATGGCGTAGGGTTTTCCTTTTTACTTATTTCGATTTAACTCATTTTATGTAATTTTTTTCTTTTCAATTAATTTTCTTCTCACAGTTATCACAAAACTTTAATGACAATTTTATTTCACAACTATTGTTCTTTGAAGGTTTATTTGACAATCATTATTGCAGACACAGTTTCTCGCACACTTAACCTCTCGTCATCCAACACTGCACTATCGAAACACTGACTGACTGCCCTTCTCCTCCGCTCTTTTATATAAGCGGGAGGAAAGCTCTCGAAATGGCTTCGCCCAGAATCCTCTAAACGTTGATCCTTCTACAAGGGGAAGGGAGAGGCCGGTAAAACCATGTGGCGACAAACTCCAGACAATTCAGCTGGCTTGCAGGTGATAAAACTCTTCTTCTTCTTCACGGTTTAGGCTTATTTTCTAGCCTGTTTCTGTCTCCAATTTGCTGCTCTCTTCATCTTTTCCTAGGTCTTCCCAAACTTCTTCTTCCTAGTGGTGAATAGTTGTATACTGCTTTTGGTATTCTATTCTCAGTCATTCTTGCCAAGTGTTCTTTCCAGTTTGTTCTGTATTTCTCTACTGTTGTGTTTAATTCTTTTAGTTGTTGTCTTATTTCTGTGCTATATTTTTTATCTGTTCTTTGATATCCCGCTATTGGTCTGAGGAATCTCATTTCAGCAGCATGTATTCCGGCAGATTGTTCTGTTGTCACTGTCCATGTTTCGGATCCATAAGTAGTAATAGGCACTGCCATTGTGTTGTATAATTTCATTATAGAGTCTTTCCTGGCTTTATTTTTCAAAGTTCTTTTTAGTGTTCCTGTTATATAATTAAATTTATTTAGTTTGTTATTTATATCTGTTTTCGCTGTGTATGAAATTTTGCAACCTAGGAAGTTATATCTTTCTACTTGTTCTATTGGTTTATTTTCTAATATTATCTTTGTCCGAAATGGATGAGCAACCTTGAAGGCCATTGTTTTTTATTTTTGTGAGGATAATTCCATGTTGTATCTTTTTGTTATTTCATTTCGTTTACATAGCATTCTTTGTAGTTCGCCCTCTGTTTTTGCTATTAAATCTGGTCATTTGCAAAGCCTATTGTTTTTATTACTATATTTCCTAAGTTAATTCCCCCAGTCGTCATTTGCTTCCATGATCTTATCATGTCGTTGAAATAAATGTTAAAAAGAGTGGTTGAAAGTGGACAACCTTGTCTATCTCGTCCTGTTATATGTACTGGTTCCCTTTTATTTATTTTTATATTTGTTTTCTCATACATTTTCTTAATTACTGTTATCAAGTGTAGTGGAATTCCTTTTTCACTTAATATGTTCCATAATTTTGGTCTAGACACTTTATCAAAGGCCTTCTTATAATCTATAAAGAGGATGTGCGTCTCTGATTTGAATTCTCTTCGCTTCTCTATTATTTGTTTTAAAGTGAATAGGTTGTCTATGCAGCTTCTTCCTTTCCTAAATCCTGTCTGCTCCTTAGATACTATTGCGTCTACTATAGTTGTTAATCTTTGGTTGATCATTTTTGCATATACTTTGTATGCTGCACATAGTAAGCGTATGCCTCTATAGTTTTCTGACTTTGTTTTATCGCCTTTTTTAAATATTGAGATTATTTTTTCCAATTTTCCATTCTTCCGGCATTGTATTTTGTTTCCAGCACTATAACAAGTGATATAACTCACTCGCGCAATTCAAACGCCGCTATGCGCGACACGTAGCAATATATTTAGTTCATCATCATCATCATAGTACATTCACGATGATATTTAGTTCTATTGCTTATTTCCAGTCTCAGTTCCTTAACGTTACTCAACAGAATGTCCTCGTTATCGCTCAATAATACCACATCATCAGCATAAACTAACAGACTCTTAATACCATTGAGGTCTAGGCCATCATCATTCTCCAAAGTTATGATGGCATGCTCTAATACAAAATTGAACAGTAGAAGAGATAGTGCATCTCCTTGCTTTAACCCATTGTGGATTTAAAGTATCCGAAACCTGTTTGCCTACACGAACCCTACTCTTTGTGCTACTTAGACACATTCGTATAAGTCTAACTAGCTTTTTAGGAAATCCAAACTCCAGAAGGATACTATATAACTTCTCCCTCTTAACTGAATCATATGCCTATTTGAAGCGTACGTATAGTTGATGTACAGTGCAATTATATTCCCACTTCGTTCCTAAAAGCTGGCTAATGCTAAAAATCTTATATGTTCTAGATCTGTTTCTTATTAATCCACATTGATGATCTCCTAGAATGTCATAAATATAAGGAGTACGTCTGCTTACTGTTATATGTGTTAGGGTTTGTACAAAGTTGAAAATAGTGAGGTGCCTCTGTAGTTGTTCCAGAAAGTTTTCTCTTTTTTCTTATAAATTGGAACGATAATCGATTCTTTCTATTCATTTGGTAGAGCTCCTTTTTCCCAAATCATACTAAGTAACCAACTTATCTTCCATCAATTTTTCTCCCCTGATTTTTTTAGTTCTGCTGGGATCCCATCAGAACCTGATGATTTATACATCTTCATTTTTTTTTCTATCGCCATTCCAACCTCTAATGCACTTGGTTCTATGACTAGCATTTATGCTGTCTGTAAATTATCCTTTTCAGTATCTTGTTCTCTATGTACATTTAATATCTGAATAAAGTAACTATTACATCAATTGCATATACTCCTGGAATCTGCAATCATATATCTATTTTCATTCCTAATTATGTTTGTTCCAACCTGAAACCTTTTCTTCTCTATCATATACCCCTAATATAATTCTCTGATCTTCCTATTTTTTGCGTGCATTTTAAGATCATTAATCTTCACTCTCAAGTATTCCTTATTTTTACTATTTAATAATCTTCTGGTTTCCCGTCTAATAGTACCTAATGTTTCTACATTTTCGTAATTGTTTTCATTGTAGCCAATTCATTTTTGTTTGATTTATTTTCTTTACTATGTTGGCACATTCCCCATCAATCCACTTCTTGTTTCTGCTTTAGTGAATAATCAACTCTTTCGGATGCTGAAAATTTAATAGTATCTCTTATAGCCTGCTATTTGTTGATTTAGAAAAGGCCTATGACTCAGTGCCAATCAACCAACTTTGGGATGCAATGGTTGATGTTGGTATCGATTTACCAACGATTTCACTTGTCCGACGGTTGTACCAGCAGTGTCAGGCTTCGGTTAAAGTGGGTAAGATGATATCCTCTCCATTCAGAACTACTAAAGGCCTGCGACAGGGCTGTAGTATGTCCCCTACTCTGTTCAAAATATACATCCAGCATATATTGGAGCAGTGGAATCGATATTGTGGAGGCATGGGAGTACCAGTCCAAGGTGACACAATACATTCCTTATTATTTGCAGACGATCAAGTGTTGATAGCTCAGAGTCGTGAGGATGTGAAATACATGATGAGAAAACTTCTAAATGCTTTTGAAATAGGAGAATTAAGAGTAAACATGGAAAAAACTGACTATCTTGTAGTAGGATGAAGTGGTCGAGATATATCCCTATCCCAAGGAATTATTAGAGCTTTTAAAAAATTTAAATATTTGGGATCACTTATTGATGAATCAGGGAGTTGTAAAGCTGAAGTAGATAGCAGGTTAGTACAAGCTCGAAGAACCATAAAAATGTTGAATGGAGTACTGTGGAGTAGGACCATGTCAAACCACACGAAGAAGAGGATTTTGAAGTCTGTTGTGTAAAGCATAATGACTTGTGGTGCTGAGGGATGGACTTTGGTAGAGGGACAAAAAACTAAGATCTTGGCAGTGGAGATGGATGGAATAAGACGCAGTGCCAGGGTGTCCAGGTTGGAAAGAAGAAGTAATGAAGAAGTGAGGCAGATTATGGATATGGAGGAGACAGTGGTGGAAAGGATCGAAAGACGAACTCTTCAGTGGTATGGCCATGTCAAGAGAATGGAGGATGATAGGTGGCCCAAAACTCTTTTGGAATGGTCACCTTCTGATAGAAGGAAACGGGGCAGGCCAAGAACAACTTGGAGAGGAGAGATCCATAGATTGATAAACGACCGAGGTCTGGAGGAGGATGAATGGCGTGATCGGCAAGAATGGCGAATAGGAATACTGGGTAATCGCTGAAAAGTGGAGAGGCCTTCAAAAGTAAAAAAATAAGTTATAGCCTGCCATTCTTTATATCAGTTTCTTCTTCGGTTCCCACATTCTCGTCTGAAGATTACAGTATCTCAAATCTATTAGCAATTTCGATTTGGTATTCTTGCCGCAGTTTATCATTATTCTAGTTCTTCAATTCAAATTTTTCAGAATCATCTTTAGTGTTTTTTTCCTCTCATGAGCGATAGCCGTTGTCTGATTATCACCCTGACCAGATGATAATCCGAATTGTAGTTTGTTCCTCTAACTGATCTAATACCCTTGATACTACTGTGCCAGCGTTTGTCCACTAATCCATGATCTATCTGGTTCCGAGTTTCGCTAGCTGGAGACGTCCAGGTGTATTTATGAATATCCTTATGCTGGAATATTGTGCTCTTAACATTAAGATTCTTTGATGTGGCAAGTGTGATTATTGTACCTTTATCGTTACTATCACCATGAAGACTGAATATGGCTGTTGTTAGCCTGAATATATTTTTCCGCCCCTCTTTTGCATTAAAATCTCCTAAGATAATTCTCATGTGATGTCATGAAACCTATCAAATACCAATTGTAACTCTTCATAGAACTCATCCTTGATTTTGTCACCCTTATCTTCTGTGGGAACAAGTATGTACATTTATGATTACAACATCATGTATTTTACCCTTTGGAATTATATAAGATATCCTAGTGCTGACAAACTTATTATGTCGGATAGCTGAGAGGATTCGTTTTCGGACTAAAATGCCTATTTCAAATTCAGGTATTGCTGCACCCCTGAAGTACAGGGAGTCCATTTTAAGCGGAAACCTTATTACAGCGTTGCAGCGGCTCTCACGTCTCCCGCTATTGTGCTTGCACCGGTGGGGAGCGTGTTCCGTTATTACCGGCAAGTGAAGACTGTTAGAAGCTACAAAATACAAATAACTCAACTAATTTCGATTATTATAAAAATAGGCCTACATATAGAGGTTTATTACTCACCAATTATTGGAGATACTATTGAAAATTACCCCCGTCCACGGTAAGACATGATTCACCCGAATATTCTCGAGTTCTCTACTGTTAAAACGTGCATTTCACGCTTATTCGGTATATCAGAAACTAAACCTATTGTATGCCAGTTTTTCATTAACTTTGAAAGACACGATTTCGTAGGAATCATACAGTCAGGATATTTTTTATAAAATCTCCGAACGCGCCTTTTATGGTTATTTCTCAGTAACATTCCACCAAATAAATTCGCAGTTCAACTGTATACTTAATTTTCGATTGCTTTCTTACGTAACACACGACAAAAAGCGACAAGAGTCCTAGTACATCAAACTGGGATGTTATGTACAACTTGTCTCCTACGCTGCGATCGTACTGTTCAGAGTACGTGGTGGTAGAATGATCCTCTTAAATGGATTCCCTGCATAACGCAAAGTTTCCAGATTCCTGACTACCTTCTCCTGGCATCTAAAGTTTTGCAAAGCTACTATATCCGAGGTTATATATATAATCCCCGCGTTAATATCTCTAGCGCCCCGCTATTATGCATCGTCCTAACATTGCATGTTCCTGTATTTGAGCCTTTGGTGTAGATTCCCTGAAGTAGTCCCTGCTCGGAGAACCGAATTGGGGACTCTTTTACCTTCGGAGAATTTTGCCCCAGTGGAACCCATGTCCGCATTTCTTGACGGTTGTACTTTTTTACGGTGAAAGATCGTCACTCTTTCGACCAGTATACTTTTTTCATCTGGCTTATCGCCTTCGACCTGTCCGGCATGGGTAACCCTTTCGGCAGCAATGCTACCGCCGGCATAGCTCTCGGAGTCATTTAAGCACGCAAGCCACTCCACCACGACAAGTTAAAGATACCATGGAGGAAAATATATAACAGGAATGATAATTGAAAATTTTCCAGTCTGTGTCCAGAATAGATCTGAATAGAGGAAGCTAGTTGAGGAGGCCAAAACTTCACTGAAGTCGTAGTCGCCTACTAGAAGAACAAGACGTTCCTGGTGCCAGATCAATGACAACCAACACATGCATAATCATAAGAGTACCTAGTATATATTGTTTTATAATTTTACATCAATTCTATTTGAATAATATCTACCAAATCATTATTCCATCACATTATTATGTTATTAAATAAATAAATAAATAAATAAATAAATAAATAAATAAATAAATAAATAAATGTATGCATCTTACAATAGATATTGCCAGTTTAAAGGTTAATTAAATTGTATGGTATACATTGAGAGAAACGGAACGTGGCTGTTGCTAGGTTTTCAATTTCGGGTAAACGCCTATTTCCAATGATCGAATTTCGCTGATTTTTGGATAAAACCTTCCTCATAAAATAAAAGATTATCGATGTGAACAATTACAAATTGCGACCTCTAGAGCGATTTTTAAATTTTAGTTTCAGATCAACCCCCACATACAAATATAATCATCCGAATTTGCTGATTAGCGAACTCTTTGTTACGTTTTTAATAGATTGCTATTTGCCAAGTTTTATTCTGATAAAACTTGTATCCTCTGTAGCGTTAGGTCACACACGCATATACACACACATACTCAAATACACACCCATATGTTATAACTAAATTGTTGACATTCAACAATGCAGGCCTATTATGAGCCCAACTAACAGTAACCTCTGAGGGTAAAAGGATGGCTGTATTTAATAGAGGAATTTCAAGTGGATTGAAGGGTAAGATTCTATTGGGGGTTAAACAGACCAAATATCATTAATGGGAGATAATCTACTGTGGAAAAAGGCTCAAAAAATGAAATGAAAGAAATACTTCTGAAGTAATAAAGAGATTTATTCCTCAGCATAATCCTTTTGTGACGGAAAAGGCATATTTTTGTTTTCATGTCATGGGTTTTTTTGCCGTGGTTATTTTTGGAGTCTACTATATAGGACTGGTGAAGATATGTAAACATTTCTCATAAATCGTTTGATGAGAATAATTCCAATAGCTTCATTCCTTCGGAATTAACTAACAACTTTGTTCATAAAAACCGGTAGAAATTATCTGAGAAGATGATGTAACACAATCTTTTTGTGGAATAATTATTCATCCAAATCCTACACTTTCATAATAACAACGGCTAAATATTAATTATCATAAAATAGGATGATTACTGAAATGTCAACCGTAGGCCTTGCTGGTCTAAATATATTATTTCCTTTTGTGAATTAAGGTGGCTTGGTTCTATTCCGACGAAGATCGAAGAAGTTTTTCGAAATGTAATATACAGGCCTAAGGGTGCGATTTCGTTCATGGAGAGTAATGAAACAGTTCGTCCCGTAACATAAATTGTTGTGTATAAATATTAAACTTTTTTGTAAAAAAAAATAGTTTTTAAATGATTTAACTTGTTTTGCAGACCTTACAAAATAACTGTCAACCATTGAATGCAGAAAACTACCTTTAAATCTCTCCCAAAGTGTTTTATTTAAACTGGCAGAGTTATGATCATGCGACCTTCTCTTCCAGTCAACTAGGGAATAATTAACTCATTCAAAAATTAAATACTTATTGTACATTTTAATTATTATTAAAATATAGATTTAAAAAAAACAGTGCCAACTAGGTCTAATATTAGCTAACACTAACAGAATATAAAATAAAAATAAAATAAAGTAAGAAAAGCTTCCTAGATGAATATTTATAGGTATATACAAAGTGCTGACGTTAGTTGTTTTGAAGTCTCTATTTTTCATTGTGTGAAATTTTATATATCAGTTAAC
The DNA here is from genome assembly GCA_030220185.1 of Diploptera punctata. Lineage (NCBI taxonomy): Eukaryota > Metazoa > Arthropoda > Insecta > Blattodea > Blaberidae > Diploptera > Diploptera punctata. Next base: position 868,467 of record JASPKZ010003873.1, on the reverse strand, counting down.
TTGGATTTAAATTATGATAGTAATTGACAGGCCCTGACATGACTGGGAAGCGTATTCCATTCTCCAGTCATAAATTGTTTATGATCCAGAGTATAAATATGTCATATGCTACGATATCGAAAGTAAAATGTGATCCTATGCCTAAATTGTGATGAGCCGATAAGTTTAGAAAACGCGTTGATAGATAAGCTACCCTGGTGAACATGTGTGCAGAATTTGGAATATGAAAACGTGTGAATATAGAGTTCTTCTCTCGTTTAGACGTAGTCGTGATAAAATCTCAAATGAAGGAAACACATGGTCATAACGACGGAGATTGAATACAAATCAAATGCACGCATTAAGAGCACGTTGCAGTCTGATAGATTAGTTGTCAGATTAGTCAGTAACATGTCGCAGTAATCGCAATGAGACATTAGAAGACCCTGTACAAGTAATTGTTTTAATTTAGTTGGAAGGAAGTTTCGGAAACTATTTAGGGGCGAATAATTGAGATTAATCTCTTGCAGGTAATATTCGCGTGGTAGAGGATGTTTTTTTTCCATTTAGAGAATGGTAGGGAAATCTTCGTAATATTTAATGTTTGTATTTGTCGTTACCCTATAATGAAGCACTGTATATTGTCACATTATGATTAAGTCCATGTTCGTCGACCATTTGGAAATTGAAACTAGTCTCAATTGACTTTGTCTAGAGCGTCATGTACATTGTCGGGATGAGAGTGAATGTAAATTTTCAAATCGTCAGCTTACCGGTGTTCTTGATAATGATTAAGACTAGTTGATATATCGTTAATATAGATAGAGAACAGTAACCATGTTCGACGCCACTCTTCAGAGATAGCCAGGATGAGCAATGATCTGCATTGGATATACATTGCTGACAAACATGAAGGTAACATCCCAGCCGGATAACAACATTGTCTGAAAGTTTTAAAGCGCTTAGTTTTGCTATTACATTTTCAGTGTCAACAGTGTCGAAAGCTTTACTGAAGTCCAAAAGTGGTAACATTGCCATGTAGCCATTGTCCATTGCTTCCCATGGATCTTCGGCTACCTTATGAAGAGCAGTAGCTCTTCCTGTCCTGAAACCTGATTGGTACGAGTCACGTATGTTATATGTATTAAGGTAATAGTTAATTTTCAGTGAACAATGCGCTCCAAGGTCTTAGAAATGACTGGAAAGATACTGATAGGTCTAAAGTCGTTTTGGTGTTCCAGGTAATTTAATTTTAGGCATTGTTATGACTATAGCTTCTTTCAAACGTTCAGGGTAAATTGAGGTCATGATTGAGGCATTGAATATATGATATGATGAATGGTAAAAATTAAAATGTATCTGTTGGTAGGTGCCGTCGTCCTCAAGTTCGAGGGCACCTATCAAGAGGTACATTGTAACTTTTAACTTTCATCATATGACTTCACCTCAAAGGAATTTGATGTGAATTTTACTAGTATTGATTGAATATATGAATCACAGTTGGGAGTATGACATCAAATATTTTCTTTAAGATGTCGATGCTTATATTATCTAAACCTTGTGTCTAGTTCTAATGCGGTCCAATGATAGTTCAACGTCAAATGTCATTATATAGAAAATACGTTTTTTTTATCGGGAAGCAGTAAGTGTGCTTAGGAGCTCGTCTATAGTATGTTATTTGGCCGTAGTGTTTATGTTAAATGAAGCGTATGATGTGAAATGCTGGTTTAGATCTTCCAGTGATATGTTAATACTCTCTCCTTTGGTTGTCGGCTGCCGTAGACCCACTGATCTAATACGTTTCCACATATCACTTGCAGTGTGTTTGGATCAATGAGACTATGAGCATACCGCAACTTACTGTTCCTAATGATTTTATAGGTTGTTTCTTAATGTCTCGCATGTCTTAAATCCGCGCCACTTTTATCTCGTTTGCATTTTCGAAAAGCAGCGTCCCTCTCTATTAACAGCTGCTTTTAAATGTAGAACACTAAAATCCAGCACAAAATATCTTATTTACAGTACAGGGAAATAATACAACCGTTAACTAGGTGGATAGGATAACCCTGAAATTATACCGTTCACGACACATCTCGCCTCACTTCACTCTGTCTGCTCTTTTCAAGTAAAAATCAATCTTCTTCCCACAGTGGGTTGCCATTGCTGGCTTCTGGCTTCCATTTCTGAGCCTTGCGGTTAAAAGCGACAGATAACTTTTGGACGCGCCTTGTTACAACTCAATGCTTCTCTGGGAGAAATTTCAAGGCAGGTTTCGGCACGCAGTGATTGACAATTTTCTTGTTAGACTAAATTCTTATAGAATGAAAATTCTCCCTTATTTGTCATATAATTTCATATAAATCGCTAATAATATTAATATACTTAAGGTACTGTAAAATGTAATTCCTTCTCGTGTAATGTCGCTCTAGCTGCTCCGTATAATCGAAAAAAATTGTAATATTTTCTGAGTACACCACTCGCAATATGTGTATTATTCATTCATTCAACTTCCACGGTTTGGACCTTTTAATCTAAATAATCTCGCTTTTTTTTGGTTGCTCAACATCCATCCTTCCTATGGGTGATTCGTATTACGTCGTTCTTGAAAATATGCCTTAGCATTTTTTTTTTCTTCTCGATTAAGAGTTCGTTTAATTTATAAATTTGTAGTTGGTTTCGGATCCATTTTTTTTTTCCAAATGCCCCAGCTTTGTCTTTCGACATTCCTAGTTTCTCTCCTGGCAAGGCGTACTTGTAACCCACTTCTGAGGTTGGGCGCCTGGAAGGCGGGGTTACGTTGCCCCGATGATATGATGGGTGATGATGATGATGATAATGGCGCGCCAGGAGAGTCCGTAATCCTAAGCTTAACCTAAGATGAATATGAATGATGATGATTGCGATCGCCATATGATTTCGTGGACCGTTTGGGCCTTAACGTTTTCCTGACATTTGTCTTACAGGTGAGGAAAAACCCCGATAAAAACCTCACCCAGAAAAACTGTCCCGACCGGGGATCGAACCCGGGCCCGCTGCGTGACAAGGCAGCACGCTACCCCGAGACCACAGCGGTGGACTTTCCTGATTTCATCTCTTATAGTAACTGATGACAAAAATTGTGTTTGTGCGTTCTCTTATTTTCTTTCTCAGATCTAACGTGTGCCCTCGTTTCTCAGCCATGTGTTAATATTAGTTGTGGTCATCTTTTATATAATTTGATTTTGATGTTTTTCTTTGTTTATCTTTCAAAGTTCATAAAATTGTTCCATATATATGTATATATCTGTATTTGTTTCATTTTTTTTGTAAATCATATTGTATAATCATTAAATGTTACACCCTAGATGTAAATAGTTATTGACTTTTTCTTTTATATTTTAATTTATCAAAAGTTTCGATCTTTTTTGTGTATTTTCCTTCGAAAGGCCATACATTTTGAGGTTTGACTGGTTATTAACAGGTTACTGTTTTGATAAATGTTACATAACAACTCGGCAGCCATTTTTGTAATTGATTTGTTGGTGTTAAGATGATTCAGTCGTTAGTGTATAATAAGTATTTAAAATTATATTTCCTAACTGAAAATTATATTTCAGATGACATTTGAATTTCTGAATGACAGCCTTGTTAATAAATGTTAGGAAGTGCAGGCGACATGAAACACTCTTGTTTTACGCCTTGATTTATCTCTCCATATTTTTTTATTATATTTGTTCCTGTATAAATATTTGTTGTAACTTTTATTATACGAATCTTCCATTTTATTCTATTACATTCCAGAGCGTTTTCCTTATGATTTCGTTAAACGCTTTTTGACATAGTTCTTAAATAACATACGGGTTTCCAGATTAATTTAATTTTTTCAATTATCTGTTTTACAGAGAATACACAATATACGCATAATCGTCCTTTCCCCAAATCCATGTTGTTCATCTTGTAATAGCCTACAACACGTATTGCGTATATTCGTCTGATAATTACTTTAGTTCGTTTTGTCGTACTTACAGCAATGGCGACCATGATTGAAAGTTAAACTTCCAATATTTCGAGTATGCCAATCTAAATAACTATACTGTAATATTATATATTACAAACCCCGTGTGGGAAATAAATCCACTGCCCTCTATGTATACTACATACAATGTATGTAAAATATCCAAAATATACATTATACGAAACGAATCGCTGCATTGTATATGAACCGGACTTTTTGTAGAATTTTTGAGATATTAAATTCTCTGTTCTTTAATTTGATGCATATATTATGGTTTAGGCTGCTTATGCCATATAACAGTCCAAAATGCTTCCTTTTTTGGTGCAAGCGATGTTTTTTTATAGCTCTGGCCCTATAGTACGTAAGGTAATGTATTATGTACGTTAATTGCTCCAGAAAAATTATCTGAAATATGGCAGAAACCGCATTCAAACCGGTAAATTAGTTTTTGAGTCCATAAAGGACAAACAGCAGACTCGCACTGATTTTTATATATGAAGATTAAAATGCTTATTTATCCAATATTAACAAATTAAAGCCACGCTGTAACATGTACTTTATTTTCATTCATAACAGCGTTCTTGGACCCCCTTACGAACACTGTCACACAAGAAGATTCAGAAGATTATTGGTCGTTAAAATACACACGATATAGCTTGCAGTACACAAGAGTGCGATTGTATTATACTATACGTGACACGGCACTTCTATGTCCTGCTGTTTTTTCAATGAAAGACGCCCAATATAAACATATTTCTTATCATGGATCATAAACATTATAATACGTTTTCTGTCTTTAAATGGCTGTGTGGAGATGAAATATTAGTTCAACAGCATTTTTATATATTTATTTATGTATTTTCGTTTATGTTTCTGTGTTCCACCTCCAATTGTGACATTTATTATATATTGACCAAGTCCAGCCTCATAATAGCCTTCAGATGTTGAACAATTAATAATTCCTCATAACTACAGTATTTAAAATGGATAAATACATTCAAACAGGAAAGAAAAATATTCGATCGCGGATCGAACCCTAGACATCATGTATATGAATAAAGCAGTCTGGTACTGAGCTAAACATAACGCCAGCTAAGACATAATAATGTCACGAGTGATTTCCAAATCAGCGATAAATTCATGAATCACAAAGTGACGAATGAATTTATCTAGAGGATTGGAAATGAAGAGTGATATTTGTTAGGACTATTGAACGAATAAAATTAAGCTGTTTACTCATAAATAACATTGGTCGACATGGGTTTCTTCGTAAGAAATCCGATTAGTGAATCTAGTGCAATTTTTCATATTGAATTCAGATACGTAGTCAGAATTTTTCCATCAGGCACAGTTTTTTGTGATAGCTACTTGTTTTAAAATTGATTTTAGCATTATCTTTCTCAAATCAAATCCGGAAAGCTCAGTCGGTAGAGCATTAGGCTTTTAGCATTCTCTTTGACCTGTCATAGGAACCTTTACCTTATATGTATCGATTTTTTTCAAGCTGTATTTAAGGAAATTATATATAATATCATGCTGAACCATCAAAAGACAAGACTGTACAGGTGTGCAACTTGGGTTCACCAAATGTTGCTGTTTTTTGTGCTAATGGAACAGCAGAGATAAGAAGTCTCACTATGTTAGAAAATCATGGCCTAAACGTGAATATCGTATCCCTGGCAAGAAAAATGTGTCACATGTCCCTTTATTTATTCCTGAAAAATACATATTTACCTCCATTCCATATTAAATTAGGAGTAATGAAAATGTTTGTCAAAGCTATGGAAAAACGTTTTGATGCATTCTTGTACTTTAAATGGAAATTACCCAAAGTCAGTGATGCTAAACTAAAAGACGGACTTGTATAGGGCCTCATATAGGTCTCTAATGACTGATCAACATTTTGAAGGTCTGTTGAATCCTCTGGAAAAAAAGTAGCCTAGCAGTCTTTCAAAAATGTATGTTGCAAATTCCTTGGAAACCATAAAGCAGAAAACTATCATGACATAGTGGCTGATCTTCTACATTCTTATAAATATATGAGATTGAGCATGTCCTTAAAAATGCACTTTTTGGCCTCTCACTTAGATTTCTTTCCGGAAAATATTGGGGCTGTTTCTGATGAGCACGTGAGCGTTTTCATCAGCAAATTTCCACAATGGAAAAGAGGTACCAAGGCAAGTGGAGTTCTAATATGCTTGTTGACTACTGTTGGACCAAGAAGAGAGATGATCCAGATACAAAATATGCCCGAAAATCACTATCTACCAATTTCTAGGTAAGTCAGACTTAGTTACCGTTAGATGGATTTTCAACTTTTGTAAGATTCAGACCAGTTTTGAATCCTGCCGATGATGGGACAAGTTCCGAAAGCGCTACAGTTAAATAACTAATTAAGTTGAGGAGACGGACCTTTCAGGTGAATATTCCATAATTTTATATTTTTATTTAAATGGATTTTACTAAAAATTATAAAAAGTGTAAATGACTATCACAGAAAACTCTTGCCTGATAGGTAAAAACTAAAATTATTTAAATTCAGGATGAAAAATGCTTCTAAAATCTCATATTTTTATTCTTGTGAAAGAAAAAAATCCATTTATGTCGAACAGTGTAATTATTTAAATATAGTTACCGGCATTCAAAAATATTTATGTATTTAATGTAAACGGCGATGTTTCAAAACATATCAGAAATGTATGGTTATGTTTCAATAAATTGTTTTTTCACTGCAACTTGATCATATTATTTATTGCCAAATAGGATCGCAATATTTTAAGAATGCACCATAGTGGAGAGAAAAAAATAAACACATCAAACTCTATATTATAACCAAGATTATATATTATTAATCCACCGCTGTGGTCTCGAGGTAACGTGCTGCCTTGTCACGCAGCAGGCCCGGGTTCGATTCCCGGTCGGGACAGGCTCCTGAGTGAGGCTTTTTCGGGGTTTTTCCTCACCTGTAAGGCAAATGTCAGGAAGCGTAGGGCCCAACGGTCCCCGAAAATCATCCGACCATCATCATCATCCTTCACCGGTATGGAAAGCAACGGAAAGCTACCACACCTATAATTCCCTAGTAAAGCTGCAAAGCATAGCAAATAAATGCCGTGATTGCAGTGAAAGACCTGTCCTCGGGCAGAATTACTATGGATGGATTGATATGTTATTAATTTTTTAGTAAACAATTTAGCAAAATTGTTATTTAAACACAGAATTATCAAATATGTAGTTCGAAGGAATCTGTTTATTATTTGACCTGTTCAGAATATTAAAAAGGAGGAACTGTCTTTTTCACGAAAGCAGGAGCTGGTAAAGAGAAATCGATAAAGAGCAAAGTGAAACACGACTATCATTGGTTGTAAAACAAAATTCATTGAAACCTGAATGGTCATTGTCTCCCATTTGAGGCATTGAGTTAAATAGTCAAAACAAGCACTGTGAGAGATTTGAACTAGAGACTAACGTAGTTAAGTGTCTATCATGATTCTTGAGTAACCATCTTCGCTATCGAAACTTCGATAACCCTGTATTTCTTACCTTCTTATTCATATACAAAGTACTTTCAAGATTTTAAACCGAAGTTGCATATAACTTTTCTATTCATATTAAATTCTTCAGAACCTCTGCATACATTTCCCAATCTGATCTGTAACATATTTCAGACTGTTGAGCCTAATAAGCTAATTTAAGATGCTGAAATATGTGTAGTCTCGTCAACGAAGTTTGACATGCCGTAAGCGGAAGACGCGAGGCTGAATATTTCAAGCATTCATGTTTTTTGAACTGCAGTTTACAAATCACTACTATGTAGCATGCTGAAACATCCTGAAACCAGTGTTTCTTTCATAGTCACGCAAGAAATATTAAGTGTCTCAAACGCTTACAACACATAGAACAGAAGTAAACAGAGAGTAATAAATAATAGTTTAAAAAACTAAAACAACACGCTTTATTAGAAAACCGAACTAAAAAATGAAAAATAATTTTAATTACCAACACACATGGGTTAAAATTAAAGTGGTCAACAAAAAATCATTTCCAACACATCTAGAATAAAACTAGAGTTATCTACAAATAAAATAATTTTACCATCAAAAGCGTGGAGTGCTCTATATCAATTAATATATTTGATAATAAACAGATAATGGTAAAAGTAAAGTCTCTAAGAAGAAAACGTAAAATCTATAAAAAGCACCCCACGCTTTTGATGGTAAAATTATTTTTTTGTAAATAACAGTAGTTTTATTCTAGATGTGTTGGAGATGATTTTTTGTTGACCACTTTAATTTTATCCCAAGCGTGTTGGAGATTAAAATTATTTTTCATTTTTTGGCTCGGTTTTCTAATAAAGCGTGTTGTTTTAGTTTTTTTAAAACTATTATTTATTTTTTATTTTTTAGTTTTAATATTTTACAGAATAATATAGAAATGCTAATATCTTTAAATTCGATACTATTGTAGTATGAGCTAAAACTAAAACTCTACTAAAAAAAAATTCCGTGCCGGATTTGAACCAGCTACCTATGGATTACTGAAATTATACACCACTTCAGTCCACCGCTCTACCAACTGAGCTCTTACAACGATTGAGTAAAAAGTTGATAAATCCGCAACCTATTATACCGGTTTTTATTATTTTGATTTTCTGCTGATTCTGGCCAGGATTTTAGAAAGATTTATGAAATATTGTTTTGTCATTCGTCCTTTACAAGTATACAAAGTTTCAAGTCGATTCAATGATTTTAAGTGGGTGAAAATCGCGTTGAAATATTCCGTTACATAGATAGATACAGGTCAAGCTAATGTAAAGCGTGTAAAAATGAAACTATTTATTTTATCACTTTCTTATTAGGACCAATAACTTTCGATATGGATTAATTGACATTGTTATATGATTACAATTCGGATACAGGCTATAATTATTTATATGTCAATACAAGTAATTAATTTATTCATGTATGTTTACTTGGCTATAGTAAAATGAAGTGACGGTGTCCACCGCTGAATGTTTACATTCAGAACAAACAGGGAGTGATAGTGTATAGCATGTACAGTAGTGAACTCTCAGCGCATTTCTTCACCCCTGTACAGCATTAGAGTATGCATTGACTTATATTACGAATCCTTTATATTTGTTGCTCTCATCAAACTGACAAACAAACATACGTATACTCATAGAGACAAATAAAATGTTATGTTGACAACCAGTTTTCGTGACCCAAGAGATACATGTGTGTGCAAACTATATCCTCAATCGTGTGGCAGATATATCACAAGATGCCTAGTGAGGAAATACTCCATTAGTGAATTTGTAAAAGACACACGATTTATTTTTTCTCTCTTAATACATATTGTGCTGATTTCACTCACGATAATTAAATAAAATGTTATTTTCCGTTGCCTTGTTTTGATGTTTGAAATCAAAGAGCTGACAGTCGAAATGTAATCATAATTACAATAAACAGTTATTTTAATTAGTTAAATTATTAACTAATAGGACCAATGTTAAATATATTTTCCTTGTTATGCACACCAACATCTCTCAAATAACCTATTACAAACCTTTCTCATAAACAAACACCGACACACACCAAGCACGCTAAACACACACATACTACTACTACTGCTGCTGCTGCTGCCTCTGCCGCCGCCTCCGCCACCTATATATATATAGAGTGTCCCATTTATCTTTACCACTCACAATAATCATTTATGTAAAAAGTACACAAATTATTTTATACAAAAGTTATCGAAATATGAGAGGGAAATCATAATGATGGTTAGCGAATTTCGTAGCGTCATATATTAATAAGATATTAATACTAACTTTGTTTTCATCAGTGACAATGTACTTTTTCATCGATGCGTTAATTAAGCACTCAAATACAAAAATGTATCACATCGTACCATTCCAATGCATAGGACCTTGTTAATGGGAACAAAAAAGGAGTTTATACAGAACTAGTCATTTGGATTATGACGAGTAGAACAATAAAAGTGCTCAAACTGGTGACCATTTTCAATGACACACATGTCCAATCGCCGAATGAATGAGGATATTGTTTCCTCCACTGTTACTGGCTGAATGGAATTACATGCATGCACTATAAGGCCTTGCATATTCTCTGTAGTTGTCGGAATATCTCGATAGATAATATCTCCTATAACTCCCAGAAAAAAATTCAATGGATTTAGTTCAGGAAACCGAGCAGGCCTATGAACTACACCTCCACGATCACTTTGTTTCTATTAATAAACTTCTATTTACAAGAATGGTATATTGTGATATATTTTTGTACAGGTATTGGAATGCTTAATTAACGCAGGATAGAACAAAATATTGAAGAAAACAGTTAATATTCGTATGTTGTTGATAAAGACGCTAAAACGTTCACTTCATATAATTTCCTCCTCGTAGTACGACAACGTTTGTATAAAACAATACTTCATTTTGTACTTAGGTACAAAGTTATTTCAGATGGTCAAGATAAATGTGATAGCCTGTGTAACCCATACGATCCAATCTGTAAATAACATTGTATATATTAGTTTAATGAAGTCAATCTACTAATCCCCAACTTGTGTTCAATCCAGGGCCGGATCCAGGGATGAGATGCGTTGAAATCTCTTATGATGAAGGTCTCTGAATAACAAGGATACCGGCCGACCTATTATTATGCATCAGCACACAAGCAGATGAATGAAAACAAACGAATGGATGAGTTGAGTGTGGAGAAATGGTGGAATAAAATTTATAGCAGTGGCAAATGGGAGAAACCCAAATAAACCTCCGAGTCTTAAGTTTTGTCCTCCACGAAACCCCATGGAATGATCGAACTCTACTACTACTACTACTGCCACTACCACTTAACACTAACACTACCACTTAACACTAACACTACTACTGCTACTTCTACTACTACTACTACTTCTACTACTACTACTATATAATGTACTGAGGCACAGATTGTGATTTGTATTATATGGCAGATAAAATCATATGAAAACAAGACCACCAACACTCTATTTTCTTGTGAAGTATCTTTCACTTTACCATAATAATTTACAGTAAAGAAGCTGTTTTGTTTTTTGGATTAGTATGATAAGACGTGTGTATAGATTGAGCACATCCCATTATTGTTTATAACGTGTTTTCGTTTCTAGTTGTGAAGAATATTTCACTAAACATTTTGACATTTTTCATACATTACGTATGTACTTCCGAAAATCATAATTTTATTCATTCGCTATTCTGCTCGAAAATTTTGGAATGGTCATGTAGAAAGAATGGAAGACAGCTGACTTGCAAAAAGAGACCAATGGACGGGAGAAGAACTAGAGGAAGACCAGCCAAGAGATAGATAGTGGATACACATCCAATACGTCTTACTCCGAGGAGTGCTTTGGGAAATAAACAGGATGATAATTCTACAAATTAAGAATTAATAATAATAATAATAATAATAATAAACTATTCTGCTATAAATTCGGACGCAAAGTGTTTTAAGGTGGTTACAATTTGGTTTTTACAAACAAAATTTTAGATTTTGTGAAGGGGATATTTTATTTGTTATTGTATATGAAATTCATAATTAGGGCCCGGATGTTTATGACTTTAAAATGTTTAAAAGTGTAAAAAATTACCTAATGAAAATTATAAATTTCATAATAATGAACAAATTAATAATTGTCTGTTTATTTATTTATTAGAAATGGTATAAGATAAATAATGATTATTATATATTGGGGTAACTCTTCTAAAGCAATTCTTGTTCTTAGTAGTAATATAAAGTAATTAAAAAATAATAATTATCACTAGGTCAATCTTATTTCTATTAAACTAATATGAAAAGTTATTAACTAAACATACCTTAGTTGGCATTGCAATACACCACCGTGGTCATCCTTACGTTATGGAAAGTGAACGATCGGCGGTTGTCAGGTAACACGGTTAATGTGTCTTCATAACATTTCATTGAATAGTTCTTAGACAATCATGATTCGTCTGGAACAGTATGACCTATGGCGTTCGAGAAAATCACGTAGCTTAGAATTGTTACTTTTTTAGTTGAATATTTGCATAATTATTTATCAAATAGAGATGACTTGCTATTTGATGTGGAAGCAATTTGTTTTAACAGTAATTGAGACACTTTTCTTTTGTTCACATTTTTAGAAGCTCGCAAATGTTTCTCCGCCCGATATGTTGTTGTACTGTGAAACGTTTCTCTGCAGCGACTTTCATTTCGCACACCTTGCAAAATAATACACCTCTTTTCAGTAGAAATTACTTGTTCACCGAATTATATTATGTCTTAAACTGATTGCACTAGACACTTTTTGTTGTGGTATTTTGCACAGCACGAAAATCAACACAGCCATACAGAAACGCTACTATGGTTAGAGAAACGGAAATATTATAAATCGAAAGATTCCCGCACTGAAGGGGAAGTCCGAAATCAATCCACGTGGAGGCAGAGGACATTGGTTTCACGTTATATTGAGGTAAATCATTGCGGTTTCTCACTAACTTGCCAGAGCACAAAAAACAAGATAGCAAAAAATACATAAAAATTAACATTTAACTGTAGATTATTTAAAAACTGGCATATAAAGTACGAAAAATAATTAAAATGGCCTAAAATAACAAATACAATTTGTAAAATAACAATAAAAAAAGTAGAAAAAATGCATTTTAGTGGCCTATAAAAACCTCATATATATAATATATTTAGTGCACAGTGCACTTAATTATTGATCTGCATCGTTTCTGACAACTCATAAAAAAGATAACATTTCGTCCAAATCCGGGCCCTAGAGATAATAATAATTAAATGGCCTAATATGATCTTGAAATATTCAGAAAGTTAATATGTGGCCTGTTTTAAAAATATTACTAAATGTCACATGCTTTATAGAATCAACGTTAAAACTGTGCCAATTAATTGCTGATTATAATTTCAAACTTTTATTTAATTTTATTTTTTTGTGAATTTTGACTTGGAATATATAGGCTATTAAAATTACAGTAAAATAAAGAAATATTAACATTTTTAAACCGAAAATTATTTCTGTTGTGTTCCATTTGTTTTACGGGGAAATAAAAATTTTCTTAAATTATCACAACAATTTTCGTATTGGTATCTCTAAAAGTTATGGAAATGTTAAATAAAGAATAACTGGATCTATTGTTGTTACGTCAAAAAAATCTCGATTAGTGTACGGTCACGCGCTTACTCCAAGCAGTAGTACCTCGCTCTGACTGGAATCAGTGCTGGGTCAGTGGCATTGTCTTCAAGTAAATCGCTACAACCCCTACACACTGCGAATTGTTTTAATTTACCACTACTTCATTTCTAAAGATCTCATTATACAAATTTTACAATTAAATTATAATGCTCTGTACAAAGTTACATACGTTGATATGTGAATTTTATTAAAATTATGCATTGGTATTTTAAAGTATATATTCTTACATATATTGAAATTCATTTTTAATATTTTCCCAGAAATTTGTTGTCTTATCAATCTCTGCCATATATTATGTAGCAGTATCAAAATAATTTTTCTGTGATTATTCTTATTATGACCAGAAAAAAAATGTGTGCACTCAAATAATTAATATTTATAATAATAATAATAATAATAATAATAATAATACTTTATTTATTCTGGCAGAGTTAAGGCCATAAGGCCCTCTCCTCCACTCAACCAGCACAAATACAAATAAATATTCGACAAATATAGATATACACTGTACTAATTATAAACAATTAAAGATACAATAAATGTAGCAATGTAAATGTCTTGTACAAACAACATTTCATAGGGTAATAACAATAATGATACGATAATAATAATAATAGTAATAATAATAATAATAATAATAATAATAATAATATAAATCTGATACATTATACGGGAAACACCAATTAATATATGTATCTTACACTGGATAATAATGAAGTCGAGTTTAGAGCAAATATAAATTTAGATTTCTTTTAAAAGATGCCAATGTCCGGCAGCCCCTTATTTCTTGTGGTAGGGAATTCCAGTTGCGAGCAATGGAGATGGTATATGACATGGAGTGATGTGATGTCCTATGTTGCGGTATATTAAGTAAGAGACTATGTTGTGATCTTGTGTTTAAGTTATGGTTTGAGGATAGATACTGGAAACGGGATGATAAATAATTGGGAATCGAGGTATGTAGGATCTTAAATAGGAGAATTAGACAGTGCGATTTTCTTCTCTCTTTTAGATGTAGCCATGACAATTCGTGGAATAATGGAGAAATGTGATCGTATTTTCGAACATTAAATATGAATCAGATACACATATTATGGACACGCTGCAGTTTGTCCGACAATCCGTCACTTATGTCAGTTAGTAGAACGTCACAGTAGTCAAAATGTGGCATCACTAAAGTTTGGATTAAAATTCTTTTAAGAGTTGTAGGAAGAAAATGTTTAAGTCGCTTTAGGGAATGCATTATGGAGAAGATCCTTTTAGATGTTTGTTTTACTTGCTCATGCCATTTTAAATTAGAATCTAAGTAAAATCCCAAGTTTTTAACGACGTCGGTATAAGGAATTTGTTCATTATCTAATATGACAGCCGGCATATTGCCATTGTTTATGAGGTGTAATAGCCTTGGATGTCCGATAATTATTGCTTGCGTTTTGTTTACATTTAGTTTCAGCCCATATTGTCTGGACCATAAAGATATATGCCTGAGGTCAGTGTTTACTTCGTCAATATATTCATTAATTTCGTCAGGCCTAATGTGTGTGTAAATCTGTAGGTCGTCGGCGTAAAGATGATGCTTGCAGTTTTGTAGTTTCTTGGTCACGTCATTAATATAAATCGAGAAGAGAAGAGGAGCGAGGATGCCGCCTTGAGGTACCCCTTTCCTCACCAAGCGCCGGGAAGAAATGCGATTATTAACAGAAACTGATTGCTGACGATTAGTGAGGTAAGATGCAAACCAATCAAGACAGTTTTCCGACAGATGTAGTGTCCTTAGTCTCGCTAGCATTAAGTCTATATCTACTGTGTCAAAGGCTTTGCTGTAGTCGAGTAGGACTATTGCGGTGAGTTTGCTTTTGTCCATTGAGTCTCTTATGTCCTCTACAATGTCAAGTAGTGCAGTACTTCAACAGTCCATAAGACTAATCCGGTAATTGAAACGTGATATTGTGGAAGAATCACATACACGGTGTCAGTACATTCCCATTACAGACTTTAAGGATATATAGCGGAGTCTAAGATGGTTACATTCAGCATAGGAACTCACGTCCGGAAACGTACAGTTTTCCCGCTATACCTAAAAACCAAAACATGTGTTGCTCTCTCTTACTCCTGCTGCTTATAGTCTGGGTCTACTTAGAAAAAAGAGCTCGATGTGACAACCACCGACGTAAACTCTAATAGAAATTCAGATAAATTTATTTTACACCCAATTCCTACTAATAAATTATACACGCAAAATAATTCCACAGATAGAGTACCTCCGTACAATATTTTGGTAAACACGATCATCAGTCAATGATCCTGCAACGTCTGCCGCATCCATAACCTTCGCCAGCAGAACATCCTCGGTTACCACAGGGGTCTATTAAATCAAGGATTTCATGTGACTCCACAGGTAGTAGTACTGCGGGGTAAGTCGGGAGGACGTGTAGTGTCTTTGTATCGAAAATACGGGAGAATTGAACGTGTATTGTGATGTTTAGCTTGTAGCGGGAAATCGGTACGTTTCCGGATATGAGTTCCTGTGCTAAACATGACCGTTTTGATACCCGCTAGGCCTACATATCTTCATAGTCGTAATGTGAATTTAGTTACATCCTGTATATGACAAAAATAATTAAATATAAAAGTTTGAACGAATATTAAATTACTGATATTTTGCTTGAATGACTCAATTAAGTTTTTATTATTCATATCCACACATCTAAATTAAAACAAACTAAAAATTGTGTAGGTCAATATAACGTCAGAGACACTAACATTTTTAATAGGCTACAGTGTACTATATAAAAATTGCATCTCTGTATTATTATCTTACTAATCTGTTATTTTCATTGATGTTGCTCCAAATAAGCTTTGGGGATTCAGATGTCGAAACATTTAACAAAATTCTGTAATTGTCGTCAGTGCCAATATAAAAACAACTGGAGGCGTTCAGAAGCTACGTCTAATGCAGGAAACTTCAAGAAACATGAGTTAATATTTCTAAACTTACACTAATAGAGTTATTTACAGGTTCTTTAAATGGAATCAAAGTTGACGACTTCACGGAACGTTACGTAAGATCACAATCAAAGTTCTTTCTTCCAGACTGTGTTCTTTTCAGGAGTCATTCTTTTTCTATGTGGCTTGAAGAGAAGAAATTAGATGGCCACAAAAATGCTTCCATATTGTCACAAGACACTGATAGCTTCCCAAATGACAAATGCACTCTTTTCTTGTTCTTCTCTCTCAATGGACCATCTGACGTCTTGAGAGATAAATTGAAGTTGTCATCTGGAGTAGAGGACTTCTTTGTACAGCATGGTCTGTTGTGGAATACATCGGTGTAATCTTTTGTACTTAAGTTTACCAACTTCATATGTTGAATTAATGGAATGTCTGAAGAGTCGGTGAAGCTATAATTCATAAAATTAACTTATTTATTTTAAATTATTTACTTAATAGAATTTAATATACCTACACAATTAAAAATATATAAATTCACAAAATTGTTACCTTATAGGTCTGTCTCCTGAACTTTGTAAAGTATTAATTCTCTGTAGGCCTTTCGGGATTAGTCCCATCATCAGCAGAAGGATTAGGAGATAAGTCTGTATCTACTGACCCTGAATGTAATACAGTATTGCATTCAAGATCAGTAGATAGAGACCTACCTATCTTCTGATGCTTCTGCTGATGATGGGACTAGTCCTGAAAGGCCTACGGAGAATTAATACTTTATTTATATACGTAAATATATTTTTTTATATATAAATGGATTGCGCAAAAATGTACAAAGGTGATAACACTACTAACAATCACCAACACTAACTTGGTCTTGCGTAATCACAAATTGTTTTTGTTTTCTTTGTGTACATGTTTCGATGTGATATCTTTCGCCTCTACGTTCACATACTTCGCATATGCATGCCATCTTCGGGTCATGGAATCTTTTATCTCTACACATTAGGTGGTGGAATCCATGTACGCTTAGTCTTGTGATGACGTGTCGTATCTGGAAATTTGCTTCTGTTCAGTTCCTGTCTATCATCGCTCCGGTGCTGAAGAATTCCGGCCATACTTCCTCTCTTTTCCTGCGTAGTCTTTGTAGCGCATGTTCATAGGGTTCTGTGGTTGGCAGGAGGTAGGCTGTTTTCAAGTCCTCGATAAGGAAAGTCTCCCTTGCCAGTAGGTACACTAGACGGCTTCTTGTGGTTTTTGATACTCCTATTGCTCTTTTTATGTATGTAGCTTTCACTTTTTCCAGTGTGTTCAGATTAGCTTCTGTAAGATGTGACCATATCATTTCCATCCCGTAAGTTATTATTGGGAGGATCTTTGCATTGAATAGTTTCATCGCTGGTTCCAGGCTTAGAGCTTGTATATTGCGTATATCATTTATTGCCATTATTGCTTGCGTTGATCTTTCTGCTAAGTGTTTTGTGAAGCTTCTTCCACTGGGTTGTAAAGTAATGCCTAGATATTTAAACTCCTTTACTATTTTGATTTTATCTTTGTCCAGTTTTATTTCTGTTGTGGCAGGGATCTTTCCTCCGTTTCTGAACACCATCATTTCTGTTTTTTCTTGGTTTAAGTAGAAGCTGTGGGTTTTACACCATTCTTCCAAAGTTGTTATGGCGTTTTGAAGTTTACTTATATCCGTTGATCAGATTACGATATTGTCTGCGTATGCATAAACGAACATTTCTTCTCCTAGGTCTTCTATTTTCCTTACCAGTTCTTCGGCTGCCATTATGAATAGTAGTGGCTCAATGGGTCTCCTTGCAGTGCCCCATTTGTCTGCAGTATAGTTTTTGATTTTGAGAGACAATCTGATATAACTATGCTATTTTCTTTCATTATTGATGTAACGATTTGGGTCCACGCGTTCTCCTCTCCTAGGATACTTTTCAATTTGCTTCTTATTAATCCTCTCTCAATTATATCGAAGACTTTCGTAAAATCTACGAAGACAGTGTACAGCTTCTGTTTTCTATCGAGTGCTTCTTCTATGTTTTGAAGGAGGAGTTTCACTGCTGTTTGAGTTGATCTCTCTTTCCTGAATCCAAATTGCGCGTCAGGGAGCTTTTCTTCGATTTTTCCCCTTACTCTATTTGTTACAATTTTTGTTAGGTTCTTGAAGGCAATGTTCTCAAGAGCGATGCCCCTGTATTTGTTAGGGTCGGATCCCCTTTTCTTTGTATATAACTTTTATCGTCGAATTTCTCCATTGTTCTGGAATTCTTCCGAGTTATATACATTTGTCATATAGATTTGTCCACATGGGGCTCAGTGTGTCAATTGTGTTTTTGAGGTGTTCATTATATATCATATCTGGGCCAGATGCTTTTCTGATCTTGATTTGGTTTATTGTTTTTTTAATTTCTGCAGGGCTGATAGAAGTCCATTTTGTGTGTCTTGTGTTTTGGTCTTGATTTCTTGTTTTTGGGGTGTCTCTTCCTTCTTGATTAGTATGTTGGTGAAATGTTGTTCCCATTCTTTCATTAGTATGCCTTGTGTCTGTTGTTGTTTTCTTGCTCGAATAGCGATATATGGGTTTTTAAGGGCTTCCTCAGCCATCTCTTTAATTTTTTGTTCGGTATGAGCTTTCTTCTTTCCTTTTATCAGTATTTTGTATTGTCGTTTTTCCTTTGCATAGTCTTCTTTTAGTGCAATGTCTTCCAGGTTGTTTTTTATTTGCTGAAGCTTACTTATCACTTGTTTCCTTTTGTTGTAGCGTTCCTTGTCATAACATTCTTTTGATTTCATCATGTTCGAGTTTACTGGCGTCTTGGCCCCTATGATGACCTGTTCTATTATTGCGGTCGCTTCATCTAGATTCCCTCGTTATATATCTCTTTCACTTCTTTTAGTTACTTCTGGCTTCTTAGGATTTTCTCGTTGTCAATTTTTCTTGATATCTTTAGTGGTGTTACTTTTTGGATTTTAAAGATGAGGAGACGGACCTCTAAAACATGTAATACAGTATTGCATCCAGAGTCAGTAGATACAGACCTATCTCCTGATCCTTCTGCTGATGATGGGACTAGTCTTGAAAGGCCTACAGGGAATTAATACTTTACAAAGATGAGGAGACGGGCCTCTAAAATATGTAATACAGTATTGCATTCAGGGTCAGTACATACAGACCTATCTTCTGATGCTTCTGTTGATGATGGGGCTAGTCTCGAAAGCCTACAGAGAATTAATACTTTACAAAGTTGAGGACACGGACCTCTAAAACATTTAATACAGTATTCCATCCGGAGTCAGTAGATACAGACATATCTCCTGAACCTTCTGCTGATGATGGGACTTGTCTCGAAAGAACTGCAGGGAATTAATACTTTACAAAGATGAGAAGACGGACCTCTAAAATATGTAATACAGTATTGAATTCAGGATCAGTAGATACACACCTATCTCCTATTTATTCTGCTGATGATGGGACTAGTCTCGAAAGGCCTACAGAGAATTAATACTTTACAAAGTTGAGGAGACGTACCTCTAAAATATGTAATACAGTATTGAATCTAGAGTCAGTAGATACACACCAATCTCCTGTTTCTTCAGCTGATGATAGGACTAGTCTGGAAAGGCCAACAGAGAATTAATACTTTACAAAGTTGAGGAGACATACCTCTAAAACATGTAATAAAGTATTGAATTTAGAGTCAGTAGATACACACCTATCTCCTGCTTCTTCTGCTGATGATAGGACTAGTCTCGAAAGGCCTACAGAGAATTAATACTTTACAAAGTTGAGGAGACGGACCTCTAAAATATGTAATAAAGCACTGAATCTAGAGTCAGTAGATACACACCTATCTCCTGTTTCTTCTGCTGATGATGGGACTAGTCTCGAAAGGCCTACAGGGAATTAATACTTTACAAAGTTGAGGATAAGGACCTCTAAAATATGTAATACAGTATTGAATCTAGAGTCAGTAGATACACACCTATCTCCTGTTTGTTCTGCTGCTGATGGGACTAGTCTCGAAAGGCCTACAGAGAATTAATACTTTACAAAGTTGAGGAGACGGACCTCTAAAATATGTAATACAGTATTGAATCTAGAGTCAGTAGATACACACATATCTCCTATTTCTTCTGCTGCTGATGGGACTAGTCTCGAAAGGCCTACAGTGAATTAATACTTTACAAAGTTGAGGAGACGGACCTCTAAAATATGTAATACAGTATTGATTCTAGAGTCAGTAGATACACACCTATCTCCTGTTTGTTCTGCTGATGATGGGACTAGTCTCGAAAGACCTACAGAGAATTAATACTTTACAAAGTTGAGGAGACGGACCTCCAAAATATGTAACACAGTATTGATTCTAGAGTCAGTAGATACACACCTATCTCCTGTTTCTTCTGCTGAAGATGGGACTAGTCTCGAAAGGCCTACAGGGAACTAATACTTTACAAAGTTGAGGAGATGGATTTCTAAAATATATAATACAGTATTGAATCTAGAGTCAGTAGATACAGACCAATTTCCTGATCCTTCTGCTGGTGATGGGACTAGTCTCGCAAGGCCTACAGGGAATTAATACTTTACAAAGTTGAGGAGCCGGATCTCTAAAACATGTAATACATTGTTGAATCTAGAGTCAGTAGATACAGACCTATCTCCTGATCCTTCTGCTGATGATGGGAATAGTCTCGAAAGGCCTAGAGGGAATTAATACTTTACAAAGTCGAGGAGACGGACCTCTAAAGTGTGTAATACAGTATTGAATCTAGAGTCGGTAGATACACACCTATCTCCTGTTTGTTCTGCTGCTGATGGGACTAGTCTCGAAAGACCTACAGAGAATTAATACTTTACAAAGTTGAAGAGACGGACCTCTAAAATATGTAAAACAGTATTGAATCTAGAGTCAGTAGATACACACCTATCTCCTGTTTCTTCTGAGGCTGTTGGGACTAGTCTGAAAAGGCCTACAGAGAATTAATACTTTACAAAGTTGAGGAGACGGACCTCCAAAATATGTAATACAGTATTGATTCTAGAGTCAGTAGATACACACCTATCTCCTGTTTCTTCTGCTGATGATGGGACTAGTCTCGAAAGGCCTACAGGGAATTAATACTTTACAAAGTTGAGGAGACGGATTTCTAAAATATATAATACTGTATTGAATCTAGAGTCAGTAGATACAGACACATTTCCTGATCCTTCTGCTGGTGATGGGAATAGTCTCGAAAGGCCTACAGGGAATTAATACTTTACAAAGTTGAGGAGACGGACCTCTAAAACATGTAATACAGTATTGAATCTAGAGTCAGTAGATTCAGACCTATCTCCTGATCCTTCTGCTGATGATGGGAATAGTCTCGAAAGGCCTACAGAGAATTAATGCTTTGCAAAGTTGAGGAGACGGACCTCTAAAATATGTAATACAGTAATGAATCTAGAGTCAGTAGATACACACCTATCTCCTGTTTCTTCTGCTGCTGATGGGACTAGTCTCGAAAGGCCTACAGAGAATTAATACTTTACAAAGTTGAGGAGACGGACCTCTAAAATATGTAATACAGTATTGAATCTAGAGTCAGAAGATACACACCTATCTCTTGTTTCCTCTGCTGATGATGGGACTAGTCTCGAAAGGCCTACAGGGAATTAATACTTTACAAAGTTGAGGAGACGGACCTCTAAAATATGTAATACAGTATTGAATGTAGAGTCAGTAGATACACACCTATCTCCTGCTTCTTCTGCTGATGATGGGACTAGTCTCCAAAGGCCTACAGGGAATTAATACTTTACAAATTTGAGGATACAGACTTCTAAAATATATAATACAGTATTGAATCTAGAGTCAGTAGATACAGACCTATTTCCTGATCCTTCTGCTGGTGATGGGACTAGTCTCGAAAGGCGTACAGGGAATTAATACTTTACAAAGTTGAGAAGATGGATCTCTAAAACATGTAATACAGTATTGAATATAGAGTCAGTAGATACAGACCTATCTCCTGATCCTTCTGCTGATGATGGGAATAGTCTCGAAAGACCTACAGAGAATTAATACTTTACACAGTTGAGGAGAAGGACCTCTAAAACATGAACTAAAGTATTGCATCCATAGTCAGTAGATACAGACCTATCTCCGGATCCTTCTGCAGAAGATGGGACTAGTCTCGAAAGCCTACAGAGAATTAATACTTTACAAAGTTGAGGAGAAGGACCTCTAAAATATGTAATACAGTATTGCATTCAGGGTCTGTAGATACAGACCTATATCCTGATCCTTCTGCTGATGATGGGACTAGTCTCGAAAGGCCTATAGAAAATTAATACTTTACAAAGTTGAGGTCACTGACCTCTAAAACATGTAATAAGGTGTTGCATCCAGAGTCAGTAGATGCAGACTTATCTCCTGATCCTTCTGCTGATGATGGGACTAGTCTCGAAAGTCCTACAGATAATTAATACTTTACGAAGTTGAGGAGACAGATCTACGAGTTATCAATTTTGTAATTTTATATCATACTATTAATTTTGTGACTAATAGCTGTACAGGATTTTATCATTACATTTATTAACGTAGAGTAAATATAATTACAATGGATAACTCTTTCACCAGTTATAAAATTCGTTCATTTAAATATTTTATCTATGCGATAATATCAGAAAGATTCTAAAGATTAATCCACAATAATAAATGTTCAGTATTATTCGGCATATAATTTCATATTACTTACATATATAACCAACTCACTGGCGCTATTGAACTCGTAGGTTTATGGCCACGCAGGCATGTGTTCTCCATAGATTCCACTTCTGAGATTTTTGTAATCATTCCCAGTATAATCTGCTTGCCTGAATTCATGGTTAATCGTATTCTCTCACTTCATTTTTGACCTACCTACTGGTCGCTTTCCTACTGGTTTTCCTACAAGAAGTATCCCTGCACGTCTTTCATTCCCATTCGTGCCACATGTCCTGATCATCACATTGTACGAGACTTAACTATTTGTATTATATCTGGTTTACCATAACGATGATATAGCTCACTGTTATGCAGTCCTCTCCATTCACCTATCTATTCAACTGTCTTCAGTCTAAAATTTTCCATACGAATTTTATTGTAAAATGCTCGTAATATTTTCTCCTCCAGTAATTTTTTGCCAATCGAAACCAGGACCTCATGAACTGGAGTCAGAAGCTCTGACCACCAGCACATGGGGTAATAGTCCATGTCTTGCATCCATATAATATAACGGGAGAATAATAGTGTACGTATATACATAAATACATACTCCATGTTCCTAATGCCAATGTATCGTAACATACAGAATAGTTGCATGCTCAATTCGCTTGCCAGTAAAAAGTTCGATGCGTTATCAAGTGTATATTTAGCCGTCACGGTGAACATGTGACTAATGCGCGCGGCAGCCCCTTTTGAGGATCTCAGATTCGAATCCTGGCGATTCCAGAGCGGTATTCATGGTGGACCCCACCGGGATTTTTCAGGTTGTTCTCGAGATTCTCTCGTTTCACGAATTTCATCCCGCCAACACTCCGTGGTTCTCTTCACTCAATCATTACGTCATTTCATGTCCATTAATTATTTTCATATTACCTCACGTAATCTAATGTAAGAATAAATCTCGTTTAGGAAACAACAGGTGTTTAAAATATATGGTTCTGATGATCCAATGGAGAAACACTCATTTACTTCCTCATGACTTAGAGCCTATGTGTCAACATAGGGCAGAATAAGTCCAAAGGGAGGATAGTAGTCCTTTCACCTAGCCCATATAAATGTAAATATATGTAATGTATATAAATAGTTGATACGTATCGAACCAGCAACATCATAACAGACTACATTTCACCTTAGAGTGAACTTCATCTCATGCATTCAATAAAGAGTACATGGTAATACAGTGAACCATCGTAGGGTCCTAAAACCCGAACCCACTTCTACTAACATAACATAATATAATCTATCTAATAGCTCTAAAAGTTGCTGTAACTAGCAATCTTGTTTATACACACATAAACATATATCTTAATACTTGGCTTTGAAATGTAATATTGCACTTGATAATGGTATTAAATATGTGAATCGACGTCACATAAAAATGTTTGATTTGGCTAAAATGTGTGTAATTATATTTTGTAACAACTGCAGTATCTCAATTAAAAACAGTCCACCTCAACTGTAGTAACATCTGTTATAAAGTTCGAAACACTACTAAAATTAAAGGCCTTTCAAAGACATCCTTCTTCCTCAGGAATTCTTAATGATACTGAAATGATTTGCATATTTGATACAGAGGGCTTTGATTGATGGGTGTGTTCTCATTTAGCATAATTTTATTTTCTGCTTCCTTGATAATTTCAATCTCTTCTAGGATATTGATTTTTTGTCTGTTGTTTTCTTTGTGGATTATTGACATTGTTTTATCCATCTTGCTAAATTGATGGCCGGTTTCTGAAATGTGTTCAGAAAGCTTGAAGTTCCTTCTCTTTTAATAAAGTCTGATAAATGTTCATTAAGATTTATTTTAAAACCTCCTAATATTCTACCTATATAACATTTTGGTGAGGATGAAGCATGTCTTTGAAAGGTCTTGCATTTTAATAGTGTGACGAAGTTTATAACAGAAGATATTATAGTTGAGAATGAAAATCGTTTTTAAATTGAAATGATTTTAACCTCAACGATGTTCAAACATGATTATTACAAACATTAAGTGCAGTATCTAGAAGAAAAGTTCTCGTTTATCTACTCTCCTTACCACTTAGCCTATATTTTGGCAAATAAATTCGATCAGCAGAACTGTTAGTGATTATTCAAGTATATCGATGGAGTCAGCGTTTTACATAAGCATTCTTCAAAACGGACAAGATAAAACAACATACTCCTGACTTGAAGATTAATATAGTTTATCTTGATTCAAAATTCAAGTACTGAATTCAGAAACGTAATATTCTGATTCCATTGTTCGATATGTTGCAGTACATGATGAATAAAATGAAATACGAGGATACGTAGAAAACTCTCTACAAAAATTTAAAACTTAATTAAAATGAAGTATTCCTAACATTTGTCTTATATATAAGAAAAAACCCAAAGTAACATAACTCAGGAAACTTATTCTCACTGAAGATCGAACCCGGATCCGCTGCGTACGAGGAATCTGCGCTACTGACTTGGGTGGACGTATTAATATATATTTAATTACTGAATTAATGAAATTCAACACAATATGAAATGAAATAATATACTCTTCAAGGATTGGAAATGTTTTACGATTTCTAAACGTCAACTCGGCCTTAAACACCTCAACTCACCTGTAAATACGTGGTTACAATCTATGTAACATGAATAGTTAGAAGTTAAAACCGGTGAAGATATTCATCTCACGTAATATGTAATAACAGCAGATAATGCATTAGACCGTCTTAAGAAGTTGTGTTTATAAAAGAGCTCGCTTCGTTGTAAAGCGTTCTAGATTAATTTTAACTGTAAGGTATTGATCCAACTTACTCATTACCAGAGAACGGAATCTGTTCCACAAAATCGAAGGCTTACTTGTATTGGTATAGAGAATGCGCATGATGTGTATCACATAGCCTGCATACCTACCGGACTATGAAGAGAGAGCTCTAACATGTAGAAGATAGAGGCAGTAAAAAAACGTTTCATTTAGTTATTAAGTACCTGATCTTACTTGTAGTGAAATGCCATCCAAAACGAAAACAAATGTGAAAGCGAAAAATGTCTTAAAACCTTTCATTACTTGTTAACAATGCATAACCTAAGTTCATTATTTTTGTATTATGCAGATTATATTGCTTCCTAATGTTTATGTGTGTGTTTTTTGTCTCTTTTTTAAATTTGTTTTGTAGCAATATTTTAAATTATAAAGTCTCATTTTGAGTATTAATAACTATTAATACTCAAAATGAAACTTTTTCTATATCTTTACAAATGGTCTTTTCATGGATGAGTGTAGATGTGTATTATTGTGTATGTAGTGTATATATATATATATATATATATATGCATTCTTTGATACACATGTATGTAGTGTGTATACCCTCCATGGTATCTTTACCTTGTCGTGGTGGAGTGGCTTGTGTGCTTAAATGATCCTGAGAGCTATGCCGGCGGTAGCATTGCTGCCGATAGGGTTACCCATGCCGGACTGGTCGAAGGTGATAAGCCAGACGAAATAAGTACCTTGGTCGAAAGAGTGACGATCTTTCACCGTAAAAATACAACCGCCAAGAAATGCGGACATGGGTTCTACTGGGGTAAAATTTTCCGGAGGTCAAATAGTCCCCCATTCGGTTCTCCGGGCGGGGACTACTTCAGGGAACCCATGCCAAAGGCTCAAACACAGGGACATGTTCCTAGGAAAATGGAATGTTAGGACTTTATACAATAGCGGGGCACTAGAGATATTAACGCGGGAATTGGATAAATCGCCCTTGGGCTCAGGATAGGGATGTATGGAGGGTTTATGTCCGTGCGGCCATGAACCTACGGGTTCGATAGTGCCAGTGAGTAAGTAAGTAAGTAAGTAGTGTGTAGGCATGTAGATATTTGTTTATATTATGATTTTTTATATTTTTTTATTCATGGAAACATAATTCACGTACGGTCAAGCTGGCCCGTGCGCAATGTAAATGCATATGCATTTCCTTTCTGTTGAAAAAAAAGGCAATAAATTCCATTAACTACTGTTACAGAAGAATCGTCCGATAGGTATGCTCACATGTAATACACTCCATTCCACCCTCTATCGATCGCTCCAGTATAGTCAATACCAGTACAAGTTAAGTCATCGGCATCCTGTGACAAATTCCGCTCTCTATGCATTAAATTAACGTTTACAACTCTTCGCTGTATTTTGTTTGATACTTTATGAAACAATTTAATTTGTAACACAAGAATAAAACAGTATAGAATAGTTTATGTATTAGATTGCAACGGTCTAGTGGTTATGTTCCTTGCATATAGTTCCGAGGGGCGCGGGTTTAAACCCGGCCGCGGTCCATGGAGTTTTAGATTGAAAAAGTCCAAGGGACAAGTCACCCGGGGGAAACATCAAGCTTTGGTTCCTGAGTCTGAAGATTTTGAGGCTCATAAAATAACGGCAAGTCTCAATACAGGACCATCTGTGTAAAATTTACTGACCGTTACCCATCCAAGCAATACCTAATGTGCCCACTAGGCGTCTGACTGAAGCAATATGCCGACCCCATATCACTCGCTGACATATATGGGTAGAAAAACCTTTCGGCATGACAGGCCTACCACCCGGCTGAATGTGTTAATCAGAGGAGTAGAGGCTCATCCTGCCAATTTAAAGGTGACATGTGGTCAGCATGTCGGATCCTCCAGCCATTACAGCTAGTTTTCTCAATCTGGAGCCCCTACTTATTGTCGCTACCCAAATTCCTCACGATTCTGGGTGGGCACCGCTCCCATTCTGGTCGAACGTCCTTGATAACATGGAGACCCGAACCAGCGAAAGTTCCGTAACTCTCTGTCAAGACATCTTGCCTTAACCACTCGTCTGCGGCGCGGGACATGGGTAGATAAGCGTAACTATATTAGCTTGAATAAAATACTCCCCTAGGGATATACGTGGTATATAGATAGATAGATAAATGTAATTGCAGGGGTAAGATCATCCGGCTTTCTCTCTTCCTCAAAAGGGCAAATATTATATACAGAGCTTTGGAATGGATTCCACCTGGAAAAGGAAAGAGAGGTCGACCTAGATTTAAATGGATGGATGGTGTAAGGACAGGTATGAGGGAGCTAGGTCTGGAAGAATTGGAATAGGAAGATAGAAAAAGTGGAGAAAGAAGATAATCTTTGAAAATCTTTGTGCACAGGAAGATGTTTTATTACATTGTAAACCTGTTAATAAATAAAAAAAATATAAATTACAATAAAAATCCGAATTTATAAAATTAAATGCTAATATTAATATTGTGTCTCGTATGCAGCGGGCTCGGGTTCGATCCCCGGCCTGGCCAATTTTCCTGGAATTTTCAGTGTTTTCCTCGCTGACAATACAGTGTCAGGACACTTTGAGGCACAAACTGTCCCCAAATATTTTTAGTAGAGTATGCAATAAAGAAAACATTTAAAATCATCACATCCATAAACATAAGTTATTAGTCATTCAAAATATCTCTGCAGGCGGAAGAAATATAAAGCTCTGTTTGTTGCTACACGTGACGTCACATAAGGCAGTGTACACTGTCAGCGTCCCACGTCCCTTTCCCCTCTGCACTCATAGATAGCAGTGTCACGTGTCCTAATCCTGCATAAACACGACTGCAGTGCCCTCCGTCAACAACTACACTTACTCTTTAAACGGGAAATAATAGAAAAAAGTTGTCATTTAGAAACGTTGTTAATATTGTTAAGAAGTAACGGGATGGTTATAAGCCGTCCCGCACTCTCAAGCACTGCTTGTAAGCGAAACAATGTGAATAATGATATTAATTCAACTAATGAAAGTAAATTGTATACATTACACGGTTAAACATATACAACATATTTATCATTTAATAGTCATGCCGTTATGTGTCAATGCGTTCAAAAGCCGAGTTATAGCAATAGTGAAATATGTCAGGAAAAGTACAAGAGGAACAGTACAAATCTTTGAGTTTGAATGATATAATTGCATGAATTACTCTTCTTCTTTTTCACTTCATGGGCTAGGCAAAAATTGCATGTTCCGCCTCACTTGTTCTGTCCATCTTTTCACTGCCCTTCCTACATTCTTTGAACCTCTTGGCTTGTAGTTGAATGCTGCTCGTGGTAATCTTGTCGCATTCATTCTTTCCACATGTGTAAACCATTTCTGTCTATATTCTCTGATTTTCTCATTCAATGGATATATATTTATTTACTCAATTATCATATTTTATCGTCATCATCATCATCATCAATTGCAGTCGTGGATTAGGCCATTGTACTGTTCCGCTTCAGGATAAAAATTGATCCCTCCATATCTTCTTAGGTCTTCCTGGGTCTCTTCGTCCTGTGGGTTTGTAGTTAAATAGCTGCAGAGGTAGTCTAGGACTATTGTTTGACATTCTAAGGAGGTGTTCATGCAAATTAGTTTGGTTGATTTGGATGGATTCAGTTATTGCTGGTATGTTGAGAGCTTTGCGGATATCTTCATTACGTATGTGCTCATAAAACGTTATATCCCGCTAAAGCTCTTAATATCTTCATTTCTGTAGCTACTATCCTCTTTAATTTACCTGTAATAAGAGTCCAGGTTTGAAGGCATAACGTAGAGTTGCAAGAGCCTTTGTTTTATAAAATTTTAGAATTGTATTTTGAGGTACTTTTCGGAGAAAAGTGCTTTTTAGAATAGAATAGATTTATTTAGCCTGGTGGAGTTAAGGCCATGTGGCCTTCTCTTCCACTCACCAGGACAAAGATATGTTCCATATAAATACAAAAAAAATACAATAATAGTTATACTAAACAATTATTTATCTGTCAAATTGAATAATAATGAAAATAATCTAATAATACAATAACATTAAATTAATGATAAAATGAATACAGAAAGGAATAACAAGCTCGATTCTACTATACATAAAAAGAAAAGAAAGAAAAAATACAAAGAAAGTAATAAACTATATTAAATTAATCTATCGCTTATTATACAAATCATTAGGTAAATATATTAACAAATCCTAAAACTATTTTTAATATATGATGAAAAAACAAATTATTAACTTTTAAAAAGTAATATTAGTGGGTTGTTCCTGTTAGTAACTTTATTTTCAATATTGTTCCTATAAGTTTTTGGAGTTTCATCAGTTTTATGTCTATGTGTTAAAATTATCATATTTAATGGGTTATATTAATTCAGAAAAGAAATAATGACTGAATATTTTAAATTTTCTTTCCTATTCCACTAAATGCCAGTTATTGTTTACTTAAATAAGAGTAGAGCAACATTTGAGCTCGGGTTTTCAATACCCGTAACGCGGAGAAGCCTTGTATAATTTCATTGTATTAGGCCTGCAGACTCATCATTGTTTGTTATTAATTAATGGAAATGAAATCTACTTTACAGGTTTACGTATGGAGATCTTGATTTCACACATCAGGCTTCACACATGATTCATTTCGCCGTTTTCTGGAATGTGCCCCCCCTGGATCATCACAACCACATAATTTAAACACTAATGGTTTACCAGACTAGACTATTTTTCCTTAATGAATTGGGGTGAAGGGTAATATGAAATTAATGAGTAAAGATGAAATTATTGATAGGGGACGGCAGAGAAGTAGAGTGTGTTAATTGGACGAAATTCGGGAAACGTGAGAACTCACAGGAAAACTCGAAAAATCCTTGCACCACAGAACAATCAGGATTCCAGTCAGTACTGTACCATGCGCTAGCCACGCTTCTACCGACACGACTATTGTTTATTTAGAATTGTATTGATTAATACGGACTTAATGTAAATCAGAGGCGCATAACCTTATTTAGATCGAGGGTTACATTATTCTAACAATTATTTTTACAGGGGCCGCAGTAAACCATTATCCCCATTATTCAATCGTCCATTATAATAATTGTAACTTGTAGCCTCGAGATAGCGTGCTGCCTTGTCACGCAGCAGGCCCGAGTTCGATCTCCGCTCGGGACCAGTTTTCTGGTAAGGATTTTTTGGGTTCTCTCCTCACCTGTAAGTCAAATGTCAGGATACTTTAGGGCTGAAACGTTCCCCGAATATCTTCTGGCCATCATTATCATCTATATCATATTTACCTCATTAGATTAAGTTTAGGTTTAAGGCCTCTCCTGGCGCATCATTACCCATCGTCATCACCCATCATTTCATTGGGGCAGCGTAATCCCGTCTTCCAGGCGCCTCAACCTCAGAAGTGGGTTATAATACGCCAATGCCAGGAGAGAATATCTGAAATGTCGAATGACAAACAGGTGGCATTGAAAAAAAAAGTGTAACTTTCTTCTTAATGAGTGATTCACTTTATTTTATAAAATATATATATATATATTATATATATATATATATATATATATATATATACGGTTTTAACAATATTGATATATTTGTGCAGTATAAAAGATTTGTCTTCAATTTCGCTTTATAATTTTCCTCTACTCATCACTACTATAACACATTTCTTCCTCTATACCACAGTCTTTCAAAGTTTCTGTAACCCCTTCAATCGACGTGAGATTTGATCGTCCTTTAATTCTCGTTCCTGATGGTGTCCATTCTATTTTTTATAGTAATCTTTTATCCTCTATTCACCTAGTATGCCCGTACCATTTTAGTTGCTTTTCTTGGATAAATTCTAAAATTGAGTTTTGTACATTCATGTTCTGTTTTATAATATAATTTGTAATTTTCTCTCTCCTTGATAGGCCTATCTTAGCAGATCTTCCAAAATAGTTCATTTCTACTGCCATTAACTTTTTTTTATCTGATAATTTATAGTCCAAACGTCTGAAAACTAAGTCATAATACTTGTAACTATTGTTTTAAAAATTTTATCTTTTGTTTATCTTTTGATATGTTTATCCCATAATATTCCATTCAGAGCAAATATTGCATATTTTCCTGAGATTATGTTTGATCTTTTTTCCTTTTCCTGCTCCCCATCTTCTGTAATTTTTACTCTCAAATATTTGTATTCCTCTATGTGTTTAATAAACCCATTTTATCTTCCAGTATCAAATCTTGATGAATGTCTCCTATGGCCATATACTTGTTTTTTTTTTCATATTCACCTTTAGTCCCATTTGTTACATTCGTAAATCAATTTTCTGGTAATATATTCAATGTCTTCATATTCTTGTGCCAAAATAAGTTGATCACCCTCAAATTGGATGGAATCTATTTTTGATTCCTCGTCTATTGGAATTCCAATAGTTTGTATTTCCAACTTTGTATAGCTTTTTCTATGTAGATTTTATATAATGTGGGGGTATGCTGCTGCATCGCTGGGCGTATATCCCTTGTTGGTTTTAAATCCTTTTGACAAATATTTTCCCATTTTACTTTCACATATGAGTTTTTACATAAATTTTGACTAGCTTTTATCAAAATAGGATTTATTTTGCTTAATTTTAATAATAATAACAATAATATAACAACGATACTTATAGAAACAATAACGTGTACAATAATGCCAAAATTAACAATATTGTAACTGATATAACATTTATTGAAACATTGCTTATTTTTCTTTAATTTTTCAATATTAGATTGAATGTTCGATATTGCCATGCTCTTGCTTGCTTCCAAACGTTCATCTGTAAGTAGGGACGTCATTTGGATGTAAGTTACCTCATCACCAAAAATGATTATTCAAAACTACATGTTTACCAAATAAAGTTGTCATTTTAATTGTATGCTCACGCGTATAACTAATTTCTTTATGCAAGTACTGCTTGTAGAAATCAACAAGTTACACATCACTTTCAGTTCACTATTGCTTTGGATATAAATTAATTCGATATGAAAAATTCCACACTATTTCAACATCGACATGAAAGAGTATTTAAAATAATTCAAATGGTGTAACGAATTTTCTATCATCCTGGAAGTATATTGAATGATTACGATTTTCCAATAAGTCAACACAAAATTAGACATGTTCATAGTTTTAATCATTTTGCTCATTTTTAGAGAATTGACAAGTACTACCGTTCGTAATTGCGTCAGCAAAACTGCAAGTTTCTTTAAACATTCTTTATTAAGTTGAACAAGTTATGGATCAGATAGTTTTCTTTTTGCATTTTGTTACTCAGAAATATCAAGTCACTAATCCATTCACTGCAGTCCCGTGCGTCCACATTGAGTAGTGATTTGTCAAAAGCTGCCTAAGTTCTTAACGAAGCTCATACAACAATTTAAACATGAAATGTATGTAAAATAGATGACGTCATCATAACCTGTATACGAATCAGCTTAAAACTTTTCGAATTGACGATGCTTACTCCTCCCTTGACCGAATTTAATTCACCAACTTAATCACTGGCTTCATTATATGTTCAATTTGAATTGTTTTTGAACGAAGATGTTCTTAACGGAATGATCTTGTGATCGAATTCAACACAGTCTTTTTCCAAAAAGGACCAACATCCTTTGCTTTTCGCGAAATAGATGGCGCTCTTTTAGTTAACACGCCAATCAAATTATCTAACCTCAATTTAAATTTATTCAGTGCTTCTATTACCTTTTCATAAACATCCAAAACTTTAGTTTTGTCCTTAATTGGTGTTATAGACAACATTCCTTCCGTTACATTATAACTGTTGTCAATGCCATGAATAAATATGCTGACTTGTGCGTTGTACGAAAGCATCGTTACTCTCGTCGATGCTAATGAGAACCACTTCAATTCACAAAATCTCTTCTTTAGATAATCTTTAGTATCGGTTGCCATGACTTCCACTCTTCTGCTTACCGTCATACGATCGAGACCTACTTCAGCAACCAAAGATTTTTTAATCAGATAATAGCAGGCCTGTAACACTGTCCAAACTTTCTTTCATCAATTCGCCATAATTTAATGACTTCATTTTTTTTGTTAGTAACTCGGAAACGACGTAATTTGTTTCAAGGCTAGTTCTGAATCATCATTTAACTTACTGAACAAATTGCGTGACAAGCCTCTAAGGTTAGTGGTTTCTGAGTACAGCTTATGAGGTCCCGGGTTTGATTCCGGTGAGACCATAGCATTTTTTCCTTAAAGGGGAATATTTCTGGGGTTGCCCATGTTCTGGAATTTAGGTTAAGTTTACGTAAGGAATTCTCCTGGCGCTTCATATAGTCGGGGTAACGTAATTCCGCCTTCCAGGTGTCCCAATCTAAGAAATTGATTACAATATTCCGACAATATCAGGAGAGAAAAATATCATAAAATGTAACCAGGTGGCGTTGGACAAAACAAATTGTTGAGAGGTTATGGTTTCTTTGAAATTACGCACTTTGTCATTTCTCATTTGTCCTATCTATTTGTTGAACTTGTTTCCATGTTTTGTAAGTAAAGTAAAGTGATCCCACAACAGGCCCGGAGGCCCTTGGGGTAGTAGGAGATTAAGGCTCCCACTTTTTCTAAACAATCGGCACTTTATGTCAGCCGGGTTGTCAGCCCTGCGTGACGGCCGCCTTTACCCCCAGAACAAGTGTCTGGTACTCATTTCAGTTAGAGGATGAGTCGACCCCAGGGCCATGGTGCCGCCAGAGGGTTTGGGTCAGTTTAAAAATCCTGACCCCAACGGGACTTGAACCCTCGACCCTCCGGCTTGTAGCTCAGTGCCTTAACCACTACTCTACGGGGTGTTGAAAGACCTATTGCAGAACTATAAGAGCCACGATCACGATTCTCAAATTTATATCGTTTCCAGAACAACTACAAACAACCGAAAAACCGCTGCAACTATATTATTACCATAGTTGTAGTTAGGAATTTGTTTGTATAATCGACTGAAAAAAAGTTTTAATTGACGAAGTGGTAGTGATCTCTATTAGAATCAGGACACTCATAATGCGAGATGTAAACAGATCGTGAATATATCATACTTTTTCGCGTGAAATTAGGTCAATCGAAGAAGATACATATAGCGCTTGAAACAACTCGTGCGCCATCAAATCGCGAATTAATACATGCACTAATTTCATATAATATACGATTTCTTCTATTCCACAAAAATCAGATTACATGATCGACAAACTTCCTGGTTGTTAATATTATTTTTAAAAATCCATAATTTAATACCGCCAATTTGTTGAAAATCTTCTTCTTCTTCTTCTTCATCTTCTCCTCTTTATTTTATGTCCTTGACTTGTTCTATCCAGAATTGAATCCCTTCATCTCTTTTTTGGTCTACCAGGTGTCCTTCTCCAATCCTCTAGTAACTACCTCTTGCTATGCGTACAATTCTTTGTGGTGTCATGCGGGATATATGTTGATTCCATTCAAATATTTTTTTTACCCATTCCCCTATTGCCTGAATATTCAGCTCTCTTCTAATCTCTTCATTTCTAAATTGGTGTTTCCTTATTTAGTATAATGTTCCTCAGAATAATAATTTCATTTGTTTCTAAACTTTATTTTGTTTTAAGAGTATCTGCTCTTGTTTTGAAGGCATAGGTCAATATTGAGCGTATCACAGCTACATATTTGGTGAAAATGGTAACTAAAATTATCTCACTACAGCTGACAATGCACCAGTAGACGGTAATTTTAATGAACTAGTATGATTAAACAAATAAGAGGATAGAGTGGGTAAGAGTAATATCAGACCGGTTTCTGTTTTATCTTCCTCAAAATATTAATGAAATTCAAATGGCAGTAGTTTTTATTTTCCACATTTTCTACTCGTAGATAATTTTTTATACACAAATATGGAAATATATGATATCGAAAGAGTTCAGTCAAGCGGTAGCGCATGTGACTCGTATTCGGGGGGTCCCCTGGTTCAAATCTCGGTCACGTCCAATCCGACTGATGTTTTTTCTTGGTTTTCCTCAATCGAAAAGACAAATGTTGGGTTAAAATTTCATTTTCAATACTAGTCCAGTCATTTGGTTATAGAAAAAAAGTTTACCTGGACAGTCATCCGGGAGTTTTGAAAATTTGTAATTATATGGATTTCGATGTGCTCTTTCCGAATTTAAACTTCGCCACCTCGTACCTTTGCCGCTCGCGCCGTCATATTGAAAAAATGGCGTCTAAAAGCAGTTTTCTGACAATATCTCCTTTGTGCCTCATATCACGATAACACATTTATATACAGAACAAAACTAGAGAAAATGTCCTACAATTCTTGTAATAACCATTGTATTCGTAAAATCAATATTTTCGGCGTACGGGTGCCGCAAAGTGAAGTTCAACACGCGTTTAGGCAAAAAAAAACTCATTTCCCCACACCACCTTGAGGTAGAGTAATCGGCGCGTATTTATATCGTGGTATCCCCAGTAGGCCTAATCCACATGCAATTCACTATTCCATAATTAGCGCATTCTCCTTGGCTTCGCTGTTCTTGATGGACCAAGTGTTCCGAGTTCATTGTTCGAAACGTCACAGACCGAACTTTCTTTCACATCATCCGCGATGGGGTTATCAGTTTCATCGTAATCCTCTTTGTTCTCGATTTAGATTGATACTTTTTGTTGCGAAAATTTTCCTTTTCCTTGTTTCAGAGTATATATGTTTGAACGCTTAAATAGAGCCGTCAAAAGAATAAGATCTACATCACCGGCGGAGGATACTTATTACACCGAGTCATTTGGCATTGCGGTGAATCGTTTTCATTTATATGCAATAAATATGTTACCTACGTTCGATCGAACTATACATCATCATCATCATTCATCATCATCATCATCATCATCATCATCATCATCACTCCAGGGATTAGGCAATTGCCCGTTCCGACTTCATAATGCATCAGCCCAACGCCTTCTAGGTCTTCCAACATTGTACTATACATCCAATGTCATTATCGTATTGACGGATATCCGGAAGATGTAGCAAACCACAGTACCAAATATATGGAGCGATCCCGACCATCACGAAAAACTGTTTCAGTAGACACACTTTCTGGCGAGACAATGATCCCAAATGTGTCACAAATCTGCGGATACGCTAATAATCAAACCCGCAATAAGCGTTTCATCGACATTTGCTTTCGTAATAGTTTTCGGCGAATATGCAGAGCATCTTATTCATTTGACGGCTCTATCTGCGCGTTCAAACATGCATATTCTCAAACCAGGAAAAGGACAAATTTCGCAACAAATATATTCAACAAAAAGTATCATAGATGAAATAGCCGCCGATAATATTTTATTATTGCATGCCTTCAGTGACTGTGTACAATATTAGCATTAGCCTATTTTATCAAACGAAATGAAAATTATTGTTGTACTCCGAAAAAATCTAGATTTAACGAGGTTATCCGGGTATTAAAAAATCCAAATTCTGATCCTGAGATCATTGCAAAAGCTGGAGAACGTTTCCTTCTTTAATTATACAGGTGCAGTAACGTGAAATGTATGTCTTTAAACAACTGTAGATATGCATGCTTCACAACATCAGCATATAAAAGTAAATTTAATATTGCGTCGCTACCACCAAAAAAAGTAGCTGCACGACAATCTACACCAGGTGGTATGAAAATGAACAAAATACAGAGCAATGGGGATGGAAATAAATAAGAACGGGCTAATTCCTGCCATCACACTCGAGCCCACAGCTCCGTAAAGCTTGTTAGAACGTATTTCTTGCAAATATAAAAATAGATGTCAGAAAGTCTGTGGATGCAGGAAGACTGGGTTAAAGTGCTCCGTTATATGCATGAATTGTAATAGTACCTGTGATAACTAACAAGTTCCTTCACAACATAGCGATGAAGAAGGAGAAGAAACGAAGACTATTTTCAAGCAAACGTATGTTGAAATGGAGAACGAAGGGGATTGCGATGAAACTGATAATCCCATCGAGGATGATGTGAAAGAAAGTTTGGTTTGTGACGTTTCGATCAGTACTAAAGACAATGAACTCGCAACATCTGCTCCATCAAGATCAGCGAAGCGAAGGAGAATGCGCTAAATTATGGAATAGTGAATTGCATCTGGATTATGCCTACTGGGGATACCCGATAAATCATACATTATTAAAAATCCAATTTATAATTATATTTAGAGGAGTAAACCTAACTGTTAACACTTCGTAGAGCTTGCAGGCACACGATAAAAATACGCGCCGCTTACTCTACCTCACAGTGGTGTGGAAATTAGTTTTTTTCTTTTTTTGGCCTAAACGGGTGTTGAACTTCACTTTGCGGCGCTCGTGCGCCGAAAATATTGGTTTTACGAAAACAAAGGTTATTGCATGAATTGTCGGTAATTTTCTCTAGTTTAATTTTGAATATAAATGTTTTATCGTGAAATGAGTTGCAAAGGAGATACTGTCAAAATACTGCTTTTACGCGCCATTTTTATAATATGGCGGCGCGAGCGGCAAAGATACGAGGTGGCAATGTTGAAATTCGGAAAGAGCACATCGAAATCCATATAATTAAAATGTTCAAAACTCCCGGAACACGTTCCAGGCAAAACTACCAAATGACTATACTATACCGATTTAGTCGTATTCACCATCCCATTATTAACCCTAGCTATACCAAGCTAGGTTAAAAACGTACAATACCAACGGGGAGGTCTTTATGATCACCACATAAAACAATATATATATATATATATATGAGTAATTTATAAACCTATTTTAACATATTTGTTTTAAAATCGAATGATATCTAATTCCATGCTTATTTATGTAATATTTAGCTTAGTTTTACATTTTGTTCTCATTGATGATATTACATATTTATTCTGATATAACAGTCTGTGTCTTAATGTAAGTAGAACATTTGTGCAAATTAATTATTGATATTTGTAGAAACAATACATTCAGGACAATACCGAATCTAATCAGTGATGGTATAATCCCTGAGTATGTAAGTGTCGCTCGTCATTCTGCTCTGAACTCTGTTCACATTTTGAACAAATCATTATTTTCTTGCTATGCCTAACACAAATATACCTGTGACATAAATTATTGTTGTTTTACTAATTTTGTTTTCTTTATTACACCTGCACTTTGAATGGTCACCTTTCACGGAATGATGGTAGCATTTCATCGAGTACTACATGAATCCCAGCAGAAAAAAAAATTTAGGCGAAGCTTGGTTCAATTTGTCGAACGTCTGTCTTATTGCTGCACACTAATCTTGTTCCCTGCGTTCATATCGGGTTTCTCTATCATCAACTGTAATTATTTTTAGTTAGTTGCAGAAACCCTGGTCCCACTCATAGTTTGCAGTATGTATTAATCTGCCAGAAATATTAGACCAGAGATCTAAAATAGAGGTGCGACTGTCACCTTCTAGTCCCATACAGATAAGAAGCTATAAACTTACATATATTTGTTGCAGGTATATTTATGCTGATTCTTCATTGGTATGTTTTATGATGTTTATAACTTCCGATATAAAGAATGTTTTTTCAAATTATTCTCTAATGGTTTTCACTTTACCTTCATTTTTTAGTTCTTCCCGTTCTTTTACAACATGTTGTGCTAGACGTCGTTTAGGCCGAGGAAGTTTCGATGTGAAAACTTTTCCACTAGCTGTAACATATCTGGCAACGACGTCATCTTCAATTACACTATTATAGTCGTCGTTAGAAGGCAATAAAATGCTTCCTCTACTTGCTCAAGCACAATTTTTTTCATCTTCTGTTTCACTCACTTCCTCATCACAATCATCAAATTAAAAATCTTCAACTATTTCATTGTTACATATATCCACAATTACTTTGTCAGTCAAAGGAAGTCGAGGCATTTTGAAATAAGTATGTTACTCACATGTGTGAATTACAATGACTTCACAAAAGACAGACTGAATACTGAATAAGTAAAAAAAAATGTTATATGACAACAAACTGTCAGACCATTCAATTATAATGAAAGGGTAAATTATATAAACCAACTCCACTGTTGGTAAAAACAGAATTAGATATATAAAACTATTCTTGAAAAAATATAGGGAAAATAATTTAAGACATTTTATGCATCACAAGAACTACCAACGGTGGTGGGGTTCTTTATGACCACAATATCAGATCATTGTTTCATAAAATGACCAACAATTAAAACTTAAAAACAATTATGCATTTAAATAGTAGACACAATGATTGACACTAACTATTAAATTCATGCTTCTAGTGATATAATTAAAAGACATATTAATTAAAAAGGCAGAAGGTGAGCATAACGTACCCCCCGTTGGTATTGCTAGGGTTAAAACTGAAATAAGTAAATATATTATTTATGACCCTGGATGTTAAAGACACCTATAAGAAGAAACACATTAGCCATTCTTGTTTCGGATTCCGCATAAATCGGATGACTGGAGGTACGGTCTGTTTCCAATTTACGATTTTTTTATATCAATATATTGTGCATAGAAAAGGTGAGGTTATGTGTGTTACTGTATTGTGCGATGACAACGAAAGGAAGTTGAAATTCGCTAAACATATCGATACAGAGTGTCCTTCTTGCTTTATGTATTCAACTTGAAATCTCCTCATCGGTACTGTTCTTCTTTGTTAAATAGGCCTATAACTCCTAAATATGTACGCTTCCCAAAAAGAAAAAAGAATCGGTCGTTACAATACTTAACGAGTCCCAGGAAGACGACGAAGCGCATGCGCGTAGAGCTTGAGCCATGGTACACACCCTACCGCATGAGGACATTTAATTCTGTTTTCTATGATAACTGGCTCCGAAAGTCACTCAATACTTACTTACTTACTTACTTACTCACTGGCCCTATCGAACCCGTAGGTTCATGGCCGCGCGGACATAAAGTCTCCATTCGTCCATATCCTGAGCTAATATTTTCCAATCATCTCCTGTATAATCTACTTCTCTCAAATCGTGGATAATGTTATTCTCCCACCTCATTCTTGGTCTACCAACTGGACGTTTTTCCTCCGGTTTTCCTAGAAGAAGCTTCCACGCACGTCTTTCACCGACCCCCCTTACATGCTACATGTCCTGCTCATCATAATCTACGAGACTAAACTGTTCGTATAATAAGTGGCTTCCTATACATATCATGTTGTTCATTGTTATGTAGTCTTCTTCATTCACCTGTGTGTTCGTCTTTTTTGGCCCAAAAATGTTCCTAAGAACTCAATTCTCAAATACTCGTAATCTCCTTTCCTCCCTTAAAGTAAGAGTCCATGTTTCGCATCCACATAATACAACTGGTAAAATAATAGTTTATATATTTTCAGTTTAACGTTTTTTGAAAGGAGTTGGGACATCAAGAGTCTCTGCAATGCATAATAGCACGCATTTCCAGAATTGAGCCTATGTTTAATTTTTTGTGCATCTCATTCCTATTTGTGATTATTGTTCTTAGGTATTTGAATTCAGCCACTTCCTCAAAATTTCCCTCATTTGTCATTAGCTGTCCATTTCCATTATTTAATGAATTTCTACGTGTGACTATATATTTAGTTTTATTGGTATTTACTTCCAGTCCCAATTTCTTAGTGTTAATCAATAGTGTGTGCGTGTTGTCCTTTAGTATCTCCTCGCTATCAGCCAATAGTACTACATCATCAGCATAAACTAACAGCTTATTAATACCATTGAGTTGTAAGCCTTCCTCATTCTCTAAAGATTTAATGGAATGCTCTAGTACAAAATTAAATAGTAGAGGAGATAGTGCATCGCTTTGCTTCAACCCATTCTGGATTCCAAATGTGTCCGAAAACTGTTTGCCTACACGCACCCTACTCTTTGTGCCATTTAGACACATTCGTACAAGTCTAACTAACTTTTTAGGAATTCCGAACTCCAGCAGGATACTGTATAACTTCTCTTTCTTAATTGAATCATATGCTTTTTTGAAGTCTACATATAGTTGATGTACAGTACCATTATATTCCCATTTCTTTTCTAAAATCTGTCTTATACTAAAAATCTGATCTGTTGTAGACCTGTTTCTTCTAAATGCACATTGATGATCTCCTAGAATGTCATCAATATAGGGAGTAAGTCTGCTTACTAATATATTTGTAAGAATTTTGTACGAAGTTGAAAGTAATGAGATGCCCCTGTAGTTGATGTAATCAGTTTTATCTCCTTTCTTATAAATTGGTACGATAATTGATTCCTTCCATTCATCTGGGAGAGCTTCTTTTTCCCAAATGTTACTAAGCAACCAGCGTATCTTGTCCATCAATTTTTCTCCCCCTGATTTTATCAGTTCTGCTGGGATCTCATCAGAACCTGATGCTTTATACATCTTCAATATTTCTATCGCCATTTCAACCTGTAATGCATTTGGTTCTGCGACTAGCATTTCTGCTGTCTGTAAATTATCCTCCTCAGTGTCCTGTTCTGTATGTACATTTAATAGCTGATTAAAGTAACTTTTCCATCTATTTAATATACTCCTGGAATCTGCAATCATATCCCCATTTCCATTCCGAATTATATTTGTTCTAGCCTGAATCCCTTTCTTCTCTATACTAATTCCCTGATATAATTCTCTAATGTTCCTATGTTTTGCATTCATTTCAAGATCATTAATTTTCACCCTCAAATATTCCCTCTTTTTACTCTTTAGTAACTTGATGGTTTCCCGTCTAATACTACCCAATTGCTCTAAATTTACCTCATTTGGCTCGAGTAACCATTTCATTTTTGCTAGCTGTCTTCTCTTTACAATATCGGCACATTGCTCATCATACCATTTCTTGTTTAGGCTCTTTTTTAAACAATCAATGCTTTCAATTTACTGACAATTTAATAGTCCCCTGAGATGAAATAATATTTTGTTGTAAAACATATATATATATATATATGTAAATATTACAAATAAGTAGTTTAGGGATTATCAACAGCCATAAATGAAATGCAACCTGATATAAATAAAAAAAGTATGAACTCCTTGGTTGGATTTGAACCTCTAATGTTCAATTCTGTAGTCCGATGAGTAGCCGTAGAGCTAATCTGCCGTTGTCTTTGTCAACCTCGTAAAATGTGTGTGTATGAAACGGTGTCATAATTTGTGGTTTGTTTATATTATGTAATTGAACTTAATTTCATTCGTTTAGAATATTTAGGCACAATGACGATCTTGTATTATTCTGTTATTTAATAATTCAATTTAGGATTGTGATATTCACTATTATGGGGTTACTAATTCATATTAAATTGTCATTGTCTACGCATAACAACTTATACTCCCATTCTTCATAAGCATGGCGAACAGGCATAATCTGAGATAGCGAGGTATAGCTCTAGTTGACGCTGGAT
Organism: Diploptera punctata; assembly: GCA_030220185.1. Taxonomy (NCBI): domain Eukaryota; kingdom Metazoa; phylum Arthropoda; class Insecta; order Blattodea; family Blaberidae; genus Diploptera; species Diploptera punctata. The sequence goes on along the minus strand of JASPKZ010003873.1, from coordinate 825,344 downwards.
ATGATGCTAGGGCTTCTGACCGTTTGGTCGCTGCGCCACGGAGCACGGCCATTAAGTGGGCTCCTCGATTTCAAAATATAGGGGAGGTCACAAATCGCCCTATTCCTGGGTGTCCAATGATTTCTTCAGCGGAAGAGGATGCTGCCTTATTCGAGACAGTTCGACAGGACCCCTTTCGGACTGCTAACGAATCACGAAAAACATCTGACTTCCCCGGTTGTGATCAAACTGTAATCAACCGATTGAGGAGCCGTGGTATTAGGAACCGGAAGGCTGCACAAAGTGAATTTTAAGGGAAGAACATGCCATCAACCGTCTTGCCTTCACAACCAGTCGAATGGATTTCGATTGGAGAAATGTAATTTTCTCCGACGAAAGTATTATTTCGAGTGATTACGATGGTCCTCGCGATGTCTATCGTGAATATGGCCACCGACATGATGAACGCTCTGTGCATCGACATGCAAGGTCGGAGCACTTTAGCGTATCGTTGTGGGAGTGGATTTCTTACGAAGGGGCTGGCGTGATAAAACGCATTGATGACCGGTTCGAAGCGGAGATTTATGAAAATATAAATGTATTCCTTAATTAAATAAAAATAAAACGTAGTTTTATTTGATTTTCATATTTATTATATAATTCAGTGACAGCTGTTTCGGTACACTGTACCTTCTTGAGACATGCTAACAAATTATGAATTGTGTTCCAACTAATGTAAGCAACAATACAACAATATTTATTGTTTCACAATGGAATTAGAAACAAATAATAGTATAAATTTCTTGGATTTATCAATAAAACACATTGATAATAAGTTTGAGTTTGGTATCTTTCACAAACCACCTCATACTGATACCACTATCCATAGTTCTTCTCTTCACCCATATACTCATAAGATGGCAGCCTTTAATAGTTACATTCATAGACTTTTAAATATCCCTCTTTCACCCTTGGAATATAATAATGAATTGAATATTATTAATCAATTGAGTTGGTGTTTACTTGATGAAAATCCATATTTATTAATTAAATAAAAATAAAACGTAGTTTTATTTGATTTTCATATTTATTATATAATTCAGTGACAGCTGTTTCGGTACACTGTACCTTCTTGAGACATGCTAACAAATTATGAATTGTGTTCCAACTAATGTAAGCAACAATACAACAATATTTATTGTTAACAAATAAATATTGTTGTATTGTTGCTTAGATCAGTTGGAACAAAATTCATAATTTGTTAACATGTCTGAAGAAGGTACAGTGTACCGAAACAGCTGTCACTGAATTATATAATAAATATGAAAATCAAATTAAACTACGTGTTATTTTTATTTAATTAATGAATATCATTAAACAATTGGCTGTTAATAATGGCTACGACCCTGAAATTATAGAATGTTTAATTAAGAAGGTTCATTACAAAAAAGCAATTAACAAAGTTTTTCCTTTACCCAAAGAAAACATAAAGAAATATGTCGTAATGTCATACATAGGCCCACTTTCAAATAAAATATCTAAACACTTTAAAAAGTTGAACATTAACGTGGCATTCGAAACTAATAAAACTCTACAAAATATAATAAAAAACAATAAAACCAAAACAAAAAAAGAAAAATTATCAGGTGTATATAAATTGAAGTGTGGCACATGTGACAATGTCTATATAGGACAAACTGGTAGACCTTTTATCTCTCGGATAAAGGAACACATGAGAGATATAACAGAAATTTAGAAAATTCAAAATATGCTAACCACCTATTCCAATTTAATCATTGTTTCGATCCAAATGTTTAAATTTTACATTTTTGTGATAAGGGTAAGAAGTTGGAACTTTTGGAGGCTGTAGAAATTAATAAATTTAAAAGTAGTAAAAAACTGTTAAATTCTCAACTTGACTTGAATGAATCCCCTTTGTTAAATTAAAAAATGTAAATAAATATTGTTGTATTGTTGCTTAGATCAGCTGGAACACAATTCATAATTTGTTAACATGTCTGAAGAAGGTACAGTGTACCGAAACAACTGTCACTGAATTATATAATAAATATGAAAATCAAATAAAACTACGTTTTATTTTTATTTAATTAATAAATATGGATTTTCATCAAGTAAACACCAACTCAATTGATTGTTTAAATGTATTCCTCCCGTCCAAGAACGTTTTCCCAATGGAACATTACTGTTCCAGCAGGACAACCATCCCGTGCACTATGCCGGAAGATTTCAAAGATGGTTTCGGACGAGGCCCGATATCGAAATAATTGATTGGCCTCCGAATGACCTGATTTTAATGTCATCGAACATGCATGGGCGAAATTGTAACAGGAGAGGAATAAGAAGTATGCCCGCCAACCCTCTCGAAATAAAGACGGGTTGTGGAATCAAGTTCTCGATGCGTGGGAAGATCAAGCCCGGGAAGAGGAGGACAATCCTCATCGAGAATTCTTCCGCGACCTCGTCAGATCCATGCCGAATCGACTTCGAGCTTGTAAGTAGAAGCTGATGGCCTGTGGATAAGATTTTAATTTCATTGGTCACTTTTTTTGCTTCTTTTATGTGAGGAAGTAGAACATTAACTTCCATATATGGTTTGCTTTTTTAAGGCCAGGTTTAGCCTGTCCACCGACGTTGAGTATAAATTATTCCACTCTTTTTTTTTTACTAAATTGGATAGTCCACGAACTCTGAAAATTTAAAATAAGTAAGAGTTTTAAAAAACTAAACAACACGCTTTGTTAGAAAACCGAACTAAAATTGAAAAATAATTTTAATTTCCCACATGCTTGGGATAAATAATTTTACGATCAAAAGCGTGGGGTGCTCTTTATCAATTAATATATTTGATAATAAACAGATATTGGTAAACGTAAAGTCTCTAAGAAGAAAATGTAACAATCATAAAAAAGCACCCCACGCTTTTGATGGTAAAATTATTTATCCCAAGCATGTTAGAAATTAAAATTATTTTTCATTTTTTTAGTTCGGTTTTCTAATAAAGCGTGTTGTTTTAGTTTTTTAAAACTATTATTTATTTTTTATTTTTTAGTTTTAATATTTTACAGAATAAGATAAAAATGTAAATACCTTTAAATTCGATTCTATTGTAGTATGAGCTGAAAGTAATACTCTTCTAAAAAAACCTCCCAACCGGATTTGAACCAGCGTTCTATCAATTACAGAAATTATATACCACTAGAATGTACTGCTCTACCAACTGAGTTCTTACAACAATTAGCTAAAAAGTCGACAAGTCCGCAACCTATTATACCAGTTTTCATTTTTTTGATTTTCTGATGATTCTGGCCAGGATTCTAGAAACAAAATATGAAATGATTTTATTGTCACGGGTCCTTTACAAGTACACAAAGTTTCAAGTCAATCCAACGTTTCTAAGTGGGTGAAAATCGTGTTCAAAAATTCCGTTACATAGATACAAAGACACCTTTTTTTATTTTCTGATGATTCTGGCCTTGATTTTAGAAACAAAATATGAAATTATTATATTGTAACGGGTATTTTACAAGTATGCAAAGGTTCAAGTCGATCCAATGATTTTAAGTGGGTGAAAATCGCGTTAAAAGATTCAGTTACATAGATACAGGTCAAGCTAATATAAAGCGTGTAATAATAAACATATATTAATATTTTAAAAAATGGTGCTATCTAGGATCGTACGCGAGGCACTCCCCTTGATAACGTATTGGACCATGACTCAACCGTACGTGCTACGGAGACACGATGGCAGGATTAGCAGCCCTTGCGGTCTTGGTCTCACAGCCGCATCGTGTTTTCCGAAACAGAGAGAGAGAGACTATGTTCTCTTGTGAATCGCGCTATGAATCTTGATATGTTCACGAGCCAGAGTTGACTCTTTTTTTTTTTTGGAAGAGTAAATTTTTCCGCTGGTTTAATTTATTTACTTCCTAATTGCGGTGGTAGAACTAATTTGATGCATAATTACTTTCTTGAAGCATAATTTTATTTAGTGGCAAAGAGATATAAGTGAATGCGTTAGTGGTAGATAAAGTATGATTGTTATAATTTTCTATTTATATTATTTTCTTATACAACTATAACTTTAAACCTGTCTTTCTAATACTGCAAAACTTGCACTTATGCACATTTGCCTCTAACCACCCCAATAGTAAATTGCTAACAAATAAAATTATTTTATTACGCAGTACTAAATATTCACTAAATTCCAAAGGAACGAAGCTATTGATACTGTTCCCATGAAAAGATTAAAAAAGTATACAGCTCTCCAACGATCCCATCTAGCAAGCACCGAAATTAAAGATGACCAAAATGTTTACATACATGCATGTGTGTGTGTGTCAGTGTGTCCGTTAACGCTTTAGCAGCTGCAATTTATGTTTCATCGAAACCAAACTCGGAATATAGCAATTAATAAAAAAAAGTAACGTCGTGTTCTTTAACGAGCAAAAACGGACCATGAGATGTAGGAATTCACCTGAAACAAACATTTAAAAAGTCGCCCTAGCGGTCGCAATGTTCCATGTTTTACAACGAAACTCAGTATATGCTATTAAAATACACAGACGAAGATATTCTCAAAAATACAACGAAATCCGACTGTTAGATGGGGTGTTTACCGAAACTTAAATTGAAAATAGACTCTAGCAGCAGTCATGTCGCAATGCATACTATATACTTTAATTAACTCTTAAATTGGAAATGTGTCGTATAAGATATATTAATTTAATTTATATAATATTTTTAATAAAGCAATGGAAAAATGTATGAGTAGATATTATTTAATTTGGTGTCAAATTATAGTACAAGATATAAGTACATGGTAACTTATGCCTATGCATAATTTATTTTCTCTGCAGCCCGACACGTTTAAATAAGTTGACATCAGAAATTGAATTACCCAAATTTAACAAAGGAATATGAATATTCCATAAATCAGCAAACTGAGACCATGAATTTGACCTGCTCAGGAATTCGCTTAGTTTATGCAGTTCTGCGTGACGAACGTTTCAATAATATTCTTGGAGTTTTCTTACTTTATATGTTAAATCAGTCCCGCGCCGTAGCCGAGCGTTTAAGGTAGGAAGCCTTGGCGCAGAGCTACGGGACTTGCGCTGGTTCGAGTCTCCACGGGGGAAGAAATTTTCTCATTGTATTTCGGCCAGTATTGGACCGGTGCCCACCCAGCATCGTGAGGCAATTGGGTAGCGACAATAAGTACCGGCTCCAGGTTGAGGAACCAGCTATAACGGCTGGGGGACTCGACATGCTAACCACATGTCACCCCTACACTGGCTGTTGATCATCTACTTCTGTGATTGACACATATGGATCTGAAGGGCCAGCAGCCGGCTGGTAAAAGGGCAACCGCTGAAAAGTAGAAAGACCCTCAATCGGATATGTTAAATCATCTGGATGTCCAGCCATTCGTCGTCTGCAAGAGAATTAATATACATTGTCATCAGCAACTTGTTTTCTTAGTTTCCTTTCTTGTATAGTGCTGGACACGTAATTGCGTTTTCCGAATAAAAACTTTTAATCACTATTTGCAACTTGAACTCTACTGTTCTATTTCTCCCACACGTTTCCTGTTCAAAATTATATGACTGGAATAGTATTAGGCTTGATTGTATACTAACTAACCAACTAATTAACTAACTAACACAGTGGCACTACCGAACCCATAGGTTCATGGCCGTACGGACATAAGCTCTCCATATATCCCTATCCTGAGTCAATGTTTTACAATCATCCCTTGTATAATCTAATTCCCTCAAATCGTAGTTAATATTATTCTCCCACCTCATTCTTGTTCTACCAACTGGCCGTTTTCTCTCTGGTTTCCCTACAAGAACCTTGCTTGCGCGTCTTTCATTACCTATTCATGCCACATGCCCTGCCCATCGCAGTCTACGAAACTTTCTGTTCTTATTATATCTGACTTCCTATAAAGACCATGTAGTTCACTGTTATGTAGTCTTCTCCATTCATCTGTCTGTTCATCTCTCATTGGTCTAAATATTTTCGTAAGTACTTTATTCTCAAATATTCGTAATCTCCTTTCCTCCCTAAAAGTAAGCGTCCATGTTTCGCATCCATATAATATAACTGGTAGAATAATAGTTTTATATATTTTCAGTTTAACGTTTTTTTGAAAGGAATTGGGACGTTAAGAGTCTCTGTAGTGCATAATAGCACGCATTTTCAGAATTGAGCCTATGTTTAATTTCTTTTTGTATCTCATTCCTGTTTGTGATTATTGTTCCTAGGTATTTGTATTGAGACACTTCCTCAAAATATCCTCATTTGTCATAGCTGTCCATTTCCACTATATAATGTATTTCTATGTGTGGCCACATATTTAGTTTTATTGATATTTACTTTCAGTCCCAATTTCTTAGTGTTACTCAGTACTGTGTGCGTATTGACCTTTAGTATCTCCTCGCTATCGCTCAATAATACTACACCATTAGCATAAACTAACAGCTTATTAATACCATTGAGTTGAAGGCCTTCTACATCCTCTAAAAATTTGATGGCATGCTCTAGTACAAAATTAAATGTTATTCACATAATTGCGGGATGTTGCAGGAATTGGATTAATTTTATGAACAAGAATTTTGAATTGATAAGTCTATCAGACTTTGTTAGTTACAACAGCCAGGTCATAAATAAAAGGTCACACTCAATGATATCATTAATGCAGTAAATTGGATGTGCGGATTTCGCTAATCCCTAAATACCTGATAGAGCAGAAAATAAGGAACAAATGTTTGGTAACAGTACAAATGAACAAACATACTCGATTAGACTCACCCACAAACAACTGATGACAGACAATATGATTAAAATTTTGGGAAAAACATGAGTGATTTAAAATTTAGAAAGTGAAACATTGCAACTGGGTTTTTCATTTATAAATTCGAGTAAAAAAATATAAATTACTGTAATTATTTTAATATTTTGTTTCATTCTGATACAAGAAATATATTGTCATGCACCTTTTCCTTTAGCGAATACCTGAGAAATTAAGCTATTGAAATTGTTGTTATGGAAATATTATTGCTATACTTTTACATTTCTTCATCGATCCTATATATATATATATATATATATATATATATACTAGTGGCCGAAATGTTTGTTTTTCATCATCAACATCATCATCATCAACAATCACGGATTAAGCCCATGTGGCTTGTTCCGGTCTCGTAGATTCTCATTCAAAAGTTGGATCCTTCTCTTCTTCTGTCTACCAACATTCCTGCGTCCTTTTGGTTTGTATTTAAGTTTAGTTTTGGGAATGCGATCATCTTCTAATCTTTGAACATGTTCTTTCCATTTTTTCTAGATTCTTTTATTCTATCTAAGAGTTTAAAGATATTTAGCTCATTTCTAATATCTTCACTTCTTCTCTTATCTAGAAGTTTGCAACCAGCCACACTTCTCAGAAATCTCATTTCAGCTCCTTCTATGATCTTCTCTTCTCTTTTAGTTAAAACCCAAACTTCACTACCATACAATAGTAAGGGGACTGCCACTAATTTATACAATTTTAGTTTTGTTTCTTTTCTTGTGCTTTTAAATATCCTTTTGATTGTTCCACATATGTATTTAAATTTATTAAGTTTGTTAAATAGATCTTCATTTTTAAAATAGGAGATTTCATAAACCAGGTATTTAAAATGGTTCACTTGTTCAATGGGTTTCCCCTCCAGAATTATTTTAGCTCTTACGGATCTGATCCCTTAAAAGCTAGGATTTTCGTTTTACGTATTGATATTTTGAAATTATATTTCTGTATAATGTTATTTAACTGAAAGAGCGATTTCTGTAGACCATCTTCTGAACTAGATATTAGAACTTGGTCGTTTGCAAAAAGTAAGGTATCTAACATCTTATTTCTAATTTTCAAATGTGAGTCCAAATTTATCAGCCGATTATATATGATATCGTCAATATAAATATTAAAAAGGGGGGATGAAAGTGAACATCCCTGTCTTACACCTCTATTTATTTTTGCTGTTATATTATTTTTATTTTTGCCTCCAGTTTCTATTGTTATTTTATTTTCTACATATAGACTTTTTATTGCAGTTATTAGGTGCTGAGATACTCCTTTCTCTTTCATTATATTCTACAATATATTTCTGTTAACTTTGTCAAATGCCTTTTCAAGGTCTATAAATGCCATAAAAGTTGGTAGATTATATTCTCTATGTTTCTCAATTATTTGATTGATAGTGAAAATGCAGTCTGAACAGGATCTGCCTTTCCTGAATCCATTCTGAGCTTCTAGAATAATACTTTCCATAATTACATTTAAACGATTTTTCAATATAGTTGCATACATTTTATAACAGGTACCCAAGATATTTATGCCTCTGTAATTTTCACAATCATGACGATCTCCTTTTTTATAAATAGGATATATTTTGGCCGTCTTCCATTCTTCTGGGATATGACCAGTCTTCCAGCTTATATTCAATGAATCTAACATACGTTATTTTAGTTGAATAGAGCCATATTTTATTAGTTCATTATTAATGTTATCACTGCCAGGAGTTTTTTTGTTTTTACAATGATTGATGACAGTTATTAATTCTTCGAAAGAAATTGGATCTATATTTTCGTCAATTAATGATAAGTTTATTTCCTCATCATCTGATTGTTCTGTCCATAGACGTTTGAAATAAGATATCAATTTATCCTCAGAAATTATGTTCAATTTAAGTTGATCTTTTCCTGATTATTAATGTGTTTTAGAATCTTGTAGGCTTTATCTTATCGTCCACGTAAATCATGTTCCAGGTCACTAATATATTTTTCCCATTAACTCCTTTTAATTTTTCTAATTTCTCTTCGAGCAAGGGCATTTCTTTTTTGTATTCAATCAGGTTTTCATCTGTTCTCATATTCAAGTATCTTAAGTATGCATCGTTTTTTTCCTTAACCAGTTTTGCTATTTCATCGTTCCTAATTTTTAATCTTTTATTATTATATCTTTTATTTCTAGTTCCAAGTGATTCTTTAGCAGCCTGTATTATATTATCTACTCGTATTAATTCTTCCGATTCTGTATTAATATTTCTACTTATAGCATTTTGTTTTATTTATAGATCTAGTCGCTGTTGATATTTCTAATCGATTCCATCTTGAAGTAGGTGCACTTTAAAAGTTTCTTCATTTGTTCTGTTTGCCGTAATAATTTTACTTCTTTTCCACTTTGCTGGTATTCCTAATTTAGAAATTAGAAGGTAATGGTCAGAACCAATATCATATCCTCTAAATACTCTTGTATCAAGCACTATCTTATAATACTTTTCATTGATTATAGTGTAGTCTATAATGTTTGTTTTTTCGGAACCAAACTCTGCATGCACCAGTGCATTTAGAAAAGTAACGTCCAGTTTCTTAATTGGAAAAATTGTAAATTAGGTGTAGGAGTTGGTTTCACCTGAAACAATAATTTAAAAATCCCTCTAGCGACCTCACGTATCTAGATTGTTATGAAATTCGTTCATTCATTTTGAGAATGTTGCTCATCATTGAGGGGTTTCTCGAACCAATCTTAATAATTAACATGAATTAAAATTATATATATATATATTATATCCATCCAAACATAGTAATTCTGTCCGAGGGCAGTTCTTTCACTGCAATCATAGCATTTTCATGCTGTGTTTTGCAACTTTACTAGGGAATTGTAGGTGTGGTAGCTTCCCGTTGCTTTCCACACTCGTGAAGGATGATGATGATGATGATGATAATGATAAAGATGATGATGATGGCCGGATGATTTATGGGGAACGTTGGGCCCTAAGCGTCCTGACATTTGTCTTACAGGTGAGGAAAAACCCCGAAAAAAACTTCACCCAGGAGCCTATCCCTACCGGGAATCAAACCCAGGCCTGCTGCGTGAGACAAGGCAGCACGCTACCTCCAGACCACAGCTGTGGATATATATATGTATATATACATATATATATATATATATATATATATATATATATATATAAATGACATGGACTTTATAGACCATCAGTTTGCAACAAACATTCAAAAATTTCCTTTAATTAAAGTTCTCCGTCGTTCTCTGTCCTTTGTGTCTTCATCTGTTACACAAAAGTTCATAATTGAATTTTGAGTCTTGTTCTTCCAGGTTGTTCTTGATCTTCCTTTTCTGCTCCTTCTTTCAATTTTCTTTGGTAGTCTTCCACCAAATTCAACTATTGAAATAAATCTAGGAAGGTAATATCCAGAATCAGTGAAATTCAACCAATTGAAATGGTGGTTTACTTGAAAGTTGACATTAAAAATCTGTACTACAGGAACTGGGTAAAAGGGTAAAATAAGTGATGCCCCTGTAAGATAATTTTTTCGCCCGATTTTGCTAGTTTGCAGAACATATCTCTCTTCTGTTAACCCTTAAAGAAGAACCTCAATTTCTTATGCCAGCGTGTTGACTGAAGTGAAAATAATCCATGCCTTACCATAAGTAATTATGTATTGCATATTTTACATAATTTGACATAATTTCTATTGAGCCACCTGCATAAAGAAAAGTTAATTGGCCATCGAGTAGCCATAATTCCTAGGCTACAATTTCGTAACATTCTCTAAACGCTTTCTTGTTACAGAAGATTGAACTCTAAACTTTTTTCTGTAATTGCCAATCGAAATTCTCTCTCTTTTCATACACAATTATTGTCAACGAAATCAAAACACCACAGTTCCTTTCACTATGCAATTCATGGCTTACACTAGATGCTGCTCTCACAAAAAAACATAGATATATCTCCTTATGGGCACCCGGCACTAATTTCTTTTCAATTTGGTTTAAAAATATGCAACATACAAAAATAATTTTCTTCAGCTTATTCTTAAGTTACCAGCATGAAAATTATGTCACTAATTAAACAGGTCGTCCTGAATACAATGTCATACTGGTTAACGTTATAGACATACTTCTTCATAAGTAACTTAAAATACAAAAACAAAAATGATAATAAAAAATCCAACTTCTTAAAAGTATTGTCTTGGTACACTTTTCTCAAAAACTACGTATCCAATTGTTTTCAAAATTTGTTATGTTATTGTCCATAGTTCATGTGACGATAATAACGTTTGCTTGTGTTCAGATATGGATTGTGATTTATTTTAAAAAATTCAAAGCAAAAATGTTTCTCGTTAAACATTTTGCATATTTTTTTTTATTTCAAACATTATCAATATCACAAAACTAAATTTACCTTATCTTTAGAATAGAATAGAATAGATTTATTTAGCCTGGTGGAGTTAAGGCCATGTGGCCTTCTCTTCCACTCACCAGAACAAGCATATGTTACATATGAATACAAAAAAAAAAAAAATACAATAATAGTCATATAAAACAGGACAAACATATGTTACACATGAATACAAAAAAAATTACAATAGTAGTCATATTAGACAGGACAAACATGTTACATATGAATACAAAAAATAGTTACAATAATAGTCATTGAACAATTAATTATCTGTCATATTGAATAATAATGAAATTAATGTCTAATAATAGAATGAAACTAAATACAATTAAAATTAAATTAATGATACAATGAATAAAAAAGGAATAACAGCTCGAATCTACTATGCATAAAAAGAAGAGAAAAAAAAATACACTACAATGAATTAATCTACGCTTTTTATACAAGGCATTAGGTAAATATATTAACAAATCCTAAGTCTATTTTTATTAAATAATGCAAAAACGCATTATTAATTCTTAAAAAGTAGTATTAGTGAGTTGTTTCTGTTAGTGATTTTATTTTCAATTTATTTCTGAAAGATGGTAAAGTTTGGCAGTCTCTGACATAGGGTGGAAGTGAATTCCATGTTCTAGCAAGAGAAACTGTAAAAGATTTCGAATAATAGGTAGTATGATGAGGAGGGATATAGAGGACACTGTGCTCAAGGGATCGGGTATCTAAGTTATGTGTATCAGAGAGTTTAGTGAAGCGGTGTGATAAATAATAAGGTAAAGATGTGTGTAATATGTTATAGAGTAGGCATAGGGAATGGATGGTTCTACGATCTTGAAGACGAAGCCATGACAATTGTTCCAGGGATGGTGTAACGTGATCAAATCTACGTATACCACAAATAAAACGTATGCAAGAATTGTGAACACGTTGAAGTCTTTGGGTAAAGCTCTTTAAATTGCATATCCATGCCAAATATTATTCCAAATAAGTACTGGGTGCCTTTAATTCAGCACATTTCCCCATGTATTAATCCCGTCAAACCTCTTTCCTCTTTAAAATATTACTACCATTTAATTTCTCTTTCCAGTCTCCATACATCTTACAGTTTATAAACACTAATACACTACACTTACACATTGGATTGGTCCACGACTACATATAACATCTACAAATCAACTTTAAAATACAATTCAAAACTTTGAAGCCACGTTCCTTATGGCTCTCCTATTGTCAGCCGTGCAACCTGTACCATCTCACCTTCCATCCCGTAGATCCTGTTCTTTCTTCCTATCTCAAATTAAATCATTAGTACCTTAAACCAAGTGGATCACTTGGAGATCGCACACACGAAAGACACTAAAATCGCATTACTCATTTTGTGAAAAATCGATTTCAAGTAACCGAAACTACTAACTAGGAATCTTCCCATATAATATAGAACTGGTAAATAGTAAAAATAATGAACAATTATAGGATATCACTTGCTCCTATTGCCTTATTTACGCAAGACGTCTGGGCTTATCATCTTGTTGTCAAGCTCAACTTATTGCTAATAATGTTGCAGAACAAGCTCAACTTATTGCTAATAATGTTGCAGAACAAGCTCAACTTATTGCTAATAATGTTGCAGAACATTTATACAACATGAGTTGGCATCTCTAGTTCATGACGTGCAAGAATCAGGTGGTAAAAAAATCCTAGCTATTAGAATTCCTCAAGTCCTTCCTTATATACCTAACTGATCTCCGACGTCATATCCATACCATTCGATTCCCTTGTGGACTTGGCAAGGACAAAATTCCAAATTTATCTGTTAAATGTTTGCCAAATTAAGCTATTACTTTACTCCATTCTAACTCTAACTCACTTGGACTATCTAACCCGTAGGTTCATGGCCGCGTGGACATAGGCTCTCTACACATCACTCTTCTGAGCTATTTTTTTCCAATCATCCCTGTATAATCTACATTCCCACAAATCATAGTTAATGTTATTCTCCCACCTTAGTCTTGATCTATTTTACTCCATTCCATCTATAAATTTTGCTCTAAGTTTCATATTACCCAAGCTCCTGGAAATACCACCAAAGTCATTACTCCTCCTAAGCCAAGAAATAAAAAAGAAATCAAGCGCAGACAATTAATGTCCAGTCAGCCTAATACTTGTGTTTGGGGATTTATTGAAGAAAAAACATATGTTGGCCAACCTCAAAACAATAACCAATTATTACCTTAACACTAGTTGGATTTACAAATGTACATAGTACTCCATTCCTACATACAAGACTAATAGACAAAATTATCACGGCTTCACTGCTAAGCGTAGTACCTTAGCCGTGTTCCTTGACATTGAGAAGGGGTTTGATAAGACTTGGATCAATGGATCAGTTAATCAATTTACAAATTAAAAAAAACTTTTCGGCCGCAATAATTAATTTGATATCATTCTATTTTTAAACAGACGATTTTCGGGACGGAATGAGTCAGAATGATGAAGGGATAATTATTAAACCTAGAAAGGTTCTGGTTCAGTTTAGTGAAAGATTATACACTTTGTTGAATGGTCAAAAACTGAGAATAAATTTGTTATCATTTTCAGGTTATTATTTTAGAACTTGATACTTTTTTTCGGAAAATGGACGTTTCAGAGTTTGCTGTACTTTGTTCCCTGTTACACACAATTTATGTTTCTGGTCTTCCTTCCTATGTATAAATCCACGTTATTTATTATGCCAATACTAGCTATTCTTTAAATAGATCTCGCGTTATTTTCCCACACTTTATATGATGCCATAAAACATCTAATTTCTTAGTTCCAGATAAATATTGCAAAATTTAAAATTATTATTTTCACATGTCTTGCTCTTCTTCGTAATTTCGCCTCTCTCTTCGAACAAAATTCTCCATTTTGAGCCTGGAATTAAATATGTTGTCTCCATCTATTTAAAAAGCTCAAATTCAAAATGCATTTTCAGTACGTTTTGAACCAGGCAAATAGTGACATAGTTATACTATATCCATTCTTCAGGTCACCCACATTTACTACAAGAATAAATTCATGCTACCATGTGGTTGTGATTCGTAGTAGGCTGTTGTATCACGGTGAAACTTTAAGCATCCTCGCTGCTTCCCATAAAAGAAAAATTCAAATCGTTCAGAGCCAGTGTCTAAAAAATCATCATTTGATCCCCAAAGGTACAAGAACTTCACAGAATTGCTCAAATTACCTCTATTATCGAATTTATAACTCATAGAGTCAATAAAATGGAAAATGTCATACAAATCAAACAAACTCCACAGTGCATAATGTAGGGCAACAACCGCAATGGCGTACTGCACACCGAAACATGTTTCAACAATCGTACAAGTAATGAAATGTATTAACTTTTTTTTCAGGAAAAAAGAAGGAAATAGATTTTCATTTAAATTTCGCATGAGTCTGTTTAGCAGTAAGTGCATATTCTGTTCCACGAATAAATAAACATACGGATATATGAAAAAAATAAATACATGGCTACACACATACACTCATAGATAGAAAGACATACAAGCAATGAATATATGTAAGTCTTTGTCCACAGTACATACACAATAATAAACATCCGCACTCTTAAATAAAGAGAACATTTGTTTCGCTCCAATATATAACAATAGAATCCCATCCTATTTAATGGGGAACTGACGTTAAATTGTAGTGCTGTTTTCACTGCTCCGAAAGCTGTGGCTCATTTCGTGTAGTTGATTGGAGCTAGGCTCATCTACAGCACGGTTTATTATGTCCCGCTCCAGCGGGCGATTGCACTTACAATTCGGTGTATCTACCTCACTATATATTAATTTTCTATTCCGTCCCCGTACAGACCAGGGCAAGCAGTTGAACCCCCTACATAGAGTAGAGGGATATTAATCGTAGAGGAACATACAAGCTTCATTTTTGTTAGTGTTAGCTAATATTAGACCACGTAAGCTTTGTGATATGTTTAATGCATATTTTAACAATATTTTAAAATTGTAAAAAGTATTTATTCCCTCCATGGTATCTTTACCTTGACATGTTTGATTGGGTTCCGTGCTTAAATGATTCTGAGAGCTATGCCGGCTGCCAATATGGTACCCATACCGGACTGGTCGAATGTGATAAGCCACACAAAAAAAGTACCTTGGTCGAACGAGTGACGTTCTTTCACCGTAAAAATACAACCGTCAAGAAATAATTTTCCTGAGGTCAGGTAGTTCCTCATTCGGTTCTCCGGGCGGGAACTACTTCAGGGAACCCATGCCAAACGCTCAAAGGGAGGAAAGGAGATTACAAGTGTTTAAGAATAAAGTTCTTAGGAATTTTTTTGGAGCAAAGGGAGATTAACAGATAGGTGAATGGAGAAGACTTCATAACAGTGAACTATATGGTCTTTATGGGAAGCCAGATATAATAAGAACAGTTATGTATCGTAGACTGCGAGGGACAGGACATATTGCACGTATGGGGAATGAAAGACGTGCATGGAAGCGTCTAGTAGGAAAACCAGGGGAAAACGCCCAGTTGTTAGACCTAAAATGAAGTGGGAGAACAACTTAACTATGATTTGAGGGAAGTAGATTATACAGGGAATTATTTATCACATTATCTCAGGATTAGGATGTATGGAGAGCTTGTCCACGCGGCCATGAACCTACGGGTTCAATAGTGCCAGTGAGTTAGTTAGTTAATAAATGTTTCATTTTAGTATGCGTTTATTATTTTCTGGTTGAGTGGAAGAGAAGGCTTAACGACGTTAAATCTGTCCGCTTAAATAAAGCATTATTATTATTATTATTATTATTATTATTATTATTATTATTATTATTATTATTATTATTATTATTATTATTATCTAAAATAGAACAGGGGAAACATCTCAATTATCTAGGATGTGATATTTCATTTAATTATGATAATGATATAACTAATAAAATATCAAAATTCCAGGGAATATATGGTACGATAAAACGATCACTAAATAATAAAACAACAAGAGAGACCCAATTGAAATTTTATAAAACATTGGCAGTACCGGTACTGCTCTATGGATCAGAAGCCTGGATACATAAAAAACAAGATCTAAGTAGGATAACGGCGGCAGAAATGAAATTTTTGAGATCTGTTAAACGGTGCACTAAGGGAGACAGAATCAAGAACACAGAAATAAGACAGGAACTTGAAATATTTGCAATAACTGATAAAATAGATACATATAGACAAAAATGGAAGCAACACATAGACAGAAGGAGTGAAGATAGATATCCAAAACAAATAACAAAATACAAACCTAAAGGCACCCGAGATGTGGGCAGACCTAGAATGAAATGGGCTGAAGTCGGAACGGGTCAACAGACCTATTCCATGAATGCAGATGATGATGATTATTATTGGGGGCACGCCGTAGCGTAGTGGTTAATGCACTGCGCTACAAGCCGGAAGGTCGAGAGTTCAAGGCCCGGTGGGTCGGGATTTTTAAACTGACCAAAACCCTCTGACGGCGCTATGGTCCTGGGGTCGACTCAGTCTCTAACGAAAATGAGTACCAGACACTTGTCCTGGGGATAAAGGCGGCCGTTAAGCTGACAACCCGGCTGACATCAATTGCCGATTGTCCAGAAAAAGTGGGAGCCTTAACCTCCTATTACCCCAAAGGCCTCCTGAGGCGTGTAGTGGGATTACTTTACTTTTACTGTCATTCTTCTTCTTCTTCTTCTTCTTGTTATTATTATTATTATTATTATTATTATTATTATCGGCACACTGGACTCCGTGATGTGCCGTCAGATAGAGATAGATAGATAGAGAGAGAGAGAGAGAGAGATAGAGAGAGAGAGAAAGAGAGAGAGAGTGAGAGAGATAGAGGTTTCTCAAATTTAAGGATTAAAGAAAAATATATTCAGCAAACAAGCAAAATTGAACAAGTTCGACTTGCTGAGGATTGCGTTTAGTTTACGCTGATTCTGCGTGACGGACTTTTTATAACAGGACATGTGTCTTCATAATTATTACTATCTGAAAGAAGGGTAGATATTCGTGATTGCTACTTGTAGCTATTATTTGTTATAAGCATTTTGTTATGACGAAACAGGTCCACGGCTCTTGATTAAAGCATTCATTGAAGTGAAGAGCTTTTGTTGATTTAATTACGTGGAATTTTCAATAGAGAGGCGAGTAGCTTGTATACTATTTGTCCATTGTCTCCTGGCCTCTGCCCGGCGCGGCGGGTGAGCTAGTACAATATTGAATTCTTGCCATTTCAATTCATACATTCTTCTAACATTTATTAGTGTGACTCGCCCATAAATACAAGTTCATACTGTTTTTATAGTTTTCACTTTAATCCTGTCGAGAAACTGATGTAAGGAGCACGATCATTTACAACGTTTGTGGACTGATAATGAGATCATGCGAAATTTTTATGTTAATATTTTTGTAGCTCCATATTTTTTTCCATTAAAGAGGTAGCTGAGACGAGGGAACATTCTCTCATGAAAAATTGGGTCATCTCTAAACGTTCACAATGCATTCTTTATGTAATGAAATAAAAACCCATATATAATATTGCATTTTGGGACCGCCGAGCTCAATCATGTGGTAGTATGCCTCCTTCCTTACTAGTGTTAAATTAATCAATTTAAATTAATTTAATTGTAAGAATTCGAATTTCGGATGCAGGAGGGTTGATGTTGTACAACTGTTAATCGCTAGATTGTGCACCAGATTTCTGCATTAAATTACAAATCCCACCGCAGTACATATGTTGAGGAGATATGTGGTGCTGTTGGTAGCGATTCGTCCTTTGGATGGGGAAATTAAGCCTGAGAGGCCCCTTTGATGATTTTCGATAGGAGTATGCTACGTGCCGGCACCGGGTTTCGCCTCCTCCCTCCTCCCTCCTCTTCATCATCATCCTTCATGCAGGACATTTTATGCTACACAAACACGTAAAAATACATTCACCCTACGTAAAAAAATAATTATATGAATACATCATCAACGTAAAGTTTTTTTTACATCCTACGTGAAAATATAAGAATACATTATCTTCGTAAAGTTTTCTACATCCTACGTAGAAAATATAAGAATGCATCATATACTTAAAGGTTTTTACATCCTACGTAGAAAATACGTTACGTTTTTTTACATCCTACGTAAAAATATAAGAATACATTATCTTCGTAAAGTTTTTTACATCCTACGTAGAAAATATAAGAATGCATCATATAAAATATAAGAATACATTATCTTCGTAAAGTTTTCTACATCCTGTGTAGAAAATATAAGAATGCATCATATACGTAAAGGTTTTTACATCCTACGTAGAAAATATAAGAATGCACCATCTACGTTACGTTTTTTATACATCCTACGTAAAAATATAAGAATACATTATCTTCGTAAAGTTTTTTACATCCTACGTTGAAAGTATAAGAATGTATCATATACTTAAAGTTTTTACATCCTACGTAAAGTTATAAGAATACATTATCTTCTTAAAGTTTTTTACATCCTACGTAGAAAATATAAAATTGCATCATCTACGTAAAGTTTTTTTTACATCCTACGTAAAAATATAAGAATGCATCATCTACGTAAAGTTTTTTTTACATCCTACGTAAAAATACATTATCTTCGTAAAGTTTTTTCCATCCTACGTAGAAAATATAAGAATGCATCATCTACGTAAAGTTTTTTTTACATCCTACGTAAAAATATAAAAATACATTATCTTCGTAATTTTTTTTACATCCTACGTAGAAAATATATGATTGCATCATATACTTAAAAAGTTTTTACAACCTACGTAAAAATATAAGAATACATTATCTTCGTAAAGCTTTTTTACATTATACGTAGAAAATATAAGAATGCATCATATACTTAAAGGTTTTTACATTCTACATAAAAATATAAGAATACATTATCTTCGTAAAGTTTTTACATCCTACGTAGAAAATATAAGAATGCATCATCTACGTAAAGTTTTAATCATCAACGTAAAATTAAAGAAGTGATGAGTAAATTGAAAATAGACCACATTAACACCATCTGTCCGACCAGCGTCGAACCGAAGCACGTAAAATGAAGTGGGTGGCATTAGAAACACACGATATGTTGGATTTCGGAATGTGTCGGATCGCGAGCTACGAGGATTCAAAGTTTGCATAATTTTCTTCGGAACGCCCAACACGTAGGCCTATACATCTCTTAAGCCAGGCTGTACTGCCAGAGAAGGAAAGTCTCATGAAGGAATACGACTGAGTTAAACGCCACGTGTATTGCACATTTTTGAAAACATAGATTGTTAATGCGCTATAATATAGTTCAAAACTAATATAACATACAAATATAATACAGGGCTATTCAGAAAGAAGGAACGGACTTCAAACACTTATTTCTTCCAAACTACAAAAAATAGAAACACAATTCCAACGTTCCTGAAGAGAGGAAAGTTCAAATTTCACTATATTATGCATTCAATATGAGCACCATATATTACACGACAAATATCAAAACGATGGCTCATTTTTTGCCACGCACGAATCAGCTGGTCTCTAGTTAACGAATTCACAACTTCAACAATTCGTTGTCGCAGATTTTCCAGAGTGTCAGGCACAGGGGGGATAAACATACGGTCTTTAATGTAACCCCATAGATAAAAATCACATGGTGGGAGACCACCGGTGAAGAAGTTGATCTTTTGCTCCTCCTGTTCCAATCCAACATCGCCAGTGCGAACCTGATCGAAATTTCAAGCAACAGCGCCAATGCGTCCGTGTTCGAAATTTGAAACTTTAGTCTTTCTAGGAACGTTGGAATTGTGTTTCTACTTTCTTTAATTTGGAAGAAATAAATCTTTGAAGACTGTTCCTTCGTTCTGAATAGCCCTGTATAAGAACATAACATTTAAAATTAGCGAGACATCATATGAGTGCGATAGTCAAAATAACACAATAAATACTGCTCGATAGCAGAAATCTGTATCAACTAATCTTAATTTGTTACGAACAACAATCCCTACGTCATTACTAATCAATTGGTAATCGATGAATGCACTTTCATGCAAACTAAATACCCCCTGTTACGGAATAGATCGTCATCCCGCGCGGGAATCCCTTTCACTGAGAATAAAGTGCATACACTGCTATTCTCATTGTATTGAAATAGTAGTCTATAGGACAAAGTTCATTTATGTCTCTCGAAGTTTCTTATAATCTGTCATGCATTTCATAGCCATTTTCACTTTCGGATGTACTGCTATCCCATTACAACTTTTAGAAATTATGAAAATGAGTGATTCGTCGGCGAGTTTTTCATCGACCACTGTAGTGTGTTTGTCTTTGTATTCAAAATACTTATTACATAGTTTTCGTGACACGAGCGTTAGAGCTCGATACAGGTAGTATAGGGCCTATATTTAACTTATCCAGTTCCCTGCACTTGAAATACAATGCAAAAAAGTACTACAAATGACTGCGAATTACCAGAGGAAGTAGAAAGTGTGCGTCCATTTCCCACAGTTGATATACGAGCGTAGTACACGCTACCAAACATTACAAAAATAAATTTTCAAGCATTAGCTGTGGTAGCAACAGGACGTCATTCAGGTAAACATATAGTAATTATACAATTATAATCGCATAGGCTACAATTTAAGTAGTGCGTGCGTTTTGACAGTCCGATATCAAACAAATAGTGTCTATTAATAGTAAACAAAAAAAACCGTAGATCGATATACACTACAATGGCGTAACATTCCAATGTCGGACCTTACCCTTTCCTTTTGTTAAGAGTTACTAGACCAAGTTAATTTAGTTGTGCTCATTTTCCTATATATGTCATGAATGGTATGCGGCCAACGTATCGATCCAATGAGACATCCAGTCGGTATCTAAGGTAATGAAGGAGTTCGGTAAATTTTGCTTAGTGGTCGCTTTATTCAGGCTTATGATTCTTTTACGAGCCTGAAAATCTTCAAACTCGCGACCCACTGCTTACAGTCCTTCACGAAATTTTTACTCCTTGGATTTATCCATTCTTAAAATAAACATCCATCGATCCCGGCCGGATTTGAACCCGCGATCCTCGGGACTAGAGGCAGGGAACATAACCACTTGTCCACCGCGGCCGAAAAAAAACATTATAAAATATTACACCATCAGGATATAGACCTACCAAGAGGTTATTAATACCATTGACTTGTACATATTTTTCCTCTGAGTATTTGATTGAATGTTCTAGTAGAAAATCTAAAATTAGAGTAAATAGTGCATACAAGTCTCTTAACACATTGTGAATTTTTAAAAAATCTGAAAACGACTAGCCTTCCCGAAACCTACTCTTGGTGACATTTAGGCACTTTCGAATAAGTTTATTATTATTTTTTTTAGAAATTCTGAAGTTCAGCAGAGTACTATACAACTTCTTACTCTTGATTTATTTGCCTTTTTAAAGTCTCTGTAGCCTACAGATTTTATACAGTGTCGTCGTATTCCCATTTCTGTTTTAAAATTTTGTCTTATACAAAACCTGTTTCGTCTAAAATACATGTTAGATATACATTAACTAACTAGATAAGCAATTATAACGTAAGGAGCTAGTTTAAGGATCCTACATACTCATTACCACTTTGATTAAGATCCTTCAGTAGTCCCTATCATCAGCTAACTACTGCATTCAGTTCATATCTCTAACGTTTAGTTCTGAGATACACCCTGACATTATCCTGCCACATATTCATATAAATTCCTAATGGTACTTTCCTCCTTCATATGTCTCCCAATAAAACACACATAATTTCTACTTTCATTCATTCGAAACAAATGACCTGGTCATCTCAATCTCATAGATGTCTACATGAGTACTTCGATAGAAATATAATTTATTCTATACTACTCGTATAGAGCTTCCTCTGGTCTCCATTATCATCCCTTGGTGGGCAAATATTTGACCGTGACACCCAAAAAAAGTCCACAGTCAAACTTGGTAAATACGTATATTATTTATCATGTTTGAATTGTATACATTTTTCCTGTGCCCAATATTAAGTTTTGATTCTCTTCCTCCATTCATCTCTATCCTTCCAGTCACCATCCTGCAGTCCCCTGTCCTTCATAAAATTCATATCCATGTCTTTTTAGGTCTCCCTCTTCTTTTCCACTGATTTGGAATCCACTCCAAATTCCTAACTGGCATTCTATCTTCATTCATTCTCATCACGTGTCCAAACAATAGTAATTGTTTATTTCCCCACAATATTGTATAATTGTTTCGTTTGAGTTCATTTTGTACACACCCATATATATATATATATATATATATATATATATATATATATATATATATATTCTTATAAGCCAATTGGAGTTGGATACGGGTGGTGTGAAAGCAACCTCTTTAGACGTCCTTTCTGGAGAAACATTTTCCAGATATATCGATTCCGGAATAATCATCTCTCGGAATTCTGTAATTCTGTACGACAGAATTCGAGACTTGTATCCAGATTGCTCATATTCTCGTGTAAATAAGAATGTGCGAGGATCGGGCCAGTCAGTCGTGTCCAAGACTAGGAAATGATTGTCCTAAGAGAAAACGTCAGAGTATAATTTGTGAAGGAAGAGACTTTGTCAGAAAATTGTATGGAAACAGTGAATTGTCGTGAAATAAGTAAAGGAAATCTGGAAATTTTGAATATGGTGAGTTCTATGCTAACTGACTTAACAATTACAACAAAATAAAATATTTTATTTTTTTACCCTACATATTGAACACTACTTTTTCTCTTTAAAAAATTATATATACAGAGTGTAACAGGACCTTACCGACAAAATGATAGGGATGATAGGCCATGCGGAGAGGATTTTTTTTGCGAAGGAACATATAGTGGCACACACGTCGTTTATGAGTTATGCGCAGATGAAGGTGTTCACCCGTAAGGGTCGGAATTGAATACAAACAATTGTACAAATATCAATTTATTTAAAATGACATGTTTTTACAATACGTATTCAACCAATAAGTGCTTTGACGTCAAAAATAATACAGCCATGCTTGGCCGTGCTGGCCGATCGTTGCTGCGACGATATCAAACATGCAATGAGGCACAGAATCGAATTGTTTGTATTTAATTCCGACCACTACGGGCGAACATCTTCATCTGCGCATAACTCATAAACGACGTGTTTCCCACTGTACGTTCCTTCACAAAAATGATCCTCTCTGCTCATCCCCATTATTTTGTCGATGAGGTCCTGTTACACCCTGTATGCATATATATATATATATATATATATATATATATATATATATATATATATGAACTGCTTTCTATCTTAAATTTAAACACGAATTTCCCTTCAAGGGAATAGAGCTAGGTTTTTAGAGATACTGTGATTTTTTTTAAATTTATTTTTGATATTATCAACTCAATATGTGTGCGTCCCTGAAAAAATTAATAACTCCGCCGCACAAGTAATTACTCCCATGGAAACTTTGTTACTATAAAAGTATAATTTTTACTTATTTATTTGTCCATGTAATATTTAGGGCTTCCAATAATTTGATTTCTTTCTTGAAAGGTTTCAAATATTTTCCTGGTCGTATATAACGTGATAACTTATTAAGAAACCTATAAAACTAATTTCACAATCAAATATAAATGTTATTTTTGAACAGAAATAACAGTCATTATTTATTGTTTGCTACAGGTATTCTGTTTTCTACAAGTCAATCAGAATTGTGATTGCAGAAAAGTATAAGCATTGCTTTCCATACTAATAATATTCCTAAAATATCAATACAAGTAAATATTTTTATAGAGTAAGCATATAATCAAGAGGACAAAATTATTAATATACTAGTTAATACACGGCGTGCGCTGCTACGCCTAAATAAATGAAAATTAATGTGATTTTATGTTTAGTTGAATAAGTAAAAGGAAAAGATAAGTTTATATATTTTTAGATACCCCGTGCTGATTACTCGGCGTTGCCAGGGAATTTACTTATCTCATCTTCTTGACATAAATGAGCTGAAATACGAATGTTAATGTGTCTTATGTTTAGTTATATAAGTAAAAGGAACAATTTATATCGTACTTATTTTTAGAGACCCCGTGCTGTTTACCCGGCGTTGTCCGGGAATCTACTCATCCCGATCTTCTGGGCATAAATGAGCTAAAAGACAAAAATTAATGTACTCATGATTAGTTGACTAAGTAAAATGAAAAATAATATTAAATGTATATCGTAATTATTTTAAGATTCCACGTGCTGATTACCCGATGTTGCCTGGGAATCTACTTATCTCGATCTTCTTGGCATAAATGAGCTAAAAGACAAAAATCGTTATTGTGAGTTATCCGTAAAAGAATACCCGCAATGTGTTGCTATGCTTGCACAGGAATCTACGTACTTATCTCGATCTTCCTGGCATCAATGAAAGACAAAATTGTTATTGTGAGTTATCCGTAAGAGATAAACATATGCTGTCGTGGACATTTTATAGACACTTTTGAGATATTCAATTTTCTGTCCATTAATATTGTGTATGTTTTACAGTTTAGGCAGCGTAAGCCATTTAAGTGTCCAAAGTGCTACTTTTTTCACGTTTTCCACTATAAATGGCGATTCTAACGGTATAGGAGTAGAGTATCACAACTCTCTTATAGCGTATGTTCATCCCAGGAATCTCCTGAACATTTTTTCAAAAAGCCCCATCACAATCGGATCAACGGTATGGCCGCGCATAAAATATGAACAAACAAACAAACAAATAAACATTCATTTTTATATATTAGATATCACAATTGTAAGGAGTATTTTATTATATGGTGCGGAAATATGGACGTTGAAACAAAAACACAAAAATAAATTATTCGTCACAGAAATTGACTTCTTAAGACGATCGGCAAGAATATCAAAATTAGATAAAATAAAAAATAATACATAGGAGAAATAATGAATGTAGCAAAGACTATTGTACAAGAGATTGAAGAAATCCAACTAAGATGGTATGGACATATATCGTAACGAGAAGAAGAGACACAGAAACAAACAAATAAATATTGAAATGGACACCTTCTGGATAAAGCAAACGTGGTAGACTAAATCAAACGTGGATAAAGGGAATTCAAGATAACATGAAGAAGAGAAATGTGACAGAAGCAGACCGGGAAGTGTTGCAGAAAGAAATGTATATTTTGGTTGAGGATACCTGTGTAAATAAGAGAAAAAATCCTAAAATAAAAATAAATAAATAAAATTTAGTCACTGAAACATCATCATTACATTATAAAAAACCTCGATTCTTCATGTGCTGATTATGAAAACAATACATGGGTATTAATCCAAACAGATATTTGTAGATCGAGTACCTTTGATAAAAAAGTTCCTAACAGAACACTTATAGAGAAGCTAATGATAGTTGAGTTAAAGACCGTTAGTGAATATACTATAGTGTAACACAATATTAAGAAATCAATTGAATGCATATTCTAAGAAGGAACCGTTATACACAGATTATGAAGAGTATGATCTATCTAAAGAAATTATGAATTGTAAATAGGAAATGGAACTAAGTTTACTCTATGATGAGAGTATAAAATATATTTTTCATTCAAGATTAAAACAAAAACTTAATTTAAATTTAAATATATCCGCAGTGGAAATGTATGATCAATTAAACGGAAGTATACATTCAACAGCTTTAGAAGCACTTGGGGCAGAAAATATAGAAGTAAAAAGAAATAATGAATGGTTTAATCACGATATTAAAAAAAATAGTGGACGAAAAACAGAAAGCACGGAAGAAATGGTTATCAGATCACTCAACAACATCTCGAAATGAATATATCAGTTTGAAAAAGTAGAAGTGAGAAGAACAAAAAATGAGCACTGGGACAATTGCTCGAATATAGATCATTCGATTGGATCTGCTAGATCCAAAGAAGCTTGGAAAACTTTACAAAATATCAGGAAATCGGAAAGAAATAAGATAAATATTCAGTTAAGACCATCAGAATGGATGCAACGTTATAAAGGTTTACTTCAAAAAAATATAAATGTGTTTCAACTTCAAGATACGGATGTAGAATATAAATTTGACACTCCAGAGATAACAGAAGATGAAGTTAAAAGAGCTTCGAAAGAGGCAAAAATGGGACAGCACAGGACCAGGAAATATTCAGACGGAACTCCTAAAACATGGAGGAGATATTTTAGTAATATTTTTAACAAAACTTTTTAATAAAATTGAAATTGGAGACGATATCCCAGAATACTGGACTTTGTCGTATATTACTCCTATTTTTTTTAAAAAAAGGTAATAAAAACTGTGTTCCAATTATAGAGGTATAAGCGTTTTACCTTATACAGCTAGGATTTTTAGTAAAATTATAAATTTTAAACTTAAGGAGATAAAATATAACTTAAGAGAAGAGCAATGTAGATTCCGGAGTGGAATATCATGTATTGATAATATTTTCTGTATTAGACAATTACAAGAGAAAATCCTAGCAAGAAATAAAGAACTACATACGACCTTCAATGATTTAGAGATGGCATATGATAGTGTACCTCGACAATTGTTATGGACGGCAATGAGAAATATGAATATCTGTGATAAAGGAATTAATATTGTTAGGAGGATCTATAGTAATGCAAAAGCTAAAGTAAAAAATACAGAATAATTTAACAGAGGAATTCACAGTGAATAAAGGCCTTAAGTAGGGATGCAGTTTGTCATTATCTCCTGCAGTCTTCGACCACACTAACAAAAACACATCCGCTCTCCTCGACGGTCTCGAAATCAAGTCAATCCATATAGTAAGGAGTTACAGTGCCATCTCGGTATCCCGCGGCTGCCTCGATTGGGATCCCAGGTTCGAATTCTGGGAGTTCCAGTGTAGTTTTTGGTAGTGGAACATACCGAGATTTGCTACATTTTTATCTGGTTGTCCAGTTTACCGAATATCATCCAAACGGTACTCTCCATTGTCTTGCGCCGTAGTAGAGTGGTTAAGGCAATATGCCTTTTCGCAGACTTGCACTGGTTCGGGTTTTCATTGGAGAAGAAATCTTCTAATAAACTTTTGGCCAGCATGGAAACGATGTCCTCATTATATAATGAGGAATTTGGGTACATACAATAATTAGCTTCTCGAGGTTAAAAACTATATATAATGACGGGGGACTCCACATGGCAGCACTCTACTGGCTAGATGACCACCTCTGTAAACGGCAAGCGGATGTGAAGAGAGCAGCCGGTTGTTGGTTCAAGGGCCTTCTATGTCTGTAGCGCCGTGGGGATTAATCATAGTAGACGTGAACTGATGCAACGTTTTTACTTTAGAATTGTTTTTAATAAAATACATTGCATCATCATCATCATCATCATCACTCCAAGGATTAGGCAATTGCCCGTTCCGACTTCATATTGCATCAGCCCAACGTCTTCTAGGTCTTCCAACATCACGCCTTCCTCTTGCTTGATAATTTCTGGCTAACAATGGATATCTCTCCTTGCTCATTCCATCCATGTGATCAATCCATTTCTGTCTGTAATTCGTGACTTTATCCAACAAAGGCTGTACTTTCAATTCTTCTCTTATATCCTCATTTCTTATTCTATCAAGTCTTGTACATCCTTTTACTTGTCTTAGGAACCGCATCTCTGCCGTCTGTATTCTATCCTTCTGTCTTTTCACTGGAGCCCAAGTTTCACATCCATACAATATTGTGGGAACCGCCATAACATTATACATTTTTATCTTGGTTTCTTTTCTAATTTTATTTTTGAATGTTCTCTGTATTGTTCCACACACCGTCTGAAATTTATTTATTTTGGAGTCAATATCTCTTTCCACATTGTAGCCAACATCACAGCCCAAATATTTGAAACTAGACACCTGTTCTATACTTTGATTTTCTAAAATAATTTTGGTTCTCACTGGATCTCTTCCTCTAAAAGCCATGGTCTTCGTTTTCCTTACAGAAATTTTTAGATCGTATAATTTACATATTTCATTTAATGCATGCATTGATTTCTGTAAGTCGTCTTCATTTTTCTGTATTATGATTACATCGTCAGCAAATAAAAGATTATTTATGCACATTTTATTATCCATTCTTATTCCTGGATTTACTAAAACTTTCCATTTATTAAAAATATCGTCTATATATATATTAAACAAAGTGGGTGATAAACTACATCCTTGTCGTAATCCAGTATTTGTTTTGATTGCATCTGTTCTTTTGAATCCGGTATCTATAATTATATTTGTGTCTTCATATAATGTCTTTATTGTTTCTACAAGGCACAGCGGGTATCCTTTCATTCGTAATATTTCCCATAATTTTTGTCTGTTTACTCGATCGAAGGCCTTATCCAAATCTATAAATCCTATGTGAGTTTCTAAGTTATGTTCTCTTCTCTTTTCTATGAGTTGTTTCAGTGTAAAGACATTGTCTTCATGGAAAAATACATTGCAATTTATTCAATTATATTTACAAACGGGCTTATTTGTTCCGGATATTTTTATTTAATTTGTCCTAAAACACACTATGGGATAAAAAAATATAAAGGTAAACCCTCCCATTTCACAGCTTCCATTTTTTTTTATTATAAGAGTCTTCATATGACAGCATGCTCCACTACAGTTTTCTGCAGTACTACATGCTTTGGTTTAGCAATATTAGAATATCTCTATCATTTTATGTGTGTTGATGTTCCTGACTATGCATTTATAGTGTTATTTACTAGTTCTAATGTGTGAAATTATTTTTCTATTTTCGATTCCTTAAAATATAATTTTGAGTTATTGTGACGCTAAATTGTTCTATTTCGTTGTGGTTGTTATTTGCATTTCAAACAATGCTCTCTGTTAATTATACTTAAGCAAGTTATGGTTCCTCTTGGCACTAACAAGTTATGATTAATATTTACAGTTGCTTGGTATTGTTCCTATTAGCACTTACTTAACCCTTAAATTGGCGAAACAATACTTTCTATTGCCCGTCATTCAAGTGTTTCGGACCGCAAAGAAAATAAAATCATGTAAAAGTAAGTTATTACTGTATTTTTAACGTAATTTGACACAATCTTAGGTAATGTATGATAATTTGTTTTATTTTTACTGTTTAATAAACTATAACAAATAAATTAAATCAATGTTTCTTATAAGATACATTGTAAGTTAAGGGTTAAATTAGTGCATTCTTCATTAGTATTCCTAACAAAATATGGTTCCTGTTTACATTTAAATTGACTAATCCTATCAAGCTATAATCTACATTTACACGCTAAGTTAATATTCTATCCATTACTAATCTGAGAAGATATAGCTCCTATTTACACTTACGTTACGGACTAATTCTAACATTTTATGAGTAATCTACTATTGAAAAATATTTTACTGTCCTTACAAGTTCTAAAAAATTAGGCTATTAGGTTCCTATTTACACTTATAGCACTGACTAATCCTAACAAGTCATGATCAATATTTACACTTCCTTAAAATAATGTTCTTATCCTAACACTTATTATCTAGTTCTATCACTTTATGATTTACAGTTCCTTAAAGTATACTGTCCAAGTAATGTTCTATTGTAATTTTTTTAAGTCTATGCTATTTGCGAATTTGGTGAATTGTTTAGTATACTTAAAAGCTAATTTACTCTTATTTATGGGCCACCTTTCACTACCTCTATTTACAAAATTTATAAGAGTTTGTCTTTCGTTTTTAAATTCTATACAGTTATATATGACATGGTCCACTGTCTGCTCACCAGCACCGCATGCACACATTGCACTGTCCTTTATCTTGAAGCGATGGAAGTAGGCGTTTATATTCCCGTGTCCGGTCACCAGCGTTGTGAGATTGGGAGATATCTGGATTCTTGTCTGTAGTCTGTCGCTGACTTTCGGGAAGAACGATTTCGTCAAATTCCCATTGGTGGTTGATTGCCATTCCCTTTCCCATTTTTCTTCACTAATGGTTGTCAGGTGTTTCTTCACAGAACTTACTGGAATCCTGTCGTAACTCGTTTGTAGGCCGCCGTCGCACGCTGCTTGCTTCGCTAGGCGATCCGCTATCTCGTTGCCGTAGATTCCAGCATGTGCCTTGACCCAGCTGAATTCCACTGTCCAATTGTCGCCTTCTAGAGATTTCAGCTTATTCCTAATTTCTTCAATTAAATTGTTGCGATTATTTCTGTTCCTTAGGGAGTCTAACGTGATCTTGCTGTCAGTGTATTGTGCGTAAATCAAACTAGTATTAACTTATTGGTAATGCAGCAATATTTTTTAATTGTCTCAGAAAATCATGTATTTTTGATCAAAATTGTACGGAATTTCTGTTGTATATACCATAGGATATTCATAACCTGCATAAATATATTAATTCCATCCTTCATATAAAAGAGTACTTTTTCTCTTTTTTTTTTAAATTTTACATAGGTCTACCACAATGTTTAAATACATTTTTACTCACTTGCTATTGTTTTCATATTATTAACGTTTTCCTTTCCGACACATACAAACGTAAGATCTGGGAAAATCTAAGAACGAAGGGGAATTACCCTGCCGAAATACGACACCGAATATAAGGTACGGATTTTATCGTTCACGACAAAGCAATAGATAAATTTGATAATTGTCAGTAGGGAGTATTCTAAAAATTCTTTTCAGTAGCTTCGTATGTTATATGCATTATTTTGTACTATATTTTATATTAAAAATATTAAAGAGAATAAAGCAACTGAAGTCAGCTATTAAGACATTTCGTAAAAATCAAATGATCCAATGAAATGCCTCAGTCGATAATATTTGAGAGGCGTGTTCCAAACGTTTCAAGGTAAAATCTTGAAATAAATTAACCTTATGTTTTAGTTATTTTCCTCAGTTTTCAAAACAGATGCTGGAGATAGAACTTTATTATTAAATTCATTACTAATAATTTTCTAACATTTAAACAAAATTAATATTCTGATCAACTTGTCAGGGACTCAGTTCACAGTCGACAGGTTTATAACAGTCAAATATCAAATAAATATAACCAAAGATATCGAAGCGCATTAAAATAAAAACAAATTAAATTCATTTGATGACTGCCCCTCTTAAGTTCTCTATAGACCAAGTTCTCTCACTTTCTGTATTTCAGAATGAATTTCTGCCGACAGTACGCCTATACAATCTGACATGAACTAACAAATAACCATGACATGGTAGATAGAGTTTATTCCTTATTGTATCCGGGAGGATCTATCTTGGATCTGAGTGTGACCATTATTTTGTGTTAATGTATGCTGTCTTTAAAGTTCATTATTGTCTTGCTGTCAGGTATCCGCGTAGATCATCGGATAGTAATGTGCTGTGTAGTTGACTAGCGCGCGCAGTTGCCCCGACTAGGATATCAGGCTAAACATCTGGCGGTTCCGGAAGGGAATTGGTGCTGGGCCACACCGAGAATTTCCAGTTTTTTGTCGGGGTCATCCCGTTTTCGAATTTCATACCATCAACACTCTCCACTCCTATTACTTCTCCATCATATAATTTTACCCCCATTCATTCATTTCCTTATCGCATTTACCACAGCTCATGTTAGGTAACAATAGTCTAGTTTAGCAAATCTGAGGTGTTTAAAAATATGGTTTTGAAATTCTAATATGGCGCACTAATGTACTTCCTCATGACTCCGAGTACGTTTGTCAGATTAGGATAGAGTAGAACCAAATGGAGGGTTTTAGCCCCTGGTCAAGCTTTAGGCTCTGGCCAAATAAATGACAGTATGAATAATGCTATGTGAATGTTTTGATATGTGTCGAACAGACTAGATATTACAGAAAAGTAGATTTCATCTTATTCTTTCCATTAACTAAAGATGGGTTGTACGTTGAACCCGAAATCAGACTGAAATGCGAACCCGTCTTTACTGATATAATCTAATCTTGGCAACCAAATATATGTATATTGGAGCTGTTACAGAATCTGAAGTATAATAATGATTTTATTAAATAATACTTTTCCCGAAAAATTATCTAGAGTCGAAACATTACAGCTATTTAACGATTTTTATTAACTTATAACAATAGTCAACATGATATCAGATGACTGAAAACTAATTCGTCGTATTAGGTCACTTTGTTTGCTGATTCCAGTACTGTTCTTAGTTTTCTTCTATCACAAACAGTTTTTTCACAATGGACCTAATCTGTTTTGGAATATTTATTGGTGAGAGCATAATATGTGCCAGACGATAATGAGTATTACTGGAAGTAAATTTATCAATTCAAGCCTCTAAACCTTTCAGTTGGCAGAACTGCTGATGAGGTTGTTATTGGGTGACATTTGAAGTGTTGTTCATCTCAGAAACTTGCATTATGAATTCTGTTCTCATTTTATCTCTCTAGTGTGTCTGCAAGAATGACAATGTCTACACGCAATTGTGTGAACAATCCTAATCTTCTACATTTGTGGAAATTATACAGCGCTTAAGCAAATAACGGATATTACAGTCTTTGTGAAAAAAACATACTTTGCTTATTTTAAAGTGAAACTTGGTGACCAGGAAAAGGCGTGGGTGTCAAAGAAAGTTTGCCGCTATTGCGTTGAGAGGTTAAGATTGTGGACAAAAGGGAAAAAACGTGCGATTCCTATGGTGTGGAGGGAGCCTAAAGACCACTTAATGCCTTAATGGCTATTACTCCTGTTTGTTTAATATTCAGGGGTGTATTAAAAAATAAGAACCAAATTGTATATACAAGCACCCCTTCAGCCATTAGGCCAGTTCCACATGGAGAAGAACCGCCTGTTCCTCTTCCTCCAGCTGTTTTAGAGAACATGATAGAAGATGATTTTGGAAATGAACTTCATGCAATCACTGACGATGATACTGATGATGTATATCAATCTGAGGACGACTTTACTCCTCAACGGTTCTCTCAAAGTGACGTTAATGATCTAGTTCTTGACCTGAATTTGCCAAAGGAATCTGCAGAAGTACTTGGCTCACGGCTAAAAAGTAAAAATCTTCTGGAACGAGAAACACATTATTCATGGTACAGACACAAGGAACAACAACTAGTTCCTTTATTCTCATAGAATGATTGCTTGGTTTACAGTAATAACATAAACGAGTTAATGCACTTTTATAACATGGAGCAAGATTCTACTCAGTGGAGACGCTTTATAGACTCATCAAAGAGGAAGAAATTCGTATGGGCTCATTCGTATTGCCCATTCAATTCAGATGAAGGAGATATTGGAAAACATGAAGTTAATATTAACAAGTATCCAGTACGAGGAATACAGTGGCTAATCTGCGGTGACTTCAATGTTATAGGGATATTATTAGGGCAACAAGCTGGTTTCACAAAAATGTCATGCTATCTGTGTGAATGGGACTGTTGGGCAAAGCAAAAACATTGGGGTGTGAAAGTGTGACCAGAGTGGATAAATGTTGTGCCTGGAACTAAAAACACCCTACATGAACCACTTGTAGACCCCCAAAATGTCCTGCTTCCATACTTCAAATTGGGCTCTAACAAAGAATGGGCCATGCTTCAAATACCTTTGTAAGAAATGTGCGTCTTTCACACAAGAAAAATTTAAAGCTGGAATTTTTGTTGGTCCGCAAATAAATGAACTGATGAAGTATGAATATTTTGAATAAACAATGCTTGAGAGAGGAAACGAAGCCTGGACCGCTTTCTGTGAAAACGTGCTAGGCAACAACAAAGATCCTAATTAAAAGGCAATTGTGGAAAATATGTTGGAAATTTTCAAAAAGTTAAAATGTAACATGAGTGTGAAAATTCACTTCCCCGAAAATCTGGGATATTATAGGTGAACGTATTCACCACGATATTAAGGAGATGAAGAGGAGGTACCCGGGAACATGAAATGAAACTACTGTTGGATGTTGATGAAGGAGGCTAAAAATGATCGAACTTCAAGGAAGTCAAAGAAGAGGTTTCAAAATTAATGGAACACCATTTAATTTCTGTTTTGTTACAGGGTAGTCACGAAATTAATGTGCAGTTCTTTGCAGCATTTTTTACATGTTTGTTAACAAAAATGTATCTTGCGTGAAATGAAGTTTGAATATATTTGTGCTTAGAGTAGCTAAAACGTAAAAATATAAATTCTTATTTTGTACAAAAAACTGACGTGATAGACAAAAATGGAAATTATTTCTGGACTCTGTATAAAAATTTATTTATAAACACCTATTTTAAATACATCATTTGAGAAAACGATTGAAAATGCAGACTTGTGTAACCAGTGAAACATCGTGAATCAAAGCTGCATGTAAAATGGTTAATACATTTTAATTGTATGTGTTTATTATATTTTTTATGGGTTATTTTACCTACGACATAGCGCCCAATTCTTTACTTTCGTTTGGAAATGTTTACGTCACGAAATATTTATGGAATAACCCCTTACACAGATTAAATTCAAATTCATAGGCGAGCATAGATATCACTATTTATTTATAGTTTCCTGCCCTAGGGCAGGTTCTTCACCACAATCATAGCATTTTCAACCAATGCTTTGCACCATTACTAAGAAATTATAGGTGTGGTAGCTTTAAGCTGCTTTCCACACCGTGAATGATAAAGATGATGATGATGGCCAGATTATGTTGGATTGGGCCTCAAAGTTTGCTGACATTTTTCTTACAAATGAGGAAAAACTCCGAAAAACCTCACCCAAGAATCTTGTCCCGGCCTGGAATCGAACCCGGGCCCGCTGCATGGCAAGGCAGTACGCTATCTCGAGATTAGAGCCGTATAGCGGAAAACATAGATACTCTTCCTAACAAGTATTTATTATTAAGGCTTTTAATAAAACAGGAAAGTTGTCTGAAAAGAGGACACTACTATAAATAAAATATTTGTTCCCTTTTTAAAATTGATGAATGTAATTCTAAATTCGCCATAACTTTTCTTTAGTTAATTGGTGGGGTAAGATAATTAGGTCAAGTTCTAGGTACCCCAGAGCGTAAAGAAATGATAGCTCCGAGGCAGAGCATTTTCTTCACACAAGACTGACGGCATTCTTGTGGTTCAAGTTGCTGTTTATAATGTAATTATCTATCCAACACACTCAAAGTGCTTGTTTTGTTTCACCAACACCAAGAGCTCTACCTCTTGTTGAATCAATTATGCCATCTCCAACCTCCAAACTTTCTCTTCTCTCTGCTCAGGGTGACTCTACACTCTCTGCCTTTCACATATTATATAAATATACTTTTATTTCTTGATAATTATTAAAAGTTATTTATTTATTTAGCAGATTTGACAATGTATCACAATATCTTTCTGCGTGCAATTAATCTGCTGTCATTCTCCTCCTCATCTCTGTCATTCCTATCTTCATTGCCGCTCAAAACACCATCAATCCACGTTACTTTGGCATTTCTTTCTATTTCTTCATTCTAATATTATTCTTGGAATTCTGTCTTGTCATTATTTTTTTACAAGATCTGCCATTTTTTTTTGTTTTATGACATCCACAATTGTAAAATGAACATCAGCCTTTTGTCTAATTACACTGTTTATTGCTTTATCTCTTCTGCAAATTCCAGCTGGATACTCCAAGAATCCATTTATGCAGAATTTAATTTACTTATTTTTCTACATAAAAATACATTTCTATCCTTAAAAATTGACATTGTATTGCAAAACTAGTTACGAAATGGAAATTTAATGTAACAGCTTTTGTTTGATTTGTACATCATGTTCGTTCAATTTATGAAAATAAATAATTTCATTATTCCCTTACAGAGTAAGGACCTCCTCCAATCGGTAAATAACCACATTGTTTCTCTAATGTGGACTGACTATTCCATAACATTATCCTTAACCCATACCTTCTTCTTTCCTATGCTATTATAATATTAATTTATTAGTCTATGGAAGAAATACATAAACTTAATTAGTTATGATACACTTTAGGATGCGGAAAATCACAATAGATTCTGGCACTTCTTTGGTATAATACAGCGAACATTAAAATAGAACGCAAGCTTGGAAACACTGCTAACATTATATAGAATGGTTGCATTGCCACTGTTACTACATTGACGTGATAGTGGGGAACTTGCCTCTGATCTAATTAAGATAAATATCCATCCATAGTAATTCTGCCCGAAGGCAGGTCCTTCACTGCAATCATAGCATTTTCATGCTATGCTTGCAGCTTTACTAGGGAATTGTGTAGGTGTGGTAGCTTCCCGTTGCTTTCCACACCGGTGAAGGATGATGATGATAATGATAATGGTAAGGATGATAATGATAAGGATGATGGCCATATGATTTCGGGGACCGTTTGGACCTTAAAGTTTTCCTGACATTTGTCTTACAGGTGAGGAAAAGCCCCGATAAAAACCTCACCCAGAAAAACTGCCCCGACCGGTGATCGAACCCGGGCCCGCTGCGTGACAAGGCAGCACGCTACCTCGAGACCACAGCGGCGGACAAGATAAATATAAGTTTCTGAAATGAAATTTCTCCGCTTGGTAACTGGAAATACATTATTAAATCATAATAGAAGTACTCTTATCAGAAAGGATTTGAACATAGAACCAATCACAATATTTAATAGAAAACTATAGAATGAATTGAATAAACCACGTTCTACGAATGCTAACAACTAGGATGGCATGAACTGTTACATTATAATTCGAGAATAACATGAAATATTGGACGAGATTTAAAGAGATGGCGTGAGCTATTTGGAATCGGAACAGATAAACTGGTCTAATCCTTGAAGAAGATGATGATGATTATTATTAGTCTATCTGTCTAGTAGAGGAAAAGAGGCAAATATGGACTACCATTTTGTTTTACGTTCTGATGAGCATAATATATGCTTTTGATTTTACGGAATTTTATATGATATTAGAGCAATTATTTTTCCATGTATATATAATATTGGACGGATTTTATTACACTAATTTTCTTAATAATTGTTATCTAATTTTTTATGCCAGAGTGTAAAATGGAATACTTCGGTGAGTGGATTTAAATATGGGCTACGTATAAATTTGTTATCAAGAACTTTGAAAGTGTCGCGAATATTCACTCATACAATTTTAAAAGATATATTAACAATAAATTTAATATTCTGCACATTTTTCAAAAAAAAAGCTATGATTAATTAATTTTATTTGCAATAATCACAGACATAATCTTCTCTGTCAGCATCTGCTCACTCATTTGTGCCCACATCGAGCAAACAAGACACTTTACCCAAAGTTCTCCTCCGCAATCATCACTGAAACGAATATCACAAAAAAGACAGGTTGTTTTATAAATTTCGGGCTGCCATTCAAGTCTCAGATCCAAATCACTATCCTCCAAATCCGCTTGCTGAGCATTTGAAACATCATCGTCAGAATACTTCATAGTTCTTTTATTCTTTTGGGACTTGACTAGCAGACGTCTCACTACATTTTTTGCGGGACTATTTTCATGGCACTAAGATGCTGAAAACTTCTGCTTTATAAGTAAAGTGATCCTGTTATGAGGGTGAAACCTGTTGATTTTCTTCCCCGTTTGGTAGTTGATGTTCTGATGGTTGATGGAACAGGAGAAATATGAAATGGGGAAACCAATCTTGATGTATTCGATTTAATTTGACTCGAAGGACTTCCTGTGGTAGACTTCCTTGCAGATCCTGCTACACCTGGAGGTAATTCTCGAGGTGGGGGTGGAGATCACGATGACAGGTGCTGAGAATAACTTATTGAGCAGCTGGTCTTGACTGCCTCAGAATCTGCTGCTGCGAAGTCAGCGTCTGAAAATATGCCCATATTCACAGGAACGATACCAGATGCCTTGAATCCATTAACGGCGATATGACGTGATTGTATCTTCAAGTAAGCCATTCCAAAGAGTTCTACAATATCATAATGGGAAAGTGGCATATTCATCATCACCATCATCTGCATTCATGGATTAGGTCTGTTGACCCGTTCCGACTTCAGTCCATCTCTTTCTAGGTCTGCCCACATCTCGGGTGCCTTTAGGTTTGTATTTTGTTATTTGTTTCGGATATCTATCTTCATTCATTCTGTCTATGTGTTGCTTCCATTTTGTCTATATTTATCTATTTTATCAGTTATTGCAAATATTTCAAGTTCCTGTCTTATTTCTGTGTTCTTGATTCTGTCTTCCTTAGTGCACCCTTTAACAGATCTCAAAAATTTCATTTCTGCCGCAGTTATCCTACTTAGATCTTGTTTCTTGTGTATCCAGGCTTCTGATCCATAGAGCAGTACCGGTACTGCCAACATTTTATAAAATTTCAATTGGGTCTCTCTTGTTGTTTTGTTATTTAGTGATCGTTTTATCGTACCACATATTCCCTGGAATTTTGCTATTTTATTATTTATATCATTATCATAATTAAATTAAATGTCACATATTTATCTGCCTAATCCACATTTGTATTTCTTCACCGTAATAGGCTCTCAATGGTCCCATGAAAGTTTTTTCCAGTGGCTGGAGTTTATTAGTGGAACGTGGAGAGAGAGAAATGATCGAGACATGATGCTCCCTAGTCATGCCGATGTCGTTTACATCCATGTTGCGAGTATGGCTATAATGCCCCTCCAATATAAGTATCACTGGTGAATCCTCTGATGGTTTTGTCTTTTTTATGAAGTGAGAAAACCACTGATTGAAGAGGTTTGTCTGAACCCAGCCGGAAGGATGAGCAGTAGCGATGGCACCAGGTAGAAAACCTCTCATCAACTGGCAGTTCATGTTTTCCTGGGGAAGATTATCATGGATGGTACGAAATTTTCTGCTGCATTCATGGCCAGTATGACAGTAATTAAACCTCCTCTTTCAGCAGAAGTCAGAGATGCAATCTGTCTTTACCTTCTCGTGCCATGACTTCAGTCACTTTGCTCTGGACAACTGTGAGACCAGTCTCATCCACATTAAAAGCTCTGTCTGCAGCAAACTGATGTTTATCAAATTCACTTTCTAAAATATTGAAAAATTGGGTAATATTATTCTTATTGAAAACCAGTGCACGAGCAATAGAAATCCACAGGGTTTTCGAATTGTCAGAATGTTTTTGTGTGTTCTTAGAAAAAGATTCAACCAAGCTCGACCAGCCATCTCGGAACCAAATGGATGTTTGATATGATTTCTTAGTGCTAACTTTAATGCCATTTTACGCAGGTCAGTTCTGGACATGCTATTGAATTTCTTCTCCATTATTAATAAACATTTTACTAATTCCTCCGTTAATGTTTCACTCAAAACACATTTACGTCCGAGCTTTGTTCCGTCTGCTTCCTGTAGTGACATTTCTTTTTTTTATAATGTCTGTAGGGTTGTGCGGAGCAATTTAAAGAAATTGGCAGCTTTGAGAGTTCCCATTATTTTATTCTCTCTCTCTCTCTCTCTCCCTCATTCACTCACTCTCTCTGTTATACACTATAATTCAATTTTGCATAAAAGGCAATATTCTATTCTCCGTAGACACATATTTAATTATCTTTAATAAAATGGTTTTAAATATGGGCTAATAGCCCATATTTACCACGCCAGTGGTAGCCCATATTTACAGCAATATATAGTCCAAGTATTTTTGTTTATAAAACTTATAAATAACATTTAAATACTTTGTTTTACTTTTATATATATTCTGTTATTCCTGTTCTCCTTACAGAATGCAATCCTTTAATTTATACTATTATCCTTCTCTAATAATAAATATACATGTGCATACCTGAACAAGTTTTCAATATCTGCTGACAAGACGAAAGGCGTACTTTTACTTTCCACTACCACAGCTTTGACAGAAATGATATATCGAAATATGATTCATGGTTGTGGAAGTATAAGGATATAGTCAGTGAAGTTTTTGCCAGATGCGATATTATAAGGACCGAAAATTAGTAGTAGCCAAATTTCCCTCCTAGCCATATTTACATCTTTTCTTCTATTACTCTGGCTCTTTCCCAGTTCTCTCTGCTTAGGATGGGATAAATGGAGAGCTTAAGTCTGTGCGGCCTTGTACTACGGGTTCGGTAGTACAGTAAAATTGTTTAATCCGGAATGTGAATAATGAGGAAATGTGTTCAATGTGAACAATTCTTTGTTCTCAGCAAAATAATAATTATTTTACATGTATTTATTTTGTATAAAACGGAATATGTCCAATGCGGAAACGGAAGGATATTTCTACACAATTCATGAAAAAAATGTTTATAAGATGGAAACATAGAGAGAGAAATAAATTAGTTACCACTTCATTGAATTTCCGTTAGGCGAATTAAAATAAGTGATGATTACTGGCGCCGTGTGAAGTGAAGTTTCTACCTGTATGTATATGAAATTTTCTTTTCGGCCTCTCTCCACACCCGTTTTGCTAAATACAGGTTCGTTTAACAAATATTTGGCGTGTGACATCTGTCTTACAAATAACCAGTGCACTGTAAAATCTTAAAATAGTTTAAGATCTGAGACCGATTGCATACGTATCTCTGACAGGTAGTGTTCTGAATTTACGGAATAAGGGTGGCTAAATGGTATGTATCATTGTCATTAAACGAAAAAAAGAAGTGAAAGTGAGTGAAGATAAATAAAAACAAATTCTCAGTACGCGAAACACTTACTAAATTTAATTGTAGAAAAACCCACGTTTATAAGATATTAAAACACATGAAAAGAAGTAAATGGATGGATGGATGCAAGGAAATGGTCAAATGATGCTCTAGCTGTTACTGTATCCCTAGCGAATGATGATTTCAAGGCATCTTTAGATTGGTTGTGGACAGTTTTTAAAGACGACACAATGTAGCGTGGAATCAAACTGGCGGGGAATAAACCCATTCGCCTCAAAAGACAAGGTAGACACGCTGTTGTTAAATGGCCTTCAACTCAGAACACGAGGTACACTAGCTTAATTCTCCCTGTTATATATTTTGTACGTCCCTTCATAGGGTAATATTTTGTTAACATTTGTGAATAGTAGAGGAATATGTTTTTGCCTTTACCCTTATTGTGATAACAAGTACCGTTATATTTTGTTTGTTTTGGATGTCTGAAAATACACAATATAATTCACGGCAACTTAAATCCGGTTTCTGGGAAAATGCTTGAGCATTTAAATCCGAAGCGAATGGGTTAAATGATATGGACTTAAGTACTGTTGGTGAGTGGAAACCGAAACTGCATACTTTAATTTCAGGATACGCGCCTGAGAGACGTTTTAACGCTGAGGAAGCGGGACTGTTTTTTCACGCGTTACCGTCGAAGTCGCTCGTACGTACTATACTACACTTTTCAACGGCAGCGGAACTACAATTAATGCAAGGTACATAAAAATACATAAACTGTACTCTATAATCTAAGAGTGGTTAATATGTTTTATATTGACTTAGGCTTTCACGGCAGGAGTTATTATGATGACCTTGTGAAAGATTTCCGGGCTGTTGGTCGTGGTCTTGAGGCTTGTGGTTCCCCGACGTTTCTCCAGAGACTGCGTCCATATCCTAAACGGTTGTCTTGAGACTGGCAATTTTGTCGACTATCTGCCCTATTTATACATTTATCCGCGACGTATTCTCTGCGAGGTCCGCCACTTCGTAAATGATATCTGCCTTCTGGTTGGTTAGCATTAGGGTCTTCCATTGCACCAATGAGGTTTCTGTATGATGTTGTGGTAGATTGTTCTATTTGGGGTACATATCTGGCTTTTTTAAGACTGATATCCATGCTTCGATGGCTTTTAACGATTCTTCCTTTCTATTGTAACTATTTTGATATTTGAGTATTTCAATGGCTTCTCGTTGCAGACGGGTAAAATAGTGTGTGCAGTTAGATAATATATCTGTGCTGTTGTATTTTACTGTGTGACCTTCAAATAGAGAGTGTTCTGCTACTGCCGACGTTTCCACTTGCAGGTCCGAGTTCGATTCTCATTTGTGACTGGTTTTATTGGTGAAGACTTTCGCGGTTTTTTCTCAGCTTCCAGTTACATGCGAAAAATATTAAGACCCACATATTTCCTAAATGCTCTCTGGCCATCACATTCACCGTTATTATATTGGTATTTCTCAGTTTGACCTGAATAAATGATTTGTTTAGTTTTATAAATGTTCACGTTATTTTGGAGATAGCAACTGTATTAAGGTCATCATTCATCTTGACAGCACTCATGTCCGTGTATGCTCGTAAAAGTTTGTACGTGATCCAGAGATAGAACATGACATTTCTGTTTACATACCTACGAGCATGTTTGTTTGAGTGATCTTTTGAATTAAAGTTAGATTTTTGCGAACAGTGAGCGCCAAAGGCTTCATATTAAGTTTGTTACAAAGGGACTAAGTTGAGGAATAATTATTTCTACTATCTCAGAAGTATTTTTCTTTATCTAATTTTTCTGAGTCTTTTTACATAGATGACTTTTACCAACTACAGATATTGGATCAGTTTGACCTCCATTACAAATTTCTTTATTGAATACGGCAATCATTCGATCCCCTATAAATAAATATTTAAATTTGGCTATGATAATTAATGATTAATAATATTCTTGTACACATGTGAATTATTAACAAATTTATTAACTATAATAGAATGGCGTTATGCATCAACCGCCTATGTGACATTATGTTAGTTTCGAGACAAATAAGTTTCAAGTTAAAATCAGATTTCACTATTTATTTTGGCACCAAACTAACATCATCATCATCATCATCATCATAGTACATTCACGAATTTAGGCCATTTGTTGACCTGTTTCGGCCTCAAGAGAAACACCATCCAAAAGTCTTTTGAGTGGACATCCTGGTCTTCTTCTTCCTGCAGTTTGATATCTTAACATTTGTTTGGGTATTCTGTGATCTTCCATTCTAACAATACTGTATATTCCAAGTTATTTTCCTTGTTTGGCAGTTATGCATCAAGAATCTAAGAGCAGGAACGTTTGGCCCTTAGTAGCATGATAAACTATATTTAGATTAGTACTTATGAGGATCTGGTTCCATAGCAATACTTTGCAACGTAGTAATATCTTATAGGATTGATGACGTCTTCATATTTCAAATAATAAGGCTATATTTAAAGAATTGGCGCTAAATGTGTGCATACACTTACTTTATGAGCCAGTCCATCATATGGAATCAGACTCTGTATTTTTTTTAATTGCGCTTAGCCAGTTGATAATAATATCGTCCTACTAATCCATATTTACTTATAAATGTATTTAATTTTAATTTTGTTTTGACTTCTAAAATTTGCATCTTATCTGAAAAAAAAACAATAAACAATACTATAGAGTAGTAGTCATTTATATATTAAAAAAAATAAATCTTCATCCTTAGTTCTTCAATTAATTTGTTAATTGCATTTCAGCGTGGTGCACGTCATTCAGAGTTTCTGTTCCCATATCCTCTAGCTCTTCAATAATTTTATATTAAAATTCGTCTCTTACAGAAGAAAATAATGAATTAAGAAATCTGTATTAATTAGTCAATAGAGAGTATAGTAATTTAATATTAATGAAATATGAGAAAAATAATATCTCAATAATTACGATATATAGAGAAATGAATGGAACCCTACACTCTAGAGCCTAGAGTGAAATTTCAAAGGCTACACCCTATGTCAGAGATTGCCAAACTTTACCATCTTTCAGAAACAAATTGAAAATAAAATTATTAACATAAACATCTCACTAATATTACTTTTTTAACAATTAATAATTTTTTCATTACTTAAAAAAATAGTATTAAGATTTGTCAGTATATTTACCTCATGTCTTATATAAGCGATTGATAAATTCATTATAGTTTATTACTTACTTTGTATATATTTT
This sequence comes from Diploptera punctata, assembly GCA_030220185.1. NCBI lineage: Eukaryota > Metazoa > Arthropoda > Insecta > Blattodea > Blaberidae > Diploptera > Diploptera punctata. The sequence goes on along the minus strand of JASPKZ010003873.1, from coordinate 781,236 downwards.
TTTCTTTTCTTTCTATGTAGAGTAGACTCGAGCTGTTATTCCTATAAGTATACATTATTCCACTAGTTTAATTTTAATTGTATTTAATTCTGTTATATTATTAGACTTTTATTTTCATTATTGTTCAGTTTGGTCAGATAATTCATTGTTTAGTACGTACAGTTATTTTAATTCTTTTGTATCTAAATGTAGCATATGTTTGTCCTGGTGGGAGGAAGAGAAGGCCACATGGCCTTAACTCCACCAGGCTAAATACATTTATTTTAAGTCTATTTTATTCTAAAGGATATTAGCTGAAAATAAGAGTATTGATGTAAGGAACAGGTTGTTAGTGAATTCCGAAGGAATGTTAAGGTTGGTCGGATAAATGTTTTTTTGAAAATTGCAGATCATAGATCATCACCGAAACAGCGAAAGCGTTCGTAATCAAAAGTTATATATAACTTTTTTATTAACAGATTTTAATGTATACAGTACCTTCCTGCGCCCAATATTAATATCTTTTTAATTCCTCCATTCATATCTGTACTTCCAGTCACCATCCTGCAGTCCCTTGTCCTTTATCAAATTTATAATTCCCTCTAATCATGTCTTCTTAGGTCTCCCTCTTCATTTCCTCCGTTTTAGGGTCCACTCCAAACTCCTAACTGGCAATATACCTCCATTCATCCTCTTCACGTATCCAAATCATTGTAATTGTTTATTCCCCACAAATTACAAAATATTATTTCGTTAAAATTAATTTTTGTTGTATAATATTGTTTTTGATCCTAATTTAGAGCATCTTGCAGATCTTAAAAATTATTTTCTATTGACTGCATTTTTACTTTAACCCATTGAAAACACGTTTAAATCGCCTGGTACTTTCTCTGGAAACCCATTTAAATCACCTCAGCGCTGCACTGGGTTTTAAATCAGAATACCCAGATCGTGCGTTCTGCGTCTCAGAACTTATGAATTTCAGATAATTTGTTTACCCCTGTTTTTTCTTGTAGTATTTTGTACTTTTAAGAATTGCAAAGGAATGTGGCCTGCTTACAACCCTCTTTTGTGTAATTTAACCGTTATTTATTGTTAGTTTGAAGGCTGTGAAAGTTGACAAACCTTTCAAAAACCGTCCTTTACTAACATTTCTTGGTCATTAAATTTGAAGTAAACATGAATCATATGCTCTAACAGGAACTGTAAAAATAAGAAGAATATACAATACAGTATATTATAAAAATAAATGAAATTAAATATATAAAAGCATAGACCTATACATTATCAAATCATAGAAAGTTCTTCTCAAATTATCGATAATGTAAAAAAGCAATTTTTCTGTATTGTATTCTAGAATACATTTAGCCTTTGTGAATTTTTCTTCTTGTTATCTGCCTTTATTCTTCCATTGCTTCTTACTGGTGACAGTGATGTCGGCATTTTCGTGTTTGGATGATAATAATAAACGTATTTCCTATCTTTCCACTTCAATGCAGGAAGTCTACGACTAGATAATGTTACCTCTCCTTTTTTTTTTTTTTTTTAATTTGATGTTCACTAAATCCATAGGTATGTTTCTTCTGTTAGATTTTACTGTCCCTAATATGTCTCTCGTCTATTGAGCTCTAAAAATAAATTAGGAGAACTCAAGTTGTCTAATTGTAATGTGTAACCTTTGTCTACGAACGGATTTGCTAATTCTAGGACTACACTCTAATTTACAGTAAAATCTGAATTTTCTGGTGCATCTCGTTCAGTGTTTATTTGGATCATATTCCGAAGAGGTCTCGCACAATTTCTAACATTTTATTCCAAATCGCGCCGTTTTATTCCGATTAGAGATTTTGAACTGGTCGTAAGCCAGTCTAATTCGTAATTTCGTAAGAGATTTTTCAAGTGAAATGTCTTCACTTTGAACATACAAGGACAGAAATGTTGTATTCAAATACTCTACAGCAGGTCTAATTTTGTAAATTCTGTCATCTCTAATTACGGATTCATTGTCTTTGAAGTGAAGAAACATCGAAATTAGGAATAAACTTTTGAAAAGCACAGTTTTGCTGTAAATGGGCATTTATAAAATTGGTCTATTGTTCCAGAACCGTTTTATGTTAGGTTTTCTATCTTGACTTATAGTGTAAAATAGGCCTTCACTTCATCAGGGGTGTTTCTAAAAAAGTTATATTACCAGCCATGATATTCGAAAAATAAAACATTGAAACTACATATATATATTACCGTCATAAGTACCTAAAAAGTAAATTATTCTATAAATTATTTCTATAATAAACTCTACAATATACTAGTCCTACATATATGCTTTATATAAACCTGCAAAACATTTTACAGACGGCGAACAGAAAACTTTAATCACTAAAGAGAGTGCCAACTTCTTATAGTGGTGGGATTTAACACAATAACGAGTGTAGGTCGTTGTTGAGCTGTTTGGTCTTTCTACCTGCTCACGAGGGAGACTCGTTAAAAGTCTCCAATGGGTTAATTTGGCATTCATAGTTCACGTTTCTGCTTCATAGACATAGACTTTTCATTATAGATTTATAAATATAGATTTTAATGTCTTCGAATATCTGTTTATGCCACAAAATTCCATTCAACATTGCTATTGTACATCGTCCTTTAACTATCCTTTTTTCTTACTTCCAAATCATTGGTTAGAAAAGGGCGAGGAGGAGTAACAACCTCGTTAAAAAAATAGGATCCAACCAGTCCAGTTGATCGTATTATGGTACTACGTAAGTACCCTTTACCTAGGGTTATATATACTACTCCCTTGTCGTTATTGGTTTGACAAACGCTAAGGAAGGAAATATGAAAACATATCCCTGGTCTACGAGCTCATTGGAAAAAATAAACAATGCTAAAAGGTCCAATATATATATATATATATATATATATATATATCAATTCAGCTTCTACATATATGTCCGTTTACGCTCTAGCAGCAGAATGGTTTGTTTCATTGGGACCAAAGTTGGTACATAGCAATTAATTAAAAACCAAAGTAAAGTCGGTTTCGTTAACCAGCAAAATCGGACCATTGTATGTAGGTATTCACCAGAAACAAGAATTTAAAATCGATATCGGTAGCAACTTTCAATGTTTCACAAACTATTGGCTACTGTACCCAATAGACCAGCTTTGGAAATATAAATAGTTCCGAAAGGCCTAGCTGATTATTTTAAACAATTTTAATTTGTTGAGGACGACTGGCATCACAGGTATAATTTGTATAGTTTTAAGGGTACACTCTCCATACCTATCTATTCTGAGCTAATGCTTTCCAATCATTCCTTCTACAATTTAACTCCCTCAAATCACGGTTAATGTTATTCTCCCATTTCATTCTTGGTCTATCTAGTGGTTGCTTTACTTTTGATTTTCCTACGAGGAGATTACATGTCCCTATCTGTGTAAACAGAACCATCCTGCTATGAACCTTCAATTGCTTTATCCGTAAAAATATTTGTAGAAACATTTTATAAGTGTATGATTATAAACTTACTATATATATCAAATAATAATTACATAAAACCACATACTAAAATATTTGAATACAGAAGGTCGTATAGAGGTTCGCCACCTCTTTGGTCACTGACTGTGGTGGCTGGATTGACGTATTGACATAAGGGAGAGAGGAAACAGGTTAATATGATGTTCATGGCGGATGTTGTCATGGAAACTCGAGTCATCCCTCTCATAACCTCCATGACACTATTCTTCAGTTTTATTTTGCAGACACGTGCGAACTTTAAACAAATCCAGCCTTTCCATTGGTACTCTCCCAGAGTGTCGGTTAACCAGGAAATTGTACGTACTTTAATTTGATTTCCTGGATGAAATTCTGAGGAAAGCGTTGAAACTCACGCGAGAAATTTAATATTACAGTGCATGAAAGTTTTATGTTGCAAAACATATTGGGAGAATAGAACAAAGCAACATGTGTTCTAAATTAACGATTATTTTGAAAGCACGTGCGAACTTTAAACAAATCTACCCTTTCCATTGCTAACTCCAAGGGTGTTGGTCAACTAGAAAATTCTATATACTTTAATTAGATTTGTTAGATGAAATTCTGAGGAAATCCAAAAGAAAATGTTGAAACTCACTCATGCAAATGAATATTTCAGTAGGTGAAGAATTAAAATTACAAAATTTATGGCGGGAAAAGAACAAAAGAACGTATGTCCTACATTAATATCAATATTAAGTTTTCGTTATCGCTGGCATTTGACTTGCAAATAATTATTAAAACATGTTAATTTCATATTTTATTACACAGCGTTACCATAAATTAAATATATATATATATATATATATATATATATATTCAGGCTGCAATAAATATAATTATGAATGAAAGGATTTTTTCGTGTTGAGACTTGAAAGTAGTTTTGAAGTTCCTTAGGACAGGTTACTGGCCCGACGCTAAGTAGTCCAGTGGTAGGGCTGCTACCTTTTAGTCTCTGGACAGACATTAGGACATGGAATCTTTAGAAAACAAAATTTCTGATTATAAGTCAAGATGGATGCAACATGTTCATCGAATGGAAGATCACAGAATACCCAAACTAATGTTAAGATATCAACCTGCAGGAAGAAGAAGACCAGGACGTCCACTCAAAAGACTTCTGGATGGTGTTTCCATTGAGGCCGAAACAGGTCAACAAATGGCCTAAATTCGTGAATGTACTATGATGATGATGATGATGATGAATGAAAGGAGAGATAAATTCTAGATTCCAGGGTTATAAAGCATCAGATTCAGATGCGTTTCAGGCAGAGATGATAAAATCATGGGGGGAGAAATATTCATGGCAATAATATATCGGTGGCTTGGTATGAAATGTGGAAAAGACGATCTTCCAAATGAATAGGAAGAACATGTTCCCACGACTAAATAATATAAGCTTCTGTTTTCTCCCTCCTTCTTTAACTCTTCTTCTTGCAAGAAGTCTAGTTGAAATACCAATCTATGACAAAGGAGATAAAACGGATTAAAACAATTGCACTCTTCCAACTTCCATCAAAATTCTGATATGCATATTCGTGCAGTTGTTTTAATCCGTTTTATCTCCTTTGTCATAGATTGGTACTTCAACTAGACTTCTTGCAAGAAGAAGAGTTAAATAAGGAGGGAGAAAACAGAAGCTTATATTATTTAGTCGTTGGAACATGTTCTTCCTATTCATTTGGAAGATCCTATTTTCCACATTTCATACCAAGCCACCGATGTATTATAGCCATGAATTTTTCTCCCCCCATGATTTTATCATCTCTGCCTGAAACACATCTGAATCTGATGCTTTATAAAACGACATATTTAATTTTTCTATCGACATTTCAGCCTCTAATGGGCTTCGTTCAGTAACTAAAATATCTACTGTCTGTAAATAAATTTCTTAAAATTCCTTTTCTGCATGTATAGTTAACAGACAATTATTAAGGTGTTTAATATAACCCTGGAATCTGGAATTTATCTCTACTTTCATTCATAATTATATTTATTGCAGCCTGAATATATATATATATATATATGGTATGATAAGAAAAATAAATGCCTGGACGGGATTCGAACCCGGATCTCTGAGTCTGTACCTCAGTGTGATATCCATTACACCACCAGGCGAATCCAATTCAAACATTTATTTTTCTTATATATGTGTTATATTCTCCATTATTACTAGATGTCGCGAGAATCCCGTCCAGGCATTTATTTTTCTTATCATACCATATTAAGCTTGCATTGCTCAATGTTAAACATTTAATTATAACATATATATATATATATATATATATATTTAATTTAATTTATGGTAACGCTGGTAATAAAATATGAAATTAACATGTCTTAATATTTATTTGCCAGTCAAATGCCAGCTATAACGAAATGTGGATTTTGATGAATGCAATAGATGAAGTTTTTAATATTAGATTTAAAGAAGTGATATTATAACAGCGCTGTACGTCAATCATAATATGTAGACTTCAAAAAGGCCAACGTATGAAATAAGAGGCAGATGTTGTATAGCAATCTTCTGGTCTTCGGAATTCCTAAAAAGTTAGACTTATTCGAATGTGTCTAATTGGCATAAATAGTAGGATGTGGTTGACAAAGAGTTTCAGATATACATTTGAAATTAATGGGTTAAAACAAGGAGATGCACTTTCTTCTGTACTCCTTAATTTTGTATTAGAGCTTTTCATCATATATTTAGATGATGATGAAGAAGACAATACAACACAATGGTACCAATAAGATGTTGGTATGTGCTAATGATCAATTATCATTTTTTTATTTATTTAGCCTGGTGGAGTTACGGCCATGTGGCCTTCTCTTCCACTCACCAGAACAAGCATATGTTACATATGAATACAAAAAAAAATACAATAATAGTCATATAAAACAGGACAAACATATGTTACACATGAATACAAAAAAAATACAATAGTAGTCATATTAGACAGGACAAACATGTTACATATGAATACAAAAAAAAGTTACAATAATAGTTATTGAACAATTCATTATCTGTCATATTGAATAATAATGAAATTAATGTCTAATAATAGAATGAAACTAAATACAATTAAAATTAAATTAATGATACAATGAATAAAAAAGGATTAACAGCTCGAAATTACTATGAATAAAAAGAAGAGAAAAAAAATACACTACAATGAATTAATCTACGATTTTTATACAAGGCATTAGGTAAATATATTAACAAATCCTAAGTATATTGTTATTAAATAATGCAAAAACGCATTATTAATTCTTAAAAAGTAGTATTAGTGAGTTGTTTCTGTTAGTGATTTTATTTTCAATTTATTTCTGAAAGATGGTAAAGTTTGGCAGTCTCTGACATAGGGTGGAAGTGAATTCCATGTTCTAGCAAGAGAAACTGTAAAAGATTTCGAATAATAGGTAGTATGATGAGGAGGGATATAAAGGACACTGTGCTCAAGGGATCGGGTATCTAAGTTATGTGTATCAGAGAGTTTAGTGAAGCGGTGTGATAAATAATAAGGTAAAGATGTGTGTAATAGGTTATAGAGTAGGCATAGGGAATGGATGGTTCTACGATCTTGAAGACGAAGCCATGACAATTGTTCCAGGGATGGTGTAACGTGATCAAATCTACGTATACCACAAATAAAACGTATGCAAGAATTGTGAACACGTTGAAGTCTTTGGGTAAGAACAGTATTTAGGTCAGTAAAAAGAGTATCACAATAATCAAAATGGGGCATTGCGAGTGTTTCTACTAGCATTTTTCTTAGATAAAACGGTAAACAATTTCTTATACGATTTAATGAGTGTATTATTGAGAAGATAGTTTTGCAAATGTTATTTATTTGTTTATTCCAAATTAAATGTTTATCCATAAACACTCCTAGATTTTTTACTGTCTGACTATAAGGGATCTGAACCCCATTAAGTGACACATGTAATACTGCATTTGTGTTAATTCAGGTGATAGTGAGAAGATTTTAAGAGCCAGCACGCACATACTAGTGAATTTCACTATGGAAGTAAACATACATAAACTAAATAGGCTTATGGTTATACATATTAATGCATTATATAATAGAAATGGAATGTTAATGAGAAATGAGGGAAATTAAAAAAAAAAGTATCGGAACTAAAATTCCAAAGAACAATAATTACAAATAGGAATGAGATACAGAAAGAAATTAAACATAAGCTCAATCATGAAAATGCTTCTAATTACGAATTCAGTAACCTCACTAACAAATTATATTAAGAATATATAAAAACTTGTCCAGCCACATGGACTGTTGGTCAGCGTTTCTGACTACAGTTCATGAGGTCCCGGATTGATTCCCTGTCAGACTATTTGAATTTTTGGTTAAAGTGAATTATTCCTCTGCTTGCCCAGGAGTGGAATGTAGGTTAAGTTGAGGTTAAGGGCTCTCCTGGCGGTTTATTATAATTCATCACCAATCATACCATCGGGTAACGTAACTCCGCCTTCCAGATGCCCCCAATGTAAGAAATTTATTACAATGCAGTCAATGCCAGGGGAGAAATCCATAAATGTCATAAAAGACAACTTTGTGGCATCGGACCAAAAAAATTAGTTCTTCAGGTTGTATTACATGGATGCGAAGCATGGACTATTACTTTAAGGAAGGAGAAAAGGTTGCGAGCATTTGAGAATTAATTATTGTTATTAGATGAAATATATTTTGTATTTAAATATTGTAAACGAAAATATTTAAAATGTTGAATACAGTACTTTATATAACATCAATAACACAAGTGAGTAGAAATAAAGTAATTTCATATGCTTTATTTATTTCTTCCAACTTTCTTTACGTCATGTGAGAGCGTCTGCTGATACGAAATGAAATCAACTCAGGCGAAACTATGCTAAGCAATTTCTTCAACTCACGAAGCACGCTATTTTTCAGCAAGGAGTACTTATCTGAACCATTGTACTGTGAGACCGATAACTTGAACTCTCAGACAATAAAGCAACGTCTGGTGTCACATTAATTCGATAATTGTTTCATTAATTTCACAACGACTGATTAGATTCAAAAAGTTAACTTAATGACATTTTGGGGAAATTGACATATAAGATAAAAAATCATAATAGAAAACAAACCTCTGGAAGACGTAAACATTTTAATTACTTGGGTTGTAATTTAACTATAAACACAAGAAGTGAAAGACACATAAATATCAACTCTGCCAAAATTTCAAATGATATGCGGAAGTTACATAAAACATTAAATAATAAATAAAGAAGATATATATAGATTGAAGTTTTACAAAACATTCGCAGTTCCTGCATTATTTTATGGGAGCGAAACTTAAATTACAAAACGTAGAATTGAACTTCCTTAGAAAAAGAAAAGGTTGTACAAGATTGGGTCGGATAAAGAATGAAGATATAAGCATAGAATTATATGTGTAGAAACAACTGAACAAATAACGTACCATACATAATGCCACACTCACACAGATGTCCAAGCTTTTAGGAATCACTTCTTCCGTACATTGCTGGACTAACTCAAAATCGACCTCTTCTCGGTCTCAATCAACTTGTCTATATATAGACCACTATATTAACTTCCCAACTGCATGGTGAGTTAGAATTGGATTCCACTTTTGAATCCGCTTTTAAGTAACTAAACGCCGCTTGCTAGGCTGATCGAATGATGATGTTCGGTAAGAGTACAATGCATATAAAGGTTCGCAAGTAGAGGGGATATGCGCTGTAGAGATGCGCGGCAGAAAGGATGAAAAGGGAAGGGGTAGCCACACGGAAAAGAGGACATTGGCATATTTCATAAATGTTCTGTAGTAGGGAGGAGAACAAAGATACCATACTGAACCGCAGAAAGGCACTTTCGGTTCAATAACTCCCCCTGCGCCCTCCGGGTAAAAGAAAACAGTCCATAAACTTCAAAATAATGTCCGGTAGAAGAATCCCACGTTGGGAGGGGCACATCAACACTATCAGATTCCAGCGGTAAACTTCAATACAAATCTTCCATCGTCCCCTAAATCACAATCACCACACTCGCTTCCATGTTGACTATCCAGGCGCTGAAAATCAACTCCATTGGACTCAGTCGCCATAGTGCAACTCTGCGGTGTTCCAGGTGAAGAACCGGGTGACGATACTATAGTTGGATTGCCGGAACGCAATCCCGCTCCACCGCTTTCCAGGAATCTGTAGTTCTAGAGCCACTATGTCGGTCAGCTGGGCACTCGGGGGTCGGCCGGATCCTCCAAGCGCTCGACTGCCGAACATTCCAGGCTGCGTCGTAATGCCAATGTTAAGGAAGGGTAAACTGAAACAAAAAACAGGCGAAGACAGGAAAACGGAACCACAGACATACTAATTCAACATGTGCCATAATACAAAAGGTTTTTTGTAACCAATATCTAGTTTAACATACAGATATATTTTCACTACAAACATGCTTGGATTTACTCCATAGCATTACATAGTTTAACTTGACTGACATGTTGTTTTATAATGTGGCCATCGACGTTTTCTAACTCGAGGGTAACTGGTGTCAGAAAGCGTTTCACAATGTAAGGTTCAGACCATTTAAACATAAGCTTTCCCATACGTTGCTCCCCACGATTACTGAGTGGATAAAGGCGATAACGTACTCGATCGCCAACTTTATAAGAGACGTCCTTCCTATCCTTATTATACCTATTAGCTACGTTCTCTTTAGCGACCTTAAGATTCTTGAATGCTTCCTCCCATTTCTGAACTTTGTTGGCTTGTTTCAAATCACTTAAGTCAGCATCCGTAATGCGCCAATTTAATTCCAAGGGATGCATAATACGTCTACCCAAAAACAATTCGGCAGGGGTAGTTTTTGTAGACTCATGGACTGCATCATTACAACCCAAAGCAAACAACGGCAAATGTTGATCCCAAACATTTTGCTTAACATTATGAAAAATGGTGAGACCTGTTTTCAATGAGCGAAAAAACCTCTCACAAAGGTTAGGCTTTGGATAATAGGGAGAAGTTGTAATACGATGGACACCCCAATCGAAACACATATTCTTAAACATATGGGAAGTAAAGGCTTTTGCATTATCCGAAACAATGGATTCAGGCACACCAAAGTTCGGAAAGAAGTTTCTAGTGAAGAATTCTACGACAGCACTAGATTTCAAGGATCTCACGGGATGAAGCACGACGTATTTAGAGAACCCGTCGACAACTGCTAGAACCCCAACATTTCCTCGTTTAGAGCGAACTAAAGGACCAAAGAAATCAATAAAGAGTCTTTGCATGGGAGCTGTGGAGGGCTCCGCTGAATGAAGACCTACTTTAGTATTAGAAGCGGGCTTAGCTCGCTGACAATCAACGCAATTCAAAATATATTTACGCACCTCATCACCCATATGAGGCCAGTAAAATTGTCTATTGAGCTTTTCCATAGTCTTGGCAATGCCCAAGTGCATGCCCAAAGGAGAATCATGATAATACTTAAGTAAGACAGGCCGCAATACTACGGGAACCAACACACGATTCTTCGGACCTTTCCGAGGACTATACACCAATAGACCTCTATGTAAAGAAAAATCTGGACTATTAGTGCCTGCTCTAACTTGAGCATATAATCTCTTACAATCATTATCTTCTTGTTGATGCAATTTGAGATCTTTAAAAGATGCCGGAAAGTTCGATAGAAGATTGACTTGAGGGTGTTCCGGAACCTCATCTTCATGGAACAGTCGCGATAAGCCATCCGCTACCGCGTTATCAGATCCTCTAACATGGACTACTTCAAAGTTGAAAGCGGAAAGACGCACAACCCACCTACCAATTCTGCCCAGAGTACCACTGTTTTTACATAACCAAGAAACTGCTTGATTATCTGAATGAACCACAAAACGATTATGTTCCAAAAAGGTACGGAATTTTTCACAACCGAAAACAATAGCTAAAATTTCTCTCTCATAAATGCTATACTTAATCTCGGCCTCATTCAAAGTGCGGCTAGCATATCCCACTGGTGCTAAATTGCCGTCGATTTCTTGATTAAGAACAGCACCTAACGCCCTATCACTGGCGTCACACTGAAGAACAAATTTTTTATTGAAGTCGGGAACCTGTAAAGTTGGAGCTTCACAAAGGGCTAATTTAAGACTTTGAAAAGAAGCTTCGCATTCTTGACTCCATAAGAATTTAGTTTTCTTTTTCTTCAAGTTATTCAAAGGAATGGCAATCTGAGAGAAGTTAGGAATAAATCTGGCATAAAAGCCCACCATTCCCATGAAACTTCTAACGCCTTTTAAATTCTTAGGTGTAGGAAGATTTTTGATGGCTTCAACTCTCTCCGGGTTCACTTGGATACCATCGGCTGATAACAAATGGCCCAAAAACTTTATTTTAGAACAACCCAAAGTGATCTTTTCAGGATTAACAGTAAATCCTTTATTATTTAACCTTTCAAAGACTTCTTTCAAATGAGCAAGATGTTGCCGCATATCAGAAGAATACACGATGAGATCATCACAATACTGAAAAACATACTTGTATTTCAAGTCTCCAAATAATTTGTCTAATTCACGACTCAATACTTGACTACCTACACTCAAACCCATAGGCAACATATTAAATTCGTAAAGGCCGTTAGGGGTAACGAAAGCCGTGTATTTTCTGCTGGATGGAGTTAACGGTATTTGAAAAAAGGCGGAATGCAAATCAATTACGGAAAACACTTTGGCTCCATGAAATATTTGGAAAGCTGCTTCCAAAGTAGGCAATGGAAAACAATCAAACACTACTTTATTATTAAGTTTCCTATAATCGATAACCAACCTATGGCCTCCACTAGGTTTTGGAACAAGAAAAGCCGGGCTCGCGTAACTAGAACGACTTGGCCTAATGACACCTTGTTGCATAAGCTTATGAATTTCGCTTTGTAACAATTGCAACTTAGGTGGAGAAAATTGAAAAGGTGGAGACCGAACAGGGATATTATCCAACAATTCCAGTTCACAAAAACTATCTTTTGCTCTTCCTAATTGATTACTAAATAATCCTGGGAATTCTTTCACCAATTTGGCTAATTCCTTATCCTCCTCAAGATTATTGAGAGACATAACGCAACGTTGTTTCGAAGGATTCTTACCACACGCATGCCCGTACATACAAGGATGTACGTTAAACGGCAGCGAAACGTCTCGCGCAAATCTAAAATTACAGACTCTGTTCTGAAAATCAATTTTCATGCCGGATTTCGACATAAAATCGTAGCCTAGAATAATAGGAACAGGCAACTCTGGGGCCACATAAAACAACTGGTCCCATGAAAATTTATTTATCTTTAAGTGCAACCGAACCATTTTATCTACAGAGAAGATTTGATTGTTAACTGATTTACACTTCAAAGAAGTTTTCTTCAATAATTTCTTAGGCAAAGTAGAGACAAAGTCTTCTCGTACAAGAGAAATAGACGCACCACTATCTAACAATCCGTCTATTTTCTGGTGGAAAACTTCCACCGGTAAATGAGGCAAGTTTGCCGTGAAAGATGACGGTCTATTGTTCGCAGAAGGAAATATTCTTTTAGACGTTTGAATTCTTTTCTTATACTTTCCCAAGGATAAAGTCATAACATTAACATGCGGAGTATCTAAGCCCTTAGATCGACACTCTCTAGAAAGATGTCCATAACGCTGACATTTCCAACATTGTAAGTTACTTTTCGATTGCCAAGAGTGATCGCGAGAAGAACGATTCGCAGAAGTATTAAGTTTACTTAAATTATCAGGCTTACTTTTTTCACTGAAGTTCCTCTGTCTTTCAGCAATCTCGAAATCAGCCACTTTCCTAGCCAAGACACACATTTCGGCTACATTTTGAGGTTTCGTAGCAAAAACCAAATGCTGTCTGGTGGCCGGGGACATATTTTGTAGAATAATGTCAATTAACTTTTCTTCCGAAAATAGAGGGTTCAATACAAGTGAAGCTCCTTGAATATTGGAGATAAACTCCAGCAAAGATTCTTTAGAAAGTTGGAATCGTCGCGACACAAATTTAATCCAATAGTCCTCTAATAATCTAGGAGGCAACAACGAACATTTCACATATTCTAAACTCTCCATCCAAGTAAATCTCAATTTAACAACTTCACTCCAAACCTTCAATAGTATTCCTCCAATGCAACTCAAAATCGAGTTTACAAAATACTCATCGGGAACCAATTTCAATTCGAAGATCGAGTTAAGTTTAATAAGGAAGACAACTAGCAATTCCTTATCATCACCATCGCAGGGATCAACTTTTCTAATTAACTCTCGAAAAATTCGCTGATTATTTTCCTCCGTATGAGAAGAAAGGTTGGGGACCGTTCCACTAGAAAAATCCTTGATGGAGCTAAGTCTACGATCACTTATATTCTTGTTCTGTTCTGCAGAATAATCCTCCTGAATTGCGCTGTCTACAATAAACTTACGCTTAATTAATGTTTGTTCAGCCGGGGAGAGAGAATTCATATGAATTTTAAGTCGCTGACGTAGTATATTTACATCGCCTTCAACCTCAATACCTAGTAAGCTTAACTCTCGGACGAGATTATCTTTAGATATTACATCTATCCAACTAGGCATGTTTACAAAGTACAATGAACAAAAGATGTAAACAACTATAAGCGAACGTAGCCTAGTATGCATAAATCACTCTCTGTTTACGTATAAAGAAAGATGAGTCAATATCATTTACGTAACATAATACAAACGCGTAAATTAATGCTTTTCATTAACTTTAACATAAATACCAAGTATCGAAAACAAATAGTTGTCCGCAGGGTAATATCTCTGAAAAAAAATGTCGATTTTCTAATTCCAAACTTCATTTACGACCATACAGAGTTTATACCCTTGTCTTGGCACTTGAAACCAAAACTCCGAAACTTGAATAGAAAATTTTAAATCGATACTACTAGAACCACAGTTAATAAAATACAGCATATCTTTCAAAGTGAAAGATACAAAACCACACGCTCTGCACTACCATTTGTGGGGGTTAGAGAAAACCTTTAAACCACGCTATCTACTACCATTTGTGGGTTGAAACCACGGTCTGCCTACCCATAAACCACACTACTGCTACCATTTACGACGTTAGAAAAGCAAACCACGCTCAGCGTAACACTTGTCCGGGATCGAGTTTTGTTAATGCTGTATTTATTAATGTGATCGTGATATTCAAAGATGTTATCGGTAAGAAAGCAGCCTGCCTCGGGCCCATGAAAGGCAGCTATTAATTCATCTTTCTTTCCCTGATGAACATACATACAAATATAGATTCTGATTACTAAATGCATACAGTGAGTGATTTTGTTACAGGATAGTGAGCAACTACTATACTTGAATAATAACAAAGGGGCGTTGTATAAAAGATAAGCTTTTAATATAAACAAGTTGGATTTTAAAATAAATAATAAATTAATAACAAAAGATGATTCTTGATCAATCAATCAAGCATAGCTTGTAGAAATAACTAAACAAATAACGTACCAGACATAATGCCACACTCACACAGATGTCCAAGCTTTTAGGAATCACTTCTTCCGTACATTGCTGGACTAACTCAAAATCGACCTCTTCTCGGTCTCAATCAACTTGTCTATATATAGACCACCATATTAACTTCCCAACTGCATGGTGAGTTAGAATTGGATTCCACTTTTGAATCCGCTTTTAAGTAACTAAACTCCACTTGCTAGGCTGATCGAATGATGATGTTCGGTAAGAGTACAATGCATATAAAGGTTCGCAAGTAGAGGGGATATGCGCTGTAGAGATGCGCGGCAGAAAGGATGAAAAGGGAAGGGGTAGCCACACGGAAAAGAGGACATTGGCATATTTCATAAATGTTCTGTAGTAGGGAGGAGAACAAAGATACCATACTGAACCGCAGAAAGGCACTTTCGGCTCATATGAAAGAAATCAAAGAATACAGAGACATCTAGAAAGAATGAATGTAACGATATTTCCTATAGTAGCATTTAACTACAAGCCAAGAATATCAAGGATTTGGTGAAATTCCAGTGAAAAGATGAACAGAACAACTGTGAGGCGCAAGAGGCAGTTTGGCTGACCCGTAAAATAGATAAAAAGAAGTTAACATTTTGTTTCTCTTCTTCTTCTTCGTCAGGCTCTACGACTTCCAGTGGAATGTCTTGGCCTTCTCAACCAGTTTACGCCACTTCTTCCTATCTTGTGCAGTGGATTTCAAATCAAAAATCCCCATCTCTTTCAAATCTTCAATTACGTCATCTTCCCATCGATCCTTGGGTCTTCCCCTTGGTCTTGTTCCTTGTGGCTTCCAATTCAAAATATCATTCGGCAATCTTCCCTTTGGCATTCTTAGTGTATGTCCAAACCATTGTAATCTTTTGGATTTGATGAAACTAACTGTATTTTCCTTTATTATTCTTGAGGTATAATTCGTCATTCTTTCTCAACCTCCAATTTCCATTTTCCTTTACTGGACCTAGCACTCTTCTAAACAGTTTGTTTAGTTGATAAAAATAAACAACTATAACACCTGTTAAGAATTGAAGCGATTTTTTTTCGTATAAAGGAACTGTTAAACATTGCATGCCAAACCTAGCTTGAAATTTCTCCCAGATAAAAAAATGTGATTTATCAAGGCCTTGTCCATGAAAAAGCTGCTTTTTAACTGCAGGACACAGAAATCGAAGCCAGAATCCAGCAATGTTAACCCATTGGTCTCTCTACGTGAGTAAATAGAGCAGTGAAGTGAGGCTCCCTGTGAGGACGGCAAGTAGGTGTTGTATTACTTCCCTACAGTTTAAATAAGATATATGACGCTGGATATTAGTGCCTTGCAGTTAAAAAACAGCAGATTTTTTTAAATACGGTCTTTGTACTTCAAAACACTTCTCTGGGAAAAATGTAAGGGTGGGGTTCGGCATGCAATGATTGACAGTTCCCTTGTTAGTTTATTTTCCTATTATGTATGTAGGCCTATTTTTACGTGCCCAATGCCACCCAGTCCTTACTTGGATGTGGCATGTCGAGAGAGGATTTTAAACTCTGGTTCACATAAATATTTTTTCCTAACACACAATGATATGTAGGGTCTCCCGGAAGAGTGATCGACTAAACCTAGGGCCATCTCCGAATCAATATGAACATTTAATTCAAGACGCACCATTTACTCATACTATCTCATTAAACGTGACTGGTATGATATGGATAAATATGATAAGCAGATAGTGGTCGGGGATTACTTGGGGATTCATTTTTTGACATTTGTTTTACAGGTAGGCCTAAGGAAAAGTCCGGAAATATTAAACACACACAGGAAACTTGTGCCAATCGGGGATCGAACTCAGACCCGCTCGTTTGATGCAACGATGTAACCCGTAGACCACAGCGGTAGATGTAAATATATATTTGCAGGATAGTGTGTACTGTCGTGTTTACAGGAATGGCTACCATGATTGAAAGTACAATTTCCTAATTTCGAGGTTGCCATCCTATTAATAACTAAATAAATATACTGTAATATTACAAATTACCAACCTAGTGCGGGAAGTAAAATCACTGTCCTTTATATATACTATGTACAATGTATATACAAAAATATGCAGAAAGATCGGTAGCCAGAGACTCCTAGGCTTCGAAGTTACTCGAAGCCGTTACCAGATCTTTTCTCCCGCTTATATAAGAGCGGAGGCAAGGAAACCGCGGTCAGTTTTGAGGTAGTGAGTCTTGTGGTGAACTGTGTGACGATAAGTTGTGGAGAGTTGATTTATCAGTAAGTGGAAAAGTGTTCTGAGATAACAATTAAAAGAAGATTATTTCGAGAATTGTAATTGTGAATAGAATTTTGTTGACTATTTAACTCATGCCCCAAATGGGAGTCAATGACCAATCACGATTCAATGATTTCTGTTTTACAACCAATCAGAGTCGTGTTTCACGAAATATTTATCAGTGTTATAATTACCATATTAAAGAAAGCTCCTCCTTTTTAATATTCTGAACAGGTCTGACCATTATTTTGCAGTGACAGAGACTGTCTGAAATACGGCTACCATATTGTATATATAGTGCATGAATATCAACACATGCCGCATGCGGGAGTTAATATAAAAACATTTGTAGCAATTGATTATACCACCAAAAAAAGAAACCACTGTTTGCACTTTCTTAAATGTATTTTTCCCAGGTAACAATCCAGAAAAATATAATTGTCATATTTACATCATACGACATCAGAAATGAATTAATATACAGTTTGATGTGTTTAATTTTTTCTCCACTAGAGAGCATTCTTACAATATTGCGTTCCTTTGGCAATAAATAGTATGATCTGCTTGCAGTGATAAACAAAAGAAGCAGATGAAGCGTACCTATCGTTTCTCATTTGTTTTCAAACATCGCCGTTTACATTAAATATATAAATATTTTAAAGTAACTACAGTTAAATAATGATTTGTGAGTAAACAGCTTAATTTTATTCGTTAAATAGTCCTAATAAATGCCATCTCCTCACTTCATGAGTCGTGAATTTATCGATAATTTGGAAATCACTCGTGGCATTACTTATGATAATTGAATAATTTAATAAAGTGTTTAGTGAAAATTTTAATACATTCATTGTGCTTATTGCGGCTAAATAACGCAGAAGGGAAATCGAGGCCATCAGGGCGCGATATAAATTATATCAATCAAATCACTGCATTTTAAATTAACTGAACTTCATTTGAAACAATATAAAACAATAAATTCGTACTTGCCGCCATTTTATTTCTGATCGATGTCACGGCCTACTGTAGTCCCAACTAAGTGATTTTCGGCATTTACCATATATACATTGACCACACTCTTAACGGAAGTCAGTCGATTGTCCATCCATACTAATTCTGCCCGAGGGCAGGTCTTTCACTGCAATCATAGTATTTTCATGCTATGCTTTGCAGCTTAGTAGGGAATTATAGGTGTGGTAGCTTCCTGTTGCTTTCCACATCGGCGAAGGATGATGATGATAATGATAAGGATGATGGCCGGATGATTTTCGTGGACCGTTGGGCCTTAAGCGTCCTGACATTTTTGTTACAGTTGAGGAAAAACCCCGAGATAAAACTCACCCAGGAGCCTGTCCCGATCGGAAATTGAACTCGGGCCCGCTGCTTGACAAGGCAGCACGCTATAGTTGTTTATAATGAACGTAAATATTTCCAACAAAGATGTTATTATTTTAATATTATTTATTATTTTGAAAACACCATGGTGCAAAAATTAACGTACAACGCACGTTTGTGAAGTGGTTTACAGTATCTCGGAAATTAAAAATCTCGCGGTCGCTCGGTTTTTTAATAATTTCCTCACTTATGTAAAAACCACTTCCCAACCTCGCATTGTAATAAAAAATATATTTTATTGATGTATTTTTATCAAGATTACTTTCCATCTGAGTTCACCATTGCCAGACAAATGTCAAGAATCTTCAAGGCCCAAAGAACTCCGATAATCATTAGGCCATTGTTATCATAATCGCCTCAACAAATTAAATTTAGTATTAAGGCCTCTCCTAACGTTTCATTAACATTATGATCACCTATCACACACATCATCGGCGCAGCGCAACTCGCCTTCCAGGCGCCCCAACATCAGAAGTGGGTTACAATAGATAGAATAACAGAAATGTCAACGTCAATCTGGTGGCATTGAGTAAAAAGAGTTAAAATAAAAAGCTTTCCCCGCTGATGAAAAACTTCGAATTGGCATAAATGTGTTCATTTTTTAAATAAATAATTGAAATGTTGTCTACTGGTCTCTGGGAATCTGGGTAGCGATGCTACCTCGTACACAGAAGACCCGGGTTCGATTCCCCACCAGGACAAATTTCATCGGTGTTTATTTCTTATAAGCTTTTTCCTCCCTCTATGACAAAATCTCACGAACCTTTAAGACCCTAGCTGTCCCCGAAGATTACCTGGCCATCATAAATCATCATTAAGTCTTGTGAATATAAGTGTCATTATTTCTGAGGACTTAGGGATTAAATAGGGGAGGATTTGTTCTTGCTTCCGGAAATGCGTCTAAGTAATTCAATGGTAGAGCTCCAGGGAATGAAGCTAGAGATCTTGTGTTCAGATCCCGGCTCAGATTCACATGTTCTCTGTAATTATGTTCACCACTACCTGCAGACGGCTTGTCTGGAAATATTAACTTCCACATCATAATCACCATTATCGAATTTTCCCTATTTATTATAGATGAATGAGGGAATCGTGCGTTTCATTTCAATTGTTGTTTCGGAGGAGGTTCTGAAATCGGTTGTTCACTTACACGAGGAGGTCTTATTGAACTTGTGTGGTTCAAAAAGTATATGTGTGATTCAGGTTTAAGTTCTTTCCCGACAGGTCGTGCCACTGTTAGGCCCGCGTGGGTTGGGGCTCATAAAATGCCTATAAATTGAGAGGTTAAACGATGATGGAGAATAACAAGAAGAATAATTTAGATGTTTTTAATTTCACTTTATCGGTATGTAAGCCTATATCGTAAATAGATGGGAGAATAACATTAACCATGACTGAGGGAGGAAGATTATATCGGGGAAATATTAGTTCAGAATAAGGACGAATGGAGATCTTATATCCGCACGGCCATTCGATAGTAGCAGTTGTTATTTAGTTAGTCAAGTTACAGGGGAATTTGTCTCTTGTCAGTGTTCGGAAAAATATATTGTAAAGTACTTTACGAACGAATAAGACAATGGGCTAAAGACAACAATAGGCTCTCAAAATATCAGGCAGGTTTTAGAGACGGGTACTCCACGGTGGACAACGTATTTGTTCTGAGAACATTAATTGATGACAATCTGAAAATGAAGGGGGGTAAATTATTTTGTGCATTCATTGATTTTAAGATGGCATTTGATACTGTGGACCGAAGCGCACTTTGGGAAAAATTAAATCGGAAAGGATTGTCTCATAAAATGATACATGCTTTAATGTCAATGTATAAATATGTTAAATTTTGTATAAAAGTAGACCAAGGGCACATTACAGAGAGCAGTGAAGCCAAACGGGGAGTGAGACAAGGTTGCATTTTATCACCAATGCTATTTAATCTATTCGTTGATGATATTGTAGATGTAATGCTAGAAGGAGAAATTGAGGCTCCGGAGATAGGAAATGTTAGAATCCCAGTCCTGTTGTATGCAGATGATTTAATTATCTGTTCCAAGACAATCAAGGGATTCCAAAGAGGTCTTGACCTACTGGAAATATACTGTAGGAATTGGGGATTGACTGTAAATGTTAGTAAGACAAAAACAATTACCTTTAAAAATGGGACGGTTTATGGTAGAGCAGAGGAATGGAAATACAGAGATCAAGTACTTCAAAACGTGAAACATTTTGAATATCTTGGTACGACGTTGAAAATGAACGGAAAGTGGAAAAAACAGATTGATATAGCATTATTTAAAGGGAGGGGACAAATTAACAGTGTACTCGGTATTCTGGGTCGAGTGCCTGATATTCCAGTCAGCACATTAGAAAAAATGTATGGAGCGATGGTCAGGCCAGTAATGCACTATGGTAGTGAGATTTGGGGTTTCCAAAGAACGGAAATACTAAATTAAGGTATATACGCATTTTCTAAAGTATATTACACGACTTAGTAAGGCCGTTTCTAACTGTGGAATTTTATATGAATTGGGGTCATTCCAGGACGACATTAACTGTAACATTCGTGTACTCAAATACTGGTTGCGAGTAATCCAAGGTGAACAAACAATGCTTAGAGCAAATTTGTTACGACCACCAAATTAAAAACATAGATGTTAAATTTTGGGCAGACGAGGTTAAGAGAGAACTCCAAAAGATTGGGATGGGCTGGATATAGGAAAAAGGGACTGAAAATTGCAAGAACGTATGGAGAAAAATAAGGAGGAGGTACTTAGATATAAACCAACAAGATACTTTCGCCGAATGTACAGGAAAACGCTCACTGTGTTTACAAAGATACCTAAAACACGTCTGGGGAAAAGAATCGTATATACTCAACCTAGGATTTAAGGAGAGATCAGGGCTTGCTTGGTTTAGGCTAGGGGCATGGAAATTTCTAAAAATTAGCGACGATCACCATATGCGAATATGTCCAATGTGCGGGAACTTTGAAGATGAGATACATATATTAGGAAATTGTAATGATTTAGAATATTGGAGACGTCAGTTATTACCGGAAATATTTCTAAATTCAAATCGGGAAAGATTGGCATGCTGCGAGTTATTGGTAAATCCAGAAAATTGGATAAACCTCGGTAAATTTCTGGACAAAACGCGAAAAATAAGGACAAAACTCATTCATGAATAAATATATGTTATCAAAATGCAATACCATTAATTATTAACAATTATATATAAATTAATTAGTGTATAATGCTATTGTGTTATTATTTAATTGTAATATTAATGTGATTTCTTTATGTAATTGTAATTTTAATGTTTTTTTTAGTGTATAATGCTATTGTGTTATTACTTAATTGTAATATTATTGTGTTTTCTTTATGTAATTGTAATGTTAATGTTTTAGTGTATAATGCTATTGTGTTATTATCTAATTGTAATATTATTATTGTGTTTTCTTTATGTAATTGTAATGTTATTGCTGTTTTTGTTGTTTATTTTTCTTTACACTAGTACCAATTATTACTTTATTGTAACGGACTGTCAACAGCACGTACGGCTTACTGCCCGTGCGACCCATATTTGTAAATAATATTGTAAATATCTTACTTTTTGTCTAATAAAGTCCTACTACTACTACTAGTTAGTCAATAGTAGTAATAGTAGTAGTAGTGTGGGTTGATAAGAATGCAATACACTAGTTTCAAGTCCGCTGCCTCTTTCCCAGGGTGGTATTAATACTTCTATTACTTTTTAACTTATTTGATTTATATATATATATATATACTTACTTACTCACTGGCACTATCGAACCCGAAGGTTCATGGCCGCGCGGACATAAGCTCTCCATACATCCCTATCCTGAGCTAATGCTTTCCAATCATTCCCTGTATAATCTACTTCCCTCAAATCATAGTTAATGTTGTTCTCCCACCTCATTCTTGGTCTACCAACTGGGCGCTTTCCCTCTGGCTTTCCTACAAGAAGCTTCCATGCACGTCTTTCATTCCCCATACGTGCAACATGTCCTGCCCATCGCAGTCTACGAGACTTAACTGTTCTTATTATATCTGGCTTCCTATAAAGACCATGTAGTTCATTGTTATGTAGTCTTCTCCATTCATCTGTCTGTTCATCTCTCTTTGGTCCAAAAATTTTCCTAAGAACTTTATTCTCAAATACTCGTAATCTCCTTTCCTCCCTTAAAGTAAGAGTCCATGTTTCGCACCCATATAATATAACTGTGGAGATATATATAGTTTGATATAGTGTCAGCTTTAGTCTTTTTTTAATGAAGGATCTTGGGACACATCAAAAGTTCTCTGCAATGCATTAATAGCAAGCATTTCCAGAAGTGAGCCGACGGTTTAAATTTCTTTGTGCATCATCTCATTCCTATTTGTGATTATTGTTCCTAGGTATTTGAATTCAGCCACTTCCTCAAAATTTCCCTCATTTGTCATTAGTCTGTCCATTTCCGTTATATAATGAAGTTCTACGTGAGACCATATATTTAGTTTTACTGATTATTTACTGCCAGTCCTTAATTCTATTAGGGTGACTCAATAGTGTGTGCGTGTTGGCCTTTAGTATCTCCTCGCTATCGGCCAGTTAGTACTTAATAATCAGCATACACTCACAGCTTATTAATACCAGTGAGTCTGGAAGGCTCTTCACTCAGTCTCGAAAGATTTGATGGCATGCTCTAGTACAAAATTTAAATAGGAGAGGAAGGAAGTGCATCTCCTTGCTTCAACCCCTTCTGGATTTCAAAAGTGTATGAAAACTGTTTGCCTACACGCACCCTATCTCTTTGAGCCATGTAGACCACATGCGATAAGATAAGTCACTAAACCTACCTTTCTTAGGAAGTCCGAACTCCAGGAGGATACTAAATAACTGTCTCCCGCTTAATTGAATCAGAATTGCTTTTTTGAAGTCTACATATAGTTGATGTACAGTACCATTAGATTCCCATTTCTTCTCTAAAATCTGTCTTATATACTGCAAATCGATATCTGTTGTAGACCTGTTTTCTTTCTTCTAGATGCACATTGATTCACTCCTAGAATGTCATCAATATATGGGCGTAAGTCTGCTTACTAATATATTTGTTAGAATTTTTTACGAAGTTGAAAGTAATGAGATGCCCCTTAATTTGTTGCAATCAGTTTTATTATCTCCTTTCTTTATAAATGGGTAAGAGAATTTATATCCTTCCATTCATCTAGAAGAGCTTCTTTTTCCCCAAATCATACTAAGCACCCAGTCGTATCTTGTCCATCAATTTGTGTGCTCGGCCCGCTGATTTTAATCAGTTCTGCTGGATCAGTCTCATCTGAACCTGATGCCTTTATTCATCTTCATTTTGTCACGTAAATCAGCCATTTCAACCTCTAATGCACTTGGCTCTGCGACTAGCATTGTCTGCTGTCCTGTAACTTATCCTCCTCAATGTCCTGTTCTGTATGTACATTTAATAGCTGATTAAAGTAACCTTTCCATCTATTTAATATACTCCTAGAAGCTGCAATCACATATCCCCATTTTCTTTGTCGACTTATGTTTGTTCTAGCCTAAACCCCCCTTCTTCTCTATCCTACTTTTTCCCTTATATAATTCTCTAATGTTACTATTTTTTGCATTCATTTCAAGATCATTAATCTTCTCTCTCAAATATTCCCTCTTTTTACTCTTTAGTAACTTGGTGGTTTCCCTTCTAACACTACCCAATTGCTCTAAATTTACCTCATTTGGCTCGTGTAACCATTTCATTTTTGCTAGCTTTCTTTTCTTTACAATGTCGGCACATTCCTCATCAAACCATTTCTTGTTTTGCCTCTTTTTTAAACAACCAATGCTTTCTGATGCTGACAATTTAATAGTATCTCTTATAGCCTCCCATTCTTTATTTATATCAGTTTCTTCTTCGTTTGCCACATTGTCATCTGAAGATTCCAGTACTTCAAATCTATTAGCTATTTTGATTTGGTATTCTTGCCGCATTTCATCATTTTTCAAGTTTTTTAATTCATATTTTACAGAATCATCTTTAGCGTTCGTTCCTCTCATAAGCGATAGCCGTTGTCTGATTTTCACTCTGACCAGATGATGATCCGAATTGCAGTCTGTCCCTCTAACTGATCTAACATCAATGATGCTACTGTGCCAGCGTTTATCCACTAATACATGATCTATCTGGTTCCGAGTTTCTCCATCTGGGGACGTCCAGGTGTATTTATGAATATCCTTATGCTGAAATGTTGTGCTCTTAACAATGAGATTTCTTTGATGTGGCAAATGTGACTAATCTAACCCCGTTGTCGTTACTATCTTCATGAAGACTGAATTTGCCTATTGTTGGTTTGAATATATCTTCCCGCCCCACTTTTGCATTAAAATCTCCTAAGACCATTTTCATATGATATCGTGAAAGGGTATCAAATAAGCATTCTAATTCTTCATAGAACTCATCCTTGATCTTGTCATCTTTATCTTCTGTGGGGGCATGTACATTTACAATTATAAAATCATGTCGTTTACCCTTTAGAATTATGTATGATATCCTATCACTAACAAATTTAATATCTCGGATAGCGGATAGGATCCTCCTTCTGACTAAAAAACCCGTTCCAAATGCAGGTCTTTCTGCACCCCCATAGTATAATGCAAAGCTTCCTGATTCCTGACTACCTTCTCCTGGCCACCTAACTTCCTGTAAAGCGACTATATCCAAGGGCGATTTATCCAATTCCTGCGTTAATATCTCTAGTGCCCCGCTATTGTATAAAGTCCTAACATTCCATGTTCCTAGGAACATGTCCCTGTGTTTGAGCCTTTGGCATGGGTTCCCTGAAGTAGTCCCCGCCCGGAGAACCGAATGGGGGACTATTTGACCTCCGGAAAATTTTACCCCAGATGAACCCATGTCCGCATTTCTTGACGGTTGTATTTTTACGGTGAAAGATCGTCACTCTTTCGCCCAAGGTACTTTTTTCGTCTGGCTTATCACCTTCGACCAGTCCGGCATGGGTAACCCTATCGGCAGCAATGCTACCGCCGGCATAGCTCTCAGGATCATTTAAGCACGCAAGCCACTCCACCACGACAAGGTAAAGATACCATGGAGGGATATATATATATATATATATATTTTAATTTATTTTATTTATTTTTCCTGTTAGAGTTATGATCGTAAGGTCTTCTCTTCCATTACACCAGGGTTAAACTATACATATCTTATATATAAAAATTAATGTTTGTTGTTTGTATGTTTGTTTGTTCGTATTTTATGCGCGGCTATACCGTTGATCCGATTGTGATGGAGTTTTTTGCAAATTGTTCAGGTGATTCCCGGGATGAGCATAGACTATTAGAGAGTTGTGATACTCAACTCCTACACCCTTAAAAATCGCCCTTTGTAGTGGAAAACGTGAAAAAAGTAGCTCTTTGGACGCTTAAATAGCTTACGCTGACTAAACCATAAGAAATACACAAAATTAATGAACACAGAATTGAATATCTCAAAAAGCTCTACAAAAAAGTCCGCGACAGCATATATTTATATCTTACGGATAACTCACAAAAAACATTTTTGTCTTTCATTGATACCAAGAGTCCCTTATCCCTTACGGATAACTCACAATAACCATTTCTGTCTTTAATTGATGCCAAGGGTCTCGCGCCGTAGCCGAGTGGTTAAGGGAAGAAGTCTTGGCGCAGAACAACGGGACGTACGCTGGTTCGAGTCTCTACGGGGGAAGAAATTGTTCTCATGGAATTTCGGTCCATATGAGACCGGTGAACAGTGAGTCAGAAATGATATCTAGCTGGGGGAAAACAAAGAAGCTGTTTTGACTCACTCTCATCAATTTATATATTTTTTTTCACTCTAATATAATTGTTATATGACAGTTCGCAACTTATCTGCAAAAGAGGATATAACGTCTGCCGGGTACGCTAGTAATAAATAATATTACACTGCTCAAAAAAATTAGGGGATATTGTAGAATAACCTATTAAGACTATGTTTTTAGTAACAGTATTAGATGCAATCACTTTCTATTATTCCAAAAGAATGTCAACAAGAGTTTGAAGTCATTACGTAACCTCTGTACCACACCAGATGTCAAAGAGATCCTGATTAGGAATATGGCAAACAAACAAAGCAACATTAACATGGGTGAAAATGTTTCTTTAGTATGGTGTATGGTCTCCTCGAACGGCCAGCACTGCCTCACACCTGTATGGCATTGATTCAATGAGGTTAACAATGAGTTCTTGGGGGATACGTGGCCACTCTTCCATAAGAGCAATGTGCAGCTCTGGAACAGTTGTGGGAGGTGCTGGTCTGCCTGCGATGCACCTGCCTAATGCATCCCACACATGCTCAATCGGATTTAAGTCCGGGGAGGAAGCTGGCCATTGCATACGCTCGATTCCCTCCACTTCCAGCATGTCGTCCACCAAGTCAGCTCTGTGGGGTCGTGGATTATCGTCCATAAAAAGAAAAGAATCACCAATGGCATCAGCATAAGGCACGACAAAAGGTCTGAGAATCTCATCTCTATACTTTACCGCAGTCAAAGTACCACCTTGGATAACGTAGAGGTCCGTACGTCCACCACTGCTGACTCCTGCCCACACCATCAATCCACCGCCACCATATGGGGATCTTTCACGTACTAAAGCTGGATTGTTTCGTGTCCCTTTTTCTCTCCAGTTGAATACACGCCGACTATCACATTCCATGTTGAATCGCGACTCATCAGAAAAAAGAACTGATCTCCATTCAGCATGCATCCACCCACGGTGTTCCTCCGCCCAGTTTCTGCGATCTCTACGGTGTTGTGGAGTTAACCTGGTACACACCATGGGCCTACGGGCATAGAGACCACTTCCATGCAGTCGATTAGGGACAGTTTGAGTTGACACCCTGCGTCCTGTTGCTGTTTGAAGTATATTTCGCAGTTGAGTTGCATTCTGCTGTCTATTTCGGCGGGCTGTTAACAAGAGGTAACGGTCATCCCTTGCTGTTGTTGCCCTTGGTCGACCTTGTCCGGCTCTTCTGTGAACAGTACGTTCTTTGAAAATGATTCCAAAGTCTGGAAATCACGCTTTGAGACACCCCAATGGCTTGTGCCACCTCTTGTTGTGTCTGTCCAGCTTCCATCCTTCCTATGGCCCTCCAAGCCATTGGTTCAGGTAAATCACGTTGTCGAGGCATCACTGTCCCTAAGGCAAGTCATTCACTAACTGAAAACTGGACTGGATTTAAAAACAGCAACAAAACATTCACCCCCACACCACCCTTTTACATCAACAGTACAGACACTGCCCTCTGGTGTGGTACCGAGGTTACGTAACAACTTCAAACTCTTATTTACATTATCTTGGAATAATAGAAAGTGATTGCATCTAATACTATTCCAAAAAACATAGTCTAAATAGGTTATTCTACAATATTCCCTAATTTTTTTGAGCAGTGTATATAATATGTAAATAACATCGTAGCATGTAGTAACTTCGCCATAGCCGGTTCCTATCCCGGATGAGAAAGAAGGAGGGCACATGATTGTGTATTCATACCTAAAATTTTATAATTTTGTTAGGACTTCAAAATTACTTTCCATATCTAATCAAATAAGACAATGAGGTGAAGGAGAAATATTTATGACAAAACATTTATCTTTAAAAACAACATATGTAAATTCCCTTCAACTAATTTTCATTTAACCAACAAATATCCACTATAATAATTATATCCATTAATCGTAGAAATCAATCAGTGTCATTAGGCCTACTTAAATTAAATATGAAGACGTAATAATTAACCTTCCATTATTCAAGAGCCTGACACCGGGGGAAATTTGGCAACGCCCCTACCCGGTCAGTTACAGTAGCAAGGGGAGCGCGGTGGAATGGTGTGACAACTGACGTGTAAATTTCGAAGAACGACGCCAGCGCTACAGGGGCGCAGATCCGTTGGTCCGACTATACATGTAGGGATGCAAAAACAGTATATAGTGTTTTTCAAACTATCTTGCAAATCAAGAATATATTAATGATGTTAGCAGACTCATCCTGCTGATGATGGATTTTAACATCCGAAAGTCCTCCAGTTAACATTATACTATAATATTTTAACACAGTTGAGGATGACGGCAACTGCCAACAGGTATATTTTAAATTTTATTTTATGACTATTCACCTCAACGGAATCTGATATGAATTTTACTAGTATTTAATAATATTCAAAATAATAACCTATAATTTTATTAAGTAATTCGCTTGGTGAAGAAAGTGTAAAATATAAAAAAATAATAAAAGTAAGAATGTTGTTTTGCACTACAGGGATCTTGTTGTCGTTGATTCCTTTGAAAATATGTTAAACTGAAAATACATGGGCTGTAACAAAAATATCGGCAAGATTATAGTAGAAGCGAAACCAGACGCTAATTGTTATAACTTCCGTCGCATGTTAATATGTGTCTGACCTATCGTCCAGTAAATGTACTCGTTCGTACGTCTCAAAGCGCATACGCTGTAAAGAGAGGAAGTTAGTCTCCTCTGAGTTGCCACTCTAAGCTGTTTGTTTCGTCATGTTTACAAAGCAAGAAAAGCGATCTAGGTTCAAAATCCAATCTGCCCGTTGTTGTACAGCACGACAATGTCATGTAGACGGCACGTAAGGAGACGGCATTCCCATATAGAACTGTGGCGAGGAGGTTTAAAGCCTTCAACGAGGGACCGCGTGGAACACAAGGTTAGACCAGGCCATCCCAGTGATAGTGAAGAGGACGTGAAAACTGTCTCCTCACTACTATACACCGATCGACGACAGACGATACTTGAGTTATGCCTGGAGATAGGACTGTCGCATATGACTGTGTTTTGTATTCTAAAGAAACGCCTGAGAATGCGAAAAATTGCATCTCGTTTGGTTCCCTGGGATCTGATTGAGGCGCAGCGATAGCTACGATATGACTCCACTCAAACTCACCTGCAGCGTTATGGTCGAGATGGTGACACCTTCTTACGACGCATTATTGCAGTTGATGAAACCAGGGCCAGTCATACGAGCTTCTACTTAAGCGTCAATCCAATAAGTGGCGTCAACACGGGTCATCACGCAGATCAGTGGTGCATCGTACTCTTACAAATGTGAAAGTGATGGTTAATCTTGCATAGACTGCGATGGCGACATCCTAACGCTACCATCTCACAAGGACAGAAAGTTAATGCGCAGTATTTCCGTCGTTATTTGGAGAAAAACTTGAGATCAGCGTTACGAAGGAAGTGCCCAATTGTTTTGTAGAACCCTCCAATCATTTTGCAGCATAAAGGTCGGGCGCAGACAGTACACAACGTAGTTGACCTGTACCGTTGCTTGGGGTAGGAAGTGCTTTTCCATCCACCACATTCACCGGACGTAAGCCCCTATGATTATTGTTTGATCCCTTCGTGACATTCGATTCTAGACTGTTCCCGAGATTCTGCTGGCATTAAGGCGGTCAGTCAGAAACATCAACAGAACAGGAGCTGCTACAGGGATACTACGACATCCACATCGCTGGCAACGAGTTGTAGACAATACTGGGTACTACACTGAAGGACTGTAGAAGTTTCACAGGTCTGTCACTTGTATACTAGTAATAAATAAATAGTTGCCACTATTAAAGTTACAACCTAAGTAGATGTAATTGTTATTCTCCCAGTTATATTAAATAGATGCGAAGCATGAACTCGTACTTTGAGAGCGGAAAGGAGATTATGAGAATTTGAGAATAAAGTTCTTAGTAAAATGTTTGAACCAAAGAGAAATAAATAGACAGGTGAATGATAAAGACTACTTATTTGTGAGCTACATGGTCTTTATAGGAAACCAGATATAATAAGAATACTTAAGTCTTGTAGAAAGCGATGGGCAGGACATATGACACGATTGGGAAATGAAAACATTGTATGGAAGCTTCTTGTAGGAAATCAGAGGGAAAAAGACCAGTTGTGACCAAGAATGAGGTGGGAGAATTACATTAACCATTTTTACATGACTGGAAAATATTAGCTTAGGAGTGGGATGTGAGGAGAGCTTATATGAACCTACGGATTCGATAGAGCCATTTAGTTAGTTAAGCTGGTAGAGTTAAGACCATAAGGCTTTCTCTTCTACTCAACCAGCGAATAGTAAAATCATACAAAAATTATAAACTTATTACAATTTTAATATTTAAAATATTATTAAACCCCTCAGGGGTCCTCATCTAGGGGATATGTGGATGGCGACCACGAGGTGCCCAAGCCGAGCAAAACATTTCTTCCACTTACTTGTGTTTTGCACTCTTTTAACTTTACTATCTAACCTCTCTTGGTTAACTATTGTTTTTTCGACCCCGTCGCTATTATGGCATCCGAGGGCTAGGGAGTCTTTCCTTTCTTCCATTTCTTCTTTCCTTTATTTTCTTTTCTTCTCCAGAAAAGCCTGACCAGAGGCTATAAGATGGCAGGCCCATCACTGGTCTTGCCTTCCTTTGGCCAGCAACCAATCGAAGGGACTATTATTATGCTTTCAAGTCTTATACGAGAATTTCCCGGAAGGATCAAAACGCTGGAGGGAAAATTTTCTATAGGATCGTAACAGGCCTTGGCCTAATACTTGCAAGGAAGAAGAAGAAGAAATATTATTAAATATAAACTAAACGTAAGACAATGGGGATGTTGTCTAATATTAGCCAACAAAACATGGAATAAAATATAATAAGCAAAGCTTCCTAGGTGAATATTTATAGGTATATACAAAGTGTTGAATATAGTTGTTATGCAGTTAATATATATTTATGTGTGGAACTTAAGATATCAGTTAATTTGGGGTTTAAATAATTACAGTTTATATTGTCTAAAGAAATATTAGTTACAGTAAACTACAAGGTGAACAGTAGACTCGATTAGTGACAAGTAATCACCACTACACACATTTTAAAATATAGTCCTTAATGTCACTTTACCAGTAAGTTCATCGTAAATGAGAAATAACGGTTTCGACATCCATGGGAAAAGTGTATGATTAAGGAAGTGTCGTGCTGAGGAGTAAATGGAACCCTGATCTCTGTCGTTTATACTTTATCGCACGTCTTGCAATTTTCCTTGGAAGTCTCCCCACAAACTGCAGTCATTAAGGTGTCCCTAGGGCCCGCAGTAAGTATGATGCATTGTTATAGTCCTCAGCTGCGCACATACGCAGTACCTTACGCATTGTAATTAACCACCGTAATGCTATACCAAAATGAAGTAGTGTTTTTAGAACCATTTCTCCTGACAAATTACAGTACCGTACGTCATATTCCGTCTTCTAAAATAGCAAAATATGTTATTTCAAAACAACATTGAATACTTACTCTAATACATTTTTTTTACTTTCTACTCAAATATTCAATTATATTTTAATAAATTATAGACGTCCACCACTGTGGTCTCGTACACACAGGGGTTCGAGTTCGATGCCCGATCGGGACAAGGTGATGTTTTTTTCGAGGTTTTTCTTCATCTCTTATAGACATAGGCTATGTCAGGAATCGTTAAGACCCAAACGTCCCCAGAACATAATCTGGCCATCATTGCCATATTCCCCATGTTTAGTATGAAAGTAATAGTAGTAGGTCTTTATTAAACTAAACGTAAGATACATGTTATTTACAAATACGGGTCGCACGGGCAGTAAGCCGTACGTGCTGTTGTCAGTCCGTATCAATAAAATAACATCTAGTAATTATATAAAGTAAGAAATAACACAATAGATAACAATAAAATTACATTACACATTAATTCTGTTCAATAGTTTTCTACCCTAGAGCAGGACGTTCACTGCAATAATAACATTTTCATGTTATGCTTGCATTTTTACTAGGGAATTGTAGGTGTGATAGCTTCCTCTTGCTTTCCGCACCGGCGGATGATAATGACGACGATGACTAGAAAATATTCATGGACCGTATAGGTCTCAAATCTTCCTGACATTTGCCTTACAGGTGAGTTAAACCACCCAAAAATACACCTTACCCAGAAAGCTTGTCCCGACTGGGAATCGAATCCTGACCCGCTAAGTGTCAAAGCAGCACTTTCCCATTAGTGCACATTACGTAGTAAGCTTGAATAAAAGTAGACTGGCAAGAGATTAATATGGCACGGAAGAGGGAAATCACTACCGATGCTATAAGTTTTAGTTTTTCTACGTATATAGATCCTATCGAGTTCACCGCTATGGTCTCGAGGTATCGTGTTACCTTTTCACGCAGCGGGCCTGAGTTGAATTCTCGGTAGCGATAAGTTTCCTGGGTGAGGTTTTTTTGTGTTTTTCCTCACCTGTAAAACAAATTTCATTAACATGAAGACCCAAAAGATCCTCGAACATCATATGGCCATCATATTCATCATCCTTCATATTCACTTTAGATTAAGTTTAGCATTAAGGACTCTCTTGGTGCCCCATCATCCATCTTACCATTGAGGCAACTTAACCCCGCCTTCCAGGCGCCCCAATCTCAGAAGTGGGTTACACTTACGCCAATTCCAGGAGAGAACACCTGGTATATCGAAATGACAACCTGGGGAATTGAATAAAAAAAATCTAATCTATCTGGTATAGGTTACCAATAATTTTAAACCTTAATCAAAAAAATGTCCACCGCTGTGGCCTCGAGGTAGCATGCTGCCTTGTCACGCAGCGGGCCCGGGTTCGATCCCTGGTCGGGGCAGTTTTTCTGGGTGAGGTTTTTATCGGGGTTTTTCCTCACCTGTAAGAAAAATGTCAAGAAAACTTTAAGGCCCAAACGGTCCCCGAAATCATATGGCCATCATCCTTATCATTATCATCCTTGCCATTATCATTATCATCATCATCATTCACCGGTGTGGAAAGCAACGGGAAGCTACCACACCTACACAATTCCCTAGTAAAGCTGCAAGCATAGCATGAAAATGCTATGATTGCAGTGAAGGACCTGCCTTCGGGCAGAATTACTATGGATGGAATCAAAAAATGTGATAATAATTTCAAATAGGCGTATCTTATAAGAAATTAAAAGTAATTGAAATAACCAACTTACTGGTGTTACTGACGAGAAGTTTGTCGTGCGATCTTCTCCATCGTATTTTAATTTCTCATTTTATAGGTACTAAATGCCCCACGCCGTCTGGAACTTACAGTGCATGGCCTGTCGATAGAGGGATTTTAAACTTCTGATCACACGCATTCTTCTTTGAACAAACAAGAGCATGCAGGATCTCCCCGAATGAGAAAATCAGCTCTAGACAACACAACAATAAAATAAAGCACACTATAAACTTACTAAATATGGCCTAGAAAAACATTCGCCCGTAAAATTTGTCCCGAGTGGGGATCGAACTCGGACCCACTAAAAGCAAGGCGGGGACCATAGAAGTGGATCGCTATTTAATTCACATCCATAAAATCATGGTTAATGTTATTCTCAATTTTTTCTTGGTCTCCCTCTAATTTTCTTACTAGAATTTGTCATGCCAAATTTATTACCTATTCGTGCCACATGCCCTAGTCTTCACATTCTATGAGATTTAACTGTCTTATATCATCTGGTTTTGGATAAAATTCATATGGCCCACAGTTTTATGCAGTATCCTCCATTCACCTGTATTTTTGTTTAATTTGATCCAAACGTTTACCTAAGTATTTTATTCTCTAACTATTCCATTGAATATAATATTGTATTATTTCATATATTGTATGGATGTGAAACTAGGGCTCCAGTGAAAATACAGAAGGATAGAATACAGACGGCAGAGATGAGGTTCCTAAGACAAGTAATAGGATGTACAAGACTTGATAGAATAAGAAATGAGGATATAAGAGAAGAATTGAAAGTACAGCCTTTATTGGATAAAGTCACGAATTACAGACAGAAATGGATTGATCACATGGATGGAATGAGTAAGGAGAGATATCTGTTGTTAGCAAGAAATTATCAAGCAAGAGGAAGACGTGATGTTGGATGACCTAGAAGACGTTGGGCTGATACATTATGAAGTCGGAACGGGCAATTGCCTAATCGCTGGAGTGATGATGATGATTATTTCATGAGGTTGCTTTAGAGGTTCACAACTATAACTTACGAGTTCGATCCATGAATCCTCTTATTTAGGTGAGGGTACGAATATTCCGGAATCCTATCACGATTTTCCCGCGTGGAAGCATCTAAAGTCAGTCAGATTCTTCTAGAATCAACTTAGCAGTAAAATTACTTCTCTGGAAAGACTTCTGGAGATGTCGTTTGCTGGCTTATACACGACCCCAATCTAATTTCTGTTGACTTATAAGAAGTCTTGTTGCCGTCCGAGGAATGCATAGGCGGTTATTTGAGCAACGAATCAACAATGCGTCTCAGTATATTTTAAACATATTTTAGAGAAGAGGGAATGACATGAGTCCCTATAATGCATTTTAGCATACGTTTACATTATTGACTACATGTTAAAGTTCTCTGAGCGCCTCAGTTGTGTTTGTAATTATTATCATTGCTAACTATTTTAATTCCGCCACTTCTTAAAAATTTCTGTCATTTGTTGTTAAATGACCATTACCATTTATTAAAGTATTTTCAAATGTGGCCGTGTAATTAGTTTGGTATTTAGATCCAGCCTAGTTTTTTGCCTTATATTTTCTGAAACTTACTTCATATTTCTTTGGCAATATAATATACTGCTCAAAACAATTAGAGGAACACTATGAAATATGCAAATATTTTTTCATTGGATAAAGGTAGAAACATGAAATTAATAAAGTACATTATTTGTGGTTATTTATTGCTCATGTCAGTAAAAACAAATGAATAACGCTGACAATTAACTTTTCAAATAATTCCGCTATGTAAGCAATTGAATCTTGTGCTTATTTTTCAAAGTTAAACACTTGTTATATAGAGCTAGTATCGTGTATGGCCTCCACGACATTCGATGACAGTTTGGCACCTTCGTGGCATGCTCCCAATAAGATTCTGGATTTCCTCTTGCGGGATATTCTCCCATTCCTCCTTCAGAGCATCTCCAAGTTGCTGCAGAGTTTGTGGAGCTTGATGTCGGTTCCTGACCTTCCTCTCTAGAAGATCCCACAAGTGTTCAATAGGGTTGAGGTCTGGGCTGACCGCTGGCCACTCCATTACCTCAATTTCATTCCTCCTCAGGAAATCCCTGGTGACAGCCGCAGAATGTGCCCTGACATTATCCTGCATAAACACAAATCCAGGGCCTACTCCAATGGCAACAGGTACTACATGCTCTTCCAGAACGTGCTCGATATACCGGACAGCATTCAGTCGCTGGGGAACAAGTACAAGGTCCGTACGATTGTTGTACATAACTCCGGCCCACACCATTATGGAACCTCCTCCGAATCTATCAATTTCCTGTACAGCCTCTGCAGAAAATCTTTCTCCTGGCCGTCCCCACACCCTCAATCGACCATCACAACGTGTAAGACGATATCTCGATTCGTCCGAGAAGAGCACAGACTCCCACTGGTTCAGATTCCAATCACCATGGTTTTCAGCATAGGTACGTCTTGCTGCCTTATGCCCATTTGTTAAGCCTGGTTTTTTAACGGGCCTTTTTGGACGAATATTCTCTTTCCTTAATCTGTTCCTTATGGTTTGGTCCGAAACCCGGATTCCGGAAGCCATATGAAGGTCATTCTTCAGGTCTTTTGCAGTTTTTGTACGCTGTCGAAGAGCAGAAAGAACAACGTATCTGTCATCCTGGGGGCTTGTTTTAAATTTACGGCCCTGGCCACGTCTTCTACAATACTGACGTGTCTCTCTGTGCCGGTTGCGTAACCTGGACACCACGGAAGGAGAAACCCCAAGCTCTCTAGCCACTTGTCGCAGAGATTGACCTTGTCGTAAAAGATGTAGAGCATGATACACTTCAAACTTATTTAAATGCCTCATTTTGTCAGAGACTTCAATAAACAAGGCAATAATCAACATTCGTCACTATAGCAACATCAGGAAGCTCACCAATTAGAAGTGGCCAGTGCCTTCCAAAATAAAAAAAAATTCTCTATATTTGTTATTTGAGGTAATTTCTCTGTATTTAGGTCATGGATCTTTAAAACTTGTATCCGGTGATAAAATTAATAATTCATTTTACATATTGTCCAACTTTCAGCATCACAGCTTTAAAAAACAATTACTTATTCAATTTATTACAAGTGTTCCTCTAATTGTTTTGAGCAGTGTACATACCCGTGTTCCATGTAAAACTTTTATTATCCCTTTATATTTTAAACTTTCTTTACCAAGCCATTTACTTAACCTAATTATATGTTATTATTTTTGTTAGTATTATTATTATTATTATTATTATTATTATTATTATTATTATTGTTATTATTATTATTACTTTCTTTCTTTCCCTTGTCAGCATTATATTGTGTAGTCTAAAATTATCTTTTATGAATCATTAATCATAATTCTTATTGAATGTATAATTTAACCCTGGTGAAATGGAAGAGAAAATATTACGGTCTTATCTCAATCAGATAAAATATATATATATATATATATATATATATAAATCAATAAGTAAATGTTATTTAATAGAATGTGTATTTCCCCACTTTCGTCTAATATTACATGAACAGTACAAAGGGTGAAACCAAACTTCTACAAATTTTTCAGGGATTTATAAGTGTTTTGATATAAGAAACCCATGATATGCCTGGCGATTTAAATATAAATAGATTTGGTTTTTTTGTTCTCTTGTTTGTAATATCTACAATATTTTTAATTATTAGCCCAAATTTAAATAGAATGTTAATTGAATGAGACGGACTAGTATTAGTCTCATATCGTTTAGTAATTTATTATCAAAATCTTACTTACTTAATTACTTACTCACTGGCACTATTGAACCCGTAGGTTCATGGTCCCGCGGACATAAGCTCTCCATACATTCCTATCCTGAGCTAATGTTTTCCAATCATTCCCTGTATAATCTACTTCCCTCAAATCATAGTTAACGTTATTCTCCCACCTCATTCTTGGTCTACCAACTGGGCGTTTACCCTCTGGTTTTCCCACAAGAAGCTTCCATGCATATCTTGCATCCCCCATGCGTGCCACATGTCCTGCCGATCGCAATCCACGAGACTTAACTGTTCTTTTAATATCTGGCTTCCTATAAAGACATTGTAGTTCATTGTTATGTAGTCTTCTTCATTCACCTGTCTATTCATCTCTCTTTGGTTCAAAAAATGTCCTAAGTGCTTTATTCTCAAATACTTGTAATCTCCTTTCCTCCCTTAAAGTAAGAGTCCATGTTTCGCACCCATATAATATAACTGGTAGAATAATAGTTTTATATATTTTCAGTTTAACGGTTTTTGAAAGGAGTTGGGACATCAGGAGTCTCTGCAATGCATAATAGCATGCATTTCCAGAATTGAGCCTATGTTTAATGTATTTGTGCATTTCGTTCCTATTTGTGATTATTCTTCCTAGGTATTTGAATTCGGACACTTCCTCAAAATTTCCCTCATTTGTCATTAGCTGTTCATTTCCATTATACAGGGTGTTTCAAAAGTCTCGATTCATTTTCTGATACACTCATTTATTAAGGATCAAACCTACATATACCAGTCTCTAACATTGTTTACAAGAAACATCAATACAATTCAACATGCTCCCCCTGCATGTCTAGACACAACCCCCATCTTTCAACTGTAGCACTGAAGACTCGCTCCAGCATGGCTGGCGTAATGCGTGCCACAGCAGCGAAGATGCGCCGTCTGAGGTGTTCGATGCTCTGGATTTTTACCCTGTACACCTCCGCCTTGATAAATCCCCAAGCAAAAAAGTCTAATGGCGTCAGGTCCGGGGATCGTGGAGCCCACATCCTTACGGACCCCCGTCCTATCCAGCGCCCTGGAAACACTTCATGAAGGTAGTCACGTACAATGCGAGCAAAACGCGGAGGTGCACCATCTTGTTGAAACACAACAGATCCTAGGATCCCATCGTCTTCCAACTGGGGCTGAAGAAACTGTTGCAACATGTCCAGATATGTTGTTCCTGTAATGGTATTCTCCATGAACATGAAGGGCCCATAAACCTTGTTTTTGGTCAACCCCAACCAGACGTTAATCTTTGGAGTGTTCCGCTCCCATTCCTGTGTTGCATGTGGCTGTTCGTCTGCCCATATGCGACTGTTATGTCTGTTGACAAGTCCACAGGTGTGGAAGATGGCTTCATCACTAAACAACACGTGATCCATCAGGTTCTCACCTTCCACCTGGAGTAGGAGGTCATCACACATTGCCTCACGTGCTGCATAATCTTGTGCCTCAAGTTTCTGTACGACTTGCACTTGATATGCACGTTTCTTTAGCCTGTAACGCAGCACTCTCCAGACAGTTGTGTGGGCAACCTCTGACTCTCTGCTGAGACGACGCGTGGATGCACGAGGACTCCGTTCCACAGCTTCACGCAATTGTTGCACAGTTGCTTCAGGGGTGGTGGGTCGTCCTGATCGTCGCTCATCGAGGATACTGCCTGTTCGAAGGAATTTGTTAAGCAGCAGCCGAATGTTTGTTCGGGTAGGTGCGGCTTTCTGAAAACGTGCCTGGAACCGTTCTTGCACCTGAACATACGTAAGTCCTCTAAGTTTCAAGGATACGATGGCGATTCTTTCTTCCTTAGAGAACATATTTCAAAATATCTGCAACAGAAATGCACCAGACATCAGTAACGCGAAAATGAATCGAGACTTTTGAAACACTCTATATATTGAATTTCTACGTGTGACCATATATTTAGTTTTATTGATATTTACTTCCGGTCCCAATTTCTTAGTGTTACTCAATAGTGTGTTCGTGTTGTCCTTTAGTATCTCCTCGCTATCAGCCAACAATACTACATCATCAGCATAAACTAACAGCTTATTAATACCATTGAGTTGTAAGCCTTTCTCATTCTCTAAGGATTTAATAGCATACTCTAGTACAAAATTAAATAGTAGAGGAGATAGTGCATCTCCTTGCTTCAACCCATTCTGGATTTCTAAGTGTCTGAAAACTACTTTCCTACACGCACCCTACTATGTGTGCCATTTAGACACATTCGTATAAGTCTAACTAACTTTTTAGGAATTCCGAACTCCAGCAGGATACTATATAACTTCTCCCTCTTAATTGAATCATATGCTTTTTTTTGAAGTCTACATATAGTTGATGTACAGTACCATTATATTCCCATTTCGTTTCTAAAATCTGTCTTATACTAAAAATCTGATCTGTAGTAGACCTGTTTCTTCTAAATGCACATTGATGATCTCCTAGAATGTCATCAATATAGGGAGTAAGTCTGCTTACTAATATGTTTGTAAGTAGTTTGTACGAAGTTGAAAGTAATGAGATGCCCCTGTAGTTGTTGCAATCAGTTTTATTTCCTTTCTTATAAATTGGTACGATAATTGATTCCTTCCATTCATCTGGAAGAGCTTCTTTTTCCGAAATCATACTAAGCAACTTGCGTATCTTGTCCATCAATTCCCCCCCTGATTTTATTAGTTCTGCTGGGATCTCATCTGAACCTGATGCTTTATACATCTTCAATTTTTCAATCGCCTGTTCAACCTGTAATGCATTTGGTTCTGCGACTAGCATTTCTGCTGTTTGTAGATTATCAAAATCTAAAATCTTAAATTGCTGGAATATAAACTGGTTTGTCTCATCGGATTCGTAACGTAGCTTTACTTAAAGTAAATGCTTGGATATTGAATTTTGGGAGATTAAATTTTACTTAATATTAAATTGAATAAAGAATAGTTAAGAAATTAAATTGATTAGTATAATGGTTGTTTTGGCAGCAATTACTAAGTGATCAAATTCTTTTTTCCTCTTGTTTACCAGCAGTTACAGCTGCTCCTACTCCGGTCTCGGCGGTTGTTCATTGCCTAGTCATTTTCATGGTTTTCGTTTTGTGAGAAATCATTGTTGCCGCTGAAAATTCGCAGGCGTAAATTGTCTCAACATGATGGAGTAACATGCTATTTTGCAGTGGATGTTATGGAATACCTTGTAGAGAAGTTCCGGCAAAGAAGGAAAGGTCGTGGCGGTCCTGTTTCATGGCCAGTTCGGTCTCCAAATCCCATGTACTTTTTTCTTCTGAGATCACGCGAAGAGCCTTATATATATGGCTCCTGTCGTAACGTGTTTGGATTTGTTAATAGGATTGTTGCAGCCGCTGACCATATGCGCCATCGCCGGGAATGCTAGAGCGTACGCTCCATGAGGCGTCGCTGCGTTCATGGTGCTGGATATTTTAAACAATTACTTTAAACAGTTCAACAGTGTAATTTGGAAACAGTTATGTTCCGGGTAATAAACCAATAGCTAGATTATCAAAAAATATTTCTATATTTCCAAAGGCTATCTTTTTACCACTTTCTTAACAGACACAAAGGTGGTTGAGATGTACAAAACTAAAACAATGAAATTACTCGGTAATGAACCACAGGATACCATGCGCTTCTCATATCTAAACACTTAGAAAACATCCCTGAATGTTTTAAATCGTGTGAAAGTTTGTCGGAAGAGTTTGGATTCACCGTACATACCAATAACAAATTAAAATAAGTAAATTACGATAATACATAAACGCAGTTTAACTTCTCGCCTTATAGGAACCTTTTACGTGCCACACGCTATCCGGGTATTACACTGCACCACTTGTCGAGAGAGGGATTTTAACACACACATCATTTTTTGACCACACAAGGACATTGGGAGCCTCCCCGAATAACTCATCAACTCAAACTCCGTACACACATCCGAGACAACACATCATTACAATGAAGCACACCAATCACACACCACATCACTCCACACACACTACACATTCATACTAAACAATGGCGAATTAAGATCATGATTGCTGTGATGATTTGCGCCGCTGATGTGTTTTGTTGACCGATTGAAGCCGTTACATGTTTTGCTGATATTTGACATAGATTTCATACTAATATTAAGGCGTTCGATAAGTAATGGCAACACTGTTGTAAATGGGAGATCCTAGTGGTGACCTTTGTAATCTTGTTATGTTATTAAAGAGACTTTGTTGTAAAAATCTCTAATATTGAAAGTCTCAAAAGTCAATATTTTATTAATACCTTCAGTATTTCTCACATGTAGTAAATAAAATTCGTCCCTAAAAATATGTTCAGTAGAATTGAGGCGCCTAGAATAGCAAAATAGCAGTTTTGAGAAAAACGCGTTTAAAGTTTCACAAACTTGTCTCTATATCGTGTGACATAGCGAATCCGTCAATGTGAGGAATTTATATATTGAGTTCTATAGTGGTTTTATAATTCGGACTGATATGAAAGCAATAATATTTATCGACTTTCCAGTAAAAAGTAGATCTATTGCAAGTTAAACTTATTAGGGTACTTCAAAGAAGACAATCTGTATTATTTGCGTGATAAATTACAAACTTATATATTAATGGTGAATTTTGTAACCCTGGTTTACAAAATACTCTTAAACTATTTTATTTTAATATTCGTAATTTTTATTAGAGTTTAACAGTAAAGTAAAAAATAAACTAAGAATATTACTCTTAGACAATACTGTAGTTGTTCATTGACGTTACGTATTGCGAAATTGAGTAACATGCTTAATAAATTGTAAAATTGTAAATAAAAGATGAACACATTGTTTATAAAAACAAAGAATTAAAATAATTTCGAACTCACCAAGGCCAATACGTGGCTGCAGGCTCAAGTACTTATAAAAATACTGTTATTGAAGCTGGGTTGATAATTTAACAGGTCCCATCCACTTCGTCCTACTATTCCTGGGATATGCGATTCAAAGTTTCTTGGGCAGACATTATGCTGTTGTAGATCCCATGGTGAGTTGCTGGAATGTAAAAGAGAAGCGCTCCAATATCTGCCAGCTTTTCTGAGGATATAGCTAGTGGTTTTGTGTATTTTTCGGAGAAGGTGATTGATGAATGATTGAAATGATTCTGATCGTACATTTTTCCACGTCCTTTTTGCAGATTTATATTATAAGGTTCTTCTGTATTGTAGGCAGGTTTGAATCCAAATCCCATTTTCTAATTATTGGGAAAAACGAACACTCTGTCTTCCGAAAACTTGGCGCCCAGAACTTGCCGATTTGTTATGTGATCCTGGAGAATTTGAACGTCTTTAAAATCTTCTCTCCTCATTGACACAACATCGGAAGGGTTCTTTCTCCTACATACTTTAATGTGTTGCCCATACTGTTTGGCGGTAAACATTTCTCTTCAACGAAGATATTTCTCTATATTACCAAAATCACGGTCACAGGGTAAGTATGGGTGTACTGGCACCATGAATGTGTGTTCAATTTTCATAAAACGGTCTGCATGGATATATTTAAGGCAGGTTAAAACTATGTTTAAATTTTTGTTCTTTCCACTGAAGTTATGACTAAAAATACACAATGTGTTCACTTTTGGTGCTATTTTATTTTCTATGTAATGCATGAGGCAACTTCAAATTTCAGCAGACCCTCGTTTTCCGGTGCACTCATCCCAAACAACATAGATGCATTTTCGGTTTTAAGATTGAGAATTCCAAAATTATAAGTCCATAATTTCCGTTTAATAACATTAACTATGATTTGAGGGAAGTAGATTTTACAGGGAATGATTGGAAAGCATTAGCTCAGGATAGGGATGTATGGAGAGCTTATGTACGCGCGGCCATGAACCTACGGGTTCGATAGTGCCAGTGACTAAATAAGTAAGTAAGTGCTGTATGCCCGTATGTATTTTAGGAGTGGGATATGCCTGCTGCATGTCTATAGAAATGGCAGGAACTGTTGGATCTTGATATTCTGTCATCTCTTTTAGCAATGTCTGTGCCAACTTAGCTCTGCGTTCGTGCAGCAGCTTCTCAGCTTTTAACCTACTAATTTGTCCCATATCTGTATCTTCACTGAGAGTTTGTAATTCCTGTTTTGTCCTATCACAAAACTTGCAAGTATCACATGGGTGGAGCAAAACCAAGATTAAGTTGAGAATTGGAAATGTGCCGGTAAAATGATTCGGACACAGGGAGAGCCTCACTGTAATGTTCAATG
The DNA here is from genome assembly GCA_030220185.1 of Diploptera punctata. Lineage (NCBI taxonomy): Eukaryota > Metazoa > Arthropoda > Insecta > Blattodea > Blaberidae > Diploptera > Diploptera punctata. Next base: position 737,384 of record JASPKZ010003873.1, on the reverse strand, counting down.
AGCCAGTCACAGTAAAGTTCATACATTGTAGAAGCATTTAAGTCGGTATATACGTGTTTTCTAGGTGTGCTTTTAGCTCTACTATAATGACCTGACAATGCAGGGAAGTTATCGATGTGTTCCATTACCTTTGTTCTGTCCGAATAAGGTATTTTTCTAGTTTCTCTTGATGACCACGTTGGTCTCTGTCCTAGTTCCTCTAACCTTGTTTCACTTAGTCCGTGAATGTTCCGGAAAGCAACAGCACAAACTGTATAATTAACACATCCATGAATTACACTGTATTCCACTGTGCGTAGTCTGCCTATCTTTTACGCGTGACTTCTTCACATCTACACCTTTCATTAATATATTCAAATAACTGTTCTGTAGTTCATAGTCCCCTATTATCCAAAATGCCTTACTATTTCATCTGTCTTATCCCAACCAACTTTCTCAAAACAACTACAAATACAAGTTGCCGCCACCTATTTTGCTTTTACAATCTTTTTTGTTTTCACACTTAAATATTCTTGTCCCATATTTCTCTTCTTCTTAGACACATTTATTTTCCATTTACCTTTTTCAACAGAATGCCTCCTTGAAAACTGATGTTTTCGGAACTTAACTCACTGCCTGTGTCACTCATTATTTTGTGAAGAAATAATAAAATAATTATTTACACTAATAATGCCCCTCTGAACACCCAATAATTACACTAAAACCTTAGTCACCAAATCAAGACTATCTAGAAGTTTACAAGACACTGAGAATATATGTAATACCTAGCGTACAGCGAAAGAACTGAACGAAAAACATATTCATCTGCACATCGCCCGCCTAGAAATAATAAGACAATAATAAGCACTTAAGGTACATCCGGACCTAAACAAACTCGAGGAATATAAGGGTAATATAAATAGCCCGGATGAGTTAAGCGAGCACGCAGCTAAGGCCATTGCTATTCTCAAACTCATCTGTTATTGCGCTGCGATACATCAGGTCTAACACCACGTGTTATTGCTATGGCGATTTCATTCTCTTCCAAGGCGTATCAACAGTTCTTATTCACAGGGATGAAAGAAGAAGGTTCAGAGTTTATATTGCAATAATAAAAAAATGTGATTTTTGTTGATATGTTCTAAGCGCTTCAATTCGTTTTGAAGGTGGAATTGGGAAGAAATCAAACATCCATTAAATTCAACAGACAGGAGTCTTTGTGACTATAAATTATTCAAAGATCAAAGAACCTCTAGCAGACATTTAATTTTAATCAAGAGTTGATATGCAGAAAGTTCTAGTTCGATCAGTTAAAGGAGATATCCAGAAATGGCACTGCAGATTAATTCGCCGTATTCCAAGGACTTGACAACGTATAGTTGACTTGGCAGGAGATAGAATGAAGTTCGTAATGTCAAAAGTAACCTAAATATTTTTTTTATGATATTGTAGCAGTGTTGCTAATACTTATCGAATGCATTATTACAAAATTAATGACATTATATCTTAAACTTAATATGTGTTCAAAAGACGACAGAAACAATCGTCTGCTTCCGCTATTGTTTTGCATATATCTCCTATTATTGCTTTTATCCATGTGTTGCTGTATTTTTTATTTATTTCCTGTAATTCCTAAATGGAACATAGGGCAGCAGTAAAGTTCCCCCAGCGTACTCTGCTTCGAGGGAGCCATTCCACTTGTTTCCAGCTTATCCCTCTTTCCTTTGCCCTCCTCTATTGATTGCTTCCAGTTTTTCCTAGGTAGTCCCCTCTTAGCTATATTCCTATGCAAAATGAACGAAATATCAATACGTGTCTGTGAATCAGTGGCATTGAACTGAGTAAACTAATATAATCTAGTTTTAAACGGAAAAGTGCGATGCTCGGTTGTTTACTCTAAATTATTGGTTAGCCTCTTTATCCCCTTCCTCGTACTGTGTAAATGTTCCACTGCTTCTGTAAATATAATTTATTTTAACGATACAGGGTTATTGGACTATTGTGTTTGTTTTTCATTGCTTGTTATGAACTTGAAAGAATGATAGAGGTCACCTTGTATTATTGATTTGTAATGATGCAGTTAGTCAATTTACTGGCTTCGCACTTGCAATAATGAATAAGGCATTGGGTATGCTTCACTAGCAGGTAATTGAATTTATTAGATACAATGTCCGCATGTTCAACTTCAGGCCAATTTAATCATGATCGATCGAACCCAGGACTGCTGTGCCCGAGGCATCGTCGTTTCCTCTAACTACAACGGCACGTACTTTCAGGCTATTTCTAAGACATTAGTAATGTCTCGTGGAAATGCAGCTAGCGCTAGCGGATAGCCCGACTGGAATATTAGGTTCGAATCCTGGCGATGGACCATATCGGGATTTTTTGGGTTTTTTTTTCTCAGGGTTCTTCCGTTTCCCGAATTTCATCCCACCTAAACTCCTCTTCCCTCCCCCATCAAGTAATTTCATCTCTATTCATTAATTTCATCTCACCTTTCACCTCGTCTCATGTTAGGTAAAAAATAGTCTAGTTTAGCAAACCACAGATGTGGTTGTCATGATCTAATGGAGGCAACTCGTGTATTTCCTCATCACTCCCAGCTATGTATCAACATAGGATAGTACAGGGTCTAAGACAGGGCTGTAGACACTCCTCGAGAACTTAGGTCCAGCCCAAATAAATATCGGTATGAGTCATGTGTAAGAATGCTTGATGTGTGTCGAACCAGGAACAACATAACAAACTACATATCATCGCTGAGTAGTTTGCATCATATTATTTCCATTAAGTAAAAATGATTAAATACAATGAACCTAAAACACGTATGCCGTGTTAGGATCTAAAACATGAATCCATCTCTACTAGTTTAATATGAAATTATCTCGATCCTTAAATAAGGATATCTAAATAGTTTTCTTTACGCCGACGCGGATAATCTGGATGTTATAAATCGTGTGTATTAAAACGCTGCCTTTATTTTATATTGTTTCGTAACAAGATAAAAAATAATATATGAAATTAAACTGGACGTATATTAATAAAAACTGAACACTATTTAAAAATGAAATGACCTGACATGAATTCAAATGAACAGTTACAGAATAAACAATGTAACGAAATAGAAAACAAAAATAAAAAGACGGAAATAGATTTGTATTTTTCACATTTAAAAAAGCAATAAAACAATTAAATGACAGAGCTAGATCATGACCATCAAGGATATCACATTAATTAATAGTAGATCATCGGTTGATTAATATCTTTGATATCGTCCGATTCCTAATAGTCAATTTTGTTGGTCCATCCAATCCCCTGCTTGTAGATGTTTCTCCTTCATATATAAACATATTCCCTGACTCAGGAGGTTTCCATTCGAAAAAAAAATTGGCAGTCGATCCTTTTCCATTCGCTGGACATGTCTATACAATCTTAATTGCTGAGTTTTAATATAATCTAAAATTGTGTCTTAAATCTTCACTATCTCCTCTACTATTTAATTTTGTAATAGAGCATGCCATTAACTCTTTAGAGAATGAGGAAGGCTTAAAATTGATTGTTATTAATAAGCTGTTAGTTTATGCTGATGATGTAGTATTACTGGCCGATAGCGAGGCCAACACGCACACACTATTGAGTAACACTAAGAAATTGGGACTGGAAGTAAATATCAGTAAAACTAAATATATGGTCACACGTAGAAATTCAGTATATAATGGAAATGGACAGCTAATGAGAAATGAGGGAAATTTTGAGGAAGTGGCTGAATTCAAATACCTAGGAACAATAATCACAAATAGGAATGAGATGCACAAAGAAATTAAACATAGGCTCAATTCTGGAAATGCATGCTGTTATGCATTGCAGAGACTTTTGATGTCCCAACTCCTTTCAAGAAACGTTAAGCTGAAAATATATAAAACTATTATTCTTCCAGTTATATTATATGGGTGCGAAACATGGACTCTTACTTTAAGGGAGGAAAGGAGATTACGAGTATTTGAGAATAAAGTTCTTAGGAAGATTTTTGGACCAAAGAGAGATGAACAGACAGGTGAATGGAGAAGACAACATAACAATGAACTACATGGTCTATATAAGAAGCCAGATATAATAAGAACTGTCAAGTCTCGTAGACTGCGATGGGCAGGACATGTTGCACGTATGGGGAATGAAAGACGTCATGGAAGCTTCTTGTAGGAAAGCCAGAGAGAAAACGCCCAGTTGGTAGACCAAGAATGAGGTGGGAGAACAACATTAACTATGATTTGAGGGAAGTAGATTATACAGGGAATGATTGGAAAACACTAGCTCAGGATAGGGATTTATGGAGAGCTTGTCCGCGCGGCCATGAACCTACGGGTTCGATAGTGGCAGTGAGTAAGTAAGTAAGTAAGTATCTTCATTTTCTTCCTTATAACTAAGTTCCTAATTTTTTCTCTGCTTGAATTTCTTGCGGCCCTTCGTATAAAATCCATTTCCGTTGCCAAAAGGTACATATCTGTTTTTGTTGTTAATGGCCAAAGTTCTGCTCCATAAGTAATGATGTTTTTAAACAATGTATGATATATATTCATTTTATTTTGATTACTTATATTTTTATCCCACAATATTCCATCGAGGCAAGCAAACGCAAATTTTCCTTTATTATTTCTATTTCTTATTTCCTCTTCATAACTCCCATTTTTATTTATTTTAATTCCTACATATGTGATCTCATTACAAGATGTTATTGATTCTCCAGTCTCCAAAATTAAATTTTGTTCTGGTTCACCAATTGATAAATATTTTGTTTTTGCATGTTCAAATTTAAGCCCCATTTTTTATATTCTTCTATTAATTTTCTAGTCATATATTCTAAATCTTCATAATCTGGTGCAATTAACAATTGATCATCTGCAAAATGTAAGTTGTATAAAGTTTTGTTGTTTGAAATAGGAATTCCCATGCTTGAACATTTTCTCCTCCAATTCGTTAATATATCATGTACATATATTTTACACAGAGTCGGTGATAGACAACAACCTTGACGAATACGTTTATTTATCGTAAAACTATATGACAATTTACTGCCAATTTTAATTTTAGACATGCAATTGTCATATAAATTTTCTGTAGCTTTAATTATTATAGTACTAATACACTAAATATAGATGCGAGTATGTGTCTTAAATCACAAGGGTTCAAAAATAAACTTTTATTAAACCCCTGACGAAAAATGTGAATTCGTATGGAAATGAACTCGCTAATTTTGAAATTCGTTGTTAAAATAATCCATCGCTTGTAGTGTTTGTATATATTCTTAACTTTTGGGTTGAAAGATTCATTTTTTGCCACCATATGCTTTTATTCGACACAAAATCATATTTCAGAAATAAATGCTACTGAAAAATGAAAACAAGTAATCACTATATACGTAGTAAAACATAAAAAAAAACCTTTCGTCATACTCTGAAAATCTCAAAGTGCTTCCCTGAATAATATTTGATCTTATGTACACATTTGTTCTCCTGTTTGTGGAACCACCACTAGTCTTCTATCATGGCTGTATTTCAGCATTCATGGTAACAACTTTCGATTTAAAAAAATATCCTGTTGTAAACGTCTATCCTGCGCATTATTCACAGCACCAAGAAACACTCTTAAATTAGCCTAAAAGTGAATTCTAAGCAACATTCGGTAACTCATTTCTTTGTAGATCCTTAATAGTTCAGAAACTAACTAACTCGGCACTATCGAATCCTTAGGTTCATGGCCGCGCGGTCAGGATCTTTCCATACATCCGTAACCTGGAATATTGTTTTCCAATCACACTCTCTATAATTTAATTCCTCAAGTCATGGTTAATATTATTCCTCCACCTCATTCTTGGTCTACTAACTGGGTGTTTTCCCTATAGTTTTCCTACAAGAAGCTTCCATGTACCTCTGTCATTCCCCATTCGTGCCACATGCCAGCCCGTTGCAGTGTACGAGACTTAACTGTTCTTATCATATGTGGTTTCTTATAAACATCATGTAGCTATAAATGCTTAATTGCCTTTTTTTTATTCCCCACAAAGCCTTTAACCAATGATATAAATAACAGTCATGTAGCCAATTCAACATTTTCAATCTTAGATTGAAAAACACTCCTTTCTGTGTAGTCTAATTTGAGATCCATTAAAATAATTTCATTTGATTTTGTCTCCGTTATCTCGAGAAAACATTTTCTCAGATGCCCAAATGCACTTCCATTTGTGTCCAAAAGCCTCAACAAGATTCTTCATAAAACCGAGCTTTAAGTTGATTGGAGGGAGAAGAACCTTGCTTTGTTCTGCTACATACTTCACATTGCTTGTTCCAGGTACATATCCTTCCCTCTTTCCTCACTATTTCACTATTTAATTTGAACATGTTGCCCTACTATCTCATAAAAAAAGGAGCAGCTATCGTTTGTAAATCCACTTTGAAAACCTGTGAGTAACGCATCCACTTTGAGATCACCGCAGATTTCCCAGTCATAGTTTTGTTAAAATTTGTATCCTATGTAACGGACATAGATTCATTGATTTATTCATCTCTGCAGCATAAAATAAAGGAAATGATGGTAATAATATAGCAGTACTTCTTTTGATGGGGGGCAGCCGTAGCGTAGTGGTTAAGGCACTGAGCTACAAGCCGGAGGGTCGAGGGTTCAAGTCCCGTTGGGGTCAGGATTTTTAAACTGACCCAAACCCTCAGGCGGCACTATGGCCCTGGGGTCGACTCAGCCTCTAACGGAAATGAGTACCAGACGCTTGTTCTGGGGTAATGGCGGCCGTCACGCAGGGCTGACAACCCGGCTGACATAAAGTGTCGATTGTCTAGAAAAAAAGTGGGAGTCTTAACCTCCTACTACCCCAAGCGCCTCCAGAGGCCTGTTGTGGGATTACTTTACTTTACTTTACTTTTACTTCTTTTGATGAGTCATTGAAGAGTAAACAGTATTAAATTCATTCATTTGGTTAACATCCTCTCACAAACATATGTTGTCTCTCTAGTTAAACATTTGAAAAACTATTCGTATCGACTTCGATATGATGAGGAAGATAATATAATATATTATTTATCTAACATATTAAGTATATTTGACTTCCAATCAACAGTTATTTTAGTTGTGTTAAATTTGTAGGCTTCCATGACCATTATCTTGATTCTTATTTATTTGTTCTTTTGGACTAAATAACTGTGGTCGAGATTTGCTGTAACTCGACGTTTTGTCTACTTCTGCGATAGACATCCTCAGGAGTTCACAAAGACCAGGCAGAATCTCCTGAGAATGTATACAGCAGTAACAGAAGAAACGACGAGTTTCAACAAATCTGAACCACAATTATTTAGTTCAAAAGACCAACTAAACAAGGATTTAGTTTTGTTGTCAGAAAATTTCACCCTTGTAGTCTAGAGGCCAGCAGGTCTGTTTCCCTTTTTTACGCAAGTTTAAATCTCGAATGAGATCAGTTAATTCTTCTTGTGATAAAACAAATGAACATCTTTGCTGTGTTCAGACTGGTGTGTTGGATCCTGTCATTTTGAGATTCCACTGTAATCTGCACTATCTATCTATCTATCTATCTATCTATCTATCTATCTATCTATCTATCTATCTATCTATCTATCTATCTATCTATCTATCTATCTATCTATCTATCTATCTATCTATCTATCTATCTATCTATCTATCTATCTATCTATCTATCTATCTATCTATCTATCTATCTATCTATCTATCTATCTATCTATCTATCTATCTATCTATCTATCTATCTATCTATCTATCTATCTATCTATCTATCTATCTATCTATCTATCTATCTATCTATCTATCTATCTATCTATCTATCTATCTATCTATCTATCTATCTATCTATCTATCTATCTATCTATATATATCTATATATCTGTATATCTATATATCTATATATCTATCCATCTATCCATCTTTCCATCTATCCATCTATCCATCTATCTACCTATCTATCTATCTACCTATCTATCTATCTATCTATCTATCTATCTATCTATCTATCTATCTATCTATCTATCTATCTATCTATCTATCTATCTATCTATCTATCTATCTATCTATCTATCTATCTATCTATCTATCTATCTATCTATCTATCTATCTATCTATCTATCTATCTATATCTATCTATCTATCTATCTATATGCCGTAACCCAATATTGATCCATAGCCTCTCCCTAGTCAGGAGCCACCAGATCAGAGCCCCCAAAACGTATTCGTATCGTGGGCCAAATAGAAGAAACATCAATGTGGCACCGGCAATAGACCCTATTATAGCTGTTTTGGATTTTTATTAATATTAGGGTTTCTAGAAGAGATACAATAAGAAAAACGTGTAATTAAACAAAAGACGAAAGTTCAAACTTCAATTATGAATTTCATGAAAAACAATTAAAATTGTATGGTCATATGAAAAGAATAACATAAGATAGATTCCCAAGAAGAATAGTAGAGGAAGAAGAGAACGGCCAAATAAACATGGATTGATGGCGTTTTGAGCAGCATGAGGGGAAAAAGAATTAGATGATGGACATTGGGATGGCAGAGAGATATGTTGGAGAATGACAGTAGATTAATTGGGCGCAGGGAAATGTGAAATCTACAAAATAAATAATTTATTATTATTATTATTATTATTATTTGTAGTAGTAGTAGTAGTAGTAGTTTTATTATTATTCATTTCTTATATTATTATTATCATTATTATTATTATTATTATTATTATTATTATTATTATTATTATTATCTTCTTCCTTCCAAGTATTAGGCCAAGGCCTGTTACGATCCTATAGAAAATTTTCCCTCCAGCGTTTCGTCCTCTTGGTATATAATTATAAACAGCTTTGGGGATCCGATTTGAACTTATTCTTTCAAGATGGTGTTTCCAATTTAGTTGGCACTGTTTAATATATTCCAAAATTGGCGTAGTCTTCAATTCTTTTAAGATATCGGTGTTCCTTTTCCGATCCCATCTGGTGTAACCCGTTGTTCTGCGCATGAATCTCATTTCACAAGCCGTTATTCTGCTTTCATATTTCATCATCATTATTATTATTATTATTATTATTATTATTATTATTATTATTATTATTATTATTATTATTATTATTATTATTATTATTATTATTATTATTATTATTATTATTATTATTATTATTATTACAAGCGTGTATTGATTTGCTACTTTCTTATTATGTCGTTATAACATATTTCACACGTTCTTGTTCAATTATTGATACACTAATGTTAGCATGTTTTAATTTACTGGAATGCTGTAGTAAGTGACTGGGCGCCTATAAAATGGGACCGGAGGCGAGACCCCAGTCAATCTCGCAGTGGACAGTGTTAAGCTAAATGTACGAGAAATTGTGGCGAACTTATTCAGCAGTGACGGTGAAATAGTTGTGACTGTGTGGTAAAATTAGAAGAAGATTGATTGTGAGTTGTATTTGTAAACAAACGTTTACTAATTGTGGAAATAAATAAAGTGTTAAATTAAATTTTAAACAAATTGAGTGTGCTTCATTTATGCCGCAAAATCGTAAAGAAAACTCCTGTCATCTCAGTGACAATATGTATATACACAGACCAAAATGAGTCTCTTGAATGCGATTTTTGAGGTTTACTTTATCCATAAGACAAACGTCAGAAATATTTAAGCATCAAATGATCGTTTTACGATGTCCACCATGACCATCATAATAATCACTCATGTTAACTTGTTTTAGTAAAAAATGGTCTTACTAGCCTTACAAGTTCGTGTTATCTTGGAGATAATCACTCTTCCAGGCGATCACTCTTCTTTCTTCGATAAATGTATTATGTGAACCAGATATGCATTTCAGGGACTCTTCTCGTCCCAACACATTTAAAAAAAAGTTTAACTGAAAATATATAAAACTGTTATCCCCCCATTTATATTATGGATCTGAAACATGGGCTCTTACTTTAAGGGAGGAGGTAAGATTGCGTGTACTTGAGAATGAAGATCTTAGGAAGATTTATGGACCAAAGAGAGATGAACAGACAGGTGAATGGGTAAAACTGTATAATAGTGCTTTCTACACGATACGTATAGAAAGCCAGATATAATAACAGTTAAGTCTCGTAGGCTGCGATGGGCAGGACATGTAGCATGAATGGGAATGAAAGAGGTGCATGGAAGCTTCTGCTAGGAAAACCAGAGGGAAAACGCCCAGTTGGTAGACCAAGAATGAGATGGGAGAATAACATAATCCATGATTTGAGGGAAGTAGATTTTACAGGGGATGATTGGAAAACATTAGCTCAGGAAGTTGGATGTATGGAGAGCTTATGTCCGCGCCACCATGAACCTACGGGTTCGAAAGTGTCAGTGAGTTAGTTAGTTAGTCCTAACAGATAAAGTCTGGGGAGTGTGAGCCAGTTAAAGTTAGCTTAAACGGTTAAGGGGAGGAAAACAAATATGAATGTGCTATGATGTGGACAAATTGATTCTGATAAGTAGGAAATAAGTTCACTCAGACATCACATTGATGTATGCAGTGAAGTTTTTCACTTGAATAGATTGCTGGTGTAGCCACTGCTTTAGTATCACTGGTTTAAGAAAGCGTCAGCTTTAATCCTTACGCAATAAAGTTTAGTCTTCAACTCCAGCTGGATTATCCTTATTAGACTCCTGCTTGTCACATGTGAGAGCCGTAGTCGGGACCAATTAGTTATTATCAGCTACTATTTATCATTTAAACTTTCTGAACTTGTCAACATTTTTAATAGATTATCATTATCTATCGATTTGTTTGTCTTCATTATTATCGTTCAAATGAACAAGGGTAAATTAGTTCATATTTGCCATCCATCCATCCATCCATAGTAATTCTGCCCGAGGGCAGGTCCTTCACTACAATCATAGCATTTTCATGCTATGCTTGCAGCTTTACTAGGGAATTGTAGGTGTGGTAGCTACCCATTGCTTTCCACACCGGTGAAGGATGATGATGATGATCATCATGATGATAAGGAAGATGATGATGATGGCCATATGATTTCGAGGAACTTTTGGGCCTTAAAGTTTTCCTGACATTTGTCTTACAGGTGAGGAAAAACCCCGATAAAAACCACACCCAGAAAAACTGCCCCGACCGGTGATCGAACCCGGACTATATATGCCATAGAAATACAAAATTAATAACGAACAATATGCATAGACGCCATTGTGAAATTATGTTTCCTGATAAAAATATAAGCACTTTAATCATTAAATTCGAGTTCACTTCACATTTTCATATATGGTTTTTAAAACTTAAAAAGCTAACAAATCGAAAAAAAACTCTCACTAACCCTAAGATTAACTTAGCGATTATTATTAATTAGGTTGAATTTAGGTTACTTTAATTTTCAAGATATACAGGGCTATTCAGTAAGAAGGGACAGACTTGAAACCGTTATTTCTTCCAAATTACATAAAATAGAAACACAATTCCAAAGTTCCTAGAAAGAGAAAAGTTTGAAATTTCGATCACAGCCGTATTGGCGCTGTTGCTTGGAGCTGCGATCACGGATGTATTGGCGCTGTTGGAATGGAAGAGGAGGAGCAGAAGATCAACTTAATCGCCGGTGGCCTCCCAGGTCATCAGACCTACCCCAGTGTGATTTTTATCCGTGGGGGTACGTAAACCGACATTCTTGAAAATTTGCGACATCAAATTGTTGAAGCTGTGGATTCGGTAACTAGAGACCAGCTGATTCGTATATGGCAAGATATGAGTCACCGTTTTGTTATCTGTCTTGTCACATACGGTGCTCATATCGAATGATTAAAACAGTGAAAGTTGAACTTTTCTCTTTCCAGGAACGTTGGAATTGGGTTTCTATTTTATTAGTTTTGAAGTAATAAATGTTTTAAGCCTGTTCCTTCTTTTTGAACAGCCCTATATTTTCATTTGAATTAAATTTTAGGTTGATGAGTTAAGAATTACAATTTTCTGTTACATTTTTAGAGCATTTTTTAATGTTGATGATATTTGTTTTTTCAAAGTCTGAACATTACTTTGATATCAGAATTAATATAAATAAATGTAAGCAAAATGTTAGGGTTATTTGTAGGAAGAGTGGCGAGCAGTTTTAATAAAATAACTTTAAATCACAATATATTTATAAACCGCAACAAATAACTTACAATTGTTTGCGGAAACACTATATATGGAACACAACTGTCCAAATTTTATAATCAAGAAACATATAGCGCTTGTGCTGAATGTTATATCAATCTAACAGCATTATAAATTTAATAATTATATTTTTCCACTTGACCATAACTTACTTACTTACTTACTTACTCACTGGCACTATCGAACCCGTAGGTTCATGACCATAACCCTTTTTTTATCTTCTACCAATGATTAGTATATAGTATACAGTGGCTCATGATGCAAATGACCATTTGAAGAAGAGAAATTCGGATTGGTAATTTTATTTTAAAAAAAAAGTTAATTAATTGATACTAACTCAATTTCTGTCACTTCGTATTAAAAATAATTTTACCATCAAAAGCGTTGGGTGCTTTTTATGATGTTTAAATTTCTTCTTAGAGACCTTACTTTTACCAATATCTGTTTATTATCAAATATATTGATTGATATAGAGCATCCCACGCTTTTGATGGTAAAATTATTTTCTTTTTGTTGATAACTCAAGTTTTATTCTATATGTGTTGGAGATGAATTTTTTGTTGACCACTTTAATTTTATCCCAAGCGTATTGGAAATTAAAATTATTTTTAATTTTTTTAGTTTTCTAATAAAGCGTGTTCTTTTAGTTTTTTAAAACTATTATTTATTTTCATTTTCTGATGATTATGCCCAGGATTTTAGAAAGTAAATATGAAATTATTGTATTGCCACGGATCCTCTACAAGTATACAAAGTTTCAAGTCGATCCAATATTTCTAAGTTGGTGAAAATCGCGTTGAAAGATTCCGTTACATAGATTTAGACAAGTGAATTGAAATTTTTATACTTACAGCATTTTCCGAGTACTGTATATATATATATATATATATATATATATTGTGTGTGTGTATGTAATGAAATCTGATTTTAAGTGTAGAAGAGTGTGGCAAAGGAACTAGAAATCCCCGACGACATCAATTACTGATACAAATGAACCTGAACAATTAACTAACTCACTCATTGACACTGTCGAATCCGATATTCAAGGCCGCTCGGACACAAGCTCTCCAATTATATCCGTCCTGAGCCAATATTTTCCCATCATCTCCTGCATAATGCATTCCCTCAAATCATGGTTAATGTTATTCTCCCATCTAAATTTTGGTCTACCACTGGGCACCTTCCATCTGGTTTTCCTTACAAGAAGCTTCCATGGCCCTCTTTTATTCCACAATCGTATCACATGTTCTGCTCATACGAGACTGAAATATTCTTACATCTTGTTTGCTATGCAATTTAGATCACTGTTAATTACTCTTCTCCATTCGCCTGTCGGCTCATCTCTCTTTGGTCCAAAAAATCCTAAGAATTTTATTCTCAAATACTCATAATATTTTCACATACCTTTAAATAGAGTCCACGTTTCGCATCCATATAACTGCAACAATGACAGTTTAATATTTTCTTAGATACGTTGGGACAAGGGTCCCTCTAATGCATAATAAGCATGCACTTTCGAAAATTGAGTCTATATTTAATATCCTTGTGCATCTCATTCCTGTTCGTAATTATTGTTCCTAGGTATTTGAATTCAGCCACTTCTTCAAAATTTCCCTCATTTTTCATTAACTATCCATTTCTATTATATAATATATTTCTTTGTATGAAACATATTTAGGTTCAATGATTTTTTACTTCAGATCCCAATTTGTTAGTACAATTGTGGGCAATTAACCTCCGTGATTATTTCATCTAAGGAGAATATATGATCAACTATGTTATCTGCAGGAGGCCTTATCCATTAAGGGTGATTTAGACGAAATTATACATTTTTATGAACACTGTTACATTATTTTTTCTATGTGCCGCTTGAACGCGCTAGTTCCGCGAGTTCTGATCTTCAGTTTCCTGAATAAAGTCACATTCAGAAGCCGGCAGGAGCTTACAACGGTGATAATTACTTAAACGAAGTTTTAAAAGTAGAGCCCGGATTTTCAGGAATTATAAAAGGAAGAAAGGGACAAGCCATAAGCACTTAAAGTATTTAAGACAGAGAGTAAAGAGAAATATATGTATGTTTTAAAATTAACCTTATATACAGTGAAACTAACACTGTATTCACAATTATTAATGCTGTTCATTATTTGCTGCACATATCTCCAAATTAATGTTTTTGTGTTATCAACACAGACATTGTTTTCGTTTTTCAGATAATAGATTTGTTGGAACAGAAAATGAACGTACAACATAAACTGAAGCAATTGGAACACACTTGAAACAAGCAAACATTGACGGTTCCATGGTCACTGAATATACATTTTCATCACTGCTGGTTATCTTTTCCATATATTTGTTGTTTTTAGGCCTGAGCAGCCAGATATTACTCTATTGCAGTTATTTCTCATTGGACTTCCTATCTTCCATGGAATTCATTGGATACACTCCACTCTTTCTTCCACAATCATCAAACATGTAACCAAGGATAATCCTATTTGTCCATGACTGATGAAATTTTACATTGACCAGCTTCATGGGCTAGTGGTCAGCGTTTCTGACTACAGTTCAGTAGGTCCTGGACACAGTTCCCGATCAGATCTTAGGTTTTTTTTCTTAAAGGAATTATTCCTGTGGTTGCCCTGGAATTTAGGTTAAGTTTAGGTTAAGTACTTCTCTGACGCTTATAAAATCTGGGTAACGTAACTCCGCCTTCCAGTTCCCCAACCTAAAAAATGAATTAAAATTCCGCCAATATCAGAGAAGGAAGCCAGAAATGCCATAAAAGACAATCTGGTGGCATTGGAAAAATAAAAAATAAATAAATATATAAATAAAAAATAACGACCAGCAATGAAGGCAAGGTTGTTTTCAATTTTTTATATTTTTTGCTTCACAATTGATATAACCTACAACTATGAAGTTCAATTCATAATATATTATTGTAAGAAAAAACATTTACTAGAATGTTCAATGTGGGCCTACTTTGTAATATATTATATATATCCCGTCCAGGCATTCATTTTCCATATCTTGTTTTATATATATATATATATATATATATATATGAAATGAAAACAAAAATAAACGCCTGAACGGAGATTTGATCCGGACATCTGAATTGGCACTTCTACGCGCAACCACTTTCGCTATCCAGGCATCCTAGCATATATATATATATATATATATATATATATATATATATATATATATTTTTTATGTTATAATTATTTTTTACATTGAGCAATGCAAGCCTAATATGACATGAAACGAAAAATAAATGGTTCGACGGGGATTTGAACCCGGACATCTGAATTGATAATGCTACATATATATCAGTATAATATTCATCCATTAGTAATTCTACCCGAAGGCAGGTCCTTCACTGTAATATAGCATTTTCATGCTATCTTTGCAGCTTTACTAGGGAATTGTAGGTGTGGTAGCTTCCCGTTGCTTTCCACATCGGTGAATGGTGATGATAATGATAAGGATGGTGATGATGAGGGTGGTGGTCATACGATTTGGGGACCGTTTGTGCCTTAAAGGTTTCCAGACATTTGTCTTACAGGCGAGGAAAAACGCCGATAAAAACCTCACCCAGAAAAACTGTCCCGGCCGGGGATCGAACCCGGGCCCGCTGTGTGAGAAGGCAGCACGCTACCTCGAGACCACATTGGTGGACGAGTATCATATATATATATATATATATATATATATAAAGAAAACTAAATGTTTGTGCTAGGGCTGTTTGGTTAGCGGCGGTAGCAGTATCAAATAATGAATGTAAAAATATGTAAAAGAACGTTATGCTTGGAGATGTTTATCTATCTGCATTCATCTTATTTATTATGATAGATGTTTCAATCAAAATCAGCTGAATGATTTAGTGAGGGATTTAAATTTGCCTAAACAAGAAGTAGACCAATGAAGGAAACCCCTAAAAACAGGATATCAAGAAAACTAGAGTAGAACAAATATGAAAACCACGGAGAGTATAGATAAAACAAGAACGAGAATAAAAGAAGGTCAACTGTGCATTAGACATCACAAACAACCTTATGAAGAACGCCTGTCAATCAGCATCAAAAAGAAGAGCACAACCGTGGTTCGACAGGACGTGCTACACAGAACGGAAGGCAAACTAAAAGCAATAAACAAAACAAAGGAATCCAAAAATCAAGAAGAGCTGGAACGATATGCCCAGAAAATAAAACAGGACAAAAACACAATCAAAGACAAGAAAAACAATTACACAGAATCGAAAGCCCAACAGCTGGCCGAAGAAGCAGAAAAGGAGCCTTTCCTTGTCTTAAGGAGGAACCCAGAGAAGTGATGAAAGAAATACCGATAGAAGATTGAGAAAATCACTTCACCAAAATACTGAATAAATGAAACAAAACGGAAGCTTACCAAGCCAATATCCCAGGAACCCAACAACCCCGAATCTGGAAATGGAAATCACAGAGGATGAAATAAATAAATGCGAAAAAGAAGCAAAAACCAGAAAAGCCACAGGACCGGATCAAGTAGCATACGAACACCTACATGCCTCTGCTGACCTGTTAATATCAATATGGAAAGAACTGTTTAACAAATGCCTAGAGACGGGAACCATACCACAGCAATGGAGAAGGGCTACACTGAAAATGCTGTATAAGGGTAAAGGAAACATGGGAGACATGAATTCCTACAGAGGCGTGGTACTGGAGAACACCCTATTCAAAATTTTTATGAAGATACTAACAAACAGATTGATGGACATCACAAAATTAAATATCCCAGAAAACCAATTTGGATTTAGGAAAGGAAAATCCACTCTGCAAGCAGCATCTACATTATTATACGAGATAGAAGAAGCCCTCAACAGGCCGAAAGGGAAATACTACGTGGTCTTCATAGATAATGAAAAAACGTTCGATTACATAAACAGAAAAAAACTACTCACGAAGATGAGGGATATGATTGGAAACGCAACCCCATTGTTGGAATAGTACACGACATAATGAGGCAAAACTGGTTACAAATAACAGATGAGGTTACGGCATCAGACGAGGTTAAGCAAACTAACGGGATACTACAAGGAGACCCCATTAGCCCGCTACTCTTTAACATAATGACGGCTGACGTTGGGAAGGCTACTAACGGGACCACGCTGGTAATATGTGCGGACGACATGGCCATTGGGGCAGAAAATAAAGAACAACAAGGCATAGACGCAATACAAAGAAAGGCTACGCAAAATGAGTTCACGATAAACAGCAACAAGACCGGACAAATGGTTTTCCAGAATGGAGGAAGAACAGCGGCAAGTGATAATCTAAAACTAGGAGAAGAACCAATAAGAATGGTGAACGAATTCAAATATTTAGGCATAACACTGCAGCCAAAAACAAAGTCTTTCAGCGAATTTGTGCAGGAGAGAGCAGCAGCAGCTATAAGAGCTATGTGCAATATCAAAAACATTACATCATTAAAATTAGACACAGCCATGAAATTATTTGTATCAGTGATCGCCACCTACGGGATAGAATTAATATGGGAGAAACTATCGACCAGCGATTTGGAGAAGTTAGAAAAAATTAAAGCTAGATACATAAAAAAGGCATTAGGCGTATATTTATACGCCAAATAGAATGCTACATGCTAGCCAGAGGAACCTACATCCTAGAGGACTTGAGACAAAGGATATTACTACCAGCTACGGAGCCATATAAAAAAAGTCATCGAAAAAAAGAAACAGAAGGAAAATGAGATCGACGAGGAGTTCTACGCCTGAAATGCCTTGGTGAACAGGGATTGGACCGGAAGCAACCAACCACAAAGGCACGCAATCACATGGATATCCTCATAAAATGTGTAAAAATACAAAATTCCACCAACCGAGTGACTCGTGTGAAGGCAAGGTATAAGGACAAAAATGCGAGCGATACCATGCAGAAGATGGACGGGATCGTTGAAAGAACTGGTAAAAGACAAATCATAAACCGAAAACTTAATGCTCTTTCGAGTGCCACTTACATACGTAATATTATTAAATTTGCCTAAAGAATCAGCATAACTATTAGGCTCTAGGTTAAAAGAAAAGAAAGTATTGGTTGAGGGTACATATGTTTAATGGTAAAGCCACCGTGAGAAGGAACTTGTCCGTTTTTTTTTCTGAAGAAGAAATTTTAGTGCATTGCCAAGACAACACTGATGTCTTAAAATTTTATAACATAAACTATAATTCCGAAGAGTCAAGCTTCTTCATAGATTCTTCTCAAAAAGTCTTACATGTGTTTTGCTCCATAATGGAGACATAAAGGAGACATGAAAATATAAAGTTTTGTTACAAAGACTGCAGTATGAAAACCATCTATAAGTAGTCTTCGCAGATTTCAAAATTATTGGATTATTGCTTTGTCAGCAAGCTGGTTTCACAAAATAGCCTTGTTTCTTATGTGAACAGGATAGCAGAACTAGGTCAGAACACTAGGAAAGGGAACAGTGGCCACATAGGACTAATATAGTACCGGGGGAAAAAAAAAGTGAACCTTTTTATTGATCACTCGATAGTATAGTTGCCACGTCCATGAAAATTAGGTTTAATGAAACAATTTGTGAAAACTCTAGATAAAAGCAGTGAGTGCTTTAAATACTTTCGTGCTACATTTCTTTCATTATCGTATGAAAAAATTAAAGCTGGTGTATTCGTTGGCCCACATATTCGAAAATTGATGACGGACAGTCAGTTCGAGAATACTATGAGTCGAGAAGAAGTATGCCTGGAATGCTTTCATAAATTTTGTTTTCAATTTCCTCGCAAATAAAAATGACCTAAATTATGTTAACGTAGTGAAAGTGATGCTACAAAATGTCAAATAGATTGGTTGCAAATGAGTGCTAAAGTGCATTTTCTTAATTTTCATCTAAAATATTTCCCTAATAATTTAGGAGATATTAGTGAGAAACAGGGTGAAAGATTTCACCAGGATATAAAAAATATGGAAATGAGGTATCAAGGGAAGCGGAGTGTTAACATGATGCCAGACTATTACTGGGTGTTGAAAGGAGCTGCTCTGAACAACATGCGAGAAGGACAAACAGGAGAAAATGTAATTCAGTAATATTGACACTAGGTCACCAGATACCAGTCTGCTAACAATTCCTCTTCATAGCACTTCCTCTTATTCTACTTCCTTCACAGTAGCCTCTATCCGCTACTGGAATTTCCTTCCTGAAGATATCAGGGGTAGCCATACACTTGGCACCTTTAAGTCACGCTTATACAGTTACCTGTTGTCTAATAATTAATTTCTGTTTATTTATTTCAATTTATACTATGTCATTAATAATTTTTTTCTCGTTTCTTTATATATTGTACATATTATATATTTAACTCGTTAAATTTAGAGTAAATCAAAATAGATCATAAATGTTTATTGTATTGTATTGTTTTATAACATGTAATTGTTTATGTAGTTTAAGACTTTTTTTTGTATTTCGTGTTTTTTAAAAACCTGGTTGAGTGGCAGACAAGGCCTTAAGGCCTTAACTCTGCCAGGTAAAATAAAGTTATTATTATTATTATTATTATTATTAAAATTTCAAAATCAATATTGGGGTAAGATTATGAATGTGCTCATAATTATTAATTATTACTATTATTAAGTAATGATTAATTAGTGGCAAATAAATTCTGCCCTAGTTTTTTATTCAAAATTCTTGTTGAATGTAGTTTTTATTACGTTTCACAAAGCTATAATTTCATTTCTAGTTATTCATTAATATTTTGAAATCCTGAACGTGTTGGGAGAAAATTTTGACTATTTTCGAATTGAGCATACAAAATCCGTTTAGAATCACTTATCACATTACAAAAAAAAACAAAAAACAGAACGGTGTTATCACTTATATATTCAATACTTAATGCCAAATTGCATAATATCTACCGATTCATTAATTTACTAAAATATGAAATAAAGTAAACTAATATAACTTATAACATAAGATTGCCAATTTAGAAGCTAATTAAGTTATATAGTATACATTGCGACGATGTAGTTTATAATAAAACATTTCATTTCATTGTAAAAATATTAATCTTTATTCATAATAGTATATTACGATGCGAGTTTCGGAAGTGGTTTTTGCAGAAGCGAGAAAAATGTTTAAAAACTGAGCGATAGCGAGCTTTTTAATTTCCGAGATTCTGTCAAAAACTCTTTACAAACGTGCGTTGAACATTATTATTTGCGCGATGGTGTTTTCAAAATAATAACTAATGGTAAAAATAATAGCATCTTTGTTCGAAATATTTGCGTTCATTATAAACAACTGACTAACGTTAACGTTGTGGGCAATGTTTATTAGTTGAAACTACAGGAGGCCGTGACACCAATCAGTAATAAAATGGCGGCAATTACGTATTTATTGTTTTATCATGTTTCAAATAAAGTTCAATTCATTTAAAATGCAGTGATATGTTTTGTATAATGTATATTAACACTACCTTTTGGATATTTGTTATATACACATTGTATGTATTTATATAGAGGGCAGTGGTTTTACTTCTCATATATGGTTTGTAATATGTAATATTACAATCTAGTTATTTTATTGCAGTATATTTATTTAGGTTAGTAACCCCGAAATGTAAGAAGTTGAAGTTTAAATTATTGTCGCCATTGCTATAAGTACGACAAAACGCACATAATATATATTACGTACTTTAAGATTTACCAATCATCTGTTAAAATGGCGGCAGCTAGAATACTTTTTTTTTTGCTAGGGAATTTCTATAAACTCCTACTTATAATAGTCGGATTTTGCTACGTTTTGGTGACTACCTTCCTTGTTTTATTTCAATTGCATACACTGATTTTTGTCGTGAAATATCGAAAATTGCGATCGCTAAAGCGATTTCTAAATTTATGTTTCAGTTACGATTTTGAAGTTACGAGTTCGACCGTACTCTTTTAATTAACTGCCGTATACCAAGTTTGGTTCAAAGTAAAAAAAAATTGCGGCCACTAAACCGTTAAAGGACACACACACTTACATATAAATTTTAATCCGTCACCGTAGATAGTTCGGACTTAGTTAAAAAGATAAAAAATAAATAAAAAAGAAATAAAAAAAGAAAACTTTGCATAATGTTTGATAGTTCACGAATATCATGTTAGTGTAATTTTTTTGTGACTCAAATTCGTTATAAATAATTCCTCAGCGTAGGATAGGATAGGTACACTTTAAAAAAGAAAAAAATGTAGGATTCATATGTAAAAAGCAAATATTTCGTAAGATTGAAGTTGATTTTTAAGTAATGTCCTGTTGTTCCCGCGCCTCATATACATTCTGAGCGTAATCATGTATATGACCTTAAGGAAACTGGATCTAATATCGATAAGGAAAGCTACGTGAACCTCTGTGTGCTTACCGAGAGAAAAAAAACTTTATTTAAAGCATGTGTATTTAGAGTTTCATTAAAAAACTTAATTTAAAGCATGTGTATTTAGAGTTTCATTGAAAATGTCAGAAATGTGCTGTAATACAATGACATCATTTTAAGTGACATCTGTGACACAGATAGATAATTGCTTTAACTGTAATTAAAATTGAGAAATGGTGCACTTGAATTGAGGGGTTAAAAATGCATGAATCTTACCGGACGACATCCTCCCTCCGGTCTTCCTTTCTGCTGGCGTGAGTACTTGGCACACTGCAAAAATACTGATATTTCTTGGAGTACTTCCTCCCGCACATTTTCGTATTAAAACAATATATTAGGTTTTCATAAGTGATATTAAGTGAAATTAAAGATATATTGATTAAAAGTAGTGAAAAAAGGTAAGTAGTAAATTGGCCCATACAAAAATTAATTGCTTATTACCGGTACTTATTTTAATTAATAAATTAACATTTATAAATAAAAGCAAATTAATATAAAAAACTGCAAAAATAAGGTTATACAAAACACTCATTGGACCAGTAGTTACATATGCTTGTGAAACTTGGTGCTAAAAGAAACAATAAAATAGATATTACTTATTTTTGAAAGAAACATTTTAAGAAGAATATTTGGACCAAAATAGAGGAACTGATAACGTTGGAGTATCAAAACAAATAACGAACTAAACAAATTAATAAAAAATCAGTACATAGTAAACCATATAAGATCTCTCAGAATTGGTTGGCTTGGACATTCGATAAGAATGGATGATCAGAGACTGGTCAAGAAACTCTACAAATGGAAACCTATAGGAGGCAGAGCTGTAGGAAGACCGAAGATCAGATGGGAGGATGACACAATGAACGATCTAAGGAAAATGAAAGTGACTAATTTGAATATGGCAAGAGACAGATTGGCATGGAGGAGGATTGTTGAGATGGCCAAGACTTTCACTTTTGAAGTTGTCGTGCCTTAAGATGATGATGATGATGAATTATTCTATCAGATTCATCTGGAAATTTTAAATTATAACCCAATAAATTAAATTAATTTACTCGTTCTAAAATTGCATCGTTCAAAACAATTTTGCTAGGTATAGGGTATTTCCCAAAAAAGGCCATCACTTTAGTTTTCTTTGTATTGATTTCCATATTGTACCTTTTTTGCAATTATATTAATATTGTGTGTAGAATACTGTAAATCCGTTTCTGTTGGAGCTATTAATACCAAATCATCTGCAAAAAGCAGAGAGTATATTTTTTAGGTTTCTATTAATTTGAATAGAACCGTGTCTCATCTGTCATCAATCTTGAAATATTAAATCACAAATTAAAAAAAAAAATCAACGGGGATAATTAACAGTATAATGAAACCATCATTAATTCAGAAGGACACAGGATTACTGCTTTATAATGTTCTCACAATACCAGTATTAAGACATGGTAATGAAACATGGACAATACGAAGAAGAGAGGAAAGCCGAATAGCAGAAAATAAGATGCGATTTGTGAGCTGTACAGCAGGCTATACAAAATGGGATCATAAAATAAATGAGGAAATTATGGAAGAGTTGGAGGTAGAACCCATTCTCCACCATATGCAAAACTACCAGAAGAACTGGAAGGCTCATCTTCAACGAATGCCATCTCATAGATTTCCTAAAGCCATGCTTCGTTACTACACCGAAGGCAAAAGATCGCTGGGACGTCAAAAAAAAGCGCTGGATGGAAAATTCCTCTTTGAGACCGTAACAGGCCACATGGCCTAAATACGTGCATGGATGATGATGATGATAATTACTTTATACTCAAATATTCAGTGAGAAAAACGTCCGTCACTTAAACGAAGCTAATTCCTCAGTAAGATGAATTTATATTCCCATTTTGCTGGATTATGGAAAACATATTTATTTTGTTAAATTGGAAAAAAATATATATACTGGTTTATTTAAAGACTGCAGGAAAAACTAATTATATATAACGGTGCGTTATTATTTGTTTTACATATTATTGTGTAATTTGGTACCAATTTAAATAATATCTACAAATTAATTTTTCCGTTAAATATAGTAAACAAATGTACATTATAAAGTACATTGCCAGTTTAAGGATTAATTAAACTATATGATATATATTGCGACAAAACAAAAAATGCTGGTTACTAGAACAAAATTTTAAATTAAGGTTTCAGGTAAACACTAACTTCTAATGGTCGAATTTCGTCGATTTTTAGAGAACACCTTCCTCCGTTTATTTTAATAGGATATACTGAGCTTTGTTGTCAAACATCGAAACTTACGACTGCTATATCGATATGTAAGTTGTCGTTACAGGTGAACTCCTACACTAATGGTCCTGTTTTGCTGGTTAACGAACTTAACCTTACTTCCTTATTTACTTCTATATACCAATTATGGTTTCGATGAAATAAAAAAAGTACGCCTAGAGCGTTAACAGACACACACGAGTATAACAGACACACACGAGTATTATATAATTGGTCATATAATATTGTTATGTCTAATAGAGAGAACTGGTGAGAATTATTCGAAAAAATATTTTCATGAGAACAAATTCAATTGGCTAATTCCTTTCGAATTTGCTAATAAATAGTAGTGAACTTTTTGATTGTGAAGTTTTATATAGGCCTACTCATTTAACAGATTCCCATTATAGTATTTTAACAAACGAGATATGCACTTAACTTAATTGGGAATTGTGATAATGACTGAAAGTTAAACCGCAGTAAAAGTAACGGCGCTTCATTATTTTATCGGTATCACTTCAACATACAAGCAGAGGTAGTATATTTTCTAAAGCAGTGAGGACATTAATCAAACCAAATGCTAATGAATAATTAAGTTAATAGCTTACGAAGTTGGTAAGAGGATTAAATTATTTCTGAAGCACAAACTAAGTCCAACATTTACAAAAAAAAAAATACTTCATTATTACGACAAACTTTAAAAAGGCATTAGAGAGTTAATTTAATCTATTATCATAGTCAAATATATTTATTTAGATAAATCTCTCAATCCCGGTGGATTAGTGCATATCTCGTTCGACCGTGATTTCACAAGTTCACAGGTTTAAACGCAGTTGGGATTGATGGATTATTTTTTTCACAGCATAAAATCATGTGTCTCTTTGCTCACAGAAAGGCAATAAAGGTGTGGTTTAACGCAAGAATTTTAAGCTTGAAATACTCGTAAGAAATCTGTGGAAACATTTGTTATCCCTTTAACGTCAGATTTGGATTGTGACGTTAATATCCTGTATTCTTGAAAATCGTCGTTAAATAAGTTACTATCACTAATACCACGACCACCACCGCCATCATCATCATTATTCATAATAATCATCAACAGTACGCATGGACCTATCGGTCAGTACCGAAACATTTGAACTGTCGCTTCCGTCGAAGTTACGGACAACCAACACATTTTATTCCTTTTGGACCATACTGAAAAGTTATATTCGGGAATCCTATCAAGGTAATCCATCCATTCGTTTTTATAGTTTTCCACACGCTCTTTAACGTATTCTATTTTAAGTTAATTTCTTGTCTGTGTTCAGTCTAACAGTGGTAACAACTCCCCTGTTGGTTCATATTGAAGTAATAGTATTTTACGATGCGATGTTGGGAAGTGGTTTTTACAGAAGTGAGGAAAATGTTTAAAAACCGAGCAATAGCCAGGTTTTTTATTTCCGAGATTCTGTATAATACTTCACAAATGTGGGTTGTACATTATTATTTGGCCGATGGTGTTTTAAAATAATAAATAATAGTAAAATAATAGCATACGGTATTTGTTGGAAATAATTGCATTCATTATAAACAACTGACTAACGTTAACAGTGTGGAAATGTTTATTAGTTAAAACTACAGGAGACCGTGATATCAATCAGTTATAAAATGGGGGCAATTACGTATTTATTGTTTTATATTGTTTCAAATAAAGTTCAGTTCATCTAAAATGCAGCGATTTGTTTCGTATAATGTATATTAACATTAGCATTTGGATATATTTTTGTATATACATTGCACATAGTATACATAGAGGGCAGTGGTTTTACTTCCTATAGGAAATATATTTTTTGTACATACATCGTACGTAGTATACATAGAGGGCAGTGGTTTTACTTCCTATACCTGGTTTTTAATATGTAAAATTACTGTGTAGTATTTAGTTTGGCAACCCCGAAATGTGGGAAGCTGGACTTTTAATCATGGTCGTCAGTGCTGTACGTAAGACAGAATGCACTATCGCGCAAAAAAGGACATTATTCAGTAGAAAGTATTTAAATTTGTGTCAAATACAACAATTCAAAAGGTAATAACTTAGCTTATGTTAGGTTTCCTTTCTCTGTATTAGACACGTTTAAATAAGTTAGTACAAGAGATTGAGTTTGTGCAATTTAGCAAAAGATATAAAGTATATATTCCGTAAACCAGCGACATCGGACCTTAACTTCGATTTGCTGAAGAATTCGTTTAGTGTGTGAGGGACGTTTAATGTTACTATGACACACAGCATTGCAACCAAACTCGCAACACTAATTCAGAAAATGAATTTTTAGAGAGAAAGAAAAACATCACATTTGTAAGATTCAACGAAATATATATAGTTTTAAAAGTTAAAATTATAAAGTCAGCAGATGGAGATTAAACATGTTCCAAAACGTAGAGGAAGTTCGGATAATGTGGACCCTTTGGTTTGAGTGGACCCTGTTAATATTTTCTATACTTGATACTGTCCTCGCACAGAAAATATTTTAACTTCTTCCCCTCATTAACTTTGACGAGTTCAGGGCCAGTTTATTTTATTTTGTGCGAAGAAGGGTTTACTTGTGATATTGTTTTAAAATCGTCATTTGAAAATTTTCAAGCTAACAATTAATTCTTAATTTCTGCTATTGAATATTACAAATATTGAAACAAAAAACTCCTAAATATATTATATTATGTAGTTGCTGCTTTAATATACTGACGGATTGGTTTTATATTATGTGACATGGCTGCTGTAAGAAATAATTCAACATAACAAAGAAATTCGGTTAGTGTGGACCTTCCATGAGGCAGTTAAAGTGGATCCCAAACGAATACGTATATTTTTTTGAATGAGGATGCTATCTGTAAAAACCATGTACTTAATTAATTTTATTTAATTTCCTTCTAATTTTACTAAACCCAAAGACCGTCGCTTTCTGCAGTTGAATGCCGTGTGATTGTTATAATCAACAATAATTTTTGAAAACATTAAATAAATATCATCGCTTTTTATTTATGATCAGTCATACATGTTTTCAGATTAATCTGTGCCTGTCTGCATAAATTAATACAGTAAACAAACTTAAAAGTAGACTAAGAGCTAAGGTGGATTGTGGGGTCCACTTTACCCGAATATGGAGGTTAAAATGAACCTTTCTTGTAATGTAAAAAAATTTCTAAATTATGAAGATGTTTCCATATTTGAATAAAATAACAATTCTATAATATAGTTATAATACTAATGATAATCACTGTAATTAAACAACATTCAAATCCTTAATTAAAACAAGAAAAAAACAATTCAAATTAGGGGTCCACATTGCTCGAAGTTCTTACATACAAACAAGTTTTACATCGAAGTTTTAAATAATTTTATGCCGAACAAATTCTCAGGTAAAATTTAATAATTGTATTCTATATAGCAATGGTGGTTCAAAGTCATCATCCATGCTGAATGGTTCGTTAGGACCGCATAAAGGAGAAATTTTCTTCTATAGCTTTCTGGGGCCGCCTAGAGATCTCTTCCCACGTCGTTGGTAGTGAAATATTATTTTTTGGATTGTAGGAGATCCATCCTTCGTATGTGGCTCATCCATTAGCTTTCATAATTGTGTACACAATGGAGCATTGGCTCCAGATCACGTTTTTTCATGATTCCCTCATTATGTTTATGATTCCATTTTGTACATCCTATAGTGCATCTCATAAATGTGATTTCATTAGCTGTTAATCTGCTTCCTCCATTCGTCTCACTTTCTAAGCCTCGCAGCTATATTACAGAACAGATTTTACAAGGTTTTATATTGGCATATAATTTGGGGTAGTGAAGCGAATCTACCACCACTGCTATCCAATTACCATCCTCACCTTCTCGTGGTGCACACTGATTTAACTAACAAGGCTCTGGAGACCGAGAATTGGTGGTACAGCAATAATTTTTGATGTAGAGAAAATGTTACGTTAGTGGGAACCCCACAACTCAGTCCATCTCGGCTAGCAACCAATTGTTCGTTTTAGTCATTTTTATAATTTGCTTTCAGATATCATGGAAAGCTTCGGACAAACCGGTGATCACTTTAATAACGACTAGGGCAAGAACAATGAAAAAGTATGGAAAAATTAAATGTAATTTGAAATTTACAGCTTGATAGTTAAAATTGAAAGTTTGTTTCAATAAATAAATGATAACTTGAGAAAATAACAATAGTCTGAAGATTACGTATTTTTATGTAAACCTCAAGCATGATCTGCCAATAATGTACATACTGTAGACACTTGTTAATATAATAAAATATCCACTACTTCATAATTTCACAATTTACATATTCCATCAAACCGTATATCATCGTTTCCCAGGGGGTTCGCAAAATATTTCAAGGGGTTCGCCTAATCATTTCCGTAAATGGCAGGTTTCGAGGTTAGGCCTATTAATTATTCCTTCATTTCTGCGACCATAATAATAATAATAATAATAATAATAAAATAATAATAATGATTATTTCGTGCCTGGTTAGCTTACATGGGGGTTTGGTTCTGAATTAAATAAGGGCTAGACTTATCCGCATGTAAGACACTAGGATGGAGGTCCTCAACCCCGACATAGCGCGTCACAATGGCTGATAGGGGAAGTTCCTGTAGATATACAGGACAGGTTCGAATAAGGCCTTGCCAAATAAGCACTCGCGGATCAACTGAGGAGGTTAACGGCTTCGACGGCGGAAGATGTTTTCCCAACGGCAGAGGGCGGATGAACCGGTTCTGGAACTAACCACCCGAGTCCTATGAAACTGGATTTCGGTCCAAACGTTATGGTAATTAAGTACTATGAAGCGTGAAAGGAAACAACATTTTACCCCAGGAGGTAACCAATCCACTGCTGTTAACAACAGTACAACTAGGCTGTCGGATTCTGGGGAGTCTGGCCAAACACGGAAACAGAGGGTATCGGAGATCTCTGGTCAACTGCCCGTGCGACCCATATTTATAAATAATATTGTAAATATCTTACTTTTTGTCTAATAAAGTCCTACTACTACTATTTTTGAAAGAAAAATTTTAAGAAGAATATTTGGACCAAAATAGAGGAACTGATAACGTTGGGGTATCAAAACAAATAACGAACTAAACAAATTAATAAAAAATCAGTACATAGTAAACCATATAAGATCTCTCAGAATTGGTTGTCTTGGACATTCGATAAGAATGGATGATCAGAGACTGGTCAAGAAACTCTACTAATGGAAACCTATAGGAGGCAGAGCTGTAGGAAGACCGAAGATCAGATGGGAGGATGACACAATGAACGATCTAAGGAAAATGAAAGTGACTAATTTGAATATGGCAAGAGACAGATTGGCATGGAGGAGGATTGTTGAGAAGGCCTAGACTTTCAGTTTTGAAGTTGTCGTGCCTTAAGATGATGATGATGATGAATTATTCTATCAGATTGAAACCGTTTTTGGAACGTTAAATATAAATTCCCTCTTGCGAGCAGGAAAAGTGCATGAATTAGAGAAAATTTTAATACAATAAAATATTCAAACATTGGCACTCCAAGAAACAAGATTAACACATGAAAATACAATGGATTTTGGGAACTATAGACTTTTCAAAAGTAAAACCGATAAACGAATTATTAAAAATACACCACATTTGAGAGTTTTTTGCTATCCATAAGAATATATTAAACTCGGTAATAAATATGAATCACATAAATAATAGATTGATGACAATTACACTAAAATGTGCGAACCAAACATACACATTGATCAATGCACATGCGCCAATTAACAATGGCAATATAACAGATTGAAAAAAAGTACATGATTTTTGGGAAACATTGGAAGAGAAAGTACTAAAAATTCCACACAATCATGTTTTAATCCTGTTAGGTGATATTAATGCACAACTGGGCAAAGAAAAGAAATATAAGAAGACAATTGGCAAGTATCTAGCGCATAAGTGGACCAACCGAAATGGACAACGACTAGTTGAATTTTGCTGACTATTTAACCTCAAAATTATATCTACACAAATTATGTCTACAAAAAGAAAACATCAAAACAATGACATGGCGTGCATCAAACTCACTTCTAGATGAATATCAAATTGAACACGTGGCATTTTATTTTTTCCACCATAGAGAAATTATGAATGTCCAAGTTAGAAGAGGTGCAAACATCGATTCGGATCATTATCTGACAAGAATTAAATTAAAACTAAAACCCAGGAGACTTACCAAAAGGCAGCCATCAATATTGAAGTTTGCCACCAATAACATTCCGTCAACATTCACAGCGGAGTTAGAAAAGAAGCAATCACATAATTGGCAATAACTCAAATGTAAAATAACTGAAACGGCATAAATGTTAATCACTCTACAAAGAAAGAGAAAGCATCCTTGGCGGATTGAAGAATGTGACAAAGCTATTGCAGCGAGGCACCGAAAATACGTTAATTGGAATATTCAAAAAACAGAAAAGAACCATAACGCATTCTTAGTGCGCAGGAAAGAAGCAGCCAAATTAATCAAGAAAACAACAAGGAAATATGAAAACGATCAATTAATTGAAATTGAGAAAGACTTTCAAACAAACACGCGGAATTTCTACAATACTTTTAATACCAAACTCATTGGGTACCTACCACAGAGTCTCTGCTTTAACTGCCCAATACCAATAAACAGATTCCCCCCACAAGAACCTGAACAATCAAATCCAGTCTCATCACCACCGGATGAAGATGAAATTATTATGCAGATTAAAAGACTTAAAAACAATCAGGCAGCAGGTGAAGATGGAATTGTGGCAGAAGTCCTCAAAGTGGCAGGACCAAAGACCATAAATGAAATCACAACACTTGTGCAAGAAATATGGCAAACAGAACACTTTCCAGAGGATTGGAAGACTGCATTAATCCACCCGTTATATACAAAGGGAGACAGAACAGATGTGAACAATTATAGAGGGATTTCATTATATCAGTCCCCTACAAAATTTTATCTCAATGTTTGCTCGACAATTCGCAACGGCAACTAGAACCGAATATAGGAGAATATCAAGCAGGATTCAGAACAGGCAGATCATGCCCAGAACAATTCCTGAACCTTAAGCTAATCCTTAGACACCAGAGAATTTGAAGCAATGATTTAGTTTGTATATTTGTTGACTTTAAAAAGGCTTACGATTCGGTTGACCGTTAATCACTATTTGAGATATTGAAAGAACAAGGTTTAGACCATAAAACTCTTGCACTTATTAGACAGACACTGACAGATACAAGGGCTAAAGTTAAATTCATGGGGTGAAATTTCTGAATCCTTTGAAATTAAGACAGGAGTAAGACAAGGAGATGGGCTTTCTCCACTACTCTTCAATTGTGTTCTTAATACAGTAATACAAGAATGGCGTAAACAGAACATAATTTTTAAACATAATCAACCAATCATATTAGGAAGAGGAAAATTGAAGATTGATTGCAAAGCACATGCTGATGATCTAGCAATCTTAACCCGTGAGGTTGTAACAGCACAAAAACAGATTGAATTATTAAATGACATTGCAGAGAAAGTTGGTCTGCAGATTTCTTTAAAAAAATAAACGGAATATATTTCATGCAATAAACAAGCACCAAAATACCTGGAAACCAAATATGGAAAAATTAAACGAGTTCCACAATTTAAATATCTTGGTGAAATAATTCAGGAAAATGGAATTGAAAGTAAAGCCAATAAAAGTAGATGCCAAAAAATGGAAACAACATTTCGGCTTATTCACAACACTTATAATAAAAAATGCCTATCTTGACATACAAAATTACGACACTATAACACTGTAATTAAACTGGAGTGCCTCTATGGAGCAGAAACATTCATTTTGAACAGACAAAAATATATCGAAAATATAGTGAAAAAAGAATGCAAAATTATAAGAAAAGTTTTAGGTCTACAGATCATAGGTGGAGCATTTAGACTCAGAAGTAAAAAGGAAATAAAAATGCATATAGTCATTCATAGTGACATTAGAAAACGAAGGTTAAAATGTTATGCCCATATTAAACGAATGAACTCAAATAGGCTTACAAAACAGATAATGTAATTCTACGAAAACAGAAGTAAAGCTTCAGTGGATACAATGAAGTGGATTTATGAAGTCAAAAAGGATTTAAAACTGGTAGGAATTACTAAAGAAGATATCCCAAACAGAGATATATTTAGAATTAATGTGAATAAGTGACAAGTTGACCATGAAGACAAACCGAAGAAAAAAACTGGAACAACTTGGACAGATGAGAGAAAAGAAGCTCATAGCAAAAGAATGAAAGAAATTTGGTCTCAAAGGAAACGCCTCTAAGTACTTTGCGTAGTCCTACATAGGCTCATCCGCAATTTAAAAAATAATAATAATAATTGTTGTTATTATTATTATTATGGAACCCAATGGAAAAGACGAGGAAAGGAAGGCCAAAGAAAACCTGAATGGAAGGTGTGCAAGCCGATATGATTATCAGAGGATTGGAGGAAGAACAATGGATGGACAGAAGTGAATGGCGTTTGGTTTCTGGACGACGGCGGCAGCTGTCATGATACCAGACGATTATTATTATTATTATTTTAAAATTAAATTAACACTGTAATGACCCTTGTTACATATGTATAACATCGGGAATTTATCACAACATTTCAACAATAAATTAATATTTACCGCGAATCCCTGATATTGTTTTAAGCGTTAAGTTTTAAATTAATTTCAGTTTATTAAACTTTATACTTGGAATTAAATTTTATGAGTGTCTACTGTATGTATATCCTGTTTAAATGCCAGTGGTTCACCCAAATCAGATCGTTGTGGAAGGGGTTCGCGAGTCGAAAAAAGGTTCGGAACTGCTGCATTATACCAATGGATACATCATGTCATTCTTTTGCTAAATTTGTTTAATAACTAACTAACCCGCAGGTTCATAACCGAGCTGATATAGGCTCTCCATACTTGCCTATCCTGAATTATTATTTTCCAATCATCCCCTGCCTCATTCCTTAGTTAATATTATTCTCCTACCTTATTATTAGTCTATCTATAAGGAGTTTCTCTTTCGTTCTTCATTCGTGTCATATGTATTGCCCATCGCAGTCTATATCTTATTTCCCATAATGTTAATGTAGTTCACTGTTATGAAGTCTTTTCCATCACCTATCTATTCGCCTCTCTTTCGTTAAAAACACTTCCCATGAACTTTATCCTAATATACTCGTAAAATTTGTCTCCTCCCTTAAGTAAGAGACTATATTTCGTATCCACTAAAAATAACTGTAGTAACATCAGTTTTATGTATTTTAAATTTAACGTTATCTAAGAGAAATTGGGGCGACAGGAGTCCCTGTAGTAGTAGCAGTAGTAGGACTTTATTAGACAAAAAGTAAGATAATTACAATATTATTTACAAATATGGGTCGCACGGGCAGTACGCTGTAGGTGCTGTTGAGAGTCCGTTACAATAAAGTAATATTTGATAATAGTATAAAGAAAAGAACAAAACAAAAATAATAATAACATTACAATTACATACAGAAAACACAATAATATTACAATTACATAATAATACAATAACATTATACACTAATTAAGTTATGTATAACTATTAAGAATTAATGGTATTGCATTTTGATAACATATATTTATTCATGAATGAGTGTTGTTCTTATTTTCCTCGTTTTGTCCAAAAATTTAACGAAGTATATCCAATTTTCTGGATAAACCAATCTTTCGCGATTTGAATTTAGAAATCTTTCCGGTAATAACTGACTTCTCAAATATTCGTCGCTATTTTTTTAGAAAATTTCATGCCCCTAGCCTAAACCAAGCAAGCTCTGATCTCTCTTTAATTCCTAGGTTGAGTATATACGATTCTTTTCCTCAGACGTGTTTTAGGTCTCTTTGTAAACACAGTGAGCGTTTTCCTGTACATTCGGCGAAAGTATTTTGTTGGTTTATATCCAAGTACCTCCTCCTTATTTTTCTCCACACGTTCTTGCGACTTTCAGTCCCTTTTTCCCATATCCAGCCCATCCCAATCTTTTGGAGTTCTCTCCTAACCTCGTCTGCCCAAAATTTAACATCTATGTTTTTAATTTGGTGGTCGTAACATATTGCTCTAAGCATTGTTTGTTCACCTTGGATTACTCGCAACCAGTATTTGAGTACACGAATTTTACAGTTTATGTCGTCCTGGAATGACCCAAATTCACATAGAATTCTATAGTTAGAAACGGCCTTATTAAGTCCTGTAATATATTTTAGAAAATGCGTATATACCTTATTTAGTATTTCCGTTCTTTGGAAACCCCAAATCTCACTACCATAGTGCATTACTGGCCTGACCATCGCTCCATACATTTTTTCTAATGTGCTGACTGGGATATCAGACACTCGACCCAGAATGCCGAGTACACTGTTAAGTTGTCCCCTCCCTTTAAATAATGCTATATCAATATGTTTTTTCCACTTCCCGTTCATTTTCAACGTCGTACCAAGATATTCAAAATGTTTCACGTTTTGAAGTACTTGATCTCTGTATTTCCATTCCTCTGCTCTACAATAAACCGTCCCATTTTTAAAGGTAATTGTTTTTGTCTTACTAACATTTACAGTCAATCCCCAATTCCTACAGTATATTTCCAGTAGGTCAAGACCTGTTTGCAATCCCTTGATTGTCTTGGAACAGATAATTAAATCATCTGCATACAACAGGACTGGGATTTTAACATTTCCTATCTCCGGAGCCTCAATTTCTCCTTCTAGCATTACGTCTACAATATCATCAACGAATAGATTAAATAGCATTGGTGATAAAATGCAACCTTGTCTCACTCCCCGATTGGCTTCACTGCTCTCTGTAATGTGCCCTTGGTTTACTTTTATACAAAATTTAACATATTTATAAATTTACATTAAGGCATGTATCATTTTATGAGACAATCCTTTCCGATTTAATTTTTTCCCAAAGTGCGCTTCGGTCCACAGTATCAAATGCCATCTTAAAATCAATGAATGCACAAAATAATTTACCCCCCTTCATTTTCAGATTGTCATCAATTAATGTTCTCAGAACAAATACGTTGCCCACCGTGGAGTACCCTTCTCTAAAACCTGCCTGATATTTTGAGAGCCTATAGTTCTCTTTAGCCCGTTGTCTCATGCGTTCGTAAAGTACCTTACAATATATTTTTCCGAACACTGACAAGAGACAAATTCCCCTGTAACTTTCTGGTACCTGTGTCTCACCTTTTCCTTTGTATAGTGGTTGGAAGACACCTGTCGCCCAGGTTTCCGGATAATATCCTCCATTAAAAAGTTTGTGGAACGCAGTTTTCAAAACGTCTAATAATTTATTGGATGATATCATATTTTTCAAGAATTCCCCTGGTATTCCATCAATTTCAGGTGCTTTACCATTCTTTAAACATTTAATGGAAGAAACCACTTCATTTTTCGAAATATCCTGATCCAGTAATTGAATATGTATTGGGTCAGGAATCTCAATTCTATTTTCTTGATTATATCTTAACCTCTCATTTTCCAACACCCTGTCAAAGTAACTTCTCCATTCCCCGGGCGTTATTCTTGTCCGATTTATGGATTTTACTTTGAGTTCCCTTATCGCTTTCCATATGTCCGCAATGTTCCCACTTTCAGTCGCGACTATCATTTCTTCGGATTTCTTATTTTGCCATGCTAGTTTTGTTTCTCCTAATAATTCTTTATATTCCTTCCTCTCTTGCGCATAATTGTTTCTGTTTTCATCTGTGCTTTCTTTTCTAAACTTTAAAAGACTACTTTCGACAAACTTCTTCTTCTTTCTACATGCATTATTGTACCATCCTTTGTCCTTCTGTTTCATTGCGCAATTACCCTTGGATTTTTCCCCTGCTTTTTGAAAAGAATCTGTCAAAGTTTTAATAATTTCCACCCCGCTAAGATCATTCAATTGCAGATCCTGTATTAGCGTTTCCAAACTCCTGATAAATTCTTCTCTCCGGTCCTCGATCCATCTGAAACGTGTAATTGGCCTCAATATTGTTGCCACCTCATTATTAACTGTCTCACTAATACCTTTCATATTTAAAATAAGTTTGTTTGGGAAGTGGTGTGATTCGATTCTGGAAACTATACAGAAATTACTTAGGACTGGAATCATGTCTTGTGTGCATATTGAATAATCGATTACGCTATTTTTATTAATAAATGCCAGTTCTCCATTTTTATCTTCCCCATATTTTCCCATTCAGAATTTCAAGTTCAAATGCATCGCAAATAGCTAACAATTGGTTTTCTTCTGAATTTATAATCTTATCTTTGCTTCTCCTACCCTCACCTCGTGTTTCATTATCGTCTGATTTCATAGTGATATTTTCCTCCCCAATCCTACAGTTAAAAGTCCCCTAAAATTATTATTCCCGCTTCCGGAAACCTATCGTTTATTTCTGCCAACGAGTCAGACAATTCAGCGAAAAAATTTGGATTGGCATACCTGGAATTTAGTGGTTGGCGGTAAATAGACAACAGACACATTTTGCTCGTCCTGTATGGTAATATATACAAATGGCCTCTTTTAAAGCAATATTTACCTTTTTAATTTATGGGTCTAAGTTAGCTTTATATAAAATGGCTCCACCTGGATATCTACCTCTCTTCCCTCTGGATTGACTGCCCTTGAAATAACCTTTCATATTACATAGATTTACGCATTCATTAGCTTTTAAGCATGTTTCACCTAGAGCTAATATATCAAAAGTCTCAATAAACTCTACACATCTGTCCATTGAGATTTTCTGTTTTAACCCTTCGATATTCCATGAACCGACTGTCAACAA
Organism: Diploptera punctata; assembly: GCA_030220185.1. Taxonomy (NCBI): domain Eukaryota; kingdom Metazoa; phylum Arthropoda; class Insecta; order Blattodea; family Blaberidae; genus Diploptera; species Diploptera punctata. Next base: position 700,642 of record JASPKZ010003873.1, on the reverse strand, counting down.
ACCCTATTGTGTTCCCTTGTCATTAGTCTTACCTGTATTTTTCGAACTTCCCCCTCTCAATAGTTCCTTTTCTGCGGGTAAATTCAGAAGTCTTAGTGATTTTCTTGTTTGAGGTCTTGTGTCCGCCGGTCGTTCACCTCTTAGAGATGGGGTATGATTTTTGCGTTCGGCCGTTTTGTTCTGTATGTTTACTGGATTCCTGGGAGTTAGTATCGTAGTGCTCCCTCTCTCTTTCTCTCGTGTAGAATTTTCTCCCTCCTCTGCTGTAAGGAGACCACCTGCTGTTTTAGCGTCCCCTGTTGGTTTTGGGGACTCGCTGTCAATGACCTCTTCAAATTCATTTTCAGGGTTGTCCACATTTTGTAGTTGTTCCCTGCTCCAGATTCGTCCATTTATAATCAATTTATTATATTGCAGGATTTCATGGCAGCCCTGCCTCCTCGCCTCGAACATGTGTCGCTTAAGAAAGTCCCTTTCGCGACGCACCTTCTCACTAAAGTCTTCGGCAATATTGATACCGGTCCCTTTAATATATTTACTGTCTCTAAGGATCCAACATTTTATTTTGTAGTGTGATAATTTGCATACAATCGGTCTCTTTCCACTATTCCAACGACCTACTCTGTGCGCTCTTTCAATATCACTGTCCACCAAATCAATCCCGATTTGCGCCACTACACTTTTAACTATAAGTTCAGTTTCCTCCCAGCTCTCCCTGTCTTCTTCATGCACTCCACATATCACAACGTTATTACGGCGACTCTGATTTTCGAGAGAGTCTAATTTAGATTCCAGCAATTTCAATCTGTCGTCCATCCGATGCATGTTCGTCTCAATATCACGAATTTTTTCACCCACGTTGCACTTTTCAAACCCCTCTTTCACTTCAGTTGACAATTTTTCAATCAGCGTTCTCACTTCTTCCATAATGCTTTGTCCCCTGCACATCTAACAAAAACAAGTCCGCTATTCTCGACGGTCTCGACTAAACTACGAGTCCTTGTAACGCATAAGATCTTACATTTCTAGAATTAAGCCTATGTTTTACGTATTTTTACACCTGATTCCTGTTTGTAATATTAATTCCTAGGTAATTAAATTCAGCCACTTCATCAAAATTTACGTCATTTGTCATTAACTGTGGATTTTCATTAGAAAATGAATTTATATATTTGACCATATTCTTAATTTTGTTGAACAGTAAACCTTGTTCAAAGGGGAATCGCATGGGACCAATTTTTTCCACATTAGACAACATTCCGCATTATAAAAAATAAAAACTATTCACCAATTTTAGTTTAAAGAATATCTTACATGTCTTTTATATATCTTGGGTTAACTCTAGTTCCGCTGCCATTGGAAAGTGAAGTATAGTATGTACGAACGACTTCAACGGTAACGCGCGAAAAAACATTCCCATTTTGTCAGCGTTAAAAATGTCTCTTAGGCGCGTATCCTGAAATTAAAGTATGCAGTTGCGGTTTCGACTCACTAACTATACTTTCGTCCACATCCTTTGATTCCGCAAAAATTTCATTCCATACTACATTCAGTCGTCTTTTAAAACTGTCCACAACCAACCTGAGGATGCCTTGAAAACGTTATTCTTTAGGGACATAGCAACAGCTAGAGCTTGATTTTGGAGCATCGGTACGGAAATTCGGAAATATTTTGATCGTGAACTTGTAAAAGACTCCCACACAGCGTTGATTTTTTTTTTGTTGCTTTCCTCTTCATTTCACATTTTCCTTGCGTTCATTCGTTCATTATGTTTTCTTTGTGTTTTAAAATCTCATAAATTCAGGTTTCTCCAAATTTCAATTTAGTCATTATTCCGCGTACTGAGAGTTTGGTTTTCTATATATTCCATCACTTTCACTTATTCGTTTAATGACAATGGAGCATACGATTTAGCCATCTCTATTCCGTAAATTCAGAACGCTACCTGTGAAAGATACGTACATAATCGGCCTCAGATCTTAAACTAATTTAAGATTTCACAGTGCACTGGTTATTTGTAAGACAGATGTCACACGCCAAATATTTGTTAAATGAACCTATATTTCTCAAAACAGCTGTGCAGTGAGGCCGAAAGAAAATTCAAGTAAATTCAAGTTACAGGTAGAAACTCTACTTCTCCCGGCGGAAAGAATCATCACTTATTGTCAATTCGCATAGCGGAAATTCAATGAATTGGAAAATAATTTATTTCCCTCTATCTTTCCACCATATAATTTTTTTTCATGAATTGTGTACAAATATCCTTCCGTTTCCGCGTTGGACAGATTCCGTTTAATACAAAATAAATGCACGTATTACTATTATTTTGCCGGGACTAATAAATTTGTTCACATTGGACACATCTCCGCATTATTCACGTTCCGGATTAAACAGGTTTTACAGCCACAATATCTTAGTTAATCAAGTGTGCCTATAAATTTTAGTTAATATTTTAGGAAATTTTGGTTTACTTATAAAATATAACTCTAAAGAACGTAGAGTCAGAAATGGATAATTTATTACTTCTACACATATCCATCCATAGTAATTCTGCCCGAAGGCAGGTCCTTCACTGCAATCATAGCATTTTCATGCTATGCTTGCAGCTTTACTAGGGAATTGTAGATGTAGTAGCTTCCCGTTGCTTTCTACACCGGTGAAAGCTGATGATAATGATAAGGAGAATGATGATGATGGCCATATGATTTCGGGGACCGTTTGGGCCTTAAAGTTTTCCTGACATTTGTCTTACAGGTGAGGAAAACCCCGATAAAGGACGTCACCCAGAAAAACTGCCCCGACCGGGGATCGAACCCGGGTCTGCTGCGTCAGAAGACAGTATGCTACCTCAAGACCACAGCGGTAGACTCCACAGCGTATAAGTGGTGCGGAAATATGATGGAATTTAATCATTTAAGGAAACATATAAGTGCTGAGGGAATTTAATAATTCAAGAAATTTAATACCATAAATCATAGGCCTAATGGTCTCTGTGTGTTTCCCACTAGAAGTGTAATCAAACTATGAAGAAAACTTACTTTAAAAACTTTCCACTTACCTGGATGAAGTAGTTGTATATTCAAACTGGGAGAGCAGACTGTCATGAGGACAGCAACTTGAAACATATATCGCACTATCCCTGTCTTATGGATATAAGTGAAATAAAAGTATATTCTACCATCGTATATAAGTTTTAGGTCCGACGCACAAGGTTCTAACTCCCATGACACATACTACCAATTTTGGGTTTGGCCTATGACCGCGAGGGGGGGCTACAACCCTCCCGATGGCCCGCTATCCCCCTTATTAGTGTTCAGGATCCAGCACTATGGTGGGTACACCACTAGTTCTCAGCAACCATATATTTTTCAACACCTGTGGATTCCCAACTAAATTACTTTTTCCCTAACATGAGATGTGGTGAAAGGCGAAATGAAATTAATTAGATGTAAAATGACGGAGAATAGAGAGTATTGGTGGGATTAAGTTCGAGAAATGTGAAAACCCCCAACAAATCTGAAAATCTCTCTATGGTCCAACACCAATACTCCCTAGAATCACCAGGATTCCAACCTGGGATCCCAGACGGGGGAGTCGCGCGCGCTTGCCACGCGTCTGCGGAGACAGCATTGAAGTAGATTCTAATTAAAGTGTTTTTTTTTGGGTGGAGTGAGATCATATAATTCAAATTACATAGAAGTGATCTATTTCTCGCGGAAATGAGATAATTACAACTTACAAGATCCTTTGTAGAGAGAACGTACGTCATCCTCCAATAAGACCTTTACTATTAATGGTGTAACTTCGGACTTAGATTTTAAAAATTATATGAATGTTTCTTTTCACTAATAACTTCATTCAGATTAAATAAAAGTCTGAAACTGGATACACTAAGCGAATTCCTCAGAAAGTCGAATGTATGGTCTCAGTTTGCTGGTTAACCTAATATGTTTAATTTGTTAAGTTGGCGAAACTAAATTTCCGATGCCAGGTTATTTTAAAATTTTAGACTATTGCAAAAAATCATGGTATGGTCTTAAGTCATATTTCAGCGACCTTATTATTCCACGACGGTACAAGCCTCTCCTTCTTGATGTAAATAATTTGTTGAGATTCACTTCCACAGCATCAATGTTTTCAATGTTGTCGAAATTTAACGTAATAAATGACCAATGATCGAAACAGATGGTAATGTGTAGGCGCTAGATCAGGGCTATGTGCTGGACTATGATAACATTTTAACATCAATTTAAATAATATTTACATTATTTCATTAAAAATATTAAATAAATTTCAACTACTATAACTTGTACCATACATTGCCAATTTAACGGTTAATTAATTATATGGTTTTCAGATTGCCACGAAGCAATCTTGGCCGTTGCTAGAGTGAATTTGTAACTAAACGTATCCGGTAAAACCTCGATTTATAAAAATCGAATGTCACCGATTTTTGGGGAATACCTGCTATGGTTAATTTTAATAGCACAAATTTAGTATCGTTGTGATAAATTGAAAATTGCGACCGCTAGAGCAATTTTTAAACATTCGGTGTAGGTCCGATTTTACTGATTAAAGTACTCTGTCTCACTAATTTAATTAATTGATAGAAGCGAATTTGATTTTGATGAAAAACTTGCGGCTTCTGGAGAGTTAATTTTAGTCTTGGTTATTTTCGTCGTCTACTAGATAGGACCGGTATATATATTTTTCGAAAATAATTTTCAAGTGAAGAACCTCAGTAGCTTCATACCCTCGAAATTCGCTAAAACGAATATATTGGTGATTATGATATATAGGTCAACAAATGAATATCGAAATAGAAAATATTGATCATTCGTTTCAAGTGATGATCTGAGATTGATAGAACAGGCTAATTAGAGATAAGAACCACATATAAAAATAATCCCTGGCTACTTTTTGTACGCAATTATTAGCAGAAAAATCGTAGGGATTCAATGTAATTGTTCCGAAAAAAATCGGTTTGAGGTAAGTGGGTGCAAATCTTGACAAAGATGCTAAACGTTTATTTTTTCACTTGAAGAAAATTAATTTGAGAAGAAACAAAGTAACACGTTATAGTGCTCAATGAAATCGGTTCACAAATTATTTTCAAAACAATTTAAAACGACGAAATGTGTCATCTTTAACCATTATATTATTAGGCCCGTAATTATTGTAGAGATTCTGCTGGTCTCAAACTGTTGCCTTTAATGACGCCTATCTATCATCAAAGTTTGTGCAAAAATATCTACAACTTTCTGCATAATTCGCTAAAATGTAGAAACAAGCGTCTCAGTAATATAGGGGAAGGTCGTGTGTTTTGGGCCACTTAACGTAAAATTCTAGTAACGCCTTTAATTCTATTTAGAAAATTATAAATGTTATAAATGATGAATAGTACATCACAGTACTGATTGCTTTTATGGTAACTACGTCGTATAATAATTTCCTGAATTTTTTTAAAAATTATGTTTACATAAATAATGATTTCGTGTAATTTGGGCCGAGGTCGTGAAATTTGGGCGGATGTCTTATAGGTTGTACATGCAAATATAATTACTCGTATTACTTTTTAAGTGATTTATTTTAAAAATATAAGTAAGAGGATACATTCTCTTTTCGGTATTTATAAATCTATAGTACAGTCTGTCCTCATTTGTGTTTCTGAAACAATTATCGAAACACGTGAAATAAATACACGTATATAAATAATGAACATATGTGATTTTTGAGATCACTTCTTGGATTCACAAGGTCAGATCATGAAAGAAATACATTTAAAAAATTGAAAGTCCAAAATATGTTAAATGATATAACCAATAATAAATTAATAATAACAATAAAAACAGCAATAACAGTGAGCCATAGTTGAACTAACTTATTGTCGAACACAAAATTAACTAATTAATTAAAATAATCATAAGAGATTATTAACGTGCACTAAACAATATAAACGTCTTCTAATACTAAATTTAATAATGTTAGAAATATTAGAAATAATAAGTACTAAACTAATAATTACATTAGAAAATAACCTTATGTCCGAGCGGCCATGAACCTACGGGTTCTATAGAGTCAGTGACTTATTTGGTAGTAAAGTAATGTTAGTATTAAAATAAATATAATAATATTATTTTAGTTATGTTCATTATTATAATACAAATAATTTAATTAATAATAATAGTTATTATTATTATTGTTATTATGATTATTATTATTTTTAATAACAATATATATAACTAAAAACATTTAATGCTCTATCTCAGATCCAGATTACGAACTCTAGACGAGGCCCAAATTACACACTCTCTTGAGGCTCAAATTACACAGCATGTATAATTTAATTAAAAAATTATGTATCATAAAAATTATAGTAAATACGATACTGAAATATTAAAATAACGTACTTTGAAATATTTGTAGCAGATTAACTAAAAATACACACACTTGACTTAACCACTAGCTTCAAAAACTGCTTCACTTTGAACTGAAACCTTTTAGTGAAAATGGACAATGTAATATTTTCTTCGTTGCCTCGAAACCATGAGGGATACAATAAAACAAGTTTCAGGAGGTGAAGTACTGCCAATTGCCTTGCTAATCCCGTTACAATCAAGGGGTGAACAAACATGGAAATATCAAAATTTTAAAAAGCCCAAATTACACGTCGGCCCAAATTACACGGATCTACCCTACCTTCCATATGAGCAATGGTGGTCCTACAGAAAATCATGACTTTTTTTCCGAGGAGTTCCCTACAACCCACTTATAATTAATTGTCTGTTAAGTTCACTTAAATGCCTTAAAATGCTTCAGAATATCGTGTTATTTCGGTATGATGCACCACCGAAGGGGAAAGGCCGGCATGGTGGGGAAACATTCAATGTTCTGTTGCTCAAGCGCTGAAAAGCAATCTCTCACCATGACCGGCATTTTCCTCCGACGGCGGATAAGACTGGGATAACCCGATTTTTAAATATTATTTTAGGTATTGAACTATTGTTTTAGTATTTTTGATTATATTGGGATGTAGATAAATATTTTAAGAGCAAAACTGATTTTAATATTTGCTACAGGATTATTATTGGTAACATGGATGGTATATTACTGTTAACGAATTGTGCAGAAAGTGTAGATATAAAATTTTATTGATTAGATAGACGTCATTACAGGCTAGAATTCAAGTCCTGAAAAAAGTAACTACAATCAATACGGACCTAGTAATACAATGGTGAATAATGACAATTTTTGATCGATTTAAAATTTTTAAACAAAGATTTGTGAACTCACTTTATCTGTTCATGTGGTCTGAGCTCTTTTTCATATTTTCGAGCGCTTTAACGTGCTATTTATTTCTTTATAATTATTTTTGCGCGATAGTGCGTTTCGTCGTACTTATCAGCAAAGGCGACCATTATTTAAAGTTCATATTCCTACATCCCAGGGTTGTCAATCTAAATACCTGTACAGTAATATTACATTTACAACCACGTGCGGGAAGTAAAACCACTGCCCTCTATGTATACTACGTGCAATGTAGCCTATATACAAATAATATCCAAAAGTAGTGTTGATATACGTTATACAAAACAAATCACTGCATTTTAAATGAGCTGAACTTTATTTGAAACAATATAAAACAATAAATACATACTTGCGGCCTCGTTATCAATAACTGGCCTCCTGTTGTTTCAACTAATAAACATTGCCCACAACGTTAGTCAATTGTTTATAATGAACGCAAACATTTCCAACAAATGTTATTATTTTAGTATTATTTATTATTTTAAAAACACCATCACGCAAAACTAATTTACAACGCACGTTTGTGAAGTGTTTTACAGAATGTCGAAAATTAAAAACCGAGCGATAGCGAGGTTTTTAAACATTTTCCCTCGATTCTGTAGAAACCACCTATCAACCTCACATCGTAATATACTATTTATTCGTAGCTGATAAGTGAAAAACACTCACTTTAGGTAATTTCATGAATTTGTAGACGTTATTCCCACCGCCTATTATTTCCAAAACATATACAATGAATTCCTAATTTTCCCTAATTAACGCATTAAAATTGGCCAGAAAATAAAAAAGAATACTGTAATTACCCTGGCCGATTATTGGAGTTTATTATATATATTTGTATATATATTATAAAACATTTAATTGCATATACTATTAACTTATTGAAATCCAACATATATTATATAACTATATGTCATATATATATTCCTAATATAATATAAATGATTATATAATAAGGATATATTTAAATTTAAGTTTCAAATCTCACTCAGAAAATGTTTCCGACAGGAGACGAATCACGGTCCGTTGCTTCTGTGGCTAAAAAGTTGAACATAAATAGCAGCTGTGGACCAAGATTAATCCTTACACGTGGAAATTATTCTAGGAATTATCTTACGATCGAATTTTCTCATAAAAATTCGATCAAATATTTTCTGTTCCAATCTTATTTATCGACGCTTTAACATTTAAAATCGTATCGTGTGTAGTATTTTTAGATTTAATCTATATGAACTATCCATACTGTATGTGTCACTTTTTGTGTAAAAGAACGAACATATATTAATTTTAACCCTAGAACAACAACGTCATTCTGCACATGAAATGCTAAGACAAAGAAAGCTGTTGTTTCTAGTACCTTCGGTGCTTGATGAGTTCTCAGAAGTAGTGGATGTATTGTTTTGCCCTCTTATTTATAATCATATTTATAGGCTTTTAGGTCACATATGACCCCAAGTTGTGGTTAGTGTATAGTATTTTATAATATTAGCTTTTTGTAGGAGCGTGATCTGTAGGGAAAATTAAACAGTTATGGCCGAGTATAAATGACAACTGACTGGAAAAGGAGCTGCATATATGTTGGATGCAGATAAATACTGCAGTAGCGGGGAATTTTCAGATATTGAAGAAATAGTTTTTGAGGATGAGAATGGCACTGTGGCAGAGGAGGAGATGAAGACAACTTTGATGGGGGCTCTGAGGATATATTAAATACAAGTAAAAAAAAGTCGTTTATGACTAATATGGATGAAAATGGTTCACTAAACCTTTTCATGCTAAGGCAAGCAGCAAACGTCAGAAAGTATAGTGATTCGATTTCCTGGGTCCAAAGCTGAAGCTAGAAAAATATGTTACTTGTACTATTCCCTGATTCTAGTGTGATGTAAATTTTAACTCAAACAAATGAAGACATAGAGAGACAAAAACTAGCTTCATGTCTGATCAGTGTTATCTAATACTAACTAACAAAGTTAAAAACAAAATGCATTGATTTTTTTGTTTTATTTAGGTGGTCTCTTCTATAATGTAACGAAGGGAGGAGTTGTTTAGTTTGATTAGCTTTCTCATTCAAAGACTGAAACTTGGAAAACTAGAAGATGACCCTTACGAATTTTCTATAACCTGTTGGATGCAGCAGCAATGAATGCATAGGGGGCTTATGTAATATTTAGATGCAATTATTCATACTCAGAATATTGATCAAGCAGTCCGACGTTCTGAAAAATATAATGCTCTAGGACTATGTGAAGAACATATGAGGCTCACAATAGTGATCAGAGACTTTGAAAGCAACTAAGGAGCAACATTCGCTAAATACTCGGTTGTGAAGTGGAGCTAACTCAAATCACGGCACCAGGTGGATGATGTGCTTTGTCCTCGAACCAAGGACCTAAAAGGTGTAGCATGTTGCTGTTTCTGCTCAAGATTTCTGTGTGTAGGACACAGAAATAGTGTTTGTGAAGATTGCAAGCCTTAAGATATGAATTGCATGAAATACAAGAATGTGTAATACTAAAAGTGAGAAAAATCATAATTTGTTAATAACAGAACTAAGTGGAAAATAATGTTTGATATTAACATTTTTATTCTTCGTTCTAATAGTTAATTGGCTAATACATGTGTTATTTATTCATTGCCATGTAAATAATGTCAAAAAGTTAGCAACAAAATGTAAAAAAAATTAATAGAAAGTGTTCAATGTCGAAACAAAGAAAAAATACATTCTTAATTAAAGTGCTCTATAAATCATATCGTTCCACATTGCTAATCATTTTAATTTTTTTTAACTTATATGCAGATGTAAGTTGTTTGTTTATGTTCTGTTAAATAAAAATAATTCAATGTCTAAAATATTTGTTTAATAAAAGGTCCCCCATGTTGTGGTTCTCGCTCCCAGATGTACACGTTGTGGCTCTAGGGTTAATGTTACCATAAAACAATCAATACGCAATAAGCAGGAAGGTCGAGAGTTCGAGTCCTGGTGGGGTCAGGATATTTAAACCGCACTAAACTTCTAGTGCCACCTGGCTGTGGTCAACTCTGCTTCTAACAAATATGTAAGAGACACTTGTTCTTGCGATAAAAGCCGCCTTCACGCAAGCCTGACAACATGGCGGATATAAAGTGCTGATTTTCTATAAATGTGGGAGCTTTAATATCCTACTACTCTTCCTAATGTCATGTAGTGGCATAACTTTGTCTTTTTACCTTTTCTACGAAACCATGAGCATGATGAAATGGAGATAGATAACTCAATTCTAATCAGACATTTGATTTGACGATTGAGAAAAAGCAGAAAAAGCTCAGTCAGATTGACTGATATCGTCTTTTGAATTGGGACGTCCAGAATATGAACCTTCAATGGTACTTCCTAAGCAAACTAGATCTGTTCTAACAACTTATTTGGGCTCCAACTACAGAAACAGTGTCACAAGTAATATCATTCTTTAATCAAAATTTTATTTGGATTTTTTTTTCTGACAAGAAATTAAACTATTCTTCAAAGTCGGGACCGTCAGATTCTATGGTATTGAGCTATCTTTCAGCGAAGTTTATTATTCCGCGATTGTTCACATCTCTGCTTTGCAATGCGAAGAATTTGTTAAGATTCACTTCCACAGCTTCAGTGTTTTGAATGTTATCAAAATGTAAGGGAATAAATGACCAAGGATCGAAACTGATGGTAATCTGAAGGCGCTAGATCATGGCTAAGTGCTGAGAGTAGTAGCAGTTCGATTCTTAGCAATTCCTGAATTTTTGTCATGCTTGTTCATGGATTCCGGTCAGGGTAGAACGCGCGACTCTGAAAATGTCATGAGCTCGTTCAGTTTGTTGAGAATAAAGATCTGCATCGGCTGAACGCTCGATTGGAACAAAACTCCCAGTGAATCACGTCTACAAAATTACACCAGACACACAAGAGTATGTTAAAAACCATTATAATTTTTGAGACACCCTAATATACTAGGACATTCAATAAGTAACGGCAACACTGCTATGATATCACAACAAAAATATTTAGATTATTTTTGAAATTACGAACTTCATTCATTGTCTGTTGTCCAGATAATTATCCGTTGCCAAATCCTTGGAAGATGGCTCACACCATCATTTCTGGTTATCTCTCTCGTCTGATCGATCTAGAGTTTTCTGCATATCAACTCTTGGTTAAAATCGAATACCTCGTAGAGGTTCTTTGATATCTAAGAGTGAGTTATAGTCACAAGAGCCCATGTCTGACGAATTTGGTGGATCTTCGAGTACTTCCCAATTTTACCTTCTAAACAAATTCTACTGAACATTTTTTGGGTCGGAATAACTTACTGGTTGTGAGAAACATTTAATGCTTTCACGAAGTATTACTGTTTTGATTTATGCATATTTATACAATAAAGACTGTCCAACAACATACTGCAAGATTACAATTGTCACCACTAAAATCGCTGATTTACAAAAGTATTTATATTACTTTATTTGAGAATAAAGTCATTAGGGAAATTATTGGATACTAGAGAGATGAACAAACAGGAGAACTACATGTTCTTTATAAGAAGTCAGATACAATAAGGAAAGTTAAGTCTCGTAGTCTACGATGAGCGGACATGTGGCACGAATGGGGAAAGAAAGAAGTGTATTGAAGCTTCTTGTAGGAAAACCAGAGGGAAAACGCCCAGTAGGTAGATGAACGAGATAGGAGAATAACACTAAACTTGATTTGAAGGATATGATTGAAAAACGTTGGTTCAGGATGCGGGCGCGGCCACGAAATTACTGGTTCGATAAAGCCAGTGAGTTTGTTTCAATTACTTACCGAATGTCACAGTATATTCCAGAAATGAATAGGATACCGATACCCAAAGACCTAACTAACTCACTGGCACTATCGAACCCTTAGGATCGTGGATGCGCGGACTTACGCTGTCCATACATCCCTGTCCTAAGGTAATGTTTTCCAATAATTCCCTGTCTAATATACTTTCTTCAAATTATGGTTAATGTTATTATCCCACCTCATTCTTGGTCTATCAACTGGGTGTTTTCCTTCCGGTTTTCATACAAGAAGCTTCCATATACGTCTTTCATTCCCCTTTTGTGGCACATATCCTGCCCATCGAAGTCTACGAGACTTACTGTTCTTATTATATCTGGTTACCTATACAGGAAAGACCATGTAGTTCACTGTTATGAAGTCTGCTCCTTTCACCTGTCTGTTCATCTCTCTTTGGTCCAAAAATTTTCCTAAGAACTTTATTCTCAAAAACTCGTAAACTTTGTGCCTCCCTTATATTAAAAGTACATGTTTCGCAACCATATAATACAACTGGTTCAATAACAGTTTTATATATTTTCAGTTTAATGTTTTTTGAAAGGAGTAGGGACGTCAGGAGTCTCTGTAATGCATAATAGCACGCATTTCCAGAATTGACCCTATGTTTAATTTCTATGCGCATCTCATTCCCATTTGTGATTATTGTTCCTAGGTAATTGAATTCAGCCACTTCCAACCAAAATTTCCCAAGGACCACTAATAAAAAGCAAACATTTTCAGATTATTGAAATATTATTTAGTATGAAGTATCTGTGATGTAATATTTACAATTTATTTTGATATAAACTTGTCATACATTAAACATTCTGGTATTTTTATTGCAGATTAATAGAGCAGTAAATTGTAGTGCAGGTAATATCGATGAAGTGTACACATGTCCCAGTTTCAAACTGATCTCATCCCAATTACACGAGTAACTTTCATTATATCAACTGTTCAAAGTTGAATTGAACGTGATAAATTATTGTAGCATTATGCAGTATAAATGATTAATCCACTATCTGTGCCATAGTGCAGGCTTGCGTGCTTCAGTGTTATAGTTGAAAGTTTGATAATACCCACAGAGTTTTATGTAACGTGTCTATATTTGTTTTGTCAAGTATTACTTTATAATCCATGCAAGTGTTGTAATTTGCACTTAGATGACCTATTTCAAAATGTAAACTTCTTTATTTTTAATTTTGTATTTTACTATTATTCAGTTGTCACCAACACTTCTTTATTATTATTATTATTATTATTATTATTATTATTATTATTATTATTATTATTATTATCATTATTATTATTATTATTATTATTTATTATTATTATTTTAATCAAAAGGGATATATTAGAGGATGTGATGAATTTGAGTTTCTGGGAGTGGAAGTAATTAAAGAGGATAAACAAGAAAGTGATATTAAGAACAGAATAAATAAAGGAATAACAGCAATATGAATGGAGTTTAATGGAACAGATATATAACCTGAAAAAATAAGTTACACACACACACACACACACACACACACACACATGTATATATATATATCAATAGTGAGAAGTACTGTCACATATGGAGCTGAAGTTTGAAAATTCAACAAAAACTTGTGTCGATGGAAACGGATTTCATTAGGAGAGCAGCAAGATGTTCAAATTAGAAAAGTAAGAAATACTGTCCGTCATACGAGAAAAAATGAATATTAGATATTTAATAATAGTATTTTTTATTGAATTTGCACTGACAAAGAAACAGTCCACCTTTGCATGCTGAAACCTACGTTCAAATTTCTTTCAAAGTTGTGTAGTGATCTACAAAGACCGTTACAAAAAACAACCCACCGTTTTAACTTCAAGCAACTAAAATACAGCGCCAACCTCTCATTTAAACTATAGGGAAGTAAATCAACTCCTGTATTAACAGACTGGATAACCCTCACTATCCGCTGTCCGCGAGGCGTCCCGCCTCACTTCACTGCGCTCTTAAATCATGCAGGTATGTATATCTGCTCCGTACAGTGGATTGCCATTCCTGGATTTTAGCTTTGGTTTCTGTGCTTGTATTTAAAAAAAGCAATTTTTTTTAGCACAGCCTTGGTACATCACAACGCTTCCCTGAGAGAAGTTTCATTTTGGCATGCTATGGTCGGCAGTTCCCTTGTATGTAAGGAAGAGACATATTGGGCAGTACATTATTCCCAATATCGCTGAATGTCCCATTGATAATTTCAAATGATAGACAAGATCTTAGATACGATGAAATAAGAGAATGTGACAAAATAAAAACGAGAAAAAATATTTTCGTGTAAAATGTCGAAGAAAATTGAATATTTCTATTTTTTCCCTCCCTAAATTTTATATGTGTGTCTCAACTTCCAAGTCAATTCAGTAATCGATATAATAAAACATATTGCATTGTGTATGTCTACTTTCTTACTGCTCTACCATCTGCAGATGATTCTTGGATCCGTATTCATCTAACACGTTTTAAATACATTTTTAAAACATTTTATTGGATGCGAATAATAAACGTTTACTTATATAAAACGTTAATTGTAATGTAACATTAATTGATATGGTCGTTTTTACATCTATTATGTCTATAGTAGATTCTAGGCAACAATTTACATTACGTGGGCGATATTCTTACCCTATACCTTATGTACCAACACTCCTATTAGATACAATAAAATTATTCTAGACTCGGTATGAGCTTAGACGTTAAAGCATCTATAAATAAACATGAATTAAAGTAAGATTTTACACACAACGACAATTACACACTCACATTTAGATGAGTGCGGATAATAATTATTTAAAAAAATTCCTCATATAAAATTTCGGGAATCGAACAAGTTTACCACAAGATCAGGTACTCGGTAACTTATGTAATATTAGTTTTATTAGTAATAGTAGTAATAGAAGTAATAAGGAAATCACTGACACTATCAAACAAACAGGTCCATAACCACGCGAACATAAGCTCCCCGTACATCCCTATCCTTAGCTTAAAGAACGTTTTTCGTATTTTGCCGCTTTTAAAGGTCTTTCAATTCAGATTGATATTGATCTGTGAATTTAGCGATATACTGTAATTCCTTATTTTGACTTCGGATTTCTTAATGAATCGTATAGTTGATTAATTAATATTGAAAGAGCGTGATATGGATGCAAACGACTCGCCAACGCGTAAACAGTCAAGCATTTCTATTTTTACTTCAAGCGGCTTTTGTCGTTATCCGTTGGACAGTCCGGTTATCCCTTTGGAGATTTAAGTATTTTTAAAGGTACCCTGAGCACGGTACTAACGCTCTGCAGGGTTTACTCCTTTGAAGGGGCTGCCTCCGGGAAGCCTTTGGACTTGCTTCCTTGTGTTTTATCCCCACAAGGAATGTTGCCTCTTGCGCTTTCTGTCATTTAGGACTTCACTCTTGTTTCCCCATGATGGGTATCTTATTTCTTCCCCACAGATTGGGTTGCCACTTCCACAATTTTCGCCGTTCCGATATTTCTATCTCCCCCATATCTGCCGTTGTGATCTTCCGTGTTTTCAGCTTCCCGGTGAGGTCGTTGCTCCCACGTTGCGGATTATTCTTAGTTCTCTCTCCTCTTATCTAACCGCAAGCCAAGGTTTCCCAGTTATGATCGTCTGGGTCATTGGTACTAAGCCTCCCTACCACGCCAAGGTGATGATCCACAGGGACAGTGACAACACAACAATGTGCCAAAATCCAAGCTGCTGTTTTCAAATTCGTCAGAACAATAGTGTGATATCAAAGAACAGACAAATAGCACAACACAGAAGTAAGGCAGGAACTAAAAGTCGAGGAATTAAACACAACAATAGAGAAATACAGAACAAATTGAAAAGAACAGTTAGCAAGGATGACTGAGAATTGAATACCACAAATTAGCATATAACTATTCGGCAAGAGGAAGAATTTTGAGAAGACCAAACAAAAGGTGAAAAGAGCAGCAATTTGGAGCAGGAACGGGCTAGCAAAAAGCCTAAACCGTGACGAAGAAGAATAAAAAGAAGACTTTAAGCGGCAAAACTACTTTTTTCCCGCTTCGGATTTTTTTTTCCTTTTACTCTACATTATAAATTGGAAACAAAGCAGAAGTGAGACATATTATTCAGTCAAAATTATTGCAAGAATCACAAGTTGAAACAATAAAACACCTATCGTAGCGAGGGCGGCTTTTATCAACGAACATAGCGCTCGTTAAATAAGGCGGCGATGGCTTTCAACAATGAACTGTAAGCTTAGTGGCATTAAGGTTTCTTTTACTTTGATATTTATTTTTCCATTTGGTTTGAATCGGTCTTTGTGAAAGCCGCCATGGTACGTCCCTTTAGTAAAAAGTTGCAGATGCGTTAATAAAGGATTCCAATCCTAATATAGCGACTGGATCTGCAAATATTTAGCCGTGAATACAGGAACTGTGTCGCAATTTTTTAACCCGGGGAATAATGAAAACGCGAATAACGGAACCGTGAAAAAGGAGATTTTACAGTAGTGGAAATAATAGTAGTGACTGGACTGTACATCAGATGCTAAGTTGTGTGAAGGAAGAAAGACATTTTCTCGTCACCTACTACACTACACAGAAGGCAGAAAAAACACAAGGACTTTTCTTCCACTCAACTAACACAATTAATTTAGAACATAAAAGTAAACAGACGTAAATGAGAATAAATTATAAAATGTACATTAATAACATAGTAAAAGAAAGTAAGTATTAAAAAATTCCTCACGCAGGAACAGTGTGAACTAAGCAGATTCTTCAGCAAGAACATTTATTGACCAACTTTGCTGGTTTACGCAGTGTAAATTTATTTTGTTAATTTAGAGAGACTCACTTTCTGATGACACCTTCTTAAAAAGTGTCGGATAACAAAAATATGCATAACCGTAAATTATTATCTATTTGCATATTGTTATACATATGCAAGAGGCATATTTCACACCAATTTAAATAATACCTACCGAATAATTTATTCTGGTGAAATTAAATTAATTTATATTTTAGGATATGTTGCTAATTAAAGGGTCGTTTAAATTGTATGGTATACATTGCAATGAATCAAACATGGCGGTTGATTGTAATTTTTTTAAATTTCGGGTTTCAGGAAAATCCTACATGCAACGGATGGATGTCGCTGATTTTTGTAGAATACCTCCCTCCGTTTATTTTAGTAGCATATACTGATTTTCATAGGAATTATCGAAAATTGTAGAGCGATATTTAAATTTTCATCTCAAATAAATTCTTACACCTAATTGTCCGATTTTATTGATTAGATAACTCGACCTTACACTTTTGAAATAATTGTTGTGCCAAGTTCGGTTTCGATGAAACAAAAATTACAGCCGCTACATGGTTAAGGCACGCACTCAAAAACACATACACTTATATTCCATTGCATTCCATTGTAATTCTGCCCGAGGGCAGGTCTTTCACTGCAATCATAGCATTTGCAATGCTATGCTTTCAGCTCTACTAGGGAATTATAGGTGTGGTAGCTTCCCGTTGCAAAGTGTACTATTTTATCTAGGGAATTTAATTAAAAATTCTCAGGTTAATTAATAAAAGTGATATTTAGTAATTTACATGAAAACAAACCTATTAGCATATATGAGTAATTATTTTGTTCCTAGGCATGCGCTGGACAAATAAATAAGTCTAAACACAACAGTCACGCGCAGATGCGTAATCTGTCTTATTGAGTAGGTTGAACAATCGAGCTGCTTTGTGTGGAGAATGAAGTCGGTTTACGTGTTATTGTGATGTTTATGTGTAGTGTAGGGTTCTGTAAGTTACGTGAGATAGGTTTCATCTGTTTATATTTACAAGCCATACAAAGCTTATATCAAAATTCTAAAATCAAAATTAAATTACCAGATGGAGAAATAACAAAACACATAAACACAAGCAAAGGTGTTCGACAAGGATGTGGACTATCTCCACTCTTATTAAATATATATATTAACAGAGTAGTGCAAGAATGGAAACAAACAGTAAACAGTGGAATTTCAGTAACTAGGAATAAAATAATTCAAACAATATTATATGCTGATGATCAAATAATATTATCAGATTCCGAAGATAGCTTACAAATAGCAGCATATCAATTATTCAAAATTGCCAGCAAATATAATATGAAAATTTGCACATCAAAATCCAAAACAATGGCAATGTGTGGAAAAAACATACAACGGGTGAAAATTGAGATTGATGGAAACATTATAGAACAAGTGTCAGATTTCTGTTACTTAGGAAGTATATTTGCAGAGTATAAGAGTGACATTGATTCAAAATTACAAAAATATAATAAAATGAATGGGGTAATACGAAGACATTTTGGTAAACAGATGAGGACAGAGACAAACCTAAGATTACATAACATCCCTCAAAAGCTGCCCTAAAATATGGAAGTGAAATTTGGATTTTAAATAAAAGAAACTCTCATAAACTTCAAGTAAGCCAAATGCGCTTCTTTCGATCATTGTTAGGAGTTAACATACTGGATCACGAAAGGAACACTACTATCAGAGGAAAACTTGGAGTAACAACTTTAAATGAAGATATACAAAGATACCAATAAGAATGGAAAAATCATCTGAGAAGAATGGCAAGAAATAGACTTCCAAAATTTGGATTCCAATATACCCCAACTGGACATAGGGACCAAGGAAGACCAAAACATCGGTGGAAAGATCAAGACCATCTTCGCTAGGTTTCCCGTACAGGCCACACGGCCTAAAACGAATTTGTTCATGATGATGATGATGATGATATTTACAAGGATGTTAATATGAAAGAAGACGTTTAACTATGTTCCTATTTAAGTTTATTATCCAGATATTTTAGACTAGAACTTCCTTCTGTGGGCGTGTATGGCTTTCTAATTACATTATTTCCATTTATTTAGATCCCTTCTGTTTGAAACAGAAGAGAACAGTTGTGTTCATCTGCGTTTCTTTGGCTTATTCTTGTTTGTTTCACAATGGTTCCCCTTATTTTCCGGCGTGCAAATTTCGACGTTTGGTCCGGAAATAATAAAAGGGAACGTTGTGGTGCAGTATATGAGTTTGTGTATAAACAAATTAAGCATATGACAATCTCTGATGGTGTTATTAAGTATTTAGAGGCCTACATAAGTAGTGTGTGTCAGCAAATGGAAGTAAGATGGAACAAATGTTATCGTCATAGTGGCAGATTCCCGGAAAATTATTCAGACTGGCTGCAAGAAAATATAAATTTCCCCGTGACCGATTGTCAATCTCTGCCTTCTATTTCTACAGAACAACCGCCTTCTGGTTCTGGTAGGTCATCAAAATCATTCGAAGAATGTTGTGAAAAGACGAAAAGGCGGAAGCTTAGATAATTCATTCGGTCAACAAGCCTAGAAAAAATATCTACTGCTGCTGAAATGAAGTTGCGTGATAAGGAAAAATACTCTGTTTCAATATTCAAAGAATTATCCCTTGCATCACCTTCATGAGGTACTAGAATGGAAAAGAATCGACGGCTGTTTTTAGATAAACCGAAGAGTTCATCAGCAGATCGAGCCTTAGCGATGATGATAGATGCCAATCTTTCAACTCGCCATTATATAAAGACTAAAGTTGAGAATAGGAAGAAGTACATTCAGAACAGCTTCAAGAATGAGACAGGGTTACTAGTGGATATGCCAACACAACAAACAGGAAATACGAATAACGGAAACACTGCTCGTCGATTTTTCAGAAACATCGAAAAGACTGCCCAAATAACATGTGTCAATTTTGAGCTAATTCGTCGTTTTCATGTCATATTAGAGACACTAAGTTGTGGGTTTTTCATAAATGCTGATGCTTTTGGAAAGTACGCTGATGAAACTAGACATCTGAATTTGAAAGAATACAGTTGGTTTTATATGCCAAGCAGGGTGCACAAAATTGTATGCCCTGGCAAGTTTGTATTTTCTCTTGTATTCTTCTGATTGGTCAACTTTTGGAGGAAGCACAAGAAGTAAGTAACAAAGATAGTAGAAGATATCGGGAACATATCACAAGAAAAACATCGAGGGTCGACACAAACACCGATCTTGTCCACATACTCTTGATATCTTCTAATCTTTCTTGGCCAGCTTGAGGCATAATCCTAAACGAAAACACAGAATAATTGCACAGGAAGTTTTCTCATTGCTCTCAGCATCTACTTTAGATACAAAGGCAAATGATTCCGATAAAAGTGACTCAGATGATGTAGATTAATAATTTTGTAAAACAGTACTATCTGTCTTTATATGTGCAAAAATGAAAATAGAACATTCATAAAATTTTTTCCGTAAGAAATGGAAAAGCAATTGTATTTTTCGTTTTAATTTATATAATGACAATATATATCAATATATATATATATATATATATATATATATATATATATATATGGTATGATAAGAAAAATAAATGCCTGGACGGGATTCGAACCCGGATCTCTTAGTCTGTACCTCAGCGTGATATCCATTACACTACCAGGCGAATCGAATTCAAACACTTATTTTTTCTTATATATGTATTATATTCTCCATTATTACTAGATGTCGCGAGAACTCGGTCGGTACATCCAGTAATAATGGAGAATATAATACATATATAAGAAAAATAAGTGTTTGGATTGGATTCGCCTGGTAGTGTAATGGATATCACGCTGAGGTACAGACTCAGAGATCCGGGTTCCAATCCCGTCCAGGCATTTAATTTTCTTATGATACCATATTAAGCTTGCATTGCTCAATGTTAACATTTAATTATAACAGTATATACATATATATATATATATATATATTTATATACATATCATAATACACTTTCTAATAAATAGAATAGGCCTACCTATTTTAAAATAATGAAATTAAAAAACACTTAATAATTTTACATTTCCTTAGAAATATAGAATAATTTGAATTTTTTATATTTGTAAAGTGATAAACATTATGGATCTTGTAAAAAAATAGAAAAATATTTAAGAATTTTTTGATAAACATAATAATAAATAATTCATATTAATTACATGTTTTTTGTATTAAATAAAATACCATTTGTTCCCTATAATATGTGAAATGTTGATATTTAAAAATAGTAGTAGTAGGACTTTATTTGACAAAAAGTAAGATATTTACAATATTATTTACAAATATGGGTCGCACGGGCAGTAAGCCGTACGTGCTGTTGACAGTCCGTTACAATAAAGTAATAATTGGTACTAGTGTAAAGAAAAATAAACAACAAAAACAGCAATAACATTACAATTACATAAAGAAAACACAATAATAATATTACAATTAAATAATAACACAATAGCATTATACACTAAAAACATTAACATTGCAATTACAAAAAGAAAACACAATAATATTACAATTAAGTAATAACACAATAGCATTATACACTAAAAAAACATTAACATTACAATTACATAAAGAAAACACATTAATATTTCAATTAAATAATAACACAACAGCATTATACACTAATTAATTTATATATAATTGTTAATAATTAATGGTATTGCATTTTGATAACATATATTTATTCATGAATGAGTGTTGTCCTTATTTTTCGCGTTTTGTCCAGAAATTTACCGAGGTTTATCCAATTTTCTGGATTTACCAATAACTCGTAGCATGCCAATCTTTCCCGATTTGAATTTAGAAATCTTTCCGGTAATAACTGACGTCTCCAATATTCTAAATCATTACATTTTCCTAATATATGTATCTCATCTTCAAAGTTCCCGCACATTGGACATATTCGCATATCGTGATCGTCGCTGATTTTTAGAAATTTCCATGCCCCTAGCCTAAACCAAGCAATCCCTGATCTCTCCTTAAATCCTAGGTTGAGTATATACGTTTCTTTTCCCCAGACGTGTTTTAGGTATCTTTGTAAACACAGTGAGCGTTTTCCTGTACATTCGGCGAAGGTATCTTGTTGGTGTATTATCTAAGTACCTCCTCCTTATTTTTCTCCACACGTTCTTGCGATTTTCAGTCCCTTTTTCCCATATCCAGCCCATCCCAATCTTTTGGAGTTCTCTCCTAACCTCGTCTGCCCAAAATTTAACATCTATGTTTTTAATTTGGTGGTCGTAACAAATTGCTCTAAGCATTGTTTGTTCACCTTGGATTACTCGCAACCAGTATTTGAGTACACGAATTTTACAGTTAATGTCGTCCTGGAATGACCCGAATTCATATAAAATTCCACAGTTAGAAACGGCCTTACTAAGTCCTGTAATATACTTTAGAAAATGCGTATATACCTTATTTAGTATTTCCGTTCTTTGGAAACCCCAAATCTCACTACTATAGTGCATTACTGGCCTGACCATCGCTCCATACATTTTTTCTAATGTGCTGACTGGAATATCAGGCACTCGACCCAGAATACCGAGTACACTGTTAAGTTGTCCCCTCCCTTTAAATAATGCTATATCAATGTGTTTTTTCCACTTTCCGTTCATTTTCAACGTCGTACCAAGATATTCAAAATGTTTCACGTTTTGAAGAACTTGATCTCTGTATTTCCATTCCTCTGTTCTACCATAAACCGTCCCATTTTTAAAGGTCATTGTTTTTGTCTTACTAACATTTACAGTCAATCCCCAATCCCTACAGTATATTTCCAGTAGGTCAAGACCTCTTTGCAATCCCTTGATTGTCTTGGAACAGATAATTAAATCATCTGCATACAACAGGACTGGGATTCTAACATTTCCTATCTCCGGAGCCACAATTTCTCCTTCTAGCATTACGTCTACAATATCATCAACGAATAGATTAAATAGCATTGGTGATAAAATGCAAACTTGTCTCACTCCCCGATTGGCTTCACTGCTCTCTGTAATGTGCCCTTGGTCTACTTTTATACAAAATTTAACATATTTATAAATTGACATTAAAGCATGTATCATTTTATGACACAATCCTTTCCGATTTAATTTTTCCCAAAGTGCGCTTCGGTCCACAGTATCAAATGCCATCTTAAAATCAATGAATGCACAAAATAATTTACCCCCCTCCATTTTCAGATTGTCATCAACTAATGTTCACAGAACAAATACGATGTCCACCGTGGAGTACCCTTCTCTAAAACCTGTCTGATATTTTGAGAGCCTATTGTTCTCTTTAGCCCATTGTCTTATTCGTTCGTAAAGTACTTTACAATATATCTTTCCGAACACTGACAAGAGACAAATTCCCCTGTAACTTTCTGGTATCTGTGCCCCACCTTTCCCTTTGCATAGCGGTTGGATGACACCTGTCGCCCAGGCTTCCGGATAATCTCCTCCATTAAAAAGTTTGTTGAACGCAGTTTTCAAAATGTCTGATAATTTATTGGATGATATCATATTTTTCAAGAATTCCCCTGGTATTCCATCAATTCCAGGTGCTTTACCATTCTTTAAACATTTAATGGAAGAAACCACTTCATTTTTCGAAATATCCTGATCCAGTAATTGAATATGAATTGGGTCAGGGATCTCAACTATATTTCCTTGATTATATCGTAACCTCTCATTTCCCAGCACCCGATCAAAGTAACTTCTCCATTCCCCGGGCGTTATTCTTGTCCGATTTATGGACTTTACTGTGAGTTCCCTTAACGCTTTCCATATGTCCGCAATGTTCCCACTTTCAGTCGCGACTCTCATTTCTTCGGATTTCTTATTTTGCCATGCTAGTTTTGTTTCTGCCAATATTCCTTTTATATTCCTTTCTCTTGCGCATATTTTTTTCTGCTTTCATCTGTGCTTTCTTTTCTACACTTTAAAAGACTACTTTCGACAAATTTCTTCTTCTTTCTACGTGCATTATTGTACCACCCTTTGTCCTTCTGGTTCATTGCGTATTTAACCTTGAATTTTTCCCCTGCATTTTGAAAACATTCTGTCAAAGTTTTAATAATTTCCTCCCCGCTAAGATCATTTAATTGCAGATCCTGTATTAGCGTTTCCAAACTCCTGATAAATTCTTCTCTCAGATCCTCGATCCACCTGAAACGTGTAATTGACCGCAATATTGTTGCCACCTCATCATTAACTATCTCCACTAATACGCTTTCATCTGTTAAGAATAAGTTTGTGTGGGAAGTGGTAGGTGATTCGATATCGGGAAACTATACAGATCTTACTTAGGACTGGGAATGACATGGCTAGGGGTGGTGCATCAGGATATAATCGATTACGCTACTTCCATTTTTATTAATAAATGTCAGTTCTCCAT